>BSBM01000071.1:4990000-6190000 GCA_027924585.1 Larix kaempferi
GATGATGATGATGATGATGGTGGTGGTGGTGGTGATGACGACCAAAATGATGATGATGATGATGATGATGGTGGTGGTGGTGGTGGTGATGACGACCAAAACGATGATGATGATGATGATGAAGATGGTAATGACGATGATGATGATGATGATGATTATGATGAAGATGATGATGATGATGATAACCACATGATGGGCCTTGGTTGAGAAAACCTTCTTAGTATTTTATGACTAGAATACTTCTTCCCTGGAAAACCATTTCCAATGCCCTAAGACATATAGATACTAAGTTCAAAACCATATAATGGCACTTCCATCCTCAATCACAGCATAATGATACCTCAAGAGGCCATGTCTAGTTGGTGGAGGTAACCTTCTTAGCCCTAGATGGATATAAGATTCCTTTAAGGCTCGAGTCTTAGGTATCCTCCCTTGACCATGTCCAATTCCCTTAGTCCCCAAGACTTGGATACATCTAGCGCAATGGATACCCTTGTGGAATAGAGGGGGGGGATTGGGTGGATAGGAAGGAAAGAGGGATGGGGTTATAGATAGTTTGGGGGGGGGGTTGGTTAGGGACAGATAGATAAAAAATAAATGTGTAAAGCAACAATGTGTGCACGCACAGGAGTGGAGTTACAACATTTGATGTGTTCTTCCATAAATCAGACATAAATCAAATCGAGCCTCAAGGTGCAGTCCGAAGCTAATTCCAATCCTGCAAGGGTGCCAAAAACAATTTGAATTCAGACACGCGTGCATGCACAGAAGTGCGCACGCGCTATAGCGCATGCACGCACAGGAGCACGCGCACACGCTTCTGTGTATGCACGCGTGTCTGAATTCAAATTGCTTTTGGTGCCCTTGTAGGATTGGAATTAGCTTTGGATTGCACCTTGAGGCTCGGTTTGATTTATGTCTGATTTATGGCAGAACACATCAAATGCTGTAACTTTCTATTTTTCACAACGAGTTCCGCATATGCTCCACGAGTGCACTGCAGATGAAATTGCACACACTTGTCAAGCTCTGTGTGCAGATTTTAAATATATAATTTTTGAATAGATTTGTTGTTGTTTTTTATTTTTAATTCATTTTTAACTACACTTATGTCAAATTTGTAAAAAACATAGGTTGCTTATTTGGCCTATAACTTTTGATTGGCTTACCTATTTCAAAAACTGTAAAGAACCCGCATAAAAGCACAAAAATACCTACAACCTAAAAAAAAAAAGTATTTTGATTATTTTTAGACCATGATATGGTGGCTCAACACTTTACCATGTCGTTTTAGAGCTTCACCGACTTCGGTAATTTAAAAAAATATAAAATTGACTTTAAAATTTTGAAAAAATAGCCCCGCACAAGATTCTTCGTTGCCTACACCTCTACATATTTGTTTTCTTGTAAATTGAAAATTTACACAGCAAGTAGGTGGCTCAACAAAAACATGTGCATTATGTTTGAGAAAAAAAATAACATACCAATCTTCGATTAATGACATTTTTGGGGTGGTTATACAACTTTTCCATAAATAAAAGTTATATATTCCGGAAGGTCATCCATTTTTCTACGTTTCATCTTTTTACACCTAATCCAAAAAAGTTTTGTAGGTACCTCTAATAATTCATTTTAATGCTAATATTTCTGTTTTTCCAGAATGTCATTGCAACTAACGTGTCATAATTGGGTATCATTACCTTGCACCAGCCCCCCTACCTGATTGACTAGTTCCCACCTGTGAGGTAATCCAAGAGCTGTTGTTTGTGGCAAAGTGGTTATCAGTTTTACCTGTGCCGTGGAGTGAGGGGTAGTGCCCCAATACACAAGCCATCAGATAGCATTGGTGGCTGAGTGAATCCCCTGAGCCATTAGGAAACCGAGCATACCTGGGGTCCATATCTATTTTCAGCTGCAAAACCACAAATTTTCTCTGTCCAGAACTGTTGCTAATCACTTCCGTGCTATTGTAGATCCCTCTGTTTTCGATCAGTTCCGCGTCGTTGCAGATCTATTTATTTCCGATCAGTTCCGTGTCGTTGCAGATCCATTCCTGGAAAAAAAGTATAAAATTTTGTTTTTTGGCCATATGTCCCTTGTTTTCACTTCGTTTCCCTTGAAAATTCCCTGACACCCCTATCATCCCATTCTACATATTTCATTCCTGAGGACCCTATCCCGAATTCCACATCCCAAAGCGTGAAATCCCACAATTGTCTATGTTTAGGGTTTTCCATAACTTCTTCGGATTTCACCCAATCGCCTTCAAAATTTACCACAGAGTTCCTTTCCTAATTCGGTTTCATTGTCTCTCTTTGCCAAATTTTCTCATTCTTTCACCCCGCTTCTGAAATCCTCATTTTTTGCTTCCCTGTCCATTCGACAGTGTCCAAAACCTAGTCAAACCCAAATTACCCTTCAAATTTTTTCCCAAATCCAGATTTTCCTTTACTAAAACAGTTTTTGTTTTTGTTTTTCTACCCACTAACCAAAAAAAAAAAAAACTCCTGGTTATGGTTGTCACCCATGCATATGAAGCAATCCAGTCAGCCACCGATTGGGTCGATCCTACTACCCATCACACAATGGCACAGCTCTCGTCTGAGACTCATTCATCCCCACCACTTATCAATCCTCTCACATTGATTTTTCCCACTGATGAATCAATTATGGAGGTTATGTGTGGTGATGAACCACCATGGGGAGATTTCCATCATCGATCTTCTTTCCCCACCATCCAGACGATTGAGCCCGACACAAAATCCAACGCTTCACTTGGAATGGTTCAAACCAAGTTTCCCACTTCGCTCGATGAAGTATTTTCTGAAGGAAACTTGGCCAACCTTATGGCAACCACTCCCATTGACATTTCAGTGAAGCCTGGTGTCGTGGAAAACATTCATATTGGCAGGACATGCACTCCCACCGAAATGGAGTTCTACACTACCTACTTTAAAACTTTCCGCGACTTTTTTTCCTAGAGTTATGAAGAAATACCAGGAATAGACCCGTCTATCGTGGTCCACGAAATTCCAACTTTTCCTAGCACCTGACCTATTCGGCAGAAACTCCTACCCGTCCACACCCATAAGGCAGCCGCTATCAAAGCAAAAGTCGAAAAACTTTTGCGTGCTGGTTTTATCTATCCTGTCCCACTAATAGAATGGGTATCCAATATCTTTACCGTAGCCAAGAAACAGGGTACGATTAGAGTCTGTGTCGATTACCGTGACTTGAACAAAGCTTGTCCAAAGGACAACTACCCAACTTCGTTCATCGACCAGATCATCGATAACTGTGCTGGGAGTGTCATCTTTTCATTTATGGATGGATTTTCCAGCTATAATCATATCGAGATACTCCCAACAGACCAACATAAAACATCCTTTATCTGCCCATGGGGAATCTTTGCATATCAAAAAATACCTTTCGGCCTGAAAAACGATGGGGCTACTTTCCAACGGGCGATGTCGTATGCATTTCAGGATATCAAACATATTGCAGAACCATATCTTGATGACCTTCCCGCTCATTCTCAGACTAGGGAAGATCATCCTGATCACTTAGGCACCGTCTTTGCTAGGTGCCATCACTACAATATTCATTTGAATCCGCACAAATGTGTTTTTTGTGTTGAATCCGACAAACTTTTGGGATTCATAATCTCCAAAATAGGTATACGATTGGACCCTGCGAAGGTAGATGCTATTCTAGCCCTGCCTTCCCCCACGAACATACCAGAACTTCAAAGTTTGCAAGGGCATGTAAACTTTCTACACCGTTTTATTTGCAATTTCGTCGAGATAACAAAAGGCTATATGAGGCTTCTAAAGAAGAATACTCCCTTCCCGTGGGACGACGAAGCCCAACGCTCCTTTAATCATCTAAAGGCAACCTTGACTAAAGATCCTGCAATTCAACCCCTTAATTACACACGGGATTACATTCTTTATCTCGCCGCTTCGATTTCCACCATCGGTATGGTGTTAGTCCAAGAAGATACTAACGGCATAGAACATGTGGTATACTATCTTAGCAAGAGTCTTCTTGACAATGAAACTCGATACTCACATTTTGAAAAACTGGCTTTGGCAACAATCTTTGTTGTCCAGAGGTTTTGTCATTACATTCTACTCCGCCAGACCACTGTCATAGCGGATTTCAATCCTATGTACTATATCCTCACACGTCAAGTGCTTGGGGGCAAATATTCCTGTTGGATTGTCATCCTACAAGAGTTTGACTTGGAATTTTCCAAAGCCAAATCCAAGAAATCTTTGGTCTTTGCTGAGTTGATTTGTAACCTACCATGTGCTACTGAGCAACCCGAGCCCATCAATTCTCTTCCCGATGAATCGTTGTTCCTCATTAGTACGTCCGACCCATGGTACGGGGATATTTTACTATATCTCCAAACCCAACATTTTCGCCCCGACCTCAACCGCGATGAACGTTGATGTATCTGACATCATGCAAAGTACTACCTTATAGTCAATGATACCCTTTACCGTCGTGGTGTTGATACCATTCTTCGACGTTGTTTGACTTTAGACGAGGCCAAACACGTTCTTAATGACTACCACGCTAGAGCATGTGGTGGTCATCTCTCTGGGATGGCTACGGCCCCGAAGATACTACGAGCGGGATATTTCTGGCCCTTGATTTTCAAAGACTGCATTGAAATGGTTAAGAAATGTCCACCCTGTCAATTCTTTCATAGTAAGACACACTCGCACCCTGCTCCACTTCATCCTGTTATTGCCATCGGCCCCTTTTCCAAATGGGGCATAGATTTTATGCACTGTAATCCCACTTCAGCCGGGGGGCATAGCTATGTCATAGTAGCAATGGATTATTTCACAAAATGGGCTAAAGCGATGCCTACTTATGCTGAAGATGGAAACATAGAAGCACAATTCATATTCAACCACATCATAGATAGGTTCGGAGTCCTACAATCTATCATGACCAATCATGGCTCCCACTTTAGGAACCATATGATTGAGGAACTGAGCGCCAACTTGGGTTTTCGTCATGAAAACTAAACCCCATACTACCCACAGGCTAATGGCCAAGTCGAATCCATTAAAAAAGTTCTGAAACGTATGATTCAGCACATTGTGGGTACTCACAAGTCCAATTGGCACTCAGCTCTTTTTTCAGCATTATGGGCATACCGAACCTCAATGAAAAGTGCTACTAGATTCACACCATTCCAACTGGTGTATGGCCTGGAAGCCATCTTACCAATTGAATGTGAAAACCCATCACTTAAGATAGCCATAGAACTACTTCCACACACCACTTCCGAAGAAGAACGGTTTCTATACCTAGCCAAGCTAGATGAAACTCGCCGAGACGCTGCTTTAGCCAACGAAGCTCATAAAAAATGCGTCAAAGCACAGTATGACAAATCTATTCAACCTCAGGTTTATTTAAAGGTGACCTCGTACTCACATACGACCAAATGCATGAAAAACTTGGAAAAGGAAAGCTAGAGTCCATGTGGTACGGCCCCTTCGTTATAAAACGTGTTTTGGAGAAAGGAGCCTATGAACTTGTCAATTGTGATGGTTGTTGGCATGGCCTCACAACGGGCTGTACCTCAAACGTTTCTACACGTAGGTTCATCCTGTGCGAGACCCTTTTTATACATAATGTACCTAGTTTGTTTTCATCTATCTTTTTTGTATGCACGTACAGATCTCATGTATCCATACTTACCTTGACTTGTGCTTTTATGCGCAAATGTCTGCCTATTACAGATTCGCCAATGGTGCGAGCCGACACACCCGGAACCTTGCTTCCATAGCATGGGTAATTTATTCTCCCACTGGAGAGTTTTTATCTTCAGGAGCCACTTGCTTGGGTCCCGCAAACAACAATATTGTAGAGTACCATGCAGTCATTGGACTCTTGACAGAAGTTGCATCCCTTGGAATTGACTCCCTATCAGTCTTTCTAGACTCCCAACTCATGGTTTCCCAATTGAATCATATCTACGTAGTCCGCGATCCTATCCTACTTCGCTTATTTCGAAGGGTACACCTCTTGGAACGATCTTTTAATTATATTTTATATCAACACATACCAAGGGAATTCAATTTTGTAGCTGATTCATTAGCTAACTACATTTTGGATTGGCATCTAGCCCATACATAAAAATACATCATAAAATGAACAGACAAGTCATTGTAAATAAATAGATCATAAAAGTAGGTCCATGTATATATATCACTGCATATAAAAATGTTTTTTTTTTCAAATACATAAAGCTTGTGTTCAAAAGACAAAATTTGGGATCCAATCCCATACAAAAATTTGGCTCTCAAAGCCTACATATCGTGTACATGCTGAAAAAAGTAGAATACTGCTATCTAAGGAGACCTACGAGATCTATCACGATCCTCCTCAGATTCCTCGTGCCGCTGGTGGTAACAAACTATGACTATGGACACCCTACGGAGGAGAAGACCAATACGTCTAGGCACACCTACAGTATGCCGCTGAAGATGTAGAGGAACATCATCCATCCTCATAGCTAGAACCCCGTGGGTTAAAACTTGTAGGTTTCGCTCTATGTCTTGAACCCCTCTTGCCTCTTCTTCCTCTTCTTCTTCTCCCTCGGAAGCAACCTGGCGCTCGACACCACCTCGAAAAAATGGAAAACAGCCTGCAGGTCTCTGTGCTCCACGATCTGCGACATGCACATATACATATATTAAAATCTTTTTTACACATTCTAAAAAACAATTAAAAATCATATATTTTAAAAATTAAAAAATACATTAATGAAGGTCATACCTGAGTTATCCCAATCCTCGTCATCGGGCAGTGCCAAGTCTATTTCCTCACAGAAGTCCACCCCTGCATAGGGGTAATCCTCGATCATCACGATCTATTCCTCGAGCCATGAGAAGAAGTCCTCACCAAAATCCAAACATTGTGGCCTTCCGAGCCATCCTGCATACTCACTCCATCGAGCCATCCGTGGCTCGGTAGGTGGATGGGCAGGCATGGTCAGCTACGGACGTAATAGTGGCACCCTCTGCAAGAAGAAGGTGACCAAAATGCTCCCGTAACCAAATTGAGAGTTCTCTCCAATTCTGCACTTGTTCACTTGCTCCTTGAGGTTGGTCAATAATGCTTCAGACCAATTGAATAGTGTTGGTGCCATACAATCCAAAGCAAGATTCATTTGTGTACGAGATTCCTGATGGGGACTTGTACTACCTGCTACACGTGTGATGGTGAACAACACAGTTTTTAAAGGAAGTTCTACAATGTCCTTAATGACCACCTTGCCGCTTTTCTTCCCCGACCCTTGATGACAATAGCGAGCAATCAAAGAATCAGTACTCGCCTTTGAGGCCGTGAACCCTGTCAAATTCACCTGGGCCCCTCTCTTTGAGAGACCCGTGAGGAAATAAATGTCCTTGAGCTCAATTTCGAGGGTATGTACTCCAACTCAGAAAGCTTGAATGTCGGGGTCCCACATTTGTATAATGTGGGTGAGAAGTTTTGCTTGCTTGCGGATACCTTTGGTTTTGAAGAATTTCAATAACCCACATTCCCGTAGTGCAGTCAAGGTCTCTTGGTCATCTTCAGCCAATAAATCATCCGCTTCATGCTCCCTTTCTTTCCAGCTGACCATTTTTCCCCAAACAAGTTGCAAACACCTGCAAAAAGTCACAAGAAGCATTCATTAACAAATTAATAACTTGATCTCAGGAAAAATTTGAGGAAAAATCCTATTTTTCTTCCCTAATGCTCGCCACTACCGCGCCTGGGGGAAACATGACTGCACGGTAGTCCACACTACCACGCCCCCATTTAGCATTATAGCGCGGCACTATTACACAGTACAATGCTTCCCGATACAGCAACCACGCGGTACTGTCAAGGGCGAAAAAAGCCTCTTAGGGCCTGTCTAAAGATTAATTTTTACCTACTGAAATCAAGTTTTTTACCTATGAAATGAAAGAGGAGCTTGAAAGCTCTTACCTAGCGCAGACGGCTGTTGAAACGGTGCTCCAGATCTCTAGATATGGACTCTTGAAATTCTGCCCTCCAATGGATGAAATTTCCTCTTTTAGCAAATGAACAAGTGAAATGGTAATTTTCCATATTTACCCCTTGCTTATATAACTTTTTCATTTGATTTTTTACTCATTATTTTATCCGGTTAGGTTAAAACTCATTTCACATTGCTAATATCTAGTTCCATGAGCCTTTTTTGACAGGATATCCTTAAAGATGTTCACACTGGCGTTTATTTATTCATTTGACCTTCATTTTGATCCTACTTTATATTTTTCGTGCTCTGGATTAAAACTTGAAAAAGATTCCAAGCACTTTTCACACCTGTGTCGTTCTTGTCAAACTCAAGAAACGGTGTCGAGCTTGATCGACTTTACTCGTGCTCGTTAAACGATGAGGAGAGTATTATTTTGGTTGTATTTTATTCTTTTTTCAGACCAGAATAATTAAAAATTACGAAAAATACCATTGGAGTTCTTTTTAAGCCCTTTTCAAGACTCCCTTGTTTCGAAAAGATTGCCAAGTGATCTTGTCTCTTTCACACTTGTAAAAGTATTTGAAAGGTCGTATATTCGGTGATAGGTTACCCCTTTTTTGGCCCATTTAGACTATTTACGAGAAAGGTATACCTCAGTCAACTTTTGACTGGGAGAGTTCTCTCAGGAATTCTTTTACACTTTTTTGGGATCGAGGGACTAAAATTATGAAAAAGTACACTTTGGAGCCTTCTTTAAGTTTTTCAGGCTCTCTAAATGTGAAACACTACCGAGTTTTCCTTCCTTTGACTCGTTAAAATTTGACATCGAAGGACCCACTTTGGGATGAACCCCTCCTTTCTCAAGTTCGTAAAACATGTGAGATCGGACTCATTTATGAGATGAGCTATACCAAGCATCTGTTATCCTCTTCAAGATCGTAAAACTACAAAGAGGTACTCGTCCATCATGTCGGGGGAAAATGGGAAACAAGTCGAGTTTATTTTGTTGGAAGCTTGTCAGTCATCACCTTTGAACATGGCATGCGTCTATCCCTTGTCTATTTTTGGGTATCTATTATGGCTCAGTTATGGTCATCATCCCGAGTCATCTCTCTGGCCACAAGCCTACTCGTTCGGTGTCTATCCTCTGCTATCAATAATCCTTGCTGCCAGGTCCTACTTCATGTCGTTATATGTTCAAAGAGTTGCATTTTTTAAAGTCATTCATTGTGTCAGACTTACACTTTGTCAGTACAGGTCCTATTGTTTCATCGTTCCATACTATCTTTCGTTCCGGTTTCATGTCGATGATGTGGGAATCATTATGGCCCACCTTCGACGAGTCTATTCCCGTCGACGCCAAATCACTATCCAAGAATTAGACTTAGGAATCAACTACTAGTACCTTGGTACCTGCATGCCTCAATGGCAGGTTTCCTCGTGTTCAATAGTAGGTTTACATCATTGGCCTCTGATCAAACAATCTCTCGAATGCTCGACATCAACTCATTCATTCGCATTTCGTTGAGATGTACTATAGATACCTTGGGGATCATCGTCATCATTAGTGATTTGCCTCGCATTTGTTAACGGTTCACATCATTGACCAGTAATCAAATGGTTTCTACCATGTTCGACTTCAACACCTTGTAATCACATGGCTAGATTCGTATCATTTACAATGGAGTAGAAGACCCTGGACGCACCTTTGTACTTTGATTGCATCCAGGTTGCAATGGAGATGTCCTCTGTATTGTCACACAGATCCACTTTTGTATTGCGCGTGGCTGTGTCATTACTATTTCATGGATCTATGCTTGTTCATAGTAGCCATGATTTGTCTGCAGTCTATATCATCTCAGTACTCATGGATCTGCAATGTATTGTTCGGCAGCCATGCTTTGAGTCAATTGTTTCCGAGCATGGGGATGCCCTCCTCGGTGGTATATCTAATATTTTGTTTCTATTTTAGCTCCTCGTTGCTCTCCTTGATGCTATCTCCACACAGTATTTGTAAAGTCTTTCGGCCATCAGTCTCTTCTGACCTCACACTTTAGGGGGCATCTGTTATACCTCTATATTTCATAGTGTCGCATCTTCACAATAAAAAACATTTGACGACACTTCCCCTGCTGCTTAAAACACCCAGAAGAGAAAAGTAATGAAATACCCACAAAGACAAACCCTTCATGTCACCTGACAAACCCAACTGAGACCTATTTATCATCACTACCGCTCCTTGCTCAGTCTTAGGGGCGCGGTAGTCCATACTACCGCCTTATGCTTCTTTCCTGGAGCGCGGTACTACCGCCCTATGCTCAGTTCTAGGGGAGTGGTAGTCTCTTTTTATCCTTTTTCCCATGACTTGTGGGATCTTGATCTCTGAGATATTTTGAAGGATTGACACCTCTAATTCGATCCTAACACACCTTCTCAGATTAGTGGGTCTAATCCACTAAACACTCCCAAGATCCATTCTTCTCTCTTGTTGGTTAATCCTTCTACACACTATAAGAGAGAGGCCTTCCATGAGCAAAGGAGAGGACTCTTTGAGATATCAAACCTATGGTCTTAGATCTTTGTGGAGATAGCTAGAGGAGAAAGCACTTGGAGCTGGGAGTTGGCTTGGACATCAAGCAACCATTGTAAGCAACTTCAAGTTTGCAATACAAATATAACTTGTCTTGTTTCCCAAATTGTGTGTGTTGATCTTGTTTCAATCATATGATTTGTTTATGTTATAGATTTAGATTCTAACATATATTTCAAGTTGCTAGAAAGATTGTATGTGCTTGTACCTTGGTTCATTCTAACAGGTTCATTCGCGAGGACTTGAGGATTGGAGCAACAATTAGGACAAGCGATTAAATCAAAGGTCAGTCAGATCTCTTCCATTTCTTCCAGCAATATGATCTTGAAGCATTTGTTTGAATCTAGGAATTCAAGGTAGCATTTGCTATCTTTTTGTCTTCATTTAGAGTCAGTTAAGTCTACTTTAACCCAAGAGAGTTTCTACCTATCCGTAGGGAGAAATATCTACAACAATGGGCAGGGTAAGAAAGCTCGAAACTCAAAGGCACCAAAAGGTACTAATAAGTCCCCATACACGCACTGATCCTGGTATATGCTCAATTGAATATCGGAGGGGTATCTCCTCTACTCAATTTTGTATGACCTCATGCTTAACTCCAGTGTTAGTGGAGCTTCCCGATTCACCTTCTACAAAGATGGATTTTCTCTCTGAAAGAATGGCACCTATTTTTTGACAAGTTTGAGTGATCGTAGAGGAGTTTACTCACAAATACCTACCTCCACAATCCTACTTAAGCTATTAGGTGTGTTCCTGAACTAGAAGAAAACCTAATATCTGTCCAAGTTACCGATTTCTTGCTTTAAAAATGTACTTCAAAAAATTTCAGAAGACGTAAAACAAGCACAACTAAAGAAATATATACTTTAACTAAAACATGAATAACTTGATCACCACAAAATGCACTCACCGACTCTCCATTTCTCTTCAATGCAAGTCCTAAAGATATAATCTGGAATGCATATGCAAAAATTTTGTATCTAATGCAATTTTTTGTCTTTTCAAATGCAAAAGGTAAAAATTTAAAGTCTAATGTGCAAATTTAAACTTAAAACCTAAGCATGCAACTACTCAAACAAATAGCTATGCAAAAGAAAATTTCTTGTTTTTTGATGCAAAGCACTCCTAAATCATTTAAGTCACTTGCAAAGTATTCTACCAACATTAACTTTTAAAATGAACCAACTTTTTATGCTTTTTCAAGGTAAGAACAAAACTGAAACTCGAAGTAACACACTACCAAAGCAAATGCAAAAACTTTCAAATCTCCTTATTAAATAGTGAAAGCAACCATAAACCCTCAGATTCTTATCATGTAAGCATGCCAAAATTGGGAAGCGCATACACCAAGGAATTTTAGACCCAATCAAAGTAAATGACCTACTAAGAAATATGGTTTGGTAAAGCTAGGTTTGCACACAAACAAGGCAATCAAGGTCCTAAACCACAGAAAAGACACTTGAGCTTTCACTACAAAAGAAACACTAAAAGCACAAGAAAGGAAAAGAAACCTATCTAAAGAGTAAAACCACTCAAATAGATACAAATAGGGTCAAATAGACTCAATAGGTTCCAAATCCCATCAAAATGGAGCAAGTAGGTTCAATTAGACTCAAATTAGGGTAAAAAACACCAAACTAGTTCACCAACCCCCAACTTGGGTCAAAAAGCCCCAAATATTTCCAAACAAGCCCAAATTGATTAAAGAAGATCCCAAACATCAAAATAATATCAGTAAAGATACAAGACACCACTTCCAATGGGTCCTACACAAACCTAGGATCAACAGGGACTCCAAAAATTGCAATCAAAGCCCTCCAAAAAGCTCCAAAATTGAAAAACTCATGCTTAGGAGGTACCTGCAACTGTAAAAGGGTACAGGTGCGAGTGACTCGCAGGTTAGGAATATTGTACCTACAAGTTTGTATCAGACCCGTGACTTTAAGTACCACAAACTCATGAGTATGCAAAAAAGTCCAAAACATTTGCAAAATCCAACTCAAAATTGAGCAAGGAAGGGTCTAACAAAGCTTAATGAATGGTCCTAACATGAAGTTAAAACTCAGACCTTCAAATCTACTGAAAAAAATGTACTTGGATACCCCAAAGTGGATAGGATTCTCCCTAGTGGAATCATTAGTTTTGTTGTTAGGGAAAGTGTTCCTATAGCCGGGATGAGACTATCAATGTACTGGGGTAAAAGATAGACATACAAGGTTCTGCAAAGAAAATTATGAATAAAATAGATTAGAGTTAGGAGGATATGTACCTTATTCAAAAGGTTGATACAAGCCTCTATTTTTTTCTCTCCAATGCAACAACCTGCAAAAACATTCAACAAAACCTTCCTCAAACCAATTTGACTACAAATAAAAGATTGACATTTAGAAGAGGATAAAACATCAAATTGTAATTAGATATGAAACATACATGACAAAATTTATTTGGAAAGGGAAGAATGCCCAATATTTATTAATGAATGAAGAAAGTACATCAAATTATACCTTCCTTCAAGCATGGAACTTCATGAAACCAAGATTCAAGGTCTTCTGCTCCTCTTCTCCAAGGATCCCAACCTCTGATAAGATGTGCTAGGGTTTACAAGCAACTAGGGAACAAGTGAGGGGGATGTGAATCCAAATTCCTCCATTATAACACTATAATGGGCTTGATATATTTTCATGGTCCCTTTCCATCTCTTATATAGCAAATGAGGAACTAGATAGAGTCGAGGAGGAAGTAGTTACAACCAAAAAGGAGGTTCCAAAACCACCCAAACCAACCATTTTTCACGATTTTATATTTTTTTTAGTATTTCTAAGGTACCCGTGACTTTGCAATGGACAACTAGCGGGTGCCCACAACTTTTACCATGTGCATCCTTCTTTTTGGGGGCAAACCCATGATTGTATGAACCTTCAACCTGCGTTTTTGTGGAAAAATGGTAAAAAACAACCTTTTCTAGGGGTTTTCAGGAGAAGTCTTGGTCTCCAAAATTGTTCTTAAGGTTCCTATATATCAAATGGGCCATGAATTAGGTAATTCCAAAAATCTAAAGTCCCAAATATGTCTCTTACATACACAAATTTTCTTTTGTGTGACTCACAGTAATCTCATGAAGTGTCATCATGCGACCAAAAGATGTAAGTGTCGTCACGGATGGAGAAGTCACAATTTTGGCTATAACAAGTATGCCAAGAGAGAAGCACTAGCACATGTACAAAATTCATACAAGATTTCTTCAACCCTCTTCTCTTGAATTTTCACTATCACTGTCACTATCACAAACCCTAACTTCCAACAAGGACAAATCAAAACTTGTAATGAATCAAGATATTCAAATTATATCACATGTTCTTCAATATATATAATGCATCTCCTCCAAGGGGCCCTATCTTAAACATCCTGAACCAAAATTTATAGTGAACATACCAAACTAACTTGTTTAAAAGATGATTTCTGACTTCTGAGTCATTCAAAAGACCCGACTTTCCCAGATCATATCTCTGAAATTGTAGCGAACAAAGATCTGAGAGTTGAACCATATGTTCTTCAATATATTGCATGCATCCTCTACAGGGGTCACAGTCAGAAACTTTCTGTATCAAAATATATAAAGAAAATTCCAAACTTACCTGTTTGAATATTATTCAGAACCCTAACTTCCTAGAGTCATATATCCGAAAATATAGCGAATCAACATATGATACTTCTACCACAGGTTCATCAGGATTTATACCTCATATCATCCAAAAGAAAATTTTGGAAGCATCCTCAAACATAATATATAGCTAAAATTCCAGGATGACCTAAAACAGATTTCACAACAAAAAGACCAAATATAAATCATCACAAGATTTCATCTTTCACTAGAATTTCAGGCTTGTTCACTCTATCTACACCTAAAATTATGTCCTCTACTCTAATTGTATATGAGATATTCAACTTTGATTGATTGGAAATGAAAAGTGGCATCTCTTACTTACACTCCTCAAGGGGGATCCAACTCAGTTTTGCAAAAACATTTTACTCTACCTTTGAAAAAATGATTTCCTATTTTTAGGGGGTGTCTCAAGGGTTAGTACCCCACTTCAAGGATCAATCATGACACTTCACCAAAACTTCAATATCACTCCATATATTCTCAAAGGGGCCTTTTGGATTTTCCACATCATCATACTTGTTTGACACATAATTATTTCTTATGGGGATCCTTGCCACTTCATGTGGTCTAATGGGCCAAAGTACCAAATATTTCAGGGTCATGTGGACCAAACATCATTATTTTGGGGATACTTCAAGCATCATACACAATTTATTTGGACCAAATTTGGGGGCTCTTTAGGGCCTTCTCCACCATGGGTAAGGTAACCCCAACCTACATGGTCATGTGGACCCAACACCACTATTTTAGGGATTTCTACACAATTATTTCCGACATTGCTTCAAGGAAACTTTAGGGAATTCCTTACACTTCTCATCACCATGGTTAGGTTAACCACCATCATGGTCCTCTTACCCATTATCGTGGTCATGTTGACCCAACATCATTTCTTTAGGAAATTCTTCACACTTCTTTGGGACACTTTAGGGACTCCTTTACACTCCACATCATCATGGTCATTATGATCTTCTCTAGGGGATTTGCACCACTTGTGTACAACTCAAAGTGTCTTCCTATGATATCCATGTGCAACCACTATACCATAAGGGAACCACTTTGGAGTGATGTACACTTGTGAAGAATATTCTGCTTGAGGTGCTTCCTTAAGATCATTAGGGTATTCTCTAGGGGATTCAAATTTTCATCAAACAATCCTTGACAATCTATCTCTATTATAGCCACATCATCATTACCACTTTGAGATCAATGGAAACATAATATATCTCTTCACCCTTTTGACATCAATGACAACTTCTTCAAACAATATCCCCCTTTGTCATTGATGGAAACAACTTCAGCTCTTTGTCCCCCTTTGACATAAATGACAAAATAGGTGAAGCAACTTTATGCACATGCTTCTCTAGGATTATGATGGCTCCCCCTATCAATATGATTCTCTTCCGTGAATTTATTTTGTTGATCATTTTCTCCCTTGTAGAAGATAAATTTTTGACAATGCCCCCCCTAGACTTGGCCATTCCTTGAAGCTTTTTGAAGTAGTTATCCCTGTGTTCCTAAATAATTTTTACCAAACCAATGGCCTTTTGACTTTTCATTGATCTTCTTTTCCTATTACCTAGACTCCCCCTCAACATTATCCATAATACTTGGATTTTTTATGCCAGATTGTTTGGAATGATCTATAATGTTGCTCTACATCAGGATAATCATCTATAAACTTGACACTTTTTTTTTGCTTGATAATTTGTTTTTATTACTTGAATTAACAACTGTTGCATGTATTCCCTCTGAGACTTCTCTATTGACCCATTTTTCCTTCACATCTTCAGCATGTAATACCAATTCCTTTATGTCTTCGATCTTGGGATCTATTCTTCTTTCATTCAATATGCTACCCATCTTTAAGATAAGCGATTTGCTTTGGTTTCTTGTCCTGACCTTTGAGATTTCATCTTCTATAGAGACGGACAATCCAAGATCTTCTTCCTTCTCTCCTTTTGACTTCTTCTTCCAAACTTTTCTTTCATGGAAGACTCCATCATGATTTTGCATTCACGAGCATTGTGTCCAAAGTTGTGGAATTTGTAACATTCAATATTATGGTTCACCATACTTCTACAATCTCTGGCCATGTGTCCATAATTGTGGCATATGTAACATTCAACATTGTAGTTAATGTGGACAGCTCCATTCCTTTCTTGATCATTTCTTCCATAAGATTTGTAGTCTCTAGCCCTGTGTCCAAAATTGTTACATGAAAAACTATAACCGAAAAATAAATTGTGGTACCTGGGAGAAAAGGATATCCTTTGTGATGTAACTTCATTGTATCCATTCTTCCTTGAATAATGTTGACCATGAATTCTTCCTTTGTAATATTTTCCTTGATGGGAGATTCTAAGAATATCTGCATAACTCTTAGCCTTTTCTATACTTTCCTTTTCTGGTAGTCTAGATCTTTCACTTTCTTCAATTCTCTTCTCAAACCTTGAATTTGTCTTCAATTGAGCAATTTTTGTGTCCAAATATTCCTTTAGAGAAAGGATCTCAAGTTCTTTCTTTTGACTAATTTCCTTCTTCTCTTGAAGTTGACATGTTAGGTATTCTTCAACTTTCTTGGCCTCTTCTATTTGAATTTTTAGACCAACAATGGTCCTTTCACATTCTTTAATACTCTCTCCCATCTGTCCTTTTGAATTTTGATCATCCTTATGATATTTTTGTAGCTGACCTTTTAGTAACTTATTCTCATTTCTAAGCTCTTCAATTTCCATGTTTGCCAAACTTAACTTCTTCAATTCTTTCTTTAAGGATCAAATTTCAACTTCTTGCACTTGACAATAATTTTCCTTCCTTTTACATGATTCCTCCTTCTCTTTTAGCTGAGTTGATAATGTTTTTTCTGTCTTTGTAGCCTCTTTAACTAGGATTGTATTCTCTTCTTGATACTTTTGTAGTTGTTCCAATAGCATCTTTCTCTTCTTACTTTCTTCCATCAAGTCACCTTAGGAACTAATTAATTCAAGTTCAAGATATACAACCCCTTCAATTTATGAATCTACTTTATCTTCAGAAGCATTGCTTTCGGAAACTTCATCATCAGACCTTTCATTTTGATTGTGTTCATGTTCTTGATCGAGATGTCCCTTTGTGTAGAGGCTTTGTAGCTTGTACCAAATTTATTTATCTGATGGACACTTTCCAACTTTTTCTTTCATAGGATCATATAGTCCATGCAATATGATATCCATTTCCATTGGATTATTCTTCATTATTTTCTTCTTGGTTGTTGTTTTTGGTGGTGTTTTTGGAGTGATGTAACCATTAACAACATATTTCATGTTGGTTGCTTCTCTCTTATTCTTTCTATGGGGCTGACCCGGGTACTGCGTAGTTATTTACAATAGATCCAACAAAATCCCCTTTCACTGGCCCTTTTGGCATCGACCTACGAACATGTCGAAGTCTGACCCAAAGCGAAGATCGGTGATTACAAAATCAGGTTTCTACAACCTGGTGACGCACGGTTATGTTATGCGCAGCTTACTCAACATCTACTCAATAGATTATTACCAACATGTAACTGTGCACTTCACAATTATCAACAACCTACATACTTTGTTGAATCATTGCTATCTTAACCATTATAACTATTCATTTATCATACTTAAGATGACTTTGCAATCTTCATACAGGGGTGTTCCTCTTACTTAACATATCATTCTCATTCACATTCATATGAAAACAAATATATAAGCATAAAAATACATGAACATGAAATATAACATAGATTCAACACATAACTCAAATATTTACATGGTTCACCCCCCAGATGGGAACTACGTCCACGGGAACTGTTCTTATCTTTCTTGGAAGGGGGTAACAGTTCCATTTTGTGCACTCAGCCGTAGACTCTTCTCTACAATAGATATATGTGCACACTGTTGCAGAGTCTTTTCCTCTCTTAGATCTCTCTCAACCTATATCTAACAATACTAATCAACAACAATCATCAACCAACCCTTCCTTATACAAAATTGAGCTTTATATAGATTGTGCCCAAAGGTCACATCTTTACAATAACTATGGGCCAACCCCCATAGTACCCTTAAACCCAAAATGGCATGCTTCTCCTATTGACCACACTTTGCCTTAACTTTGTTGGAGCTCTGTTCTGCTTTTGCGTCGCTTCTCTAGCTCTGACGCTTCTCTGACAGTCGCCCTTCTAACCATGCAGCCTTAACACTGCAGTGGCGCATCCTTTACACCATTCCACTTCTTTACTCTTTGCTTATGTAGCTGATAGTACGCTACTTCATTCATAAATGCTCCAACTACCTTGACAGTCCTTATTACTTCCTCTTTACTAAGGGGATAGGTCCTTTCTTGCCACTTTGCTTCGCTCCATACCCTGCTCCCAAGAATTGCGGAGTTGCTTCTCCCAAAACTGGTCGATGTTAGGCCTTGCCTAAATTGTACTTTCACCATCAAAACTTCCTCCACCTGGGCTACACCAAATAGGCCCCTAACACTTACTCATGGCTCTCCCCTAAGCCACTTTGACTAGGATGCTTCGACTTTGCATCCCCTGGGATGTTTGATTTCACAGCGAACTCCTGAAAATTTTCATTCAACCTTGCAACTATTTACTTAGTATCTTTCTCAAACTCCTTAATTGTTTCAAGCATCTCCTCTTTCATCCTTTACTTTGTTCTCAGTTGTCCAGAGTTCTTTCAACTTCTCCTTAATTTATTCAGAAAGTGCAAGCGCCTCTTCTTGCATTGGCTGTAACTTCGAAGAAGTTTCAACTTCCTTCATCCTTAACACTTTTAGATCCTTCTGAAGTTCTTTCGTCTTTGCAAACTTTTCGATCCTTTGCCTTGGTGGAAAATCCTTCACAACCATGTTCACAGAGTCAAGATCTTTCTGTCTTTGTTGAACTTCATCCTGAATTTTCTGTAACTCAGGGTCTTCCTGCAGCATAGCCCATACCTTGGTTATTTCTTCAAGTAGGTCTTCACATCTCACCACCTCTGTGGAGATGTTTTCTGTTGAAACCTTCAATTCTTCGGATCTTTCTTTTTTAACATCCTGTAGAGTGCCAGGTTAGTGTCAAGATTGTAAGTTAGCAATCTAATACTTGTAGCCAATCTCCATATCCTCCATCTTAGCTTTGAGGTTGTCCATAGCGGCACCAATCCTCAAAATAGTGGCTTCTACTTCAGGCTCTTCTACGCAATTTGGGATCTTCGCGCAGACTTCGACGACAACTTTGTTCTACTTCTTCTGCTTCTCTTGCGCATATGATAACTGCTTGGTCTTCAATGTGCATTCATCTGTCATCTCTTTGTAGCTATCCTCTAGCTTTAGATGTTGGTTATAAGAGACCATGTCTCTATATAGGATTTCTTCCACAACCTGCAAATGCAGATTATGCAATCCTTCGATGGGAAACATCCCAACATTAATATCTATATGTGCGAACTGCTTCGCATCTTCAGTAATCTCGTCGATCGGGAATATGACGTTCATTGGCTTTATTCTAACTAGCCTAGGTCTCATTGTCAAGGTAGGTGCATTCCTTTTTCTCTAGCTTGACTTGCCTGACCTATCTTTAGAATATGATTCCCTCACCAAGTCTCGCTAGACTTGTTCAACTCTTTCTACTAGTATCTTTAATTCTGCAAGGCTCTCCATCATGCATTCTTGGACCGCTTATTTCCTTCTATCCTTCAATGCAAGTGTTTCTTCAATATGCTCATTCACTTGGGATGCGATGCAGTCATAGTCGTCCTCGTGCAACTATGCATTCAGTGGAGCCTTGGTTGCTTTCTATTACTTCCTTTACGTTCCTTACGGCATAGTTGTGTCGAGTTCCTTTCTTTTCTCTCCTGCTGGCAAGCCAGCAGCTTGTTGTTGTTCATCTCCTTGATCTGCTTCTGGATTTTGCACGCTTGTTGTCTCATCATCTTGGGTCTATGTATTTTCAGTTGTGCTTTCTTTTGATGTGTTGATCAACATCACTAGCGCATCGACCTTCCACTCTGGCAGCCAGTCTTCTATGATTAGATCATCTTTATGTCCATCTAGTTGATATAAGCCTTCAATCCATTCAGGGTTCTTCAACTATTCTCTCGGCTGAATGTAGATGAAGTGAAGTCCAACTTTGAAAGTCATCTTTCAAATATAGAGGTTTGTTACTTATTTAGGGATCCATGGATTCCCTTGAATGACTTCGCATAACTTCTCATAATAAGTGAACAACTGTATGTTGTTTATCCTTTGTTGGTCTAGCTTTGAGTTTTCCTACATGTTTGCAAATATTAGTCCTCGGCAATCTCCAATGAATACTAGGACATTCTGTTGATAGCTAGGCTCTTTCCATCCTATGAAGGAGATCAACACTAGCAACCAACTATATTGGAACTGATGTCCACCATCTTGTGTATCTCGAATGTCATCAAGGAATTTTTTCAGCAGATAGCTCACCTAATTGCACTAAATTCCAACCTTGGCCTTCGCAGCTAAGGATATAGAAGCGACTGACACCTTATTTGGTCTACACTTCCTTAGTATTTTTCCTACAAAGAGTTGGACTATGAACCACATAGATTGGTCCTTAATTCTAGCTGTTGTATATCTACAGTTTCCTTTGAGAAAACCAAATTTGCTCTTCATCCTTTTAGGAATCTCTTTATCCTTGTTCCTTCTTACGAACTCAACTGTAGGATCAACACCTCTCTTGCTCAACTGTGTGATCCGGTAGATGAGATCTATATTAATGTTTATCTTGCGGTCTAACCACAAGTATCCCTAGTGCATGCATGAAAGTAGTGTGCGCACAACTGCCGTGAGCTTTGGAATCCTATCAAAGTGTGGGATGTGCAGCAGGTTCAACAACCCTGATGGCTACAACAGCGCGATCCATACTTGCGCTTGAACGGTTGTCTATTTGTTGGCTTCGTCAAGATTCCTGCACATGTAGTGATCTGGTTGAAATTGCAGGTACTTTATTTCTTGCAGCAATTCATGGTCTGCGAATTTGCAATCTGGAATTTTACCAAGCAAATTATCCCTAATTCGCACATGACTTGACATGAGTGGCAACATAATCTCATACTATGGATTCTTCATGAGAAGCACCTCTGGTGCATCTTGTTTCCTTGGAGGGTTGTACTTTGGAGCAAGCAGGATGGGTCTATCACGAGACTGTTCTAGTGGAAACAGCTTCGGAGTACTCGCGGTCTTCTGATTTTCTTGTTCAGTGGCCTTCTGCTTGTCTTTCTGCTTCTGCTGTGACATATTCTGCGGTGAATTTCTAGACAGTCCACCTTGTTCTGGGACTGCTTGCTTTATAGGAACCTTCATGACTCCTTCCAAACCAGGATGTTAGAAGTCTTTTAATATTTTTTCTAAGGTCGATTGCTCAGACATACACTGTCGGCTTACTGTTGCTCGTGACTGGTAAAAACATGGAAATTTCAGGCAGTAAAAATTCAAATTCGTGGTAAAATCGGTAAGTATGTGCTCTTTACTATTTATAGGCACAACAGCACTAAGGTGCGCCCAAAAACTCCTAAATTATAATTAAATGTCGTGTACATTGGACAAATATTTCTTAGATATTGGTCCTTTCCCTTCATTGAATGTGTCTTCAATGGACAAATATGCCTTAAATGCGAAAACATTTGGTTCCCGAAAGTACTGTGTAATGGCTACTTTCCGACCAAAAACTGTAACGGATAGTTTTCTTTTACTTCACTAGCGGTTAGGCGAATTGCAAGGTTCACTGCACATTTCCCTTATTTGAACTTTAACTTTGTAGCACGAATCCCTTCTTTACTTAGCAACTCAACTTGATATGTGTGCTTCGCAGCACATCTTTCCATTTTGTAAAAATTTTGCATTTTACTAAAATTGTGTGCAGACTCTATCCTTTATTTTTAGTGTCCAATTTTAACTGCACTTGACACTTAAAATTTTCTTGCATTTCTTAACTGATACCTGGAAGAGTAGGGCCATCCCTGTAAGGTTTTAGTCTAGTCCCATTAACAATTCCTTTCAAATTTTCTCTGAGTAGTGTAGCTAACTGAACTGTGCCACCATTAGTGACATGCTTAACAATATATGGTACTAACCAATGCATTTTGAATTTTCCAGGAAATTTCATAAATTTGATATCATAGACGAGTACAAGGTCTCCTACCTGGAAGAATTTATTCTTGATGTGTCTATCATGCCATACCTTTTCTCTTTCTTTCTACACTTATTGCTGAAAACCTGCAATGAAGCAATCTTCTTCCAATCCAACTAAGTGTAGTAGTATTTCATCCATTTTCTGATCATCTGCCATATCTGTGAATGCTGCAATTTTCAATCTTGGTACTATGTATTCCATGGGAATGACAACTTCCTGTCCATATGGTAATCTGAAAGGTGTATGACCTGTCAACTTCTTACAAGTTTTTCTATACGACTGTAATACTGTTGGTACTCAAATATCCCAATCATCCATGTTTGTATTGCATACCTTGGTCAATGCATTCTCCAATATTTTTTTAAAGGCTTCTATAGTGCCATTAGCTTGTGGATGATATGGTATGCTCTTTTGATGATAGATCTGAAATTATTCTGTCAAGGCTGCAATAATTCTATTCAGGAAATGGGTTCCCCGATCGCTCATTAGAATCTTTGGAAATCCAAACCTTGTCAAAATATTCTCAAAAATGAATTGTATGACAGTAACTACGCTATAGTCCTTCATTGGTTTTTTCTCTGCCCACATCGTTAGATAATTTGTAGCTGTGATGATATATATTGAGCCAGTTCGCTTTCAATGTCAATTGTGGCATCAATGGAATCTCATCTCTACGAGATGGATTTCCTATTCTTTGGCATACATCGCACTTCTGGCAATGTTCTTTTGAGTCTTTGTGTATTGTAGGCCACCATAGTCCTGATCTCAAAATTTTCTTCGCAGTATCTCTTCCTGCATAGTGTCCTCTAGATACACCTGAATGTGCTTCGGCTAGTATACTAAGTATTTCATGTTCTAGTACTCATCTTCCCAATACTTGATATGGTCCCAATTTGTATAATTGTCCAGCAATTAGATTAAAGTAAGCTTCTCTTACCACTAATTGTTTCTTTTGTTGAGTAGCAAATTCTCTAGGCACTAATTGTGTAGTCATAAATTCTATGATATATCTGAAATAATCATATGCTATATGGATAGTGTTATCTCCTCAAATAAATTGGTCAAATTTATTTTATTTTAGGTGATAGGAAGTCATTGAAAAATACATTTCTAAATTTATTAAGACTCACTTTTAAAAAATCAAAACGCAGGTTTCGATGGCTTAGGCGGACATTTCAACTGTTCATTAGCCACCGAAAACGAAATTTTCGGTGGCTAACAGGATCGAATTTTGCCTCTCCTAACCACCGAAAGCGCAAACAAAGCAGAGAAGTCTTATTTTTGCACAGATCCGAGATTTTTTATCCAGATGCCTCAAGGATGGTTCCTAATGATAGATAATAATTAAAAGTATCATTATTAAGGTTATGTTCCATATTTAAAGGTGCCCGCAAGGAGGAGAAGATTGAGTTTGCTGCCTAATTTTGGCAAATAACTGTCTTTTTGACAAAAGGTAACATATTCGAATTAGTTATCGGCTTAAAGAAGATCTATTGCAGCTATCGAAGATATGAAGACTAGCAAGATGGTGGTTATCCTTTTAAATAGGATCCTTTCCTATTTTTCATGAATCTGTTTTGACTATCTATTTTTGGCATATTTGATCCAGTTTTATAGGATCTGGAACTATTTTTTAAAGGCTATAAAGCCTGTAACTTCTAAAGAACAAGGGTTCGATTTTGAGTGTTTAGCTATACTGCTATTGTGATTAAGATACTTTCTTTAATATATTCAGCTGGCCAACTTCTTTCATTGTTATTGTCAAACCTTCTTTTTAGCTTTGTTTTATGCTTATGAGTTGAAATTATTTCTGTCTCTGTTTAATGTCCTATGGTAACTGTCATCTTACTTTTGATTATTGAGCAAGGATCATAAACATTCACTGCTAGTTTGTTGGCTCATCATATATATTGTTTTATGTATGTTCTAGTTAATTGATTAGTTTCTTTATCCATTTGATACACAACCTATCTGATTATATCTCTTGAAGGCCTTGTACTGTTCGAATATACCTAGACTATCTTGAAGATACAATCCAGTGAGTTAGATATTCATCTTGATCCAACCATATATCCATCATTGAGTGAACCATTGAAAAAACAGTTAAGTTACCAGGCATCTTCAAGCTGCAACCTAGAAAAGTTTCCTGGAGTGGTAACAAATTGGCGTTGTTTCCAGGGAGAAGAGATTGAAGCTCAGCTTCCTTGGGAAATGACATAGATCCAACTTTGATGATAGACAAAGTGTGGACATATCTTGGTTGTAATCATCTATCTGGTGACTCCATTGGAATGAAGTGGCTTCGAGAAGAGCTCATACCAAAGCAAATCCTCAAAGGCCACCAATGACACCTGTTTCAGATCTGGAGCAGATTATAAGGAGAGGAAGATCTTTGCAAAGACAGACTTCCAGATCTACAAGGACAACTGCATCAGGTACTTCTAGAGGTACTTCTTCTGTTGTATCAAGTAGACCTCTCTTGAAATCTTCTTCTACTGAAGCATCTACTTCTCAGAAAATTATAAGTGAATCAGAAAATTTGAAGGGTGATGAGCCTTCAACTACTTCTACTATTGTAGATCCTATTCTTGAGTTTATTACTGTATCTGACTTAGGAAAAGAAGTTGTAGAGTCTGTCCAAGAAGAGGACTGTTCCTTTTCCCTGAATTCCTTACAAACTGAGCTTGAAGAAAGCTATTCTTATACTCATACCAGTTTGCCTGCCCTTGAGAATATCTTGCAAGATATTTTAGCTCAAGGTGAAGAGAATTTGGCCTTATTATTTGGGCAGTTCTATAAGGCTTCATATTTCCCATATCATTCAGATATTGGAGAAGTATAGCCAACAAATCCTTCCACATCAATTCCTAGGGTAAATTTACCACCTTTATCACCACTCATACCTCCTCAGCTACCACCCACACCAACATCATCTTCTTCTATTGTTTCTACACCTACAACCACCATGGCCGTCCCTCTGACTAAGATGGAAAAAATCCTTATTGCTAGGTATGCCCCTCTGAATTTGCCTAACCCCCTTTCTGCTATGCCTACTGGAGATTACCAAAAGTACATGCCTAAGTTTACTGGAGAGGGAGATTTTACAGCTAAAGAACATTTAGAGCATTCTACAGTTATGCTGAGAATATAGATATTGAGGAAGAGGATGTGTGGACTAGGGTTTTTGTGCATAGTTTAGATGGTCAGGCTAGGAAATGGTTCAAAGAATTACCTGCTGGATCAGTGGCTGGTATTGAAGCTCTAGATGACGTATTTTTTAAGCATTGGGGAGAAAGAAGAGACCTCCTTTACTATATCACATAATTCAGTAATTTGAGGAGAGAAAATGGTGAGTCTATTTCAAATTTCACAAAGAGATTTAACAAGATGTTCAGCAAGATCCCTGCTGAGAACAAGCCTACAAATACTTCAGCCAAAATCACTTATGCAAATGCATTTGATGCCAAGTTTTGTCTTCTTCTCGGAGAAAGAAGATCTGCTTCTTTATCACTTATGCAAGATGCTGCTCTTGAAGTTGAGTCTAATATTGTCGCATCTTAGAAACTTAAGGGAAAAGTGGACAGGAAGAAGCAATATTCAGACCCTCCTTCTTCATCAGAAACAAAAATGGAAAAAATGGCCAAGATGTTGGACAGCTTAACATCCGAAATGTCTAAATTGAAAGTTCAAGGTCAACAACCTGCAAGAGGTAAAGGGCCAAATGACTTTTCTCCCAAAAACCCTAATACTTTCCCCTACAAAAGAAATAACCCACAGGCTCAAATCCTCCAAAGGGATAGGAATCCAGCTGAGGAACAAAGAATCAGAGCTCCTTTCCAAATTGCTATGTTGGAAGAAGAGCAAGAGCTTGCTCAGTGTGAAGGAGAAGAAGAAGACAATATCAATTGCATGGAAGATGAAGTTGATCCATCTTTCTTGACACAATCAAATTATGAGGAAGCCCTCATGAATGAGCAGATCATTGAAGAATCCTTGTATCAGGCAGATGATCAAGGAGGTTACAATTTGAGGTCCAAGCCTGCTGCTCAAAAACCTTTGATTGCTGCTCCTGGAAAGAAAAATCCTGTCCCTACAAAACAATCTGCTCCTCCTACAAAAAAGATTGTTGCTCCTTCAAAACAACAACAAAAGCCATCGCAACCTTCAGTCCATGATCAGATTCAACTCAAAGCTCCATCACAAGAGGTAAGAACTTCTGACAAATTGTCTTACTCTTTCAATCTTGAATCAGAAATTCAGAAAATAAAAGTCCCTATTCCATTGATAGAGCTTATGAAGAATGATTCATTCAAATCATCTGTACTCAAGTCCCTTCAAACAAAGACACCCATAGCTACTGACTTTGTAAATTTGCAAGATGATAAGCCCACAGTAACTCTAGGTCCTATGGTTGAAGAACTGGATCAGTCTTGTCGACCCTTCTATATATCCCTGAACATCCATGACAAGATCCTTCACAATTGTTTGCTAGACTCAAGAGCATCCCACAATCTTATGCCAAAAGGAGTGATGGACGAGCTTGGGCTTAACATCACAAAACCTTACCATGATCTTTTCTCTTTTGACTCTAGGAAATTCAAATGCCTAGGCCTCATAAAAGACCTTTTCATAAACCTCTCCCAGCTACCTACAAAAAGCATAGTAATGGACATAGTAGTTTCTGATATCCCACCCAAGTCTGGCCTCCTCTTGTCACGTTCATGGAGTAAAAGGCTAGGTGGTACCCTACAGATGGATCTGGAATATGCTACAGTCCCGATGTTTGGAGGTGAAACCAAAAGGCTCTATAGAGAAAATCAGCTTTCCTACATCATCAGTGATGAAAAGAATTCTATAAATCATCCCATCTGTGCATTAGACACAGATTTTGGGGCATGCACTCTTCAAATAGATGACTCTCATCCATCACCTTTGCAGCTCACAAAGCCTACCTATCAACAATCTAAAGAAGAAAGCACTTCTTTCTGGAGCATGTTTTTTGATGGTGCCAGTACCCAATCCTCAGTAGGTGCAGGTGTAGTTTTGATTTCTCCTTCAAAGGAGACTATGCATTTTTCTTATAAACTTGATTTCAAGACTACTAACAATATAGCAGAGTATGAGGATTTTCTATTGGGAGTAAAGGATGATAAGGAGATGGGAATCATGTGTCTGAAGATATTTGGAGATGCATATATCATCATACAACAAGTGAACAACACTTTTCAAGCAAAGAATGTTAGGCTAAAAGCATACAGAGATGAGGTATGGAAACTTAGGGACTCTTTCATGATTTTTGACATTTCTTATATACCTAGAGCTATGAACCATCTAGCTGATTCCCTTATTGTCTCTGCCAGTATGTTCATTCCTCCTATTCATCCTAAATTGAACTATGAAATCCAAGTCAAATACAGGCCATCCCTACCTGATAATGTTAAATATTGGAAAGTCTTTGAGGATGATGATGAACTTAGTAGATTTCTCCAGGTCGTTGATGAATTTTCTGATATGCATATTGACCAAGAAAATCTAAATGTAGAGGAATCCCAAAAGCCTAAATTGAAAGGGAAAATGGGTCAACAAAATATTGTTCAGTTGCCAAGCAATTGTAAAATTAGTCACAACAGATCTAATGAACAAGTAAATCAATCACAATAGATGAACATAGAAAATATGGTGCAAAACTGTGCAAAACACGCAGCAGTGCTCTCTATCCCAGAAAGGGTGAATGAATTACAATACAAACTGTCACAATGACTGAGCAATTCGAATTACCTAAGGAGGTCATTAAAATCACTGAATGGAGTAGCTTGACTCTATCTAGGAGTCCTCATCAATCATCGGTGGTGCTCATCAATCACAACAACCAGTCATCCAGGTGTCAATCTGAGTCTAACTGAGTGTAATAAGTGTAACTGAAGTGTGTAGCACTGATTTAGGATCTGGAGGCTCAGTGGGGGCGCATGGGAGGCTAACTGAAGTCAGAACAAGTCACCTAATCAAACTGGAGGTCAAACGGAAGTGATATAGTCAGTCGGGAGTGAAACTAGCCTCAAATCAGGGAGAATCAGAGCTAACTGAATGTAACTGAAGTGGAACTGCAGTGGTAGGTGAACAAGTGCGCCCTTCTCTGGCAGTAGGTGAGAAGTGGGTGCCTTTCAGCTTAGGAGGGCTAAAACTCTGTGGTAGGTGGCTCCCGGGTGCTAG
Organism: Larix kaempferi; assembly: GCA_027924585.1. Classification (NCBI taxonomy): domain Eukaryota; kingdom Viridiplantae; phylum Streptophyta; class Pinopsida; order Pinales; family Pinaceae; genus Larix; species Larix kaempferi. Next base: position 5,018,640 of record BSBM01000071.1, read on the forward strand.
AAGAAGGTGGATAAGGTGCTGGAGGCATCAAACTGGTGACTGGGATGCATGCCAGTGCATGCAGGTGCATGCAAACCCTAATTTGCATGCAGATCCTGAAAAAGATGATGTGGATATCCGAACACCCCCCCTCAAGCTAGACTATGATGTGCCAACAAAAATAATGTGGGGCCCTGGTAACTAAGACCAAAGGTCACCCCAATACAATAATCCAAAAAATGCTGAAAATAAACTAAGTGAGGAAAGAGGGAAAACCCAGTGGGAAGAAAGCCCCCCCTCAAGCTAAAGCATAATAATGAATCAATCTGTCTCCACCATGATGGAACTCACCCCCAACAGTGAACGGAGGTAAGAGAACTTCTTCTCAGTGAAGCTCTTGGTGAAGATGTCTGCAATTTGCTCATCAGTAGGGCAATATTGCAGAATGATGGTGCGGTCATGCACCAACTGTCGAATGTAATGCATATGAATCTCAATGTGTTTGGTCCTCTGCCGCTGAACTGGATCTGTGGAGATCTTGATAGCACTTTGATTGTCACAAAATAGGACAGTCGAAGTAGTGCCACCAAAACCAAACTCGGAAAGAATACCCTGCAACCAAACTGCCTGAATGCAGGCATTGACTGCCCCTCGATACTCTGCCTCTGCTGAAGAAAGTGCAATGGCTGCTTGCTTTTTGCTGGACCAGCAAATAGCACCATGACCAATCATGAAAACATAACCGGAAGTGGACTTCCGATCAATGCTATCACCTGCCCAATCTGAATCAGTAAAACCAATGAAATCTAGCTCAGAATCTGCAGCATAATGTATGCCAAACTGTTTCGTACCTTGCACATACTGCAAGATCTGCTTGGCTGCTCGCCAATGAAGCTCATGTGGCTGCTGCATATATCTTGACACGGCACTCACGGCATATGAGATATCAGGCCGTGAGTGTGTCAAATAAAGTAGTGAACCAATCAACTGTCGATACATATTGCAATCTACAAGCGGTGTGGAATCTCCCTCCTCAAGACTGATTCCTGAGAGGAATGGGAACGGGGCTGCCTTACATTCAGCCATATTAAACTTCAATAACAGGTCGGAAGCATATTTTTTCTGAGATATAGTGATCCCATCAAAATTTTGAGCTATCTCCAAGCCCAAAAAGTGACTCAGCAAGCCCAAATCGCTCATGTCAAAAGCTAGATTTAAGGCAGATTTTAGCTTGTTTATTGAAGTAAGTGTGCTACCAGTAATAAGCAGATCATCAACATAAAGTACAATAACCAACAAATTACCTTTAACTCGCTGAAGATACACATTCGGATCAGATTTGCATCTTTGGAAATTCTGAGAAAGAAGGAAGGAGTCCATCTTTGCGTACCAAGCTCTTGGGGCCTGTTTTAACCCGTACAAAGACTTCTTCAATCTACAAACCAATGATGGATCTGATGTATAACCCTCTGGCTGCTGCATATAGACCTCTTCAGCAAGGTATCCATGTAAAAATTCACTCTTCACATCCATGTGGTGCACTTCCCAGTGCTTGGATGCGGCAATAGCTAAAACAAGGCGGATGGAATCCATCTTTGCAACCGGTGCAAAGGTCTCTGTGTAGTCCACTCCTTGGACTTGGGAAAAACCTTTTGCCACCAACCTTGCTTTATATTTGCTGATAGTGCCATCAGTAGCAACTTTAGTACGGTAGACCCATTTACACTTCACTAATTTTCTTCCAGGTGGAAGAGAAACTAGCTCCCATGTATTGTTCTTTTGAAGAGAACTGTACTCTTCATCCATGGCACCTTTCCATCTCGGATCTCGATGGGCTGAATAGTATGATGTAGGATCTGAACCAGCCATCAAATAACAAATCTCAGGAAGAAATGGATCAGCAATAGAAAGATCCATACCTGCTCTTTGAAAGTCTCCTCTTGTTCGTCTCGGATCAGCAGGATTTCCAAGATTCGAACCAGCAGATTGTAGAGTGTTTTGGGCCCACTTTGGTAACTGAGGGGGATCATAATGGTCGGATTCCGAACCTGATATGTCATGATCATCATATGCTGCTACAATATCAGAAATATCAGAACTCATACCTTCATTATCGCTGCTCGAATCTTCTTCTGGTGAAGGCGGTGAATCGGCAGTTTTCTCCTCAACTAGTTGCAATTCTTGAAGCGGTTCTTCAAACTGCACATTGCGCTCTATGAATATCTTTTTAGATCTGATATCCATGAGTTTATATGCTTTTGATTCTTCCCCATATCCTTTCAATATGCACTCGATACTTTGTGGATCCAAAGCTCGTCTCTTCTCAGAAGGAATTCTAGCCCATGCAGTAGAGCCAAAAACTCTCAAATTTGACACATCCGGTTTGTGACCAAAGAATGCTTCGAAAGGAGTCATACCTTTCACGGATGAATGTGGAACACGGTTCTGTATATATGCAGCAACATTTATTGCTTCAGCCCAAATATTTTCAGCCAAACCTTTCGATTCAATCATGCATGTAGCCATCTCTTTCAGTGACCGGTTTTTCCTTTCCGCTACACCATTCTGCTGGGGTGTGTAGGGAACTGTATGTTGGATCTTGATTCCGCTTTGGGCACAAAGTTGCAGCAACTCGGACTTGATATATTCCCCACCATTATCAGATCTAAGAGCTTTGATCTTTCTCTCAGTGGTGGTCTCAACAGAAGCCTTAAAATCCTTGAATTTTCCAAGCACTTCTGACTTGTTTTTGAGAAAGAATACCCATGTAAAGCGGGAAAAATCGTCAATAAATGTCAAAACATACCTTGAACCATTTAATGACATATGGGGTAGCGGACCACTGATATCAGAATGGATCAATCCCAAAATAGTAGAGGCTCTGCTAGCCTTGCCGCGGTCGAATCTGTGCTCGGGGTGCTTCCCAATAATGCAACCGGTGCATATTCCCTTCGAGGAACGGAGTTGTGGAAGCCCATCTACCATGGATTTATTTGATAGCAGCAGCAAATACTTATAATTTAGATTTCCAAATCTTTCATTCCAAATCCTACTAACCTCATTACCATGTGTGCGAAGAGCAGTGGGCTTTGCAAGCGGAATAAAGTGCAAAAACTCATAGCATTTTGCAGTGTGGTTTGCCTTTCCAACCGCAACTAGTCTTCCACTTTTGATATCAGAAATTTCAACTGTATTAGGGCTGAATGTGACTTGCTTTGGTTCACCAGTATGTGTCATTTGATACACAGAAAGGAGATTCGAAGCTAAGGAAGGCACATAGAGAACATTCTGAAAGCATCCATGTTCTACATGAATCGTACCTTTGCCCTTTGAAGAAATTTTTGAGTCATCTCCCAAATGGATGGGGATGGAGCTGTTTGGATCGAATGAGGAAAAAGAATCAATATTTGCAGCCATATGATTTGATGCACCCGAATCTATCAATAGAGTAGTGGGCTTCGAAACCGTTGCCATGAGTGCTTGTCCTCTTTCATGATCATCATTCCGATCCTTCTTCCTTGCACCGTCAGGAAGGGTTATGTTGTTCTTTTCCAAAAGGAAGGCCATTTGATCTATAGTCTTCTTCATACATGAAATTTCGGGATGAAAGCCACGGTTACAATAAGTACATTTAGATTTTTGGTTACCTTCTTTGCCCTTTTGCTTGGATTTCGAACCGGATGGTGCATCCGTTTGCTTGCCTTTGTCTTTTTGCTTGTGAGGCTCGAATTTGGGCTTCTCCTTCTTTAGTTTTCCTTTACCATTCGAGATCTTGGGTCCTTGAACAAATAGGGATGAATCTTTGGAGCTTATGGACCCCATTTGAATCAACTTGTCATGCTCTTTTGTAACGGACTCAATGAAGGCATTCAAGGTAGGCATCTTCCAATTCGGGGTAGTTAGCCGACCGGAATTGAAAGTAGAGACAAATACCGAATAATCTTTCCCAAGCTTGCTTAGAATGGAGAGGATCAACTGTTTATCCTCTTTGATAACAGCACTGTTCTTCAATTGCAAGTTCAAGTTCTTGAATTTTGTGAAGAATTCATTGATGGTCTCGAAATTCTCAGGATTAAGGCCAATCAATTCATTCTCTAATTGAAAAGCCCTAAGCTCATCCTGCTTGCCGAATAGTGTTTCAAGTTGCTCCCATATGGCTTTTGGAGTCTTCAATCCGCTGAGATGGAAGTGAAGATCCTTGGAGATGGAGAGACAAAGAAGACCATAAGCTTCATCAAGCTTGTTGTAGTGTTTGGTTCGATCTGACACATTGTTTGGCTCCAATTCAAGACCAAGAGTGACTCGGTAGTAACCTTTTGAACGTAATATGATCTCCATATCATCTTTCCAATCAAAATAATTGAATGGGGTGAGGATAGGCTTTGAAGAAGAGTATTCCATTGCAAGGATTGAGTCAACTGATGAAGAGGAAGCTTGCATGCAGACTATAGCGAATGCAATTGCTGTAGGGAAGCTTGCATGCAAAAGATAGCGAGTGCAATTGGAGGAGACAATAAACCTGCAAATCACATAAAAGCAACCACAATAAGTCGAACAATCCACCCTTTGAGAGTTGCATCACACCTGGGATTGGATTTCAAGCAATGTTGAATGGGTCCAATGTATCAGATCCAGGAATTATGTGGTAACTCAAGCTTCTGGAGTGGTATTGGAATATTTTTCAAGCTTTGCATGCACAGGAGCGAATGCCCTTGAGATATCTCATGCCAAACTTTTTGCAATTTTTAGCAATTCAGTCAAATCTTCTTGTATAAACACATGTAGAAAAGAGATCTTGTCCCTGCAATGGCTCTGATACCATGTAAAATTAGTCACAGCAGATCTAATGAACAAGTAAATCAATCACAACAGATGAACATAGAAAATATGGTGCAAAACTGTGCAAAACATGCAGCAGTGCTCTCTATCCCAAAAAGGGTGAATGAATTACAATACAAACTGTCACAATGACTGAGCAATTCAAATTACCTAAGGAGGTCATTCAAATCACTGAATGGAGTAGCTTGACTCTATCTAGGAGTCCTCATCAATCATCGGTGGTGCTCATCAATCACAACAACCAGTCATCCAGGTGTCAATCTGAGTCTAACTGAGTGTAATAAGTGTAACTGAAGTGTGTAGCACTGATTTAGGATCTGGAGGCTCAGTGGGGGCGCATGGGAGGCTAACTGAAGTCAGAACAAGTCACCTAATCAAACTGGAGGTCAAACGGAAGTGATACAGTCAGTCGGGAGTGAAACTAGCCTCAAATCAGGGAGAATCGGAGCTAACTGAATGTAACTGAAGTGGAACTGCAGTGGTAGGTGAACAAGTGCGCCCTTCTCTGGCAGTAGGTGAGAAGTGGGCGCCTTTCAGCTTAGGAGGGCTAAAACTCTGTGGTAGGTGGCTCCCGAGTGCTAGAAGAAGGTGGATAAGGTGCTGGAGGCATCAAACTGGTGACTGGGATGCATGCCAGTGCATGCAGGTGCATGCAAACCCTAATTTGCATGCAGATCCTGAAAAAGATGATGTGGATATCCGAACAGCAATCATATACCTCGGGGTCTAGTACCTCTTGAAAATATTTTTGACCATAATGATGTCCCCTTCAAAACTGAAAAGAAGGAGAAAGATTCTGCTGTCCATGAGCACAATATAGGAAGCCAAAGTCATCCCAAATTCATAAATCTGTCCTCCGAGTTGATTGTTGATCAGAGGTCAGAATATTGCAGTCTTATGAAAGAATTTGCTGATGTATTCGCTTGGGAATATAGTGATCTTAAAACATATGATACAAATATCATTCAACATAAAATTCCCTTGGAGAAGGACACAATCCCTTTCAAACAGAATTTAAGGCCTATTAGTCCTCTCTTATTGCCCGTGATTGAGAAAGAAATAAAAAAGCTCCTTGATGCTAAAATCATAATCCCACTGAGGTATTCTAAATGGATTGCAAATTTAGTAATAGTGAGGAAGAAAAATGGTGAGGTGAGGTTATGTGTCGATTTTATAAACTTGAATAAATGATCCAAGAAAGACAACTACCCCCTGCCCAAGATGGAGCATTTGCTGCAAAGAGTTTCAGGAGCTAGTGTCATGTCATTCCTAGATGGCTTCTCAGGCTACAACCAAGTTTCTGTACACCCTGATGATCAAGAGAAAACTGCTTTTACCACTCCTTGGGGTACCTTCATGTATTCCAATATGCCATTTGGGCTGATGAATGTTGGGGCCACCTTTCAGAGGGACATGGACATAGCCTTTGTGGGAGTAAAGGACAAGTTTGTCCTCATATATCTTGATGATATCACTGTGTACTCCAACAATTATGAAGAACATTTGCAACACCTAAAAAATGTTTTTCTGAAATGTAGACAGTTTGGGATATCTCTGAACCCAAAGAAGCCTCAATTTGCTCTTAGGGAAGGCAAACTCCTAGGCCACATTGTTTCAACAGAAGGTGTGAAGATTGTTCCAATTCGAGTCGAAGCAATTCGGAAATTGTCTATACCAAGGTCAAAGAAGGATATTCAATCCTTCCTCGGTAAGATAAATTTTGTCAGGAGTTTTATTCCAAATTTTTATGAGTTAGTGAAACACATAACTTCCATGTTGAAGAAGGAATCTGAAATTAAATGGACAGACAATGCAAGAAGCTCTTCCGAAGCCATCAAGTAGGTTATCATGTAAGCTCCTACTTTAATTAGTCCATATTACACCAAGGGCTTCTATATTTTCTCTTTTGCTTCCTATGATACAGTGGCAATAGTCTTGTTGCAGAAAGATGATGAAGGTCTTGAGTACCCAATTTCCTTCTTCAGCAAAACATTGAGGGATGCTGAACTAAAATATGATCCTATAGAAAAACAGGCTTATGCTCTTATTAAGTCATTGAAGGCATTCATAATTTACATCCTACATACAAAGGTCATTTCCTATGTCCCTTCAGCTTCTGTGAAGGATGTTTTAACCTAGCCTGGCATTGATGGCAAGAGAGCCAAATGGATTGCAAAGCTGATTGAATTTGATATATAATTAAAGCCTAGCAAGCTAGTAAAAGGCCAAGGCTTGGCTAAGCTTATGGCTGAAGAAAATTGTGATCTACTAGGAATAAATTTCATTGGGGTAAGTTCCGTAAGCTTGCAGACAAAGGTAGCAGCAAAAGAACAGCATGACAACCAGCAGGTGGCTGAGAATTTGTCTTCATGTGAGTGGTATTCAGGTATTATTCATTTTTTGCAAAATTTAGAAGTTCCTCCTTAACTTAGCATGACTCAAGCATGAGCTCTTAAGCTTAAATCCATTAAATTTTGCATAAATAATAATCTACTATATTGGAAAGATCCTTCTGGTATTTTGCTGAGATGTTTAGATAAAGAAGAGTCAATTCAAGTCATGCATCAGTTCCATTCAAGCATATGTGGAGGCCACCATTACTGGAAAACTACAGCTCACTAGATTCTAAGGGCTGGCCTTTTCTTTTCTCTGATGTGTGCACCTTTGTGAAGTCTTGTGACAAATGCCAAAGATTCACAGGAAAACAGCAGCTCAAATCCTTGCCCCTGAGACCTATTATAGTGAATGGCCCCTTCCAACAGTGGGGTCTTGATTTCATAGGTGAGATTAATCCTTCATCCAGTGGTCAGCATAAATGGATTCTAGTAGCCACTGATTATTTTACTAAATGGATAGAGGAAATTCCCACAAGGAATGCCACTCATCAAGTCATCATGAAATTTCTCTATGAAAACATCTTGATTAGGTTTGGCTGCCCCAAAAAGATAGTGACTGATAATGCACCAGCTTGTAAAGCTGATGCATTGGTTGACATGTGTGAGTCAATGGGCATTCAACTGGTACATTCTACTTCCTACTACCCTCAAGGAAATGGCCTTGCTGAGTCATCCAATAAGAGCCTAGTTAGAATCATCAAAAAGATATTGGAGGAAAATTAGAAGAGCTGGGATTCTAAACTAAAGTTTGCTCTTTGGGATGACAGAGTGACCAACAAAAAATCCATAGGGACTTCTCCATTTAAATTGGTTTATGGTACTGATGCTATCTTCCCCATTCAGCTAGTTCTATTAGTAGATAAGTTCTTTCAGGAGGAACGGGATGACCCAAATAACATTGTCAGAAGAATGCTTGACTTGGTTGAGTTGCAGTAGATTAGAGAACAGTTGGTGGAGAAGTCAGAATCCCACCAAAAGAAGATCAAAAATACTTTTGATAGGAAAGCAAAGGTGGACAATTTTTAGGTTGGAGACTGGGTTCTGAAATGGGATGCTGTCAGACAAGACAAGGGCAAGCATGGTAAATTTGATTCTCTGTGGACAGGTCCTTTTGTGATAACTCAAGTACAACAAAACAACACCTTCATTCTGCAAAATATGGAAGGTGAAGAAATGTTTGGTGGCCCAGTCAATGGGCGATTTCTAAAACTCTATTTCATCTAAGGCTTCAAAGCCTTGTCATTGTAAATATCATTTTTGTTTTTCTTTTTGCAAAATAACTCCATGCCCAATGGAACACTAGAAGATAGGCTCGAATTTTTGTTTTACAGGAAATACACCAGGTCAGTGGTTCTTAAAACCTCACAGGGAGGATTTCATCCCCGAGTAGGAGCCAGATGTTATCTCCTCAAATAAATTGGTCAAATTTATTTTATTTTAGGTGATAGGAAGTCATTGAAAAATACATTTCTAAATTTATTGAGGCTCACTTTAAAAAAATCAAAACTCAGGTTTCGGTGGCTTAGGCGGACATTTCAACTATTCATTAGCCACCGAAAGCGGAATTTTCGGTGGCTAATATTTGCCTCTCCTAACCACTGAAAGTGCAGACAAAGTAGAGAAGTCTTATTTTTGCACAGATCCAAGATTTTTTGATCCAGATGCCTCGAGGATGGTTCCTAATGATAGATAATAATTAAAAGTATCATTATTAAGGTTATGTTCTAGATTTAAAGGTGCCAGCAAGGAGGAGAAGATTGAGTTTGTTGCCTAATTTTGGCAAATAACTGTCTTTTTGACAAAAGGTAACAAATTCGAATTAGTTATTGGCTTAAAGAAGATCTACTGCAGCTGTTGAAGATATGAAGACTAGCAAGATGGTGGTTACCCTCTTAAATAGGATCCTTTCCTATTTTTCATGAATTTCTTTTGACTATCTATTTTTGGCATATCTGATCCAGTTTTATAGGATCTGGAACTGTTTTGTAAAGGATATAAAGCCTGTAACTTCTAAAGAACAAGGGTTCGATTTTGAGTGTTTAACTATACTTCTATTGTGATTAAGATACTTTCTTTAATATATTCAGCCAACCAACTTCTTTCATTGTTATTGTCAAACCTTCTTTTTAGCTTTGTTTTATGCTTATGAGTTGAAATTATTTCTGTCTCTGTTTAATGTCCTATGGTAACTGTCATCTTACTTTTGATTACTAAGCAAGGATCATAAACATTCACTGCTAGTTTGTTGGCTCATCATATATATTGTTTTATGTATGTTCTAGTTAATTGATTAGTTTCTTTATCCATTTGATACACAACCTATCTGATTATAGCTCTTGAAGGCCTTGTACTGTTCGAATATACCTAGACTATCTTGAAGATACAATCCAGTGAGTTAGATATTCATCTTGATCCAACCATATATACATCATTGATTGAACCATTGAAAAAAAAGTTAAGTTACGGGGCATCTTCAAGCTGCAACTTAGAAGAGTTTCCTAGAGTGATAACAGATAGAAAACAACTACACATTTGGTAGACTATCCTCTTGATTACTAGGTTCTTCACCTGACTCGATGTGTGAAAGATGGTCATGTCCTGTGTTCAATATTTTTGGTTTCACGATGATTTCAAAATCATATTCCTAAAACAATAACAACCATATGCATATTCTTCCCCCTAACACTGATTTATTGACCAAGTACTTCAAAGCTGAAAGGTTAGTAAACATACAAAAATGCAAGCCTAGCAGATAGTGTCTAAACTTCTACAATCCATATCTAATCCTTCCCTTTCTGTCATGGTATAATTCTTTTCTACTGAAGATAGCTTTCTTCTTGAAAATGCGATGGGGTGATCGATACCTCCCTCACCTGGTTCAGCTAATACAATGCCAAGTGCTATAGATGAAGCATCTACATGTACATAAAATGGTTTATTCCAGACATGAAAGACTAGAATAGGTGATGTAACCATTTTCCCTTTCAATGTGTCCAATCCATTTTGACAATATTCAGTCCAGCTGTACTTCCCTTCTTTCTTCAATAATTTCTCCATAGGTGCAGTGATCTGCACATATCCTTTGATGAACTTTCTATAGTATCATGTTTTCCCCAATGTAGTGCGTAGCTGTTTCATGGAGTTAGGCGCTGGGAGATTTATGATGACTAGGATCTTTGGTGGATCAACCATCAATCTTTTCTTACATACTACGTGTCCCAATAAAATACCATAAGGTTCACAGAAGATGCACTTCTTCAAATTCAAAGAAATATGGTACTGTCTACACTTCGCTAACATCATTCTTAAGTTCGCATGATGATTCTTCAAAAGGCCGAATACCTTCCAGTTGTCAAAGTAAAATTCTAAGAATTTATGAATATAATCCTTAAATGCAGCTACAACAACCCTTGAAGAGATTGTAGGTGCGTTCTTCAATCCAAAAGGCGTAATGATGTACTGATATGATCCCCATTCAGTAGAAAATGTGGTCTTACGTCTGTCTTCTGTAGAAATTCTGATCTGATGATATCCAGAAAATCCATTAGTGAAAGAGTAGGCCTCTTGTCTACCTACATTATCTAGCACTTCGTCTGTGAATGGATTAGGCAATGGGTCATGTAGAGATGCATCATTCAATTTCCTGAGGTCCACACAGATTCTGATTTCACCTTTAGCTTTCTTGTCTTGAATTACCATGGGACTTATCCATTATGATTCTTCTATTAGTTCAATGATTCCTGCATCAAGCATTTTAGCAATTTCTACTTTCGCTCTTTCTTTATATTTGGGATTCAATCTGTAATTTATTTGCTTAATAGGCTTCGCATCAGGCGTGAGAGGTATTTTCATAACTCCCAAGTCACCTAAAATGCCTTTCATTTCAGAAAAATTGGTAGGAAATAAATCTTGATATTCGCGTAGTAGGTCTGCAATATGTGCTACTGTTTCTTCATCCTAGTAATCCCCAATAGAAGCAAATTTTGGTTCATTCCCAATACCAATATTGATCTTTCTGATCTTCACAAGATTGCTCAAGTCTAGAATTTCTAAATCAGGTCCTTCAACATTGCATTGTCCTTCAGACTAAGGTATATTCACATCGTGAGGATATTCGTCTTCATCTTCATCTAGCATGAAGTTATAACATTCAAGGGCATGCTCCAACTGTATTGCCCAATCTGGTTGTTTATAGACAGGCAACAAGACATCATTAAATATATTCTTTTTAATTATCTGTAAAGCCTCATTGAGGCAATGAAACATCATTAAATATTTTCTTTTTAATTATCTGTAAATCCTCATTGACACCCAGACAATCATCCTCAAAGCTGAAAGTGGATTGAAAGTCGTTTATCATTATGTGCCAATCTGTTGTACCTCTACGAAGTTCTGCTTTTGTTTACCCATTTTTGACACAGTTCTGTCGACAGGGGTTCACTTCGCACTGTTGTCAACAAACACCGACTAGACACCCTTAAGCATCGGCCCAGAAAGGTTTTACCCTTTCCAGCAACACCCGCAGAGCGAGTGAGGCCTCACGCGATATGTTCAAGGGGGCTACGGGAACCAAGTTTCCACATTAGGGAGAAGACATACGTTAACCCTTACTTAGTCGCTACAGAAACCAGAGATATTCCTTCGCATTATACTAACAATTCACATATACATTCAACAATCGCATCAACAACATGTAAATACCATTCGCATCAACTTACATCATAGATTAATCGACAGAGCAACAAAACCTTAAACACATCGCATTAGTAAGATAACATTCATCATTCATAACATGGCGAAACAAATAGAAACACATAACATAGACATAATCGAACATTCTCATGCATTAACTCATCACAAAATCTGTGGTACAACCTTTGCAGGAATAGTTCCAAGCGACTTAACGTGAATGCATACACAGAGAAAAACTTGCCGAAGGAACAAAAATACATAGATGCGAGATATCACTGTCTACAATCGACCAATCTTCTATCTTACTTCTATTATTCGATGCTTGGATTAGGTTCCTATCTGTTACAATTTGTGTTTATATTTATAGACGCCTAAGGCGGTTACAAAATGGTCCACATGACCAAATATAACTAACAAGGACCAAAAATTTCACTTCCGTTAGCTTCTTATCCTTCCTGAATGGTGCTTTCCTCCGCTGATGACCCCTTTGTCGCTGTCGGCTTCCACACTTTATGTGCTCTAACCACATGCGAGCAGGCCCCCAACACAAACTTGTGGCTCGCCCTCAAGCCACCTCAGCTGGAAAACTCTAGTGAGTTTACTTGGAACTTGAAATCATCATATGCAACTATAATCTGGTCGAAAACTTCTTTTGCTGATACTTTGAGTATTGCGCAATATTCTACCTATTGTTTTGTCGGGTGCTCACCACTCATCTGTTGCACCTTTTCCAAATCCTGCTTGACCTATACCATCCCTGCCATTTCCTGCATGGCCAACTATTCTGCCTTTGTTTGTAACTCATCTAGGTGCATTGTTCTCCTCTGTTGCCTTTCCCTTGCCTTATTCACTCGATGTTGGAGTTCCTTCATCTCTGTGGCCTTTGTCATTTGTGTGAGTAGGGGCATCGCCTTTCGTGATCCCCTTAGTGATTCCAGCTGTGTCTCTTCCTTAGCGAGTTGCATGTTTAGTTGGTGCAACTGCTCATCTTGTACTAAACTTCCCCAGAACTCAGTAACCTCTTCAGTAATTTTCTGGGTTTCCTTTTCCATCTCGCGATCTCCATCACCGCCTCTTCTATCGCATCCTAGCAATTCTGGATCTGTTATGGTGGCATGCTTGGTACTGCCCTTACCTGTAACGCCTCATTTTATTTTCGCAGATTGGTGATAACTACACCTAACAAGATGGATTTCTCTTCTGGTAGCATATCTGATCTACTTCAGGGGCTTCTTCGCATGCCTTGGATATCGCATTCTCCAACCGTTCTCTATCCTCCATAGCCTTTGCTTTTTCATCCAAGGTTTGGGATTCTTCTTCTTGGAGACATCGTGCCTCCATATCACTATTCCACTCCTCTTTTTTATATCTTACCATCTGGTGATGCATTGCGGCCTCGCGGTCATTGATTTATGCACTTGCTGTACTTTGAATTCAATGCAGTGATAGTATTAGTAGTATATTGAAATCTATCATGATTGCATCATGATTCCTTAATTCCACATCCAACCCTTCATCTCTTATTTTCATTGTGTTCAACAAAATTTGTACTAGCCTCGGGTTTGTGCCGATCTCCACCTCGACCCTTCTTGTCAAGAGACTGGGTGGGAATTCCCCCTATGGTACCCTTGTCTCTACGACTACATTCATTAGTTTTGATAGTAGTTGATTTACCTGGTGAAAATATTCTATTGCATGATGTGTCACCTTTGCACGGTTTTCTTCTGCCACCGCTATTATTTTCTCCAGGATCCTGTTAACTTGATCCTCAGGAAGACCACCACTTGTGCTTCCTTCGTCACGATCCATCCTATGTTTTGTTCTTGTTTCTTCAATCTGTTCTTCTAGTTCTGAATCCATGGGGGTGGTCGATGAGGCCCTGTTGTGACTGAGTGTGTACGACTTCTCTTTTGTAGGATCGCCTTCTCCTGCGCCCTCTTGTCAACTGGCTGAGTCCTTATCTTCCTCTGGCGGCTTTGGTTCGGTTACCGACTAAGCGTTCTCCATATCCAATAGCTCCTCCTCTGCTACTGGAATTTTCCATTCCATTGGACATCCTTCATTGATGGCGTCCAATTCCTCCTCGGTGAGCTTGTACTGTGTTGGAATTCACTGCCTCTGCTTATCTTCCCGTGCCTGAATATAAATTGTTTGGGATTCGACCGATAGCCTTGCGATCGATCGATACTTCCTTGATGCTTGTTCGGTTATCCACAGTATTGCTTGCGCATCTATCCGAATCATATCTAGGAATAGGTAGAATTGCACAATGTTAAATTCTTGTCGTTCTTTGTCTGTTGTTTCCCACAAGTTTTGGTACCGCGCACCTTTTCGTATTTTGGCCTCTACTATTTCCATTCCTTGATAGTGCGCTGGCTCCCTCCATCCTACTAGTGTGACCAACATCAAAATCCATGAATATGTGAATGGATTCCCCTTTTCTTGCACTTCCACGACATCCTACATCAATTCGTTTAGGAGGAAGAGGGACCAATTCAGTTGTACTCCCGTGGCACATTGTTTTGCAGAGGTGATGATGCTCGATGTGCATTCTTTCGACCTATTCTTTCGCACCAACTTGATTGCTAGTATCTTCACCGCAACCCTAAAATCTTGGTCCTTAATTGTGTCGATTAAGTATCCTATGGAGTTTTTATCCACTCCATACTTCGTCTTTAGCCTCACAGCGAGCTTCTTTCCGTTGTCCTTCTGCTGAAATAATTGGGAAGGGTCTTTCCCAGCCTTGGGTAGTCTGGTGATTCTTGAAATCAGGTCGACTATGACCGGGATCTTTTCATGCAGCCATAGGTATCGTCCATGGAAACAGGCGAGTAATTTCTTGACGCATGCATTTACCTGCACTGTTCTCCCAAAGTGTGGTTTGGGTGAGGTCTAGTAATCCTGATTGCTTCAATCCCAACACCCACTTTGTTGGATCCTTCGTGATCGGGCCTCCTTCTCCATGCGAAACATTAATGTATGTGTCTTATGTGCATTCTGTGTATTTCATGAGGTCATGGTCGCTATATTGTAGCTTTTGCAATTTATCCACACTGTTTTCGGCATGAGGAACTCCTTTCGATATAAGCGACATCTTGATTACAGATCTTGCGTTATTACTCACCCGAATCGCTGGTGTCCCTTCCTTGCTTGGCGGTACATACCCTGGTATTATTGGTCCATGGTGCCCTCCTTGCAATGTTGTTTCCTTTTGAGCAGTTCCCAAAGTGCCTACTTCTCCTTCTGCAAGTCGCGCTGAATTGCGGGTCCCTCTCTTTGGATTTTGGCCGGTGTCTGGAGGCCGATTGGCACTCCTCTTCTTTCTGAATGATATTTTGGACATGATCTCTAGTTGCTCAAACATGATCGGTGTTGGTTGTGGGAATTGTTCGGTGCTTGTGCTTGAAATGTAAAATGCCATGCACTACCTTGCAGTTTCTTGCTTAACACACAGTGCGTTGAACTATCCCCTTCCCCTACATTTATAGTTTTTATTTGCCGCGTCCTATCTATTTTGTCGATTTTTTCCAATTATTACCAAATCCAGTGTTGATTTACCGAATCCCTCACATGCATCAGTTATTAATTGTACCATTACCCATTTTTGTTGCCATCCCTCATGGCTTAATTGCTGCATTTATGACTGGATTTGACCCGCTCGCGTTGCGGAAGCCATCGGCAGGCACCGAACCTCATCGCTTATTCTCTCTTTTGTGATTTTTTTTTGACAAACTCAATGTTGTCAATATATATTTTTTTTGTCCTTTTCCACACTAGCCAGCTCCGGCACCTTCTGATACTTTGCGTGCATCGTTCATTTCCCTTAGATCGACGCAAATCCTGACTTTACTAGTTTTCTTGTCTTGGACCATCATCAAATTGATCCATTCAGATTCTTCTATCGGCTCTATGATGCCTGCATCTAATGTTCGCTCTAGTTCGGCCTTCACTCGTTCCTTGTACCTGGGATTCAACCGATAAGGTTGATGCTTCACTAGTTTTGCATCAGGATTCAGTGGGATCTTCATTTCGCCTAGTTCCCTAGAAATGAATTTCATTTCCAAAAATTTTGTTGGGAACAGATCCTGAAATTCGTGTAGTAGATCCATGAATTTTGTGATGGTCGCATCATCCCAATAATCTCCTATGCTTGCGAACTTGGGGTTGTCCTCTGACCCAATATTAACTTTCTTGAGGCGCAGCGGCTGCTGAAATTTGTTGAAGAGTATCTCGGGTGCTTCGACATTCTAGCTTTCCTTTTGAATATGGGATATAAGTGGCTCGTGGGTCATCCTCGTCATCTGGTCCTCCGGTCACATTGTAACATTCCAACAGTATCTCTGGCATCACAGTCCACTGTAATCCCATTGGTTTCTCCATCGGGACTATTTCAAGCACCTTCTCCTATATCACCTACAATGCACTGTGGATGAAGGGGTTTTCATCCAAGAAGATGAAATTCCGGCTAAAGTTGATAGTTAGCTCCTCCCACGTAGTCGTTACGTGTTGCAGTTCTGCTGTGATGTACCAGTTTCGTGGTACCTCATTCAATGTATGGATGAATGCATGGACCCATTCTTTATGTGGTCTCGCTCCCCATGTGTTTTTTCATTCCTCCAAGTGCCCCCTTCGGTCATTCTTTCCGTTGCATTTCCTTCCGCAATACCCTTTAGTTTTTCCAAACCTGATATCCATCAGTTGTTGACAAAGCGACCATCTCGTTATTGTTGACTTGTGTGTTTCCCACCATCACGATGGCATATCCTTTAATGCTTCCTCTGATTCCAGCAACCTCTATGGTTTTGCTACTCTTTCTTAAAATTCAATGATGAATTTAGTCAAGTTGAAAAATCCCTCATATGTTGGTAGTTCACAGGCTTCTATTGCCACCCATCTCAGCGACTGGGTGATATGCATGTGCATCTCTAGAATGATACTTGATGTAGTCGATTCTGCCAAGTCTCCAGTGCTTCATCAGAAGCTAATGATGCCAAGCTAACACTCTGCCACCCCGGTTCTCAGTCGGCAATGGGATTGATATAGTCTTCTGATATGTTGTACAATTTGATGCAAGTTAGTGAATATATACCTCTGCAACCATTGTTATGTGGTAAGGCATGGATTTATGTTCTCTTTCTTCGCAAAATCATGTTATGTCTTATGATAATCTATAAGGGATCTAGCAACTGTAACAAACTCACAATCAAACTCTCAAGTATGTTGCAAAGAAGAAGAGAAGGAGACACTCAATAATCACTCATAAACACATAATAATGAACAATAACAGTATCATACAATGAATAATGAATGTAAAGAATGTGTTACAATAAACTATGAAGTAGCATCATATAGGATTCGAATTAGCCAAGTAGGGCATTCGAATCTGAGCTCAAATTCTAGCTTGGATAACTATGGAGACATCATCCAGTCAGTAGTATCAGTCATAAATGGTAAGAGTCAGTCAAGTGTGTCCAACTGAGTCTAATAGAACCATCTAGGCATAAATCAGGGAATGGAGACACCAAGGGGGGCGCATGAGGCTGTCATAGTGTCAAGTGGCACTCCAAAACTAGCTAACTAAGAGCTACAGGTAGTTAGGATGAGCAATTAGTGGAAGAACTACTCAATCCATGCACTAACTGAGTGATAACTCTCGGTAGGTGAGATAAGGTGCAATAACTGAGTGATAACTGAAGGTAGGTGAGTAAAGGCGCACTAATTGAGTGTGGTAGGTGAGAAAGGAACACTTTCCATGCAGAACAGTCAAGAAGGGTGCATCAGGTGGGTAGGAGGCCAAATGGGGACTAAAGACATGCTCTGGGGAGTTGAAAGTGAGCTCTAGGTGTTGGGGAGACCACCATGATGATGACTAGATGCATGCAGTGGCATGCAAATGCATGCAGCATGCAAAATATAAAAATGATGGCGTGAATATTCTAACACCCCCCCGCAAGATATACTATGAGATAATAACTAAAAACAGTAAAATAGGGCCCTGGTGACTAAGACCAAAGGTCACCCCGTACAATCAATCTAAATAAACTAAGTGAGGAAAGAGTGAAAACCCAGTGGGAAGAAATCCCTCCCTCAAAATAGACTGAAGGATGCTAAAGTAGCTTGTCATCACTCACCCCTGAAGGAGGCAAGTGTCCTTCTTTTCAAAAGAAGGATCGATCGATCTGAAATGGATCAGTAATGTGAGAAGTATGAAGCCTTCCATTCTGAAAATCTGATCTGGTTCTTCTATGATCATGTGGATCACCAACCAAATCACTGGCAAATCGAAGTGTAGTGGCTTCCCATCGAGAAAGAGGAGGAATATCAGGTGAGAGATCTTTAGGTTATTATGGATCTAGATCCCCCATTTGCTCATCTTCATCATTAGTTGCTAGACCTTCAGGTTCTTGTGGATCTGGATCTAGCATTCCATCATCATCATCTCCATCTTCAGATTCTGAATCTGAAGTATCATGTGAAGATGTATCTACAACTGTCTCATCATCACATCCAAACTCTGAATCTGAAATCTCATGTGAAGAAGCAAGTAGAACTGGATCATTATCACATACAAATTCTGAATCTGAAATCTTATGAGGTGAAGGTTCGCTCTCTTGGATCTCATCAACATTTCCAAGCTCTGAATTTGAAATCTCATATGAAGAAGTATGTGAAGCTGATGTCTCATACTCCGAATCTAAACTATCATGTGATGGAGATTTTCTCTTTTGAAACTCATCATCACTCTCAAACTCCGAATCTGAAAGCTAATGTGAAGAAGCAAGTGAAACTGCTCAATCCATGCACTAACTAAGTGATAACTCTCGGTAGGTGAGATAAGGCGCCATAACTGAGTGATAACTGAAGGTAGGTGAGTAAAGGCGCACTAACTGAGTGTGGTATGTGAGAAAGGCGCACTTTCCATGCAGAACAGTCAAGAAGGGTGCATCAGGTAGGTAGGAGGCCAAGTGGGGGCTAAAGACAGGCTCTGGGGAGCTGAAAGTGAGCTCTAGGTGTTGGGGAGACCACCATGATGATGACTGGATGCATGGAGTGGCATGCAAGTGCATTCAGGCATACAAAATATAAAAATTATGGTGTGAATATTCCAACATGTCTGGCTTAACCAGTTCTATATTTCTTTCTTTTCTGGATACCACATAACACATCACTAGTTCTAGTGCTACAGCGAAACCAATTGTTGGTTGCTTCTCTCTTATTCTTTCTATGGGGTCGACCTAGGTACTGCGTAGTTATTTACAATAGATCCAACAAAATCCCCTTTCACTAGCCCTTTCGGCATCAACTTGCGAATAGGTCGAAGTCTCACCTAAAGCGAAGATGGGTGGTTATAGAATCAACTTTCTGCAACCTGGTGATGCACAGTTATGGTATGCGATCTTGTTAAGTGAAACTTACTGAACATCTACTTAAAATATTATTACCAACACATAACTGCGCACTTCGCAGTTATCAACAACCTACAAACTTTGTTGAATCGTTATTATATTAACCCTTATAACTATGCATTTACCATACTTAACATGACTTCACAATGTTCATACAAGTGTGTTCCGCTTACTTAACATATCATTCTCATTCACATTCATATGAAAACACATATATAAGCATAAACATACATGAACATGAAATACAACATAGATTCAACACATAACTCAGATATTTACATGGTTCACCCCTAGATGGGAGCTGCTACGTCCACAGGAACTGTTCTTATATTTATTGGAAGGGGGTAATAGTTCCAATCTGCACACTCAGCTGCAGACTCTTCTCTACAATAGATCTATGCGCACACATCTACAGAGTATTTACCTCTCTTATATCTTTCTCAATCTAGATCTAATAATACTAATCAACAACAATCATCAACCAATCCTTCCTTATACAAAATTTCCCTTTCTATAGATTGTGTTCGAAGGTCACATATTTACAATAACTATGGTCCAACCCCCATAGTACCCTTAAACCCAAAATGGCACGGTTCTCCTATTCACCATGCTTTGTCTTAACTTCGTTGCAGCTCTATTGTCCTTTTTTTCCGCTTCTCCGGCTCTGATGCTTCTATGACAGTCGCAGTTCTGACCGTGTGGCTCTGACACTGCAGTGGCACGTCATTTGCACCATTCTGCTTCTTTGCACTTCGCTTTTGTAGTTGAAAGTATGCTGCTTCATTCATAACTACTCAAACTACCTTGACCGTCCTTAGTACTTCGTCTTTACTAAGGGGACAAGTCCTTTCCTGCCACTTTGCTTCGCTCCATACCCTACTCCCGGGAATTACGGAGTTGCTTCTCCCAAAACCGGTCTATGTTAGGCCTCGCCTAACTTGTACTTTTTCCATCAAAACTTCCTCCACTTAGGTTTCACCCAACATTTCCAGATATCTAAACCTTGTTCCCGTAAATAGAGTCTCATCCTTATAATATTCCAATGGGCCAAAGTACCACAAGTTTCAGGGTCATGTGAAGCAACAATCATTGTTCTAGGGATACTTCAAGCTTCATACCAACATGCTTTGGAACAAATTTGGTGCATCTATAGGGAGTTCTCCTCAATGGGTCATGTAACCCCAACCTACATGGTCATGTGGACCCAACACAACTATTTTAGTGATTTCTTCACAATTATTTCTGACATTGCTTCAAGGAAACTTTAGGGACTTCCTTACACTTCTCATCATCATGGTTAGGTGACCCACCATCATGGTCATTAGACCCATTATCATGGTCATGTGGACCCAACATCATTTCTTTAGGAAATTATTCACACTTCTTTGGGACACTTTAGTGACTACATTACATTCCACATCATCATTGTCATTTGATGATTCTCTAGGGGCTTTGCACCACTTGTGTACAAATCAAAGTGTGTTCCTATGAGGGACCTGTGCAACCACTACGCCATTAGGGGACTTCTTTGGATTTATGTACACTTTTGACAAGGATTCTTCTTGAAAGGGATTCCTTAGGATCACTAGGGTCTTCTCTAGGGGCTTCAAAGCTTCATCAATCATTCCAAAACAATATATCTCTATTAGAGTCACATCATCATTATCACCATGACACCAATGGACACACTACAGATCTCATCACCATTTTCACATCAATGAAATCATGTTTGACATCAATGACAACTTCTTCCAACAATCTCTCCCTTTGTAATTAATGGAAACAAATTCAACTCTCTCTCCCCTTTTGCAACAAATAACAAAAGGGGTGTGTTGGCTTGGTTTTGCAACCAAGCTTAGTGCAATGGGCACCTATCAACAAGTGATAGCAGTTTCAAATATTGAAAGCAAAAACAATTATTATAAATCTAAATCTAAACTAAACTAGCATGTGCATATAACAAATAAATTTTTTTGAAAATGATTCAAGAACAAGAAATAAAAAGAATGAGTATTGTATTAAGATACCTCAAATGGTGAGGATTTGTGTTGAGCAACTTCCAAGGTGAGTAGCTCCAAGCTCCAAAGATCTCTTCTCCAAGATAGCTACAATGGTCAAAAGCTCATGAGAGATTTTCACAGCATGAGGATAGGATGATGGATAGATGGAAAGTGAGGAGCCCCTACCACCTTTTTATAGTTTTTGGTGGTGGGGAATACCATTATGGTTTTGAGGAAACCAATGGTATTGACCAACATGGTTTAGGTACCTTTTCCCTCCTTTTTTCTTTTTTGAATATTTTTATTCTCTTTTTAATATTTTTGGGAATTCTGGACCCTTTTTGAGGGTTTTTTATGCTTTTTGAGGAAAAATATTCATTTTGAGTGGAAAAGGGGGTGTATTAAGGTCTTTTGGTGACCTTTTGGTGGCTTTAGAGGCTCAAATGGTGAAAAAGTGGACAAATGGGTCATGTGAATAAGGAAATGAGCTAGTGAGCACTTTTTGGGTGTTAATAGATTGCCCCTTGATGTGTGAGGGCAGGAGCTCATCGTATGGCCAATAGACATCATAGTTATTTTGTCTTTTTTCTGGGGTTTGGGGAAGAGAAGAGACCGATTGGAGACTGGATCCACGGCCCTTAGAAGCTGCAAAATAAATAATATTACATGGCCTCAATATGAATGAGGAATAGTCTCTGATAATGGATGAGGCGGGCATACCCATGCTCGTATCAAGACATATACATAACAATTAGTCCCAAGAAGGGGGACTTGAAAAAATACATAAAAAATCTGCTGGTGCATCATAATGGTCTAGAGGGGACATCATTTGGGGATGTACTCATGGTCATAACATGACTGATCTCAATAACTGATACACTGGAATAAAGCGTCAACCGTTCTGAATAAGGTCTCAGAAGGGTTGATGAACTGCTGAAACTCAAGGTGTCCAACATCTGTAGGGACTCAATGACTGAGAGTCATCTCTGAGAAGTACATGTACATGTAACTGTATACTCGAGGGAGTATAAAAACTGGGGTACATATGAATACTGTCGCCATGCACAACCTGGATATCTATAGGAAAAATGCAACTGGTTGTTTTCATAAGTAGACTCTCAAATGTGGAAGAATCAGGCAGTATCCGGGGTCTTGAACAAATAACTGAACAGACCAATACCCTGTGCGATTCTCAATGATGCAATCAAGGTGTTGAAGTCAAGCATGTGAGAAACAACCATTTGGAGAGGCACTGAGGACTTTTATCGAAATGATTCATAGGCACTCATCGTAAATGGTGATGAGTCCAAGACACGGGGACCTCTAGGTCTATCCTCTGGAATAAATTTGGTTGTCATCGACAGAGGGAGACCAGCAACTAACAAGGCAATGATGTTTCCTTGATAGGAGCGCTAGGTGTAGAACTGAAGTGTGGTAGTACTGATGGTAGGACTGACATACTTGTGGGGATGGGGAGTAACTGGGGTCATATAGTGGGTAGACTCAAACTTCCTTTGTTCAGAGCATGATGACATGGTTGACCTGGAAGCGTAGGGAACTGACTTATAGGTGCAGGGATCATAGATTTTTAAGGACTGAAGGGTATGTATTAACTGAGGGGATGAGCTGATGGGTGTTGTCGATGGATTCTCAGGGTGACATGCTGCAGAATACTCTGAATAAAGGCAACCAAAATGGGGAAGCTGCCATATGAGTAGACGTGATCTATTGTGGCACCAAGAAGCACCATTGGGTCCTTCTTCGTAGTTTTAATGAGCTCAAAGAAGGGATAAAGTGTGCTCTGAAATGGTACTGTCCTGTGGATTTTGTGAACCCAGGACTGTTCATGTTCATTGGTGCTTTCATTTTTAAGGAGTCTGAAAACGATAAGAAGACTTTGCAGTGGTTATGAGTACCGTCTTGTGGGTTTTTACGAGCCCAAGATGGTGATTGCTCATGGTTGCTTTCATGTTTAGAGAGTCTCAAAGCGGTAAGGGGACTCTATTGGTGTTCTTTTTCGTAAGTTAGTCTCCAAGGCCCGAAAAAAGCATAAAATGATGCAAATGGAGAACTCTTCTAGTCGATGTGACTAGAGTATTCCTTATTCGTAATTAGTCTACAAGGTCCGGAAAAGGGGTAAACTTATACCAGGTAGACGCCCTTTCAGATACGTTTAGCGAGCATAAAAGGAAGCAAGGTTGCTCAGCGATCTTTTCATTGTTTTAGGAGTCAGAAAAGAGCTTAACAAAAACTCCCTAAGTGCCTTTTTCGTAAAAGGGATTGCTCGGCCCGAAAAAAGGGGTAAAATTATACCAAACAAAAAGGGATTGATGAGAGCGAGAAAAGGTCTCAAACGCCATCATGAGTGCGGAATACTGGATCTGATGATATAAAGATTGGCAAAAAGGGGCAACGGCCTATGTGGCACGCAAACCGAGGTGATGGGTGGGCATGGTAAAAATGCCCAAAAAATGAGGGGGTGAGAGTGAGAAATGATCTCAAGCATCATCACGAGCGCGAAAAACTGAATCTGACGATATAACACTCATAAAAAATGGATGATGGCCGATGTGGCACGGAAACCGAGGCGACGAGGGGGCATGGGAAAAATGCCCGAAAAATCTGGGCCTGAGAGCGAGAAATGATCTCAAGTGTCATCACAAGCGCGGAAAACTGAATTCGGCGATATAAGACTCATCAAAAATGGAGAACAGCCGATGTGGCATGCAAGCGGAGGCAACGAGGGCGTGAAAAAATTGTCAAAAAATGGACCTGGTGAAAACAGGAAAAGGAAGGAACTATCATGAAGTTCTTGCTGTGTTGATTCCAATGGTACCAACGGTTTGAGGAACGGACGTCGTATGACACCGGAATGGTTGTTTGAAAAATGGTGGAATTTCTATAAATAGGGCGTGGGGCCCATATGACATGTCATTGTTACGTGTGAGTTTGGAAGAGCAATCAGAGCTTTTTCTTGATTTTCGGGAGATTTGACCGTTGGTTTTCGATTCCGCGAGTTTCAGGTAACCCTATTCGCGTTAGCCTTTTCAATTATGTCTTTTTTGGTTAGCGGTGGGCCCCTGAAGGTCGCGAAATTCCATGTTGGCCTTCCTCCGTGGAATATCGCGGGTTTCGTGTCTTTTTCCACGATGGACATCGCGGGTTTGAGGCTGACAGTCGCGATGTTCATCGCGACTGTTGGGCTGAAAGTCGCGATGTTCATCGTGAGTATGGGGGAGACAGTCGCGATGTTCATCGCGAGTATGGGGGAGACAGTCGTGATGTTCATCGCGATTGTCTAGCCAATACCCGCGATGTTCATCGTGGGTCCTTGGATGGAAGCCACGATGATCATCGCAGCTTTTGATGGAAAAGCCGCGATGGTATTTTTTAAAAAAATTTCTCCGGTGCTAAAAGTTTCTTTGTTTTTTGGCAGGATGTTGAGGAGACCATTGGTGTCATGGCGAGAGCGAGAGATGGAGGAGGATTTGATGGTTCAGGTTCAGACTGATCAGGGGGTCCAGCAGGATCTGGCTGTGAGTGGACTCCTGAAGTTCGCTCAGATTCCACCAATGCATTCAGTAGGACTGGTACTAAACAAATTGGTGAGTTGGTGGGTTCCTGCAGAGGGTGCCTTTATTGTTGGGGGTGAGAGGTTGGAGATCACCCTTACTGATGTATATTTTCTTACCAGGTTACCTTGCTTAGGGGAGGTGGGGGATATTCTGTCGAGGATTCCGGCAGGTGTGGACATGGAGGATCTCCTAGAGACCTTCTGTGTTCCTGGGGCAATTGTGCAGAGCAGCGCTTTGAGTTTGAGATCATTGCGGGAGTGGGACATGCGGGCTGTGGGGGCTTGTGTTCTGCAGGTGTTGGGTGCCATGGCGCCATATCGTTTGTCGGGGGGACAAACGATGATAATGGATTCTGTGCTGAGGGGGACCTACTATGCATGGGATCAAATGTTTTTGGCTGGTGTCCGGAGAGATCTGGACAAGGTTAGTCGGGAGGGGGGAGAGTTCTGCTATGCCTCCTTTTTGTGTTGTTTTTTCTTTGAGCGGGTACCGACTTTGCGGCCACGGGTACCGATTCGAGACAGTCTGGTGAGCGAGACGCGCATGGTGCGGTGGGGGCAGATGATGCCTCACAGTGGTGGTGGTATCCATGGGTTCTTTTCACAGGAGATGTATGAGCAGTGGGAGCAGATCCCCCTGCTGATTGAGGACTATCCATATGCTGGTATGGATTATTGAGGAGATCCAGAGATGCCTCGAGCCCAAGGACAGGCCTGGGGTTTAGATGGTATGTTTTGTGTTTTGTTCTCTACTATATCATTTTTTAGATGTGTTTGTTATGACTATAGTTAGATATTTATATGATGGTTGCTTGCGTGATTGTGCAGATGTTGGTCCTGTACCACCAGCCGACTATGTGGCTCGTAAGGGACGGGCGATGGTGGTTGCTCCACCTCCTGCAGCGGTATCGCCTCCGCATGGTCAAGGATTTGGGGCTCGTGGTCGAGGAGTTGGCCCTCGAGATGATGTTGTGGAGGGTGTCTGAGAGACACTAGATATGATTTTGGCGGGATTCCCAGAGGATGGGTGTGGGGATTTAGATCGGGACATCGTCGAGCGATGTTTCGATGTGCCTCATGAGTGGCACTCGGTCCTGCTGAGAGCAGCATTGTTGGCGGCTGAGTGGAGGGAGGGGCATCAGCAGGATCAGTCAGGGCCGGTGGAGGGGAGGATTCGTTTACGAGATGCTCCAGTGGGGCCGACGGAGAGGAGAGTTTGAGCTCGGCATGATCTGACGGGGCCAACAGAGGAGGCGCCAGAGGAGCCTAGGGACTATGATGATTAGATGATATTGTATCTGCCCCCAAATGATGATGAGCATATGGGGAAGCACTTTTTTGTATGGCTGATGTATTTTTGTATATTGGGTGTTGAGGGCACCTATGACATGTTTTGACTATATTATGATGATATATATATATATATGATGTTGGTATATAGTCGTGTATGCACATGGATGCATTCATTGTCTTTTTGTTTGCCCATGGAGGCATGTTTGATTTTCTGTATGCTCGTGGAGGCACATGTTATGCACGTGGATGCAACATTTTGATTTTTTGTATATTCCTGTGGAGGTACGTGTTATGCATGTGGATGCTTTTTTGTCATATTTATATATATGCCTGTGGAGGCACATGTTATGCACGTGGATGCATTTTTGTTTATGAAATGATTTGATTGGTGTGCCAGTCAAGAATGTTGTTGGCCATATGGTCTGCTACACTATTGAGATTTCTTGGGACATGTGTAAATGAAATGGATTCAAACTGTCGAACCATTTGTTTAGTGCGCAAGAATTTTTTGAAAAGACAGGGATCGCATACCTAGTAATCATTGTTGAGCTGGGAAACAAGGAGTTGTGAGTCCAAGAAAACATTAAGGTGACATATGCTCATTTGGAGAGCTACGGCCAGGAGACCGGTCACGGCATCGTATTCAGCTTGGTTGTTGGTGGTAGCACCTAAACACACTCCGTCAATGTGGATCAACTCATGTGAAGGGGAATATATTACCCAAGCTATGGAGGCCATATTGGGGGACCAACGGCTTGCACCATCAGCGAAACCAACGTAGCAGAGTGGAACAGGATCCATCTGTAGTCATGCAGAGAAAACAAATATTTAGGTTTTTTGAATTTTTTGTGAAAAAAGAAAATAATACTGTACAATAATGGACGGTGGTGTCCATCAGGTTTACTATGGGTAAAATCGCTTGAGGTACAACCCGTTGCGTGGGTTGCGTAGGGGGTTGCCTTCTGAATCGGTCAGAATGTATGCCCCCTGTCCGAGGCAAGTGTGTATAATGTATGGGCCTTGCCACATGGACACAAACTTTCCTTTCCCGGTTTTGTCATGAGCCTAATCGTAGGCAAGGACAAGGTCCCCTTTAGTAAAAGTTCTTGGGTGGACATGTTTATCATAACTCAGTTTGGATCGGTTCTTGGCTGCTTCCATGGTTTGAAGGGTTGTGCGCCGATCTTCATCGGCCTGCTCCAAGAGTAGTAAGCGTTGCTCAATTGGGGCAGTGTCTGGTAGGAGTTCAACGGCCATATGTAGGGTTGGAATCTGGCACTCAATGGGGAGGACGGACTCGACACCGTGAACTAAGTGGAAAGGGGTAAAACCGGTGGCAGTTTTGGTTGACATGCGGTATGCCCATAGTGCCGGGAAGAGCATGTGGTGCCAATTTGATTTGTGTTTGTCTACAGTGCGCTGGAGGATGGTTTTCAAAATTTTGTTGATCGCTTTGACTTGGACGTTTGCTTGGGGGTAGTAGGTGGAGGAGAAATGGTGTTCAAATTTCAGTAAGGTTGATAGTTCTCTCCACACGGCGTCTTCGAAGTGAGAGCCGTGGTCTGAGACGAGTTGCTTTGGAACTCCAAAACGAGCGATAACATGGTTTAGGAAAAAACGTGCTGCGGTGTCGGCCTTGCAATTGTAAGTTGGCATGGCTTCCGCCCACTTGGTGAAATAATCTACGGCCACAACAATGTGTTTATGACCGTCGGCTGACATGGGATTGCAATCGAGGAAGTCGATGGCCCATTTGTAGAATGGTCTGACAGTGACTACTGGATGAAGGGGGGCAGGTGGGGTTCTTGCTTTTGGGGCAAAAAGTTGGCATTTTTGACAATGTTTGACTGCGGTGATGCAATCAATAAATAATGAAGGCCAAAAGTAACCTGCGCAGATGATCTTTTGGGCAGTGGCCATGCCGGAGAAGTGGCCTCCGCAGGAACCGCTATGGCAATCATTAAGTACTTGTTCTGCCTCGTTATGAGATAGGCAGCATCGTAGGATGGTATCGACGCCGCGTCGATAAAGTACATCACCTAACAAGAGGTATTGGGGGGCGTGGTGTCATATACAACGGCATACGTCACGATCAATGTGGGGTCGAAATTTTTGTGTGTGGAGGTAGATTAAGATGTCTCCGTACCATGGGTCGTCAAACAAAATGATGAAAATGTGGTCGTCAGTGAGATCTGTTTGGATAGCAGGTGATGATGAAGAGGATGGGAGATCTGTGATGAGTTGAGCTAGTGCTAGGGCCTTAGTGCTCTTTGGGGTTTTTAAAGTAAGGTCATACTCTTGTAGGATAATCACTCATTTAGCTACGCGGTCTTGAAGAAGCCGACGCGTCAAGAGGTAAACCATAGGATTGGAATTAGCTACGACTATGGTGTGGCTTAGGAGAATATAATGTCGCAACTTTTGTACTGAAAAAATGACGGCGAGGGCCATCTTTTCTTCATGTGGTTATCGGAGGGGTGGGCCGGACAAGGTCTAGCTCACATAGTAGATGACATGCTCTTGGCGAGCAGTATCTTCTTGTACAAGAACTCCAGATACGGAATGCTCGGATGCTGAAACATAGAGGGTGAAATATTTGGTGAAATCTGGAGGAGAAATCAACGGGGCATTCGTGAGTGCTTTCTTTAAGTCGGTGAAAGATGTCTCTGCTTGTTGGTCCCATATGAAATGGGTATGCAGACATAGTAGACATAAGAAACCATGGACTGTTGTGGCATAGTCAGGGACAAAGCGGCGGAGGAAGTTGGACCTCCCTTGTAGGCTTTGAGTTGTCTTAATGTGCAGGGTGACGGTAACTCTAGAATGGCTTGGACTTTTAAGGGGTCTATAGTGATGCCTTTCTCTGAGATAACAAACCCCAGCAGGCGACCTAATGTAACGCAAAAGACACACTTGAGAGGGTTCAAGCGGACGTTGTATTTTCGACAATGCATGAAAACTTGTCGAAGGTCGTCTAAATGGTCAGATCGCTTCTTGGATCGAGCGGTGAGGTCGTCCAGATAAACTTTTATGATCTTGTGGAGATCGTGGAAGCAATAAGTCATGGCGCATTGGAAGGTGGCTCCAGCATTCTTGAGGCCAAAAGGCATGACGCGATAGGTGAAGGTGCCCCATGGGGTGGTGAAAGCTATCTTATATTGATCTTCTTTACGGATTTTTATTTGGTTGTATCCGGAGAAACCATCCATAAAAGAAAGGACCTCATGTCCCGCACATTCATCGATTAGTTGGTCAATGAAAGGTGTGGGGAAGTTGTCTTTGGGACAAGCGAGGTTGAGGTCTCGGAAATCAGTACAAATGCGTATAGTGCCCACTTTTTTGTTTACTGGCACTGGGTTTGAAACCTAGGTGGTGTAGGCAATAAGATATATGAATCTTGCTTTTTGGAGTTTTTCAATCTCATCTTTAACAGCTGGGAGCTTGGATGGGTGAATGGGTTGTTGTTTTTGTCGAACAGGAGCCACATTGGGCCAAGTGTCGATGTGATGTTCCACAATTTTTGGATCGAGGCCAGGCATCTCGGTGTAAGACCAGGCGAAGACATCACGAAACTCTTGGAAGAGTTTCTTATATGCCTGAGTTTTCGCTTGAATGCAAGATGCACCTAGCGAGATGAGCTCAGGTTTTCCAGGTGTGGTGGAAATGTCGATTTGTATAATAGGGGAAATGTTGGGCATGTTCCCTTCTTCGAAGGCATCTCGTGCTAGGATGGGGTCCTTGAACCAATCAACCTTAGTTGGTAGGAAATATTTTGACTCGACTGATAGCTGGTTTGCTGTGGTGGATGTAGATGCCTCAGGGAGGAAGTATGAGCGATGATGCATATCATCCCAAGGGTAGTCCGGTGCAGTGAGTGTTTCTAAAATTTGCTCATCAATATGGAAGTAATCAGACCATAAATCAACGGGTTCTGGTTTGTATGTGGTTGAAATCATATAGATGGTATTGACTTCTTCCGAAGAAGATGATTTCGGAGGGTAGATCTCCTCGATGAGGGGAGGAGATATCTCTAATTCGACGTTATTCAACTCGTACAACGCTACTCTGTAATCTGGGAGATCAGGGCAATGGTGTGAATAATGGCCATAAATGCCACATATCACACAAGGGTGGTTAGTGCGGAGTGTTTTGTCGCGAGGCTGAGGAGGTGGCTCAAGTCTTACTACTGGAATTCCGGTGTCGTCATCCAACATATTCATGTGTTCCTGGAGTGCAGGTAATTGTGGACATTGATGAGTGGCATGGCCTATGTCGTCACACAACGTGCACTTAGGGGGAATATGAATAGCTGGGGGGTTTTTAGCTACCTTGGGGGTTGTTGGGGGGGTGCAAGTTATGAGTCCAGTGTTATAAGTTGGTGGGCCTCTACCCCCTGTATTCCGTAACGGAGGTGGAGCGTTTCTGGATGTTGATGCCATAGTCACTATTGGGGGAGGTCTGTTTTGCAGATGAGTGACGGGAGGGGGTGGGTGGTTGGTAGTGGGGATAGGTTGTACCGGTTGTAAAATAACAGTTGGAGTCGACGGGGGGCTCAGAGCAGGTAAGTACCATACAGGTATCCCTAATGTTAAGCCAGGAAGGTTGAGTGTAGCCATTACTGGCGAACTGACAACTCCGGAGAATGGGAAGAAGAACGGGATGGTGTGAATTGGCGTTGTGCCAATATGAGTATGCACTGTGGGTGTTTGTGGTAGTGATGAAGGCTGCTATGTGGTGTGTGACAAGGTGCACAAATCTGATGTTTTTGTTATCGGTAAAGGTGGTGAGATCGATGGAAAAGTGGAAGTCATAGGTGACTCGGTGTAAAGTCCGGGTCCCACGGAGGATACAAATGAGGTAGTTGCACCACAAACAGGTTGTTCAACCATGGGGAGAACATTTTCAGGTGCAGCGGGGGCCTTGGGATCGTAATAGGTGAGTTGGTCGACCTTGACCACGCGTCCGTCATGGGGGAACATCATGGTACAAAAAATGGATGAGGCAACCGCCCGCATGGCATACATGTAGCTACGACCAAGTAAGAGGTTATAATCAAGCTGGGCATTGATGACCTCTATGTCAATGAGCATGGTTTTACCAGCCAGCTAGACGGGGACATTAGCTAACAGACCTTGGGGTTGAGCCGAACGGCCGTCGTAGGCTCGCAACGCAGTGGTGGACTGCTGGAGAGTAGGGGATCCCAACTTTTTCCAAACGAATGTGGACATAATGCATGTAGAGGCACCTTCATCGATAATGCAGCGATGGATGACAAGATTCCGAACGCAAACAGAAACTTGGAATGCTAAAGTGGAAGGCAGGAGTGGTTCGAACTGGTCCGAATCGAATGCCATCAGTTGTGAATCATTGGGGTCAATAGCACCAATGGCAGAGAGCAAAGTCTTGCGCTGTGAAGGACAGTTTTTTAAGACTTCTAAAGCAGACATGGCTACGGGAGATTGGGCTAAGTCATCTACAATGTTGTAATTCGACGCAGCGCGAGCATTGGGGTTATTGTTGATGCGACGAAGTGGGAAGCGAGGTGCTTTAGAGGCGCCATTGAGTGGAGCTGGAGGTATACGTAACGTCTGATCAATGGGATGAGCGTTAGTGTTTTTGTCGGTGGGAGAGTCTTCAGGGGTGGATCCATATTGGTTCCGACGTGTTTGGAGGTTGACATCAGTAGATGACATCATTAACAAGTGGTGGGTACTTGAATCGAACATGGGTTGATCAGGAGCAGCATAAGTGATCTGTTGTTGTGGTGGTGCATTTCCTTGAGGGAGAGCCAACGGCTGAGTGTTCACTACACCTTGGGTTGGAAAGGGGTTTTACAGCACCAAAGGTTGTTGCTGAGGGGGTGGGGGGTTGGGTGGCGCCTGAGGAGCTGCGTGCCCTTGGTGATGGGCATCATCAGTCCAGAGTTGTCGAGCTCGCTCCAAATGTGGGAAAGCATGTGTGTAGTGGCCATAGACCCCGCATATAGAACATGGGTGGTTTGTTCTTAGGTTATTGTTTTTGGGTTCCTTGGGATGATGATCCGGATTCTGGTTGGGAGGAGCAGCGTTGTTGTTATTTGGAGGATTGGGAGGTGGTGGACCTTGATTATGTTGTTGGTTGTTGCCGTGGTTACATCCTCTTCCACGGTTTTGTTGTCCACCCTGGTTGCGTTGGTTGTTTTGATGTTGGGGCTGATTGTGTTGTGTGTACACTTGCCCTTGAGCAGTGGGAATATTTTGGGGTGCCGCAGGTGCGGGAGCAGGTTGCGGTGGATAATAAGTTGGTGGGGCTGGAGGTGGTCCAGTTACCTGTTGGGGCTATTGGTAACCCTGAGCTATTGGAGGTGTTGGGTTAGCTGTTGTAGCTTGCTGTGGGTAATACATTGGTTGTGGCAGGAAATGAATTGGGTTCTGGGTAGCCGGTTGGTTATAGTATGTGGGTGGTACATATGCCGATGGCGCTTGCCCATAGAAATGTTGTGGACAAGAGGGTCCATGAGTGTGATGAGTTTGATTCGTTGGAGCGTAGGAAGTTGTCGCTCCAGAATTAGATGTAGCCCTAGAGAGGTCTGGGGCATTTATGGAGCTCACCATGCTAAAAGGTTTAATTTGCGGTGTGACTTGGCCAATAATACCATCGATGGCATGTGATGCCCCCGGCACGTCACCGTGTGAAGAATCGCCTCGTGGGGCGTCTAGTATGATGGTGTAGAGATAGCCTGATTGGGCATAAATCAGGTCGAATTGCTAAGCTTTTAGGATAGCTTCTTCCTCTGACTGGGGTCGTTCAGAAGCTACGTCTTTTGTTATGAGGGGTAGGAGTGATTTAAGAAACCAATCCAAAAATATACGATCATCCAGTTTAATCTTACAGAGGCTACGACGCTTGTGCCACTCATGGATGTGGTCCGTGATGTGGGTAGCTGTGTTTTGTCTGCAAGACAAGAGTATTTCAACTCCTGCATCGTAACGTACAGGTAGCTGAAAAAACTAAAGGAAAGTGGAGGTGAAAGACGTAAAAGTATGGTGGATCCCATGTGGTTGTTCGATGTACCACTTGGCTGTAGAGCCAGTGAATGTTCGTTGCAACAGTCTTAGACGAATGGAGTCATCCACTATGGAGTTGGATGAACACCATAGGTGAAAAGACATTATGTGGTTTTGAGGGTCCTCCCCAGGTTTTCCTTCAAACTTGGGTATGTCCGAGGGGAGCTTTGTAGGCATGGGTGGCCATGTAGGGTTGTGCCTGATAGGATCATTGGTTAGCCTGGCTAAGTCTGGTAAGTTCAGACTAGCCATGTAAGGTAAACTAGCAGATGGGTGTGGCGTAGTGACTGGGACATAGCTATTCATGGTGGCATTATGTAGTGGCCTAGTAGCCCCTAAGGGTATGCTAGGTATTGAAGGTATGTGTCCTCCAACTGTTGTGGTTTGGTATGGACCAGCGTTTCCAAGTGCAACATGGGTTACACCGGGGTTAGGAATAGTGCCAGGAATTCCTGGGATCTGGGTTTTGGTAATGATAGGTGGTGTGATTCCTATGTTTGGCATACCCATAATAGGAGGTAGTCCTGTGTTGGGCATACCTAAAGGTGGAGTGTCCCCCATATTAGGCATGCCTAGAGGGGTTGTTGTTACCATGGATGGCACAGTAGTAGAAGGGTTTGTGGATGTATCTCCAATAGTATTGGTAAAAAGTGGGTCGTATTGTGTTCCATCCATGAGGTTGGTTGGTAATAATTCAGTAGGGTTTTCGGATTCAGCCTCAGAATCAGATGTGAAGTGAGGCGTGTCAGAATCGGATGACTGTATGTTTGGTTGATGACGTGTCGAGTCAAGGGATAAGGCTCGACGTCAGTGACGTGGAGAGCTAAGCAAACTGAACTAAGGGGGTTCACCCTGAAGACGATGAGATCGTCTAAAATTCTCAATGGTGAGAAATAAAAATTTTCAGTGTAAGGTGGTGATGTAAAAAACTCGAAACCCTAATGCAACAAAGAGTGGAAAAAAGGGGAGTGAAAATAAAGGCTCTCAGGCCAAAAATCAACCTCAAAAAGCACTTATTATAGCAGTTGTGCTATAATAAGTGGAGGGATGCAACAAAATTGGTCAGAATACCAATAGTCAAATAGTTTCTAGAAAAAAGAGGTGCTATTAGACCAAAGGTGGGTAATGTATCATGCAAACACCTAACTAGAAGTATTGTGAGTCAACAAACGATATCCTCTGCAAGGTGATGAAATCCAAGTCAGACAATATAGAGTGTTGAATCAACGTCTAGATATCCCCCTACCGGGAGGGACACCGGGTAGATAATCCTAAAGAGTGGCAACTAGGATACCCCGTTCATGACACATTCAGAAAAGGTGAATCTTCCGTTTGGTCCTTTTACCGTAGTACCCCCATATAGGGATACCCTGAGAACTGCGAAAGGTAGCCTTCGGTTACTAAATGGATTGCGGTATTCCACTCAGGCCTCCGGAACTAGTCTGTCGACTTCAACCCTCCTAGGGGAGAGGCCCTCTGATAAACTGGTTGTGACCGTGCCAAAAAATACTAGGGGATTTTGGTTCTTTGATGGACAACAGCTATGTCTCAAATGTGATAACTGAGGGGTGTTATTGGAACACCTATCCCCTCAATTCCACCTAACTACAAAATTCTTTTAAGTGCTCCCCAAGTGGGGTTAAAAGTTGGTTGAGTTTAAGGTAAATTTTAAGGCTCAGTTTAAATTATGTGGCAGAGTGGGTGCAAGTGTGGTATTTAAACTGAAATTGATTTTCCTCGCTTGGGTGATTTTCCAAATGAAAGAAAAGACGCTTCCAGTTTTGCAAAAATAAAGGCATTTTTAAAATGTAAATGCTTGAAAAAACTATTCAAAAATAATGGATCTTTGAAATAATTTAAAGGGAAGCAAATAACATAAATATTTCAAGAAATAAATTGATCTCTTAAAAATTGCTTGGGCAAAGTATCGAGCAAATAAACAGTAAAACCTTGACCTAGATAAAATGCAGAAAAATCTCTTTTTCAATTTCTGAAAATTTTGTAAAAAGACTTTTTAATGGAGCATTCTAAATAGTAAAAGATTTAATATGGCTGTAAAAATGCAGGAAATTTAATACTGTAAAATATGCTAAATGGGCAGAAAATACAGCAAAAAATAATTTTCAAACAATTGGTCGAATTGAAAAAACTTGCATCGCAGGTTCCGGGACAACATCCGCAATGGGCTGCGTGAGTTTCGACCGCGAAGCCGCGATGTGCAGCGCGAATTCCTGTCACACAGTCGCAATGGGCAGCGCAAGTTTCAGTAGCGAAGCTGCGATGTGCAGCGCGATTTTTCGTCACACAGTCGCGATGTGCAGCGCAACAAATGGCCGCGAAGCCACAATGTGCAGCACGTAAATTGGCCGCGAAGCCATGGCAAGCCACGCGGAAAAAAGCCGCGAGGTCGCGATGAGCCGTGCAACTGTCGGGCAAAAAACCACGAGGCGAAAGCCGAAAATGGACGTCGAAAAATGAACCCGAAAATGGAAATTTCGGGCTGCTAATGGCAATAGAAGGGGCTAAGATTTAGAACAGCAATGGATCTACTGTCTAGGATGGCAGATCTATGAACTAAACTGATTAAAACTAACAAAAACTAAGATCTAAAGCAAAAAACTGAGATCTAAGAATTCAAAGCCAGCGGAGTTGCCAAAAACTGTTGGCTTGGTTGTGCAACCAAGCTTAGTGAAATGGGCACCTATCAACAAGTGATAGCAGTTTCAAATATTGAAAGCAAAAACAATTATTATAAATCTAAATCCTAAACTAAACTAGCATGTGCATATAACAAATAAAATTTTCTGAAAATGATTCAAGAACAAGAAATAAAAAGAATGAGTATTGTATTAAGATACCTCAAATGGTGAGGATTTGTGTTGAGCAACTTCTAAGGTGAGTAGCTCCAAGCTCCAAAGATCTCTTCTCCAATATAGCTACAATGGTCAAAAGCTCATGAGAGATTTTGACAGCATGAGGATAGGATGATGGATGGATGGAAAGTGAGGAGCCCCTAGCACCTTTTTATAGTTTTTGGTGGTGGGGAATACCATTATGGTTTTGAGGAAACCATTGGTATTGACCAACATGGTTTAGGTACCTTTTTCCCTCATTTTTCCTTTTTTGAATATTTTGAATATTTTTATTCCCTTTTTAATATTTTTGGGAATTCTGGATCCTTTTTGAGGGTTTTTTATGCTTTTTGAGGAAAAATATTAATTTTGAGTGGAAAAAGGGGTGTATTAAGGTCTTTTGGTGACCTTTTGGTGGCTTTAGAGGCTCAAATGGTGAAAAAGTGGACAAATGGGTCATGTGAATAAGGAAATGAGCGAGTGAGCACTTTTTGGGTGTTAACAGGGTGAAGCAAATTTATTCACCTACCCCTAATGGGATTATGATGGCTCCCCCTATCGATATACTTATATTCTGTGAATTTGTTTTGTTGATCATTTTATCCCTTACAGAGATAAATTTACTTGACTATGAATTCCTTTTGAAAATATCTTTATTTGTTGACAATTCTCCCCATTCAACTTGGCCATTGCTTGAATCTTATTGAAGTATCTCTCCTTGTGTTCCTAAATTATTTTTACAAAACCACTGCTCTTCTAACTTTTCATCGATCTTCCTTTCATATTAGTTAGAATCCCCCACAGCATTGTCCATAATACCAAGATTTTTTATGCCAT
Source organism: Larix kaempferi (assembly GCA_027924585.1). NCBI lineage: Eukaryota > Viridiplantae > Streptophyta > Pinopsida > Pinales > Pinaceae > Larix > Larix kaempferi. The sequence continues at coordinate 5,055,554 of BSBM01000071.1, forward strand.
ATTGTTTAGAATAGTTTGTAATGTTGCTTTGCTTCAGAATCATCATCTGTAAGCTTGACACTTTTCTTTTTTCTTGATGATTTGCTTTTATTACTTGATTAGCAACTATTACAGGTATGTAGTTTGAGACTTCTCTATTAACATTTTTTTCCTTCCCATATTCATCATGTAGTACCAATTCCTTTCTATCTTCGATCTCAGGATCTATTCTACTTTCATTCAATATGCTACCCATCTTTAGGATAAGTGAATTGCTTTTGTTTCCTATCCTAACCTTTGAACTTTAATATTCTATAGAGAGGACCAATCCACAAGATTCTTTCTTCTGTCCTTCTAACTTCTTCTTCCATACTTTGGTATAATACTTTTCTTTAATGGAAGACTCCATCATGATTTTGCATTCACGAGCTTTGTGTCCAAAGTTGTGGCATTTGTAACATTCAATATTATGGTTCATCATACTTCTACAACCTCTAGCCATGTTTCCATAATTTTGGTGGATGTAACATCCAACATTGTAGTTCATGTGGACACCTCCATTGCTTGCTTGATCATTTCTTCCATAATCTTTGTAGTCTCTATCCAAGTCTCCAAAATTGTTACATGAAAAACAATAACCGAAAAATAAAGTTTTTGGTAACTGGGATCAAAGGATTTTTTTGTGATGTAACTTAACTGTATCCCTTCTTCCATGAATCATGCTAACCATGAATTCTTCATTTGTAATATTTTCCTTGATGGCAACTTCTGAGAATATATGTATAAGTCTTATCCTTTTCTATACTTTCATTTTGTGGTACTCTAGAGATTTCACTTTCTTCAATGCTCTTCTTGAACCTTGAATTTGTCTACAACTGAGTAGCTGTCTTGTCCAAATATTCCTTTAGAGAATGGATCTCAAGTTCTTTCTTTTGAAAAATTTCCTTCTTCTCTTGAATTTGATTTGTTAGGTATTTTTCAACTTTCTTGGCCTCTTCTATCTCACTTTTTAGACCAACATTAGTCCTTTCAAATTCTTTAATACTTTTTTCCATCTGTCCTTTTGAATTATGATCACCCTTGTGATATTTTTCCAACTGAACTTTTAGTAATTAATTCTCATTTCTAAGCTCTTCAATTCCCATGTTTTACAAACTCACCTTCTTCAATTCTTTCTTTAAGGATCCAATTTAAACTTATTGTCCTTGACAAAAAAATTCCTTCCTTTTACATGCTTCTTCCTTTTCTTTTCGTTGAGTTGATAACGCTTCTTCAGTCTTCTTAGCCTCTTTAACTAGCATTGTATTCTCTTCTTGATACTTCTGGATTTTTTGCATTATCATCTTGTTCTTATTTTTTTCTTTGATCAAGTCATCTAGAGCACTAATTACTTCTTCTTTAATATCTACAACCCCTTCAATTTATGAATCTTCTTTATCTTCAGAAGCATCGCTTTCAGAAACTTCATCATTTTCTTCTAGATGTTCTTAATTTTCTGTATCTGACCTTTCATTTTAATTGTCTTCATGTTTTTTATCAAGAGATCCCTTTCTGTAGAGGTTTTGTAGCTTGTACCAGATTTATTTAACTTATGTAAACTTTCCAACTTTGTCTTTCATAGGATCAGATAGTCCATGCAAGATAATATCCATTTCCATTGCACTATTCTTCCTTAACTCATTCTTGGCTGTTGTTTTTTGTGGTCTTTTTGGAGCGATGCGCCATTTACAACAGATTTCCAGATATCTAAACCTTATGCCTGTAAATAGAGTCTCATCCATATAATCCAATGATAAAAATTTGATCCATATAATAGAGGCGTGACCCCATTTGCAGAGTAAAAAAATTAATTTTTTTCATGTTCATCCGTGTGCTCTAGAGATCTTCCTTCCAGCTGTTAGACTATCCTGAAGGAGCATGCTCTGATACCAATTGTTGGTAATACTAAGAGGGTGATTGAATTATTATTGAGTAATTTTTACCATTTAAAACATTAATTATATCATTTAAACATTAACCACTAACAATGTCATTCATCATTAGATAAAACATACACAGTGCACAAGATATTTAACATTGAAACCCAAATGGGAGAAACCCACATAATACTTTTCTGATATAATAACAAGATTACATTCATAGGAATCACCAACTTCCAAGGTTCTCCATCACTAACTAGAAGGAGGCACCAACGTGAAGGAAGATCCAACTCCTTGATTAAGTTACCAGCACTGACTGGAAGGAGGCTCCAACCCCCTAATTTACATGCTCCAACACGAAAAAATATCCAAATCCCTTATTTACCAACACCAACTAGAAGGAAGCGACAACTCCCTATCCTTTCCTCATCCTACCACCCTTATATGAATAAGATAATCAATATATCACTATCACTGTATCTGTCACAACATATACCTGTATCATTGTCTATGTCAATATGTACCTGTATCACTACCTCTATCAACCTGTCACAATATCTATCTCTATCACAATGCCCCAATCATTGTATCCAAAACCTATATATTTATCTCTATCAATATGTACTTGTATCTCTGTCTCTATCACTATATCATTGTCCCTTTCACAATCATTGTATCTCTATCTTAATGCCACAATCACTGTCACGCTATCTCAATATATATCACACTATATCAACCTATACATGCCTCAAATCTATACCTAGAAATAATCATCCATCGATTTCATTTTCATTCTCAACTTTTACATCATGGACATTTTCAAAACATTGAACACTCCAAGAGATGAGCCATTTTCCAAAACATAACCATAGGTTTTACCAAGATAGCCACTATGATATTTTCCAACACCATCATACAATATGCCCATATAATCACCACGATCTTTACCAACAAATAACCAATATCTATGCCAACAAATCATCAAGATCTATGCCAAAAATATGCCAACAAATCACCAAGATCGATGCCAAAAATATGCCAAGAGATGTTGAAATTTGGTTTTCATTTATGTTAACTAACACCAAAGAGGATGTCAATTGATTCAGTTTGAGTCATTGATTTCAACTGAGGTCAAAGTGGATACAATATTCCTACATCAGTTTGAATAAGCATATGGAAGCCACTTTGAAATAGTATATGCGCAAGGATATGGATGCCAGTGTATAGAAGTATATCTATAATTTGCATCCAATATGAAGATGTGTGTCCAAGGATACATCATGAATATCTAGTTCAAAGAAATACATAAGTAATGTATCTTGCTACATGTGGCACCTACATATTTATCAAGTCCACCAAGTCATACTCTCTCAAGGTATTAGCCAAATAATTGGTTGGACAAAGGTACATGTGCACAAGCAGCCAAGGAGTTGGTTAAGCAAAGGTACAAATGTGCAAGAAAGACAAGAGAAAATTCTGGAATGCCCAAGAAAGCATAAAAACTATATGGTCAAATACTGGGAGTGCACAAGCAGTATGAAACAACTTATGGTTGAAGAGTCTTGAAAGAATTCAAGTCTCACCAATCAGAAGATGCTTTTAGTTATTGAGCATGCACAAGTTCCAAGAAATGTGTAGCAGTTGAAGTAAGCATAATATGTATAAATTCCACAGTCGATGGATTGTCAAGTGGGAAAGTCTCACAAGTGATGGTACCGCAATGGTGAAATTCCCACCATGTCAAATATCACATATGTGTAAGTTACACAAAGCAATGATACACCAAGTGTGCAATACCCACAAGTGGTGGTACCACAAGGGTGAAAGTCCCACAAAGTCAAGGACCATGTTCGCGCAAGTTATCCAAAGAAATGGTACATCAACATCGTAAGACTACAATGCTGAGCTATAAGTTCCACTAAGTCATGGACCATGGATGTGCAAGACTCACAAAGGATGCCACATTGGCAACGCAGAAGATGACATGTGGCATATGCATAATCCATGAAGCAAGGAAGAAGGAATGCCACAACCAACTTGTGGACATACAATCCATGCAGGACATGTATAAATAGATATGCAAGTTGGAGATTTGAAGTAAGCTTGATGGAAAGGCTATAGAGATTCAAGAGGAAGATACATATTTATATTTGGGGCATCAAGGGCTTGAGGATAGAATAGTATGATCTAGCAAGGAGCTGAGTGAGCACATGCAGTAGAATGAGATACTGATGGTGCACAAAATTATGCTATAGATATGTGATGGATGCGCAAACATTGAAAGGAAAAATCATAGAATAATGCACAAGTGCATGAGGACCGAATGACAGTATTGCTGGAAGCACAGAGACAGTCACATATGTGGTAAGATAGAAGCATAGAGAAAGAACCGAAGTATATTAGAAGATACGTAGAAGTTTGGTTGATGCATGAATGTTGAAGTGAAGTGTGCGAAGTAAAGAATTCCATCAGATACGCAACGATAGAACAACAACAAAATCCAGTATGCACATCATGATGAGGATGATCTAAGACAAGTGCGTTAAACTAAAAGGATGAATCAATTGATGCACACCATGTCACAGATTGTCTAAAATACGGTGGCACCTAAATAGAATGGACACATCTTAGTAAGTGCGTAGTTCCATATGATACTAGTGCATAATATCATAACAACAAGCTATCAATTGAAATCATAGTATATTGGAATATTCTCACCATCTTATCTTGGTATTGCATGCTTTGCATTCATTCCATATAGCACTCCATGCATCCATGCATTAGCAGTTGAGCCTCCTAGCACCTAGCCCTTACTTTGGGGACCCCAGAGCTTGTTTTTGGCCATCATTATCCCTCCTATCCACTTAGAGTGCCTTTTTTACAACCTTGGAGTTCCAATGCGCCCTCATGTACATATTTAGGAGACTACACAGTCAGTTCCATGATTTGGGGATCCTTTTCCCCTTGATTGCTCAATTAACTGACAACAACACCTAGTTTGGCTACTACTGAGTATAGGAGCACCATTTTTTACCACTGACAGTTAATTATGTACCCCCTTGGAGTCTCCTCCCCTATTTTTGTGCCCACATGATTCATTTATGCTCATTTCTACCTTAGTTAACTAATCATACATCATCGATGGCCACTAAACATTATTGGTGGATGTTTCCAATGCAAACTAAGCCTAGACTGGAGGTGAATTTGAATCCTACCAGGTGTATCGAATTCATTCTATTGTAACATATTTTGATTTCCAACTTATGGCTTATTAATGTATCAACATCAATTTTTAATTTGTGTTTCAGTTTTATGAGTCAATTGATCCATGTTTCTCTCTAATTCTTCTCAGTAATAACATTGTGAAATTGTGAGGTTTGTTCAAGATCCATGATCTATCCATGTGGAATTTCACATGGTATCATAGGTTGTGAGAGATTTTGAGAGTTTAGGTTGAGCAGCTTCTTTCAGTAGTGCACTAGAAGCCTATGGATTTCCACAACAAATCTTGGTGCCATTGCATTGAATTCATTGGATAAATCCTTTGAGTTTTATCTAGGTGTGAAGGATTCGGATAAAAGTGCCTATTGTCCTAAAGAAGTGCTGAGAATATTCAGAAATAATCCTTCATTAATTTTTCCATTTTTTTTGTAGGTTATTCCATCATTAGAAGTGCATTTAGTCATCTACTATGGATCTAACTTCGATTCCAAAGATAAATCCTTTCAATATCTTTGAATGGAAGGATCGGATGGAGATATTCATGTGCAACAGAGGTCTCTACAGGGTGCTAAAGGGAATTTAGGTTGAACCAAATGGTGCTACAGGTATGGCCAAGTATCTAAACAAGCTTGATGAACCGTATGGATTGTTATTCCTCAGCATTTCCAAATATCTAATATTTCATCTATCCGATCTGAAAACTCCCAAGGAGGTTTGGACAAAGCTCGAATCCTTATTTGGGAAACATGATTATTGGAGAGGACATCAATTGGAAAATGAGTTGATATCACTGATCTCCAATAGTTCTGAATCCATTACAGATTTTTTCACAAGATTCAAGAACTTGGTTGTGCAGCTAGAACTATGTGGAATTGAGAAGGAATACAAGCAACTGATTCTTTCTATTATTTCAAAATTGGGATCAAACTATTTTGTGCTTGTAACCTTCTAAACAACAAAGCTTTCCATTCCAAACTAGAAAATGCCCACTCTAGATGCATTCATCTAGTCTCTCACAAAGGATTAGGACAAATTGGTGCACATGGGAGTAATAAAACCATCAAGGGATTAAGATCTTGGTGTAGGAGAAGGAAAGAACTTGAATGGGAAAGGAAAGCACAAGGGTATGGAGAAGAAACTTTATGATCAGAAGTCAAAGGAGACTCCCAAAAAGTCAGAGGGAACCTAGAATCCAAATAGAGGAAAGCAAAACTAGAAGGAGAAGACCAAATGTCCATACTATAACATAGGTTTTCACCCAGAAAGTGCTTGCATGAAGAATACCATTGATCTCATGGCCTAGCTTCTAGAGAAAAACAACCTTCCAGTACCTGCAAGTGCTAGAAGAAAAGAAGTTGATCCTAAATCATAGGATAAAGATATGTGTCATGCACTCATGGATGACACTTCGAATTCATCCTCTTTCACCATAGATTTTGGAGCCTCCAGACACATGTCTGCATCCAAGGATCTATTCTCTGAATTCGAACCTACTGTTGGACCTTCTATCCTAATGGGATATGATTCTAAATTTCCTTCAAAAGGGATTGGAAGGATCAACCTGGATCATGGATGCTTCAATGATGTGCTCTATGTTCCTACCGTGGAAACTAACCTCCTTTCAGTTTATCAAATGACCCATACAGGAGTTCCAAATAAAGTAATTTTTACTCCTAATGTTGTTGAAATCCAAAAGATCTCTTCTGGAAAGATCATTGCACAAGGCATTACAGATCACCATTCCAAACTATATGAGTTCTCTCGTTTCTTTCCTTACTCAAAACAAAGTGCACTTATTACTCATTCAAATGAACTGAGTATAATTTGGCATGAGAGGTTTGGGCACCTAAACTACAAATATTTGCAAGAAATGCGCAATCAGAAAATGGTTGAAGGGCTTCCAAACATCAGATTGGCTAAGGGAACTTGTCAAGGTTGCTTGATTGGTAAGAATCCAAAGTAGAAGTTTGAAAAAGTAAAGGTGAAGAGATATTCTTCACCTCTTGAGTTGATTCACAGTGACATATCGGGACCTCTTCCTCACCTATCTTTGAATAATGCAAGATACATATTAACATTCATAGATGATTATTCAAGATTCAGTTGGGTATATTTTCTAAAGTTGAAATTAGAAGTCTTTAAATACTTCAAATTTTTTAAAGATTCTATAGAAAAATTCATTGATAAGAAGATCAAGGTCCTTCATATTGACAATGGAGGAGATTATGTGAAGAATGAGTTTCATTTATTTTGTGTAGATGAAAGTATTGAAATGCATCACACCATTCCTTACACACCACAACAGAATGGTGTAGTAGAGAGAAAGAAGAGAAATTTGAAAGAGATGGCTACATGCATGATTGAGTCTAAAGCATTGGCTCCTAGACTTTGTGCAGAAGCTGTCAACTATGCTACATACCTCCTGAACTGAGTTCCACACAAAATCCTAAAAGGAAAAAATCCTTTCAAAGCATGGATGGGATACAAGCCAGATGTGTCTCATCTAAGAGTCTTTGGTTCCAAATATTGGGCAAGGATTCCTTTAGAGAAGAGGAGAGACTTAGAGCCTAAAAGAAAAGAGTGCACATTGGTTGGTTATGCAAAAAATGAAAAATCCTACAAACTGTTGGATCTGTCTACCATGTAGACCTTGCTTGAAAGAAGTGTCCAGTTTGAAGAATTTACATTGCATGATTCCCACCATGTCGAAGAAGACAACTTACCAACCACTCCACCACAACATGTTGAACAAGATAGTGAATCATCCTCTCATGAAATTTAAGATTTTGACTCTGAAAGTGAAGATGAGCGAATGTTGGATCCAGATCCATGAGAAACTGAATATACAACACCAGAATATCCACCTCCACTGCCAATATGGGATCCCAAGACCGTTGAATCTGATGGTGATATTGTTGGAGATCCACAAGATCCAAGAAGAACTATATCTCAGTTTCATAATGCAATATTGTTTCTATCTCATACATATCCCTTTCTTTCTGATATATGTTTTTTGATGATTGGGTCAGATCCAAAAACCTTCTTTGAGGCCTCCCAAGATCCAATATGGATATAATATATGGATGAAGAGTGCCAATCTCTTCAAAGGAATGAGACTTGACAGCTTATTTCTATCCCTCCAGGAGGGAAGCTTGGGATTCGCTACAGTACTCCACCAATCATCTACTGTGACAATCAGAGTACTATCATGATTTCCATAGATCTGGTTTTGAGACAAAGAAACAAAGACATTGATATACACATGCATTACATCCAAGGATTGGTGCATGATCGTACCATCACACTGCTCTATTGTCCTTTAGAAGAGCAAATTGCAGATATTTTCACCAAGACTTTTTCAGTGAAAAATTTCACTCATATCTGATCCCTTCTTGGGATGAGTGCTACCTTGGTTGATTAGTATTTTTTACATTCTATTTTGAGGGGGGGTTTTATTCCCACCGGTTTTTCCCTTTTTCCTCATGTTTTTTAGATTGTTGTACGGGGTGAATTTTGGTCTCAGTAACCAGGGCCCTAATTTCCATTTATTTACTTATATTTTTCCTCATAGTACGGCTTAAGGGGGGGGTTTGGATTATTCTCACCATATTATCTTGGTCTTGCATGGTTTTCATGCATTTTTCATGCATACATGCATTCCATGCAGCACTCCATGCATCCATGCATTAGCAGTTGAGCCTCCTAGCACTTAGTCTTTACTTTGCCCCCCTAGAGCTTGTTTTTTCCCATCATTATCCCTCATATCCACTCAGAGCGCCTTGCTTGCATCACTAGAGTTCCAATGTTCCCTCATGCACATATTTAGGATACTACACAACCAATTCCATTATTTGGGGTGCCTTGTCCCCTTGATTGCTCAGTTAACTGACTGCAACACCTAGTTTGAATGCTACTGAGTATAGGAGTGCCCCTTTTGACCACTCACAGTTAGTTATATGCCCCCTTGGATTCTCCTCCCCTATTTTGGTGCCCACATGATTCATTTATGCTCAGTTCTACCTCAGTTAACTAATCATTCATCATCAATGGCCACTAAACGTTATCGGGAGATGGTTCCAATGCAAACTAAGCCTAGACTTGAGGTGAATTCGAATCCTCCCAGGTGTATCAAATTCATTATATTGTAGCATATTTTGATTTCCAAATTATGGTTGATTAATGTATCAACAAATTTTTTTCATATATGTTTCAGTTTTATGAGTGAATTGATCCATGTTTCTTTCTAATTCTTCTCAGTAATAACATTGTGAAATTATGAGATTTGTTCAAGCTTGGTGATCTATCCCTGTGGAATTTGACACAGTATTAGTTGGTGATTGCAGTTGCGCAGTAAAATAACGATAGAGTGAACCATGATGTAGAATGCAAGATTAGTAGCACACGGTACATTATGTATGTCATTAGCAAAAGTGAAAAATTGAGTGGAATGAGACGTCAAGTGATGTATGTAGCATAGTGACAATGAATCATCTGCATACGAAGGTAGTGCACAATAGAACTAATATCAGCAGATCATAAGTGTGGATGAGTTGAAAGTTCAGTAAGAGAACATCATATATTGTTCATCTGGGTGGAAGGACGGGGAAAACAGTAGGAGGTTGTAGCCTCCTTATAGTTGGTTTTGGATAACATAGGGAGTTGGTGCATCCTTCAGGTCAGTGCCTGTAAAACCAGGGGATCGGTGGCCTCCTTCCACTTGGTGTTGGTAAACACAAGAAAGAGGTGCTTCTTTGAATGTATTATTCTAATTACAAACAATCATTCCGTGGTTTTTCTCGACTGGGTTTCCACGTCAAAATCCTTTGTGTTCTATGTTCTGTGTTCTGTGTTCTTTGTATTGTTGCATATCTGGATGAATGTTTTATTTATGTTGATGAATAATTAAAATATCAAGATTAAATTTAAGACTAATCTGTTAAAGAAGGGAAAATTGTTGATAGCTGCGCTAATATTGATTCACCCCCGTCTCAGTATTAAATGGATTCCAAAAATTGGTATTAGAGTGGGTGTCTTTAGTAACATATTAACATCTGGAAGATAGTTCATTGTGCAGTTATGGGGAAGCAATGCCTTCTAAGCGAACAACATGGTTACGAGAAGATGTGAGTCCAGGAAAATTCTATGTCATAGAAGCAAGAAATAATATTTGCACACAAAGAAAAATGATATAGGGAGTGAAAAATTTAGCAACCAAAACTATGAATATCCTGAAAAGGAAAGAATAAGAGTCAAAGGAATTAGTAATGGCCTTCACCATCCAACTATAGGAAATGGATGAGACATATCAAAATGTAAGATTGAGGAATGACTCCTTGGAAATCAATATTAAGAAATCAGTAGCAGAAAATCAGAAACTTGAAAAGGAGATCTCTCTATTGAAGAAAAAACTAGAAGAAGCGACATAGGAAAAGGAAGAAGTCTTAGTGCTAAAAGAAAAACTCCAAAAGCAATGTGATCATCAAATCCAAGAAAAACAACTAGAGACCACTAAGAAGAATTCAGAATATGAAAATATGATTAATGAACGGACAATTCAACTACGAGGAAAATAAAGGGAAATTGAAAGGTTGGGGGATCAATTTATGACAAGTGAAAGATTTGCAAAAGCATGAAATTATTGGATGAGATTCTTAGCAAACAAAGATTATCTCTTGACAAAACTGGTATAGGCTATGATGATTGCAAGAAGATCGATCAAAGAGAAATAAATGTTGCGTAAGTAATATGGCCATGCTCAGACCAGTTCAATGTTGGAAATGCATGATGACAAGACACATTGGAAAATACTGCAAAAACGTCAATTGTTACAAGTGCAACAAAGTTGGTCACAAGGCTCAGGACTTTGGAAAGTTCGGGAATATTGTGAAACAATGGACAAATAAAGCTGGTAAGGAATTCCAATTTGTTAATAGATGTAGTACCTTTGAGAACCAAAGAAAATATTGTTGTAGAATGGTCTAGAGAAAGAAAAAATTAACCAGTGATTCAGACACTATTATATCTCTGAATGAAAAGATGGAGGACATGGGAGACCTATCCTTTTCCACTCCAATACAAGACTGGCTCACTGATGGTCGGACCTGTCACAATGAAGTATTTTTGTGGCAACATAAATTGCGACAATGGGTGATTTCTATTGATTAGTGGAGTAGTGGCACAAATGAAAATGAATGATCTAATAGAAACAACATTAATGATGGGAAGTGGTTAGGTGAATTTGGACAAAGATCAAATCAAACTGAAAATTTCTGATTTCCAAAATGGACCAAATCCTGGTAAATCTGCAAAAAGTGGAAATCATTAATGAGGTAAAGATGGGCATTTATAAATCAGGAGAATTCTCAGTAAGAGTTGTTGGAATATATTAATTATATTCCTTGGAAGGTAATAATGTATTTGTATTATGTCAGAATTTATCTACAATCTTATGTAAAAGAGTAATACATTATATCCCATATCCATTATGGTAAAATATACTCTTGATCTCCATCATTATATAAATAGATGTTATTATGGAGAATTATATTATCCCGCATGCAATATGTGAGAGTAATTCCTCCACATCTCTTGGTATATAAGAGGGTCAAGGGAGTCACATCACAATGGACAGTGATATAGTGGTATATGTTCAAAGATAGCATCAACACATGGTATTGTGATCACAAGCGCTGCTATATTGTATTGGGTTTATTTGTAGTTTCTCTCTTGTAAGATTGAAGGAGATTTCTGGAGATAATAGAAAACAACCTTCTCGTGGACGTAGCCCAATTGGGTGAACCATGTATATCTGGTGTATTCTTTTCCTTGTTCTCTTTCTATTCTTATTTACTTTGATATGTTATTGATTGCCATCAGATAGGTAAGCTAGTTTAGCTAGATCTGTAGTTCTGACATGGTATCAGAGCTGGTTGCTATGATCTAGCACCTTCTATATCTTTCAATCAATAACTATTATCATCTAGGCATTATTTATTTTGTAGATTTTATTTCTATCTGGTAGCCATTAGGTTTCTCTTCAGATTTGGGCATGTTTCTGCATTTTTTTACTTCTAACCCTAACCTTGTTGTGTAGATTTTTGTAGAAATTTTTCAAGGGTTTCTTGATTTTTTTTGTAGATCTATATGTTCTTTGGATTCTCCTCGAGTATATCTATCTTCTAGTGGTCAGATAAGCAATTTTTGTCCAAGTTTGGTAGACTTTTTGCAGGTTTCCTTCTTCGGCATAATTGACACTGTTTTCAGCCTCAAATTGGACATTCACAACTTTCTCTTCACAGAGAGCACGGGTAACCATGACTTTCCCTACTGCGAACCCGTGAGTATAATGCAGACTCGTGAATTTCAATGTACAGTCCCACGTGTGCTACGGCATACTCGCGCCTGTTCTATTACGAACTCGTGCTTACTTCAACATACTCGATACCCTCTTGTGCAGAGACTCACGAGTGCTTCGGCATAACCGCGAACTTACTATACAGAAACCCATGAATATCCAATCAGAACCACGACATTTGACTTTATAGACCTACGCACCCATAACTGGCTCTACTATAAAACCGTGAGTAACTGTGACTATTGCCATGCAGAACCCATGAGTACCAGTTTTATTCATGAGTTTACTGTTGGCAGACCCGTGAGTGACTTTTCTAGGCACTTCTTTAAGGGTTGTAAGTAAAAGTTTCTTTTCCTTTAATATGTTTATGTAGATCAGTACGATAAAGTGTATCAATTTTCTGTTATTCACTTTTTTTCTCTTGTCATTTCTAGCATTTGGGTTTCTTGTCCATATTTCTATCATTATGACTTCAGAAGTAGATTTTTTTCCTGAACTTGTTGGTCCTAACTATCTTGCATGGAAAATAAAAATGATAGATGTTCTCAGGAGTAAGAATCTATGGAGGATTGTTAATGGTGAACACCCAAAACCTATTGATGCTAAAGATGTGGCTATATGGGAAGATAAATGTGATCAAGCAAGTGGGATCATTGGTCAAATGATTGTAGATAGTCTTCGGGTAAGTATTGAGGAAGAAGACAACCTAGTTGAGGTATGGAAAATTCTTTCTTCTTTATTTGATAAATCTGATGATGTTTCTGCTTATTACCTTGAAAAGAATATTTTTGAGCTAGATCCTACTAACTTTGAAAGAGTAGAATTATATCTTGCTGAAGTGAAAAATTTAAATGAAAAACTAAATAATTGTGGTAAAGATTACAAGAAAACAGACACTGTTCTTATAATTCTTGTAGAACAAAAATTTCCATCTTGTTTTGACATGTTCATCCGAACTAGGAATAGGGCTCTTGAATCGTCTCAAAACACTATGAAACCTAGTTTTGAAGATTTTTGTAAAGGATTGATAAATGAGCAAGAAACGCTGATTGTTTCAGGACAAGTCTCACCTAATACGGCTCTTATGGCACATAATAAGAATCCTAAGAAAAGTTTTAATAATGTTAAAGGTTCTAGTTCACACACTTCAAATCATACTCATAAATTTGGTCATGCTTCTAATGCACATCATGAACATAGTAAGAAGAAGAAACTATACAATCCTTGTAAGCATTATGGTAAAACTAATCATCCTGAAAAGAATTGCTTTAAAGTGAAACGTTTATTGCCTAAATCTAAAGAGAAAGGTTCTGATGAATCAAAAGTAGCTTCAAGTGCCTCTGTTGTTTTTGTCTAGTAGTTCTTATTCTAATGTGTAATGACTAATTTGTTGATCATGTTTAATCATGTTGATTTATAATCATGTCATGTTTATTTTGTTCATATTTTGCTCATATTTTTCTAAGGTTTGCATAGAAGAAATTGCATAGAAGCATTCCTATATTATTTTTAACATGATATATGAGTTTCTACTACTGTTGTAACATGCAATTAGAGCACTCTTCATGTAATAATGTTTTATGGTCTTGCATAGAAGCGATAGCATAAAAGAAACCTATATATTCTTGAGCAATTTTATAAGAGCAATCTCATATTTTTAAACCTTGTGTGATCTATTTTATTGCTCACTTTTTTATATGTTGTGGGTGACACTTAATCTGTAAAAGTAACTTCATTTTCCTTAACGAGCAAGTTAATATTTTATTTGATCATATTATGTTTCCATATTTTTATATGATGTTTGCTAACCTTTTGTGTATAAGAATTTTCATTTATGTATCCGCAATTTTGTTTTTTGATCTTTGTATGCTTTAATCTTGGAAGTTCTTGTGTGCAGATAAGTTCTCTGTTTATGTGAAAAGTTGTGAGAAGCTTGTTTCTATACGTCCCTGAGAATATTAATCTTTGATCTTTGTTATCACCTTATTCCGTAAACAATGAAGCACCATTTTATACTGTTAAAGTCATGATGTTCATATGTATGATTTCATTTTCGATGTATAGACCATTGGGGTCTTGTTTCTTCGATGTTTGAGGTCTTCTACAAATATTTATATAGCACCTTAATGATTGGAAGAATTTCTGATATCCGCATGTATATTGGCCATATGGGTATTTTGTACACTGTTGTGGTGTTCTTTGTTAATTTTTTAGAATTTACTTCAATCTGATCTAGGATCTTAACTGAGAGAAAAACATGTACAACATATCTACAGCATATCAATCATGGACACAATAATGCAAGCACACAAGAGACACAAAGTTTACTTGGGGAAAACCATAAAGGTGAAAAACCCCAATAACTTCCTCAGAGATAGATAGAGCAATGATACAACCCAAGCATAAGAGATAGACATCTCATAGCAGCAGCTTGTCCTCCTCCACAAGTGCACCACTCTCTCGAGAGTGTGAGAGAGAATAGAATGATGAAATAGAGTGCCTCCCGCACTCTATTTATACTTGACTTGACTTGCCTAATAACCTCTACTAGGTCGGCCTTAACTTAACCACATAACATCATGCTGACTGGGCCAACCCCCAATAGGGTGGTCTAATAACCCTTTGACCCACATGGCCGACCCCCAATAGGGTGGTCTAATAACCCATCAAGTATAAGTTATGACACTTACAATATAAATGACGACACTTCCGTATACAGGAATAATAAAATCTCTATAGGAATACAATATACATATATGTGAAATACATTCCGAAGTTACATATACATCAACACTCCCTCTTAACTAGGAAGGTATTTCTCGACACAGGTCTTCTCGCACAAGTCTTCTTCTCTAGATCATCGTCACTGGATAATTGTCATCGAGTCATCGTCATTGTCACTGCTGCTGCTATCTCAATCAATCTCTAAATCTACTCGTCATAGGAAGTTCTACAGATCCAGTCCTTTTTCATACTGGATGTAGTCCCACCACCTACAGGTCTTCATCATCACTGGCCATACTGTGGAATCCTCAGGACTTATTACGTGCGTCACAAAACCTTGAAAGAGTCTCTTGACTAGAAAGAACCCTAAAGAGCATCTGAGGCCTTTTTCATCATGTCCAAATCTCTAGGACTTATTACTGTGACTGTCACAAAACCTTAAAAGAAGGTCCCAGGAACATTTATGTGCATAGCACAACCAGTAAGAAATCTAAAGAGCATCCCAGGAACATTTATGTGCCTAAGCACAACCGACAAGATCTCCAGGACTAATTACATGTGACCTCTGCTACAAACCCTCGAAAGAGCATCCCGGGACTTATTACGGGCACACAGCCCAACCTATCAAATCTCCCAGTTCTTACATGCAGCATCCCACCACAAACCCTCGAAAGAGCATCCCAGGACTTATTATGGGCACACAGCCCAACCTATCGGATCTCCCAGGTCTTACATGTGGCTCACTATCAAAAACCCTCAAAAGAGCATCCCAGGACTTATTACGGGCACACAGCCCAACCTATCGGATCTCCCAGGTCTTACATGTGATACACAGTGCCAATCCTTTTTCATACTGGATGTGACCTAGAACAAATCTAGGATTTCCTTTGCACAACCTGTCCACGGCCACAGAGTATCAACCTGATACTCACCATACATCATCTTGATGTACACATGATCATCATCACTGCATCGTCCTGATGCAACACATCTAGAGCAACATCCTGAAGCTCGTCATCCATGATCATCTTGATCATATAATGCATCTACCTGATACATACCAAGTATCTACCTGATACATATCACCATACATGATCCACCTGATCATACAATGTATCCACCTGATACATACATAGATACATGATCCACACAATGTATCTACCTGATATATATCAACATACATGATCTACCTGATCATACACAGTATCCACCTAATACATATACAGATACATGGTCCAAGCATCCAACGTGATGCATATACAAATACATATAACTGATCCAACTGATCATATCCAGCATCCAACATGATGCGTACATACAAATACATATAAGTGATCCAGCTGATCATATCCAGTATCATCCTAATGCATATATAGAGAAGTAACTGGAGCATCGTCCTGATGCTCATCATCCAGCGCTTACATCCACAACCATGTGAAGGATCCTCCTTCCAACATGCTTGGAATGGCTTCAACAAATGTGTCCATCACTTCTTCCTCGAAGTGTCATCAATTTGAAGAACTCCAAGACTCTCTCTCAAGTACTCAAACTTCACTCTGGCTAGTGGCTTCTTTAGTACATCTGCAATCTACTCATCCATCGCAACATACAGGAGCTTCACTTCTCCTCTCTGTACCATATCCCTGATATAGTTGTATTTGATCTCTATGTGTTTCAACCTATCGTGGAACACCGGGTTCTCAGACAACTTCACACAACTCTAGTTGTCACAAAAGATACTAGTAGCCTCCAGCGGGAGATCAAATAACTCTGACAGTAGCTTCTGCAGCCATACTGCCTCACAACTAGCCACACAGGCTGCAACATACTCTGCCTCGGCTGTACTTAGTGCTATGTAGGACTACTTCCCGCTAAAACAAGAGATCACACCTGATCCCATACTGAAGCAGCACGCAGAAGTGCTCTTCCTATCTACAGCACTGCCTGCCCAATCTAAATCAACATAACCCTGCAGGTTAAACTTTTGATTCACATCATACTTGAGCCCATTATCAACTGTACCCTTCAGGGACCTCAGAATATGCTTTACAGCAACCAGGTGAACACTCCTCGAATCCTTCAGGAACTGGCTCAATGTGTTCACCGCAAAGAAAATATATGGTATCGTGTTCGTCAGGTACATCAAGGACCTAATCATCTGACGATACATAGTGATATCAACCGGCTCAGATGAAGCATCACAAATAAGCTTCAAGTTTGATGCCATAGGTGTGGCCATGGCCTTGTAGTCCATCATCACGAACCTCTTCAGGATCTCTACTGCATACTTCCCTTGTCCAAGGAAGATTCCATCTACACTCTGCCACACCTCCATATCTAGAAAATAGTGCATCATCCACAAGTTCTTCATCTAGAACTCGACAGCAAGCTTCCACTGCATCTCGGCAATCAATCTATATTCGCTTGTAATAAACAGGTCATCCATATACAAAAGTAGTATCACTGGATTGCCTTCCTCAACCTTGTATTAAAGGTTGGAATCCACTCTACTCTTGGTAAATCCCAAACTAGATAGAAAGCTGTCTATCCTACCATAGCAAGTTCTGCACATATATGACTCCCTGTCATGTGTCTCAGAACCAAGTGGCTGCTCCACATACACTTCTTCTTCAACTACACCATTCAAGAAAGCTGTCTTGAAATCCATCTGGTGTATCTTCCATTTCATCACTGCAGCCAGAGCAAGTACGAATCTAATGGAAGTGTATCTAGCTACAGGGGCAAAGGTCTCTATGCTACCACCTACAACATGCTTGATCTTGTAGATCCTCTTGGAAGTCACTACAGACTCCCCTTCAGGTCTTGGGACTGCATCCCAAACATCTTCATGATCGACTGGTACTCCTCGATCATGGAATTCTTCCCAGATCCCAGGAACTTCAATATCTTCAATATTTTGAATAGATAACTTTCTTTCTGAACAAATGTTGTAGTCCTTCTTTTGTAGGTGATGGTATACGATCTTTCCTACACAACAAGTTAAATTGCATGATTAGAAAACATCTCATAGTTTTCAGAACAAATTCTTACACATAAAGAAATATGTCATACAGTCATGCAATTATCTTACCCAATGCTTCAATACAACATTTATCCATATCTCGCAACTTTCTAGATGCCTTCCAATCTCTACCAGAACATTGTTAAGAGTGTGCACTACTCCCAACATGTTAGCAAAGAGGTTTCATTCTAGATAAGTAGCAATGGAATGTTGTACAATGCCATAGGCCACTTAACCATCACATGCATATTAGTAGTATACTGTTCATTAATGCAATTAATCTAAAATGCATAATAAACAACCTAAGTCTAGGAACATAAGCATATACATCATTGAACAACATTATTTAAACAAACAAATATGCAAGAAATGATAATTAAAATACTTATGTTTGTTTGTTTGTTGGGTTGACTCCCTCTGAATCTTTGCTTCTTTTCTACAACTCCATTCTGATGTGAGAAGTGGTCAACTCCCTCTGAATATCTACATCCTTGTAGAAACTACTGAAGTGTGCTCCTTCTTGATCTTCGCTTCCTTGCAGGAACAATTGGAGTGTGCTCCCTCTTGATCTTTGCTTCCTTGCAGGAACAACTGGAGTGTGCTCCCTCTTGATCTTTGCTTCCTGGATTACCTGTCCTTGAACTTATATCCATCCTTAATCACTATGCATGCTTATTAGTATCATCATTGTGTTATCCTCGAGGTCTCATACAGAATCACACATTTATTAGTATAATCTTAATACACAATATTCTTAAACATGTATAGTCATGATCATTTCAAACATAGATAATAAGCATTAGCATTCAATGTTTTAAGGAAGACTTCTCTTACTCATGCATATTCATATTTGACCAAAATACTTTTCTGGTTAGTCATATCATCAATCAAGGTAAGAGACATAATATGCATAAACCCTGGATTACTTAAATTTCTAACTTCATAAATAATCATTATCAATCATGCCATGTATACTTATATAAGGGATCCTAACACAAGGTAGGATTCTAACTTGATATAGGAAAAACATACCTGGATTGGTATGTTAGCTAGTTATGTCTAACATACCCACATGATGTCTTCTTGTTCTCTTCAATGACTTGTGCTAGTAACTTGCATATCTCATAGGTTAACCATTATAGAACCAAGTTATACATACCTCATAAATAGATCTTCAAAGTGATTTATGACAATGGATGAATCTTTGTCTTCATGTCATCATGATCATATGTTCTTGAACTAGAACATGATTTGTCTTTCTTGGTGTACCTTTCATGTTAGCGGACAACGTAAACCTCATACAACACCATAATGCATTAGTACAATCATAAGTGTCAAAACCCTAATCAATGAATATCTTCTATCATGCATTCATAATTTTATTAAGGTGATACGACAAGTCTAAATTTAATCAAGATTGTACTAACCATAATAACATGAAGACAAACATACCATAAACTTAATCATGAACAAATCTCAAAACATACCTAGATAAGTCATACCTGTCAAGATTGCTTGTAATCTTCTTATGTAAGGCATTAGCCTCATCTCCCTCTAAAACAGGAACTTCTTCACTTATGCAAGTGACCAATCGATTCTCTTCTAGGATTAATCCAATCCACTTGATTTGCAGGAACTGGATCTGGAGCTGCATTAGGGTTTGTCAGAGAAACCCTAAAAATTCAAACTTTGAATTTCAAACTTCTAAAAGGATAGAAATATGTGCCTTGATGAGCTGATCAAGATGGTATACTCAGAATTTGAAAACTGCAAAGTTTCACCCCTCAAATTTGCCTTTGAAACTTTCGGATTCACTAGACATGACCCCGAACTAGGGTTTGATAAAGCCCACCCTTCTATCCAATCAAAAGGTTCGATCCAAATCTCTAAGCTTCTAGTTTTCTGAGGAGCTTCCAACTATGGTCACAGATTTCAAAAATTCCCATTTTTGCAGAAGCCCTAATTTTCCACTTTTCTGATCAAAGTCCCGAACTAGGGTCTGATCAAGCTCATCCTTCTGCCCAACCAAAAATTCGGATCTTGGTCTCTAAATTTCGATTTTGATGAGTATCATTCAGCTGTAGTCTCCGATTACAAAAATTCCAACCTTCTCCGAAACCTTAAATTCCGGAAACCATGAATGAAGGTGCTAAAAAATAATTATGTTTTGACAGAAATATGTACCTGATTGTTTCTAGTGTAACTCCGAACTTTTTGATCCACAGGGTATGAAAAATTTTCTTTGATAGCCCGACCTATCATCTTTCCAACTCCATAGGTCTGACCTCAAATGGATTCTCTAAGAGAGAGTTATGCTAAGTGTCGTAACGTGACCTGTTTATGGGATAAAACAGGAGAACGAACTTGTATGGCGTTCCACATTCCACTGGTTCAGTTTCGGCCTCTACAAACATTACCTGAGAAAGTAAAGTCTGTGCACTACCTGTCACTTTTTACGAAATTTCATTTGGAGCTTCCTAGCCCAAGTTATGACCTTTCTTCCAAGGTCACCTGTTTATGACTGAGATCTGGAAGAGGCAGAAACCCTATATTGTATAGATCATAAATCACAAAGTACAACGAATTAGAGGTTCTCCTTTGTACAAAAGGTACATGGGGATCTTAGCTTCTCCCTGTATGATTTTCAGACCCTGACACTCTGCCAAAATTGATTTATAGTGAAATTTCTACGATGACTGGGTTTTTCTATATCAAGCCCTAGCTTCACAATTGCAACAAGTGTCATACATGCCATACCATGCCTTCTTTCAGGCTAGCTCTGATACCATGTTAATTTTTCAGAATTTACTTCAATCTGATCTAGGATCTTAATTAAGAGAACAACATGTACAGCATATCTACAGCATATCAATCATGGACACAATAATGCAAGCACACAAGAGACACAGAGTTTACTTGGGGAAAACCATAAAGGTGAAAAACCCCAATAAATTCCTCAAAGATAGATAGAGCAATGATACAACGCAAGCATAAGATATATACATCTCCTAGTAGAAGCTTCTCCTCCTCCACAAGTGCGCCACTCTCCTGAGAGTGTGAGAGAGAATAGAATGATGAAATAGAGTGCCTCCCACACTCTATTTATACTTGACTTGACTTGCCTAATAACGTTTACTAGGTCGGCCTTAACTTAACCACATAACATCATGCTGACTGGGCCAACCCCAAATAGGGTGGTCTAATAACCCTTTGACCCACATGGCCGACCCCCAGTAGGGTGGTCTAATAACCCTTCGACCCACATGACTTATACAGAGCCGACCCCAACAAGGTGATCTAATAACCCGTCAAGTATACATTACGACACTTACAATATAAATGACGACACTTCCGTATAGAGGAATAATAACATCTCTATAGGAATACAATATACATATATGTGAAATACATTCTGAAGTTACATATACATCAACATTCTTAGCCACATGTTTTGTTGTATCAGTCGTCAGAAGGTATCTGTACACTGGTGTGGATGTTATATCAGAGTTCTTCAGCTATCAATTATGGTTGTGATGATTCTTGTGGTGATCTGGGTACCTTGTTGTTGGATTGTGTCACATGTTATCGACATTTTACTATTGGATCTAGTAGCCACAAAGGATTATCTTTAAATATGGGCATATTGTCGTTGCTATTTCAACGTACAACCTGGTTCGTGGGCAATTTCATGTTTCAGTAAGAAGCGGTTGTTCTTCAACAAATTCCACTAGCCAAAGTGTTCTTCTTATTTGCAGCTTACAGATATTATGGAAGTTTTCATCAAGGGGGAACAGTAATGACTCTTTCCTTCCTTAGTGTTAGTGAGGGATTTTCTCCTGGCCACTATTAAGGGGGACTGTTGGAATATATTAATTATATTCCTTGGAAGTTAATAATGTCTTTGTATTATGTCGGAAATTATCCACAATCTTATGTAAAAGAGTAATACATTATATCCTATATTCATTATGGTAAAGTATACTCTTGATATCCATCATTATATAAAGAGATGTTATTATGGAGAATTATACTATCCCACATGCAATATGTGAGAGTAATTCCTCCACATCAAGCTTGGTATATAATAGGGGACCAAGGGAGTCACATCACAATGGACAGTGATATAGTGGTATATGTTCATAGATAGTATCAACACATGGTATTGTGATCACAATATTTTCTATATTGTATTGGGGTTATTTGTATTTTATCTCTTGTAAGATTGAAGGATATTTCTAGATATAATAGAAGACAACCTTCCCATGAATGTAGCCCAATTGGGTGAACCACGTATAGCTGGTGTATTCTTTTCCTTGTTCTCTTTCTATTCTTATTTAATTTGATATGTTATTGAATGCTAAGATAGGTAAGCTAGTTTAGCTAGATCTGTAGTTATGACAAGAGCCCTCATGTCTATTGAGAACTGCTGCTGCAAGGATAATCAGTATTTGTTGGATAAAGATTGAAGATTCAGGATTATGTCACCTAGAAGACAATGCAGCTCTAAGAACCCATTTGTGGAGAAGCAAGAAGGCTCTACGAAAACTGAAAAACATGAACGTGATTACGTTCCATCTTAGAAACCTGATGCTCCACATGTGGCTCTGCAAGAAGTAGAAGACACGCGATTATAGGATCAGAAGAGCTCTGAAGGTGTATTTGTTGAAGGAAATATGCATGGCCTACTACACAAGTTCACATTTGTAGATCATAATGTTATAGATGATGAAACACTACCTGGGTTAGATATGGATAAGAAGGAAATATCATACCCCAGGATACCAACTATGATGGTACTTAATGAATGGTCATATGAACTATGTGTTACACCTAAATATCGTCATCATGAGTCCTATGTCAACTCAGTTCCTTGATCCCTGAAGTTTCCCTAACCAAAAGTCATATAGAGCAAGTTGTTGATCCTTTATCCACATTTTCTAGTTAGGCCGATGCAGCTTGTCTTCCAAAAAGAAGGGCCTGACTAGGCTCAGTGCAGAGTGCCATCTGGCAGCCTGCGTCAATGGCTCATGTTTCCTTCATTCAACCCACGCTTGCCCCTTCCTCTCACAAATTGTCGTCATGCAACATGCGTCGAGGTTGGTTTAAATGGATAAATGAGACCTTTGAGCGACTTCTCAAAGCATGATGAGGTGGATGGTTATCCTTTATTCCTACGTGAGTTGTCCTTGGGTTCCCTAACCTCAAGGGATGATCCCTAAGCTTTCTACCCATAATATTCAACCTACTCTATCCACTTAGTCCTATAAATATGAATCTCCTCTCCATTCCAAAGAAGGAAAGTCTATAGTACTCTCATGCTGGTGAAATTATCTTAGGTGACTCTCACTCATCCTTGGTAGGCTTACTTCATCCTTGGAGGCTTGGCTTGGTTTGGCTTGTTGTAAGGAAGGTTGCGACGTTAAGGGATAGGTTGTAACGTTCTCTTCTTTTGTACTCTCCTTTATACATTTAATACAATCTCTTCCCATATACATTATCATGTTGCTGATGTTTAGAGCTTACTTCCTTAATTGTTAGCTTAGATCAATCATATGTGATATATGATTTTACTGTTTGATTGTTTCCACTTGTTCAACAGGACTTTGTAGCTGCAGATATGAAGGTGATGGATCATTGGATCAAGCAAAGAGAAAGAGGACTTGCGAATCCCATGTAAGAGACCCATTTATCTATTTGAATTTCTATTGATCTAGGGAAGCTGATTCTATTCTTTTTTTATTTGTTCTAGATCCACTTCGACTAGGGAGATCTAGCCTTTAAGTCCACTTAGGTAGATTGTCCGAAAACAAATCTGGAGACCATATTGGGGAGTCTTTAGTTTTGATTTCAGTTTGAATGTGTTGTTCATTGATTTCTTGGTGAGCCATTTCTTTGCCTCCTAAACCCTCCCTTCATCAGATTTTCTTATTGAAGAGTCTGTTAACTTTCCTTGATTATATTTGGATCAGTATAAGGCCATTTGTTATTTCATTGTTTGAATATCTCTATTTTTTTCCATTGATCATTCGCCCGATGCACCTGGGTAGTACATCTAGTGTGTTGCGTCCTCTTAGGCGCTTACTTCTTTTGAGCATACTGTGCCACTGATGCATTTGACTTTCATACAGCCTACGTCGTCGACGTTGTAGCCTTGTACATAGGTTGCACTTGGTGCTCTAAGCATAATTGTAGAGTCCGCCGACCTTTCAAGCCTGGTGCTTCGTACATTTCCCCTCTATGTTGTATCTTCCGGTTAGAGACTTGTTTACTCAGCATTGATTGTGTTTGGGTTTGTTTATGTTGACTTTTGGGTTCCATTTGGTCAAGTGAGAGTTTCGGTGGTGGAGGGTAATTTCAATCCCCCACAGTTGATATTGCATTCCCTTATCACCTTACCAGATATATTCAGTGTGCTAGATCTGATTCCAAACCCTTCCTGCACTTATCCATTTAATTTTGGTTGCATTTGTTCGATTTTGGGTGATTTGAGTGTCTTTGAATTCATTTGGGTTCTTGTATTTTTTATTTGAGAATTTATGAGTCATAAGAGTGTTGCGATCAGTCTCTTGTTTTCTGTTGTTACATTTTAAAAGCATTATTATTATCAGATATTGTTTTGATATAAGCATTAAAAAATCGAAAGTGCTTCATTTTATCTATTTTCAAGACCATTTGGAAATTGTCATGGAATTGTTTCATGCTTTGGAATTCATTGTTGATACCTTTGAGAAGTTTGAAAAGAAAATCGGTTGATTATATTTTTCTTAGTTATGACTCTTTCATCTCTTTGAAAAGATCAAGTGAATTCAAACTCTTGCAAAGTATTTCAAATTTGAAACGTTCTATGCACTTTTGGTATTTTTTGTGCTTTTTAGTTCATCATTGTGGAAATTGAAGAGTTAGTGCATTCCAAGCAGAAAACCTCCTTTTCATCATTAATTAGATTCATTCTAGTTTGTAAAGATAAAACGAAAAAGTTTTGATTTGGTGTGTTATTAATTTTTCTGTTTTGTTGGAAAAGACGAAAAGAGTGCTTTAATCATCTTTGGTAGATTTTGAACGTTTGTTTTTTTTGTCTTGTTGAGATCATTGGAAAAAGGAATTTCTCCTTACCTTAGATAGACTTCATTGAAAGAAAAAGGGAAATGTGCACCTTCATGTAGCTAGGGTTGAATTATTTTTAATTCATGTCTACACCTCATGCATTCACCTAACCGCATAAGATAAAATTAATCAGTAGCATTAGGTTAAAATCTACTAGTAAATTATGTGATAAGTTAGTGACGTGTTCCATCGTCGTAAAACGTGGTAGCTGTCGTTATCTTCCTGCACTGCATCCCGGGGGCCTGCAGTTCTTCCACGTACCAACCGGTATATCGAAGGATATTTCACGTATCCTTGGGTATATCGAAAGGAACTTCACGTACCTGGTAGTATATCGGGAGAGTCTCCTAGTATTCTTGAAACCAATCGAGCTAACCATTTGGCCATATTGGCAGATAAATACATTGAGAAAAACATTCGGGGAGCTAAAACACACGTGCTTCTAGGTATTCGGGTTATACAATAAGGGGTATGGTCCTAATCCTCCCTGGTTAGTGCTCTGAAAAATTGGGCCGAGTATCACTATTGGACGCTGGGGTATATTGCGAGTTGCGAAGCCTTGACAATCCTGTGAGGTTCCATACTTTTGAATCCACACCTGTCACATAAGTTTGCTCGTGGCCTTAGTTTGTCTATATTTTGGATTGCTTTTCTTTTTGTATAGAATACACTTAGGAGAAATTATGCTTCAGTCATTCTGGCTAAACAACCTTTGAGAAGGTCCCATAGACTTTTAAACTTGACACCCGGATATCCCCTTAATAAGGAGGTTCTTTTGAGGGAAAACATGGATCCACCAGCTACTGTCATGTCACTTGAAGAAGAAAAATACACCATGGAGTCGGGAGTGAATTTTTCACTTCCTTTGAGTCCACTAATCACTGATCCTCCAAGGGTTGTGACCATGGAACCATCTACTTCACAAGACACATATTTCCACCAGTCGATGGAAGGAGAACATGGGGCTATAGAATGGTTCAATCAACCCCAGGATGACCCTGTATCCACAACTTTTGGTCCATATGCATCCTTTTGGTAAAATGCTCTAGGGAAACAATGTGCCCACTTTTCTTTACATCCGGGGGAAGAATATTCTCCCCCTTACTAGATTCCCCATAGCAAGCTCTAGGATCTATTCCATGAGAAGATCTCCCAATTATGCCAACATGGTGATTCACTTCGGTTCCAGAGTCTCTCTTGAAGAAGAGACACCTCATAAGTGCCCATGTCTCAACTTACCCCAATTCGTTATCTATCTTTCACTTCAATGGAAACACCTATGCATAACGTGACCACTTATGAACCTGGTCAACCATCATTTCCTGCGAGTACACCTCTTAATTAGGAGACTGGTTCCATATCCCAGACAACTCAAAACATTGAAGGACAATTTTCCAACACCCCACATATTACTATTGGAACATTAACCCCTCCTCCCCCACCCCAAAATTCGAGGGGAGGATATTCTTTACCTCTTAATTTCATCATGAGTAGTGTTCCTCCACTAGTAAGTAACTACCAACCTATTGCGATTCAACCATCAACAAGTGGTAAAAACATCATTACTGGGGGGAAACCCCTATTTGCTAGCCAAAATATGAGTGGATGACTTCCAACTGGTCATTCTGTTAGAAGCTCCTTACGAGTCGCGAGACCTACCATGGGATTACCTCATGGTGGGGGATCATCCAACCTACCTCAATCATTATGGAGTCATATGTATGCCAGTAATTTTAACCCTGCGTTAAGACAATACCATATGGGAAACATGCTTCTTTGGGTACCTTATCCTGAAACTCAAACAATCCATGGGGACATCACAATGTTATGCCAATTGGACCCCCAACAACTTTTCCTCATGTCCCACCACCCCCACCACCATTTGGTCAACCTCCACCTCCTTTCGGAGGCAGTGAGCCCCTACCCCATTTCGGAGGGGTCGGACCTCCACCTTCTGGCGGAGGCCCACCTCATTCTAGTGTCGGCCCACCCTACCTCGGCGAAGGAGGCAGAGGCCCATAAAAATTCCAGTGGCGGAGGACCCCCACCTTCTAGCAGAGGACTACCCTATTCCAACGGTGAAGGCGGTGAACCACCACCTTCTGGCGAAGGGCCACCCTATTCCGACAGTGGAGGTGAAGGGACACCCTATTCTGGTGGAGGAGGTGGAGGGCCACCCTATTCTGGTAGTGGAGGTGGAGGGACACCCTATTCTGGTGGTGGAGGCAGAGGGCCACCCTATTCCAAAGGCGGAGGGCCACCCTGTTCTGGTGGTGGAGGTGGACGACCCCCCTATTTCGGCGATAGAGGCAGAGGACACCCCTATTGTAGCGGTGGTGGTGGACTCCCCCCTTTTGGAATGGGCCCACCTTATTTCGGCGGTGGAGGATTCCCACCTTTTGGCGGCGGACTACCCTATTATAGTGGAGGATCACCATCAGGTCCACCACCCAACCCAGGCAGAACACCCCCTTATGGCCAATTCCCTATGGGAGCACCTTACAATCAGTCGATTCAAGGTCCTATTGGTCCGCAAATTCCATTCCAATACTACCAGTATCCGCATCCCAATCAACAGCTGACATTTTTGGCTACTTTAGACCTGCTAGACCTATCTCGTTTGACCAAGGATCCCATCCTTCATGGTTATAATTGGCCTCCCATTCTAGTTAAGTTACCTTCTTATATTCCAAAATTTGATGGCAAAAATGGTGAAGACCCGAAGAACCATGTGATGGAATACCATTTATGGTGCTCATCCAATTCCTTGATGGTTGATTTGATTTGTCTAAGGTTATTTCAAAGGACCCTCACCAATACAGCTGCTAAGTGGTACATTGAACTACCACCGCACTCATTTCCTGATTTTTCATTCTTTAGCTATGTCATTCCTGACTCATTTCCAGTTACCCATCCGCTATCAAACTGGTACAAACTTACTGAATTCTCTCTGCCAGACCACTGCAACTCATATATTCGATCATATCCATGAGTGGTGGAGGAGATGACATCTCATTAAGGATCCCATTCCAGACCAATTATTAGCTAACTGGTTTGCGAAGTCTCTTTTACCCACCGTAGCTAGAGATGTATCCATGGGTGGGGCCATCACCGAAGAACAGGATATCGATCATGCCCACTACTTAGACCTTGTCTATGCGCAGTCTGACACTTTGTATTATATTGTTCCTGACGCCCCCCGTCCTACCTATGATCCTACAAAACCACCCCAGGGACCTCATGCTAATAGAATTATTGGTTCAGTCCACTCCCATCCTTATACTCAAACCGATGGATCATCGAACCACCATGGTTCTTCCCCAAACTCGCCACAAGCTAGAAGTAGCACCATCAAGTCACCCACTCCTTCTCCCACCAAGGAGGTGAATACTGTTCAGTTAGCTTCGCCTCAGAAATCCGGTGGCAAGAAGAAAACCAAAGGTAAACCCAATAAGTCTTCCAACCAGCAGGAACATAAGAACCCTCCTGAAGACATGAAACATAAATGAAAGGTCAAGTATCCTTGTTTACTATGTGGTGGTGACCATTTCTTCAAAGAGTTCCCACACAGAGACGAAGTGCAAAAGTTTCTTAAGGGAAACTCCACACCCGCAGTTCTCAATGATCCCTTCCCCACCCAAAACCAACAAATGATTACCCAACCCTCTCCTTCTCAAGGAGAAACATACTCCACCGTGCATGTTATCATGATGCGTAGTGAAATGTTTAACCTAAATACACGATCTTGATCATGCGAATCATTCCCTCCTAAGGAGCCCACCAGAAGTAATACTGAAAAATCTTCCACCTCTACCTCGGATATTTCTGCACCGCAAGGTTCTCTCGCCATTGAGAAACCTTCATTAGATTTAGTATTGTGTCCACCTAAAGGAACGATTCGAAAAGCAGTTTTCAATCATAATGCTCGGGCATCTTAGAACTATAACATTATATAGGACTTGGCACAAGCCCATTATGCCATGTCGATGCTAGAAGTCTTGTAAAATTGTCCTATTCAACATAAGACTGTTCTCGCTGCTATCGGCAAGGTAGACACAGATTCCTCAAATACGATCATGTTTAACCTTGAGTATTTTAAACCGAGGCTTTCCCACCAGCTGTATTTACAAATTGCCACAAATGTTGCTGGGAAAACAATCCATCGTATTGTGTTAGACAAAGGTGCCTCCACCTCAGTCATGTCGTTATCTTATTGGAGAGCCATCAACTCTCCTGAGTTAAATAGTTCCCCTACTACCTTGAAATCATTCAACAGTCGTGGATTCCAACCTCACAGGCTCTTACAAGACTTAGCAGTAGAGTTGGGGGGAAATATGACCATTAACATGGAAGTGGTCACTACCCATTTGGATTATAATCTCTTGCTTGGTCGTAACCATTTTTACGCCATGACTACAGTCGCATCATCCATCTTCCACATTGTGCAATTCCCCCATCAAGGATGAATTTTCACTATCAACCAATTGGAATTCTGTACACCGGACACCGCTACTCATCCCGGCGACAATGTCCCTCTATTAGGACAATATTCACAGCTATATGAGAGTGTGGGGTTCAGCCTCATAAAAGACTCATCTCTTATGGGCATCTTTCCCACCCTGGATCCCCCTAACCATGTTTCCATGGTGAACATGATCTCCTCCATGATTCCATATTTTTGCAACTCTACAAATCAATGCTTCGTCCCCGATGAGGCCACCATGCACTTCATTGGAGATACCATGCCTCTCTCACCAGCTGAAGCTACTTATGAGACTATCTAGTCAGCCCCTAAGGACCACTTAGCTATGGCCTCTATGTCTTGTTCTCTACAGCGGATGTCATCCTCACTAGATCCTCTACTCCAGACTTTCCATGCTAATGAGTCCATTATGGAGATTATGAACATGGATGAAATTCCATGGGAAGACCTCCACCATCGATCAGCTTTCCTACCCTGATTGGATTCTGTGGAGAATGCTATCACAACCATTTTTACACCAGATGTCTATCCTTGCCAGTAGTCATCGATCCTCACTTGCGATATGGTCACTGAATGCAACATGGAAAACATCACGCCCACCATTCCGATTGACATCTTGGTTACCCCCGACATCATGGAACATATTCGCATTGGCCATAGCTACTCTCCTGATGAGCTCACCACATTCATGGCCTTATTCAAACAATTTTGCGACATCTTCGCATGGAGCTATGAGGAAATGCCTGGGATCGATCTGTCCATTGTTGTGCATGATATCCAAACCTATCCCAACACTAAACCTATCTGCCAAAAGTGACGACCAGTGCCTCCCCGAAAAAATGAAACAAATAAAGCTGATATTGAAAAGCTCTTGAAGGTCGGCTTTATTTATCCTATTCCTTTAACAGAATGGGTTTCCAATGTCATCCCTATAGCCAAGAAGCAGGGTACTATTAGGGTCTATGTCGATTATAGGGACCTGAACAAGGCTTTTCCTAAGGACAACTACCCTACTCCCTTCATCGATCAGATCATCGACAATTACGCTAGGAGCATCATTTTCTCGTTTATGGATGGCTTTTCCAGTTATTATCAAATTGAAATCCACCTGACCGACCAACACAAGACCACTTTCATCTACCCCTATGGTACGTTTTCTTATCGTAAACTCCCTTTTGGCCTTAAAAATGTTGGTGCTACATTCCAGCAGCCATGTTGTATGCTTTTCATGATGTGAAGGACTTCGTGGAGCCCTACCTCAACGATCTCCCTGCTCATTCACAGCATCGCGAGTTCCACATCAACCATCTGACGGTTTTATTCCTCAAGTTGAGACCGTATAACATTTGTCTGAATCCTCACAAGTGCATTTTCTGCATCGAATTAGGATGCCTCCTAGGTTTCATCGTCTCAAAGTATGGGATCCGCATTGATCCCTTGAAGGTGGAAGCCATTGTTTCTCTCCCACCTCCTACTGATATCACGGAACTATAGAGCTTGCAAGGGAAGGCAACCTACTTGTGGCGTTTCATATGTAATTTTGCTCAAAAGGCATAGGGCTATATGTGATAGTTGAAGAAGGAAGTCCCTTTCATCTGGGATGACCAAGCCCAACAATCCTTTGAAAATTTGAAGTCTTCCATTAATCACACCCCTATACTCCAACCGCCCAATTACTATAAGGATTATATCCTTTATCTTGCCACTTCCGCAACCACGATCGCCATGGTCTTGGTCCTAGAATACGATAACTCCTAGGAACATGTGATCTACTACCTCAGTAAGGGTCTTATTGACTCTGAAACTCATTATTCACATGTCAAGAAACTCGCTCTCGCGGTAGTCATTGCTGTCCAAAAGTTTCGTCACTACATCCTACTCCGCATCACTACTGTTATTGTTGATTCGAACCCCATGTACCACGTTCTTACTCATCAGGTTCTCAGGGGAAAGTATTCACGCTGGATCATGATACTTTAGGAATTTGATCTCCTCTTCGAGAAGGCCAAGTCAAAAAAATCTTTATTTTTTGCGGAGCTCATTTTCGATCTTCCCCGTGTTGATTCGGGAACTGAGCGCATCGAATCTCTTCTAGACGAGTCATTATTTCTTATCAGCACACCTGACCCATGGTATGAAGATATCACATTATATCTTAAAACCCAATGGTTCAACCCTCAACTATCTCATGATGACCATCATTGTATACGCCACCATGCCAAGTACTACTTGATCATCAGTGAGACCCTGTATCATCGTGGCATTGACACCATCCTTCAACATTGTTTAACACATGAGGAGGATGAACACGTACTGAATGACTATCACTCTGGGGCTTGTGGCGGTCATCTTTCTAGGATGGCTATAGCCCATAAAATCCTATGCGTTGGATACTACTGGCCTTCAATCTTCAAAGATTGTATTAAGGCCGTTAAGAGGTGTCCCCCATGCCAGCAATTTCAATTCAAAAAGTACTCACATCCATCCCCTTTACATCCGGTTATTGTCATCGTCCCCTTTGCTAAATGGGGCATATATTTCATGCACTGTACGCCTACCTCGGTCGGGGGGCATGGTTATGTCATTGTAGCCATTGACTATTTTACTAAATGGGTCGACGCGATGCCTACATACAATGAGGAAGGAAAAACCTCTGCACTCTTCATGTTTAACCATGTCATTGCATGATTTAGAGTCCCACAAGCCATCATTACCAATCACAAATCTCATTTTCAAAACCAGATGGTAGATGAATTGAGCACCAGACTGGGTTTTTTCCATGAGAAATCAACCCCATACCTCCCACAGTCCAATGGACAAGTAGAGGCCATCAATAAGGTATTGAAAACTATGATTCAGTGCATGGTGGGTACACACAAATCAAACTGGCACAACATGCTCTTTTCTGCCCTATGGGCATACAAGAGCTTCGTTAAGACTGCCACCAAGTTCACACCTTTCCAACTAATTTATGGATTTGAGGTAGTTCTACCGATAGAGTGCGAGAATCCATCATTGAAACTTGCAGTCGAACTTCTCCTGAACACTATTGCTGAGGAAGAACATTTCCTTCACTTCGAAAAACTTGACGAAACCTGCCGTCATGTTGCTCTTGCTAACAAAACACATAAGAAATGCATTAAATCCCAGTACGATAAGTCATTCAAACCTCGTGTCTTTAATGAGGGGGATTTGGTCCTCATGTATGACCAAAAACATGATAAGTTGCGGGCAGGAAAGTTTGATTCCATGTGGCATGGGCCATATGTTGTAAAATGTGTCTTGGAGAAGGGAGCTTACAAGCTTGAGGATTATGATGGAATATCTCTAGGGGAGCCTCGCAATGGGCTCTACCTAAAGAGGTACTACACCTAAGTCTTTCACATGTTAGTATCTTCTATATATTGTACATGGTGTGTGTTTTGTGTGGTGTGACACTTTGCTTTAGTGTGTTAGGATCTTGGTTTTACGCTTATACCATGTTATGCCTCCATGTACCAATGGAAACCTATTTTGTATTTGTTGACAGTGCCATTCGGCATACCTACATCCTCGCTTTGGTAGCCTAGGTTCTTTATTCGCCTACTGGCGAGCTCATCGATTTGGGAGGGAGTTGTCTAGAGAACACAACCAATAACACCGCAGAATATCACATGGTGATTGGAGTCTTAACCAACACTCTTTACCTCGGTATAGACCACATTGTCATCCACCTCGACTCACAATTAGTGGTCTCCCACCTTAACCATCTCTATGCCATCCGCGATCCCACTTTACTCCGTCTTTTCTGACGAGTACATCTATTGGAGAGGTCCTTCGAATCTGTTCAGTATTTGCACATTTCAAGAGACATGAACACCGTTGTTGATTCCATGGCTAATTTCATATTGGACTGGTGTATTGCACACATATGAAACATTCATAAACATAAAAGTGACACGACATGTACATAATGCATAAACATACACATAAGCAAGATCCCATAATCATCCATAAGAACACAGTG
This sequence comes from Larix kaempferi, assembly GCA_027924585.1. Taxonomy (NCBI): domain Eukaryota; kingdom Viridiplantae; phylum Streptophyta; class Pinopsida; order Pinales; family Pinaceae; genus Larix; species Larix kaempferi. Next base: position 5,089,367 of record BSBM01000071.1, read on the forward strand.
TATAAATCCTCCAATAGAGTTTTTTGTATATCATATCAAAATGTAGTACTAATACAAAACTATGAACCATATAAGCTTTCAGTAAATATCCCTCGATACAAAATATGAATCCTGTAGCTTTCAGTATATACACATATACACATGAGCCTAGTCCTCATGACACTTGTGGTAACAGATGATCGCCCTCGCTACTTTCCTAAGCAGTGAGCCAAAGCGCTCAGACACGCCAACATTCTGACACTGGTACCGGAGAGGTAAATCATGAACCCTGGGCTCTGGAATGTCTAGCGTCAAATGCTGGAGGTTCTCCTCCAACTCATCCAATTCTTCAACGACATCACACACTACAACACCCATCGTCGGCACTGCTCCTATCCACGCAATCAGAGAGACACCAACTGGTCGTGGCAGGCCTACATCTGCATCAAACATATATGAACCATCAGTACTACTCCAAAAACATCTAAAAATATATAAAGCAAAAAACACAATAGAGTTGTCTTTCTTACCGATGTCACCCCACTACATCCCCTCTGGAAGCACTAGGTTTGGATCTCCCCTGAAGTCGATCCCATCGTATGGATAGTCCTCAACCATGAGGAGTTGACCCCTCAACCACCTGAAGAAGGGTGCACCAAAGGTAATAATGGGACCACCGCCGCCATGGTGGGCCATCACTTATGTCCAACAGATCATGTGAGGATCTCTTGGATCCAGATCCTCTATATCAACCTGTAGGCGCAGATGCAACACCTGCTCCAGGAAGAACGAAACTACAACCGAGCCATAACCAAACTATTTCAGTGCCCCGCACTAACACTTGGTGAGTTGTTCTCGTAAACTTGCAAGGAGTCCCTCACACCAGTTGAAGACCATTGGAGCCATGCACTCCTCAGCATACATCATCTGGGACTTGCTCGCCAGATGAGCAGACCTACTACCAACCATCCTCACACTTAGTAAACAGAACTGTGCGAAGAGGTCGATCTCTAACTTCTTTGATGGGAATCTTCCCACCTACCATCTGGGTTCCATCAATGCACCATTGGTCTATCAAATCCTCCATAGTACGATCACCTCCTCGTGATCCTGATAATGATACAGGATTCCCCCATCGAGACAACCCCGTCAAGAAATAGATATCCTCGATATCTATGGTCAAAGTGTGAACACCTATCTGAAAATGCTACTGCACCGATCCCAACATTGGATCAAGTGCTCCAATAACCGCACTTGGGATCTCATACCCGGAACATGAAATTAATTCAGCAATTCATAATTCCTTAATGCATCCATGCATTGAGGATCATTTTTCAGTTGGGCATCATCGAACTCATGCTCTCGTTCACGCCATTCGACCATTGTGTTCACTTGCACCCTATCCAAAAGTCCATAAAAACATCATTAGGACCTTTCCAAACCATCAAAATCATTAATCTTTGGTTGAATTTTGAGCTTGCCATGCAGACTTGCATCGGTGCAGCCTGTCCTTTCGGATAGGGCACCGCCGGTGCAAGACATCTTTTTGGGATTTGTGTCTTCCTGCCCTCGGCGCAGTTCCCACAAAGGGAAACTACATCAATCCATGGGCGCAATATCCCTTCTTCAACAAGCTCAAAACTTAAAAAAATGGAAGGAAATGAAAAATGTAAATCACTAAAAAGAAAGAGGGCAGATTTTAGGTTTACCTGACACTGATGGCATGGGAAACGACTGATCATGGCTCCTACAATTAACAGTTGAAAATCGCTCTCCAAAGGTCACTTTCACTCTCCAACTTGGTAAAAAAACAATGGTAATTCTTTTTCACTATTTTTCCATATTTATATTGAAAACGGAACACTCCTTTTTTAATTTATTGTTTATTGGGCTATTTTTCCTATAGTTGGTAGTGTTTTGCATGTCCAAACACCTAATCGACTGTTTTGACCTAGTTTTCGGAGATTTATAGGTGCGGTAAAATTCCATAAGTAATTGCTCGTGTTTGTAGCCTTTTCACACTCGTTTTCGGGTGTGAACAACTCTTTGAGCATTTTTTTTGTCGTTATCCCGTTCGTTAACACCAATTAATGGCGACACCGAGATAACTCTTTGTTCCTTCTCGTTTTCATAAAACAATGAGAATAAGATACCAAGTTATATTTTATCACTTTTTTGGGATCGTTAAACTTCCATGAAAAAGGAACCCCTTAGAGTCTTTCTTTAAGCTCTTTTTAGGCTCTCAAAATAAAAAAAGATCTCTAAGTGAACTTGATACGTTCACGCTTGTAAAAGTATTTGAATGATCGTCTTTCTGGTGATAGTTTACCCCTTTTCGGACCTGGAGGCACTATTTACAAAAAAGGAGCACTCCAGCCAATCATGACTGCAAGAGTTCTCTCTTGCGTTGTTTTAACCCTTTTTCGAGCGAAGAGACTAACTTTACGAAAAAAGAAATTTGTAGTCTTCTTTAGTTCTTTTTAGACTCTCTAAACATGAAGTGATGTCGAGTTTACCTTCTATGGACTCATTAAAATTTAACATTGAAGGGTCCTTCATGGGATGAACCTTTCCTATCCTAGGTTCGTAAAACATTTGGGATTGGACTCGTCCATGGAATGAGCTATACCGATCATCTATTACCCTCCTCAAGCTTGTTAAAAAACAAAGGAGGTACTCATCAAACATGATGGGGAATAGGGATGAGATTTTGTTCATTGTTATTATGGTAGTACTTAGTCACTCTTGAACATGGCACTTGTTTGCATTTGCATCCAGTACTTGGGTAATCCGTTTGTCTTCGAGTCCTATTGATTCCACGAGTCCCGTCACTCCTTTGGTCCATCCAAAGAATGATTCCATCATCAGTTGCATTAGGGGGTTGGTATCATTCTTGTCATGCCAATACTGCCAAGTCATGCCAATCCCATGTTCAAGAGATGTTCGTTATTCATTATCTGCAGTCAGTGTACCTTACATCATGTTGGTCTACCTTGAGTCAGTATTGCACACCACTCTACCATCCGATTTACTCCAAACATCCGTGATCACATTTTGTGTCGATGATGGGGGATTCATCATAGCCCTCCTTCGACGGATTCATCCTTGTCGACTTCAACACATTATCCAAGAATTGAATCTAGAAACCAATCAAGTACCTTGGGCCTGCATGCCTCAATGGCAGGTTACCTCGCTTTCGACATGAGTTTACATCATTGGATCTTGATTGAAAGATCCCATCGAGTGTTCGACCTGAACTCATTAATTTATGATCGATGGTATATACTATGATACCTTCGGAATCATTGACATCAATAGTGATTTCCCTTGTGCTTGTTAATGGTATACATCAATGACTGGTAATCAAGTGGTTTCTACCATGTTCAACTCCAATACATTGTAATCACATGGATAGATTCATATCATTGTGGGTTCAGCTTGAAAACCCTAGGTTGTTTTCATATTTCACCCAGTTTGCAATGGAGATTGTTTGAGTTATATTACATGGATCCACTTTGTATTGGTCATTGTTGATGCAGAGTCTATCGACAGGGGTTCACTCCACACTGTTGCCAACAAACTATCGACCTAAATCCCTTATACACCATCCCAGAAAGGTGTAGCCCTTTCCAGCTACACTTGCTAAGCAAGTGCAGTCTCACCCGAGGTGGATAAGAGGGTTGTTGGAACCAAGCTTCCGTAGTTGTGAAGAGGATATGCACACATTAACCAGAGATTACAACATTCATAACAGTCCATTAACCAATCATTCGCATCTTATTCGTTATGAATACATTCAGAGCATATTCACCAACATATTCACACTAATCAATAACAACATATATTAACATTAATCAACAGAAATCATTCACATAACCCATCGTTTATCATTGCATTATTGCACAATAACAGAATTTAGATCATAACCAAACATCTTCATTCATTCATCAAAACCTGCGGAACAAACCTCGTAGAAACAATTAAGTCATCATATCACGAATACAACCAAACCCAAAAGATAGGATGAATCTCCAAAACTCTGATGCCCTTAGGCTTACAATCTTGCTTTATTTATATGCTTTCATCTTATTACAAAATGGTCCACATGATCGACTCGACTAATCTAACAAATCTTATGCTTCCGCAAAAAGTGGCGAAAGGTCCTTTTTCTGTGGAATGACCCTTTTGCAGCTGTCGGCTTCTGCACTTCCTGCGGATATATCCTGTCCCAACATGCCCCCAACACAAACTTATGGCTCATCCCGAGCCACCTCAGCTGGACATTGTTGGTTTTGCACCCACCCTACGCTGTGCTCGATCGCTGAAACTGTTCTTGTTGTCTGGAACTCGCTATTGTGTGCTTCTCATCCCCACCCGTCGACTTCTGGTTCGCTGTCATGTACTTCTTGCACTCATCCTCCAGTCTCTATAAACCTTCATCATCTATCTCTCTAGTGTTTGTTGGTTCTCTCCGCATTCATTTCCTCCTGAGAAGAAGGTTATCAACGTCGCCAAGGTGGAAACCAGGCCAACTACTCGGGCACATCTGTTTCACACCTTGGATTTCTTCCAACCGGGGCCAGGGGCCTACTACCCCTGTTATTCTGGTGTTCACTGGGACTGTGAAGCTTTGAACTATTACCTCATACTTATACATCTTGGATGAAACCTCGTCTCTGTGACACCGGAGTGCCCAAGCTTCTTTTTCTCAAGGCGCTCATGCACACTCGTCGTTCCGGCCCGCAGCGCCCCTAGTGTGCTACTGCACGAAATGAAATGGATCATTTCCACAGCCTCCTTGGAATTCCTAACTTATGCAATGACCTGGCCCGCTTACAGCATGGATTTCTTACTTCTGGTAAATACCTCTTTGCTCTGCTCAACCTCTGGTGCCTGTATTTATACATTTCCATTGTTCGGTACATCTGCTTCGAACAACCCTCACGAATCTATTCACCTAATGTGTTGATTCTGTCATCATGTCTCCTGCATGTGGTGACCGAGATTCCTATGTGTGTGATGGGTGACCATACTGCTCCCAGCTATTCTGCGTGTCATCCCTGTGCAAACTTTCATCCATGGTGCCACCGGCCATGCTACCACCATGTATTGCTGTGTGCCAAACATGCCTGGCATCGGCGCTGATCTAGACCAACTAATCATCATACCTATCCAAAATACCTATCATCCCAAACCATCCCATCTGTTGGTGAGTCGGTATTGATTTGATAGGGTCGTAATCCTGCCGCTGTCATAGTCCAAACCCCAAGTGGCTATACAAACCCTCCTTATGCACATCCTCCTCCGGCTGGTGCGTCATCTGCCATCTTGCATATATGTATTATTATTATTATTATTATTATATATATATATATATATATATATATATATATTATTATTTTAGTCCTCATTCACTCTGCATCGGATCATGGTGATAGGGCTTCAGTCTACTCCCATTGAATAATTTAGGTAACAACACCCCATCCAAGCTCTGTAACTGTACTGCGCCTCCATTGGTGATAAAAGTAATAACATATGGTCCCAACTAGTGCATCTGCAACTTGTCAGGGTGTTTCGCAAATTTATATCATACAGTAGAACTGTATCCCCCTTCTGTAGGTGTTTCGTCTTGACATAGCGGTCATGCCATGCCTTCTGGCGGTCCTTTTCTACCTTCTAGTGAAACCCTACGATGAATCGATCTTCGTCCAACTGCATGAGTTGTGTCAAGTGTTCCTCCAACATGCTATCATCGCTCATCTCTATTGCTGCGGAAATGCACAAGCTGGGTATTATGTATTCCGTTGGCATCATTGCTTCCTAGCCGTAGACGAGTTTAAACGGAGTCTGGCCAGTCAATCGCTTGCATGTGGTGCGATATGCCCAAAGGAGTGCTTGGAGTTTTAGGTCCTAGTCGTCACGGTTCACATTGCACACCTTGGTGAGAGCATGTTCCAAGATCTTATTAAACGCCTCAATGGTCCCATTCGCCTGAGGGTGGTAAGGTGTACTCTTCTTGTTTTGGATTTGAAATTCTTCCATCATTGTAGCAATTGTTTGGTTAACAAAGTGTGTGCCTTGATCGCTTAGTAATATCTTTGGAAAACCAAACCTAGTAACCACATTGTCAAAGAGGAATCGTGCTGCAGTCGTAGCAGAACAGTCTTTTACCAGTGCAGCTTTTGCCAACGTGTTAGGTAGTCTGTCACAGTGATAATGTAATGCAATCCTCTCCTCTTCCCAGGTGGGTTGATGGGTCCCACAAAATCGACAGCCCATTTGTCAAAGGCCTACAGTGTTACTTGTGGTACTAGCGGGAATTTCGTCTCATCACGAGGGCTTCCTAGTTTGTTGACATATGTCACAGCTTCTAGCATAATCTGCAGCATCTCCATGCAAGGTTGGCCACCATAGCCCTGCACAAAGGATCTTTCTGGCAGTTGCTCATCCGCCATAGTGTCCTCTAGCAATTCCATCATGAGCTTCCTACAAAATTTGTTCTTGTTCATGCGGAAGGACGCATCATCGTAGAATCTTATTTGGCCCCATTTTATATAACTCCCCTGTAATTAGCTGAAAGTCTACAGCTCGGACAACTATTTGCTTCCTTTGGTTGATAGTGAGCTCGACCAGTGCCTCCCCTGTGGTAAAAAATTGAATGATTTCTTCATAGTAGTTATCGACCATGCCAATCCTAAAAAACTGAGCGTCCGACAGTCCTTTGTCAATGCTTCTTGGTTCCTCTCCTAATTCTATTCACGAGAGATGATCAGGTCCTGCGTTCAATCATCCCGGCTTTACGATAATTTCGAAATCAAACTCCTGAAGCAGCAACAACTAGCGGCAGATTCCCCCCCCTCCCAACACAAGCTTGTTCACCAAGTATTTCAATGCAGAGTGATCGGTGAACATCTTAAAGTGGCCCCCCAGGAGGTAGTGCCTAAATTTTTGCAACTCATAGACCATCGCTAGCCCTTCCCTCTCGGTGGTTGTATAGTTCCTCTCCACCGTAGAGAGTTTTCTACTGGCGAATGCTATCGGGTGGTCGATATCGCCGATTCTAGGTTGGGCCAGGATAACACCTAGTGCGACTGACGACGCATCAACATGTATGTGAAATTCCTTTGTCCAATCCGGAAATGCAAGGATTGGGGCTTTGACCATCTTTTGTTTCAATATGTCCAAAATTTTCTGACACTCTGTGGTCCATTCAAACTTAGCATCCTTCTTTAGTAGCTTCTCCATGGGTGCTGTGATGGCTACATAGCCTCGGATGAATTTTCGGTAGTAACCTGTGTGGCCCAATGTCGCTCGCAATTATTTAGCCATCGTCGGTGGTGGGAGGTCCACAATGATGGCAATCTTTGCCAGATCTACCAACATTCCTTCGCGGAAGACAACATGTCCCAATAGTATGCCGAATGGAGCACAAAAGATACATTTCTTGAGGTTCAGGGAAATATGGTGTTGTTGGTAGCATTCTAGCATGAGTCTTAAGTTTGCGACATGATCTTTGACTAACACATAGTCCATCCAATCATCCATGTAAACCGCAAGGAACTTATGAATATAATCTTTGAAAGCTGCTACCACTATTCTAGAAAATATTGCAGGAGCATTCTTTAATCCAAACGGCATCACCATGTACTAAAAGGATCCCCACTCGGTGACGAATGTGGTCTTGTGTTGATCTTATTTCGCAATCTTGATTTGGTGGTAGCCTGAAAATCCGTCCATAACGGAATATATCTCCTGGCCTCCTATGCCTTTGAGTACTTCATCTGTGAATGGGGTCAGGAATGGATCATGTAGGTAGGTGTTAGCACTTAGATTTTATTTCAGTTGTAAGAAAATAAGACCTAAGGTAACCTATTTCAAACCAAGATTTAGGTAGAAAACTCAACCATTTTTCCACCAGAGAGGGCTCTCTCACAATACATATACAAGGACTGAAAAATATAAAAGTTCTCTCAAATTTTATCAAAAGGATTTTATGGTTGAAAAGGAAAACAAGAAACGTTGGGCATGGAGTCAAAGTTTCAAATATATAATATGCCAGTAAGAGATTTATACCAAACAGATTTCCACAGAGGCAAGATAGCAATCATATTACAGTCAATTTGATTTTTTCAGGTGGTATAGAAAGAAATAATGACATTCCATCAACAATAGGCATCTAACTAGGATGAATCCATTGTCAACTTTGGAGAAAATAGTGAATATTTAAATGCGATAAAAACGAGGCATAACCAGTATGAATCTCGAATTTATTTCAAGTGCTCATTTAAATATAGAAGAAACACATAATGGAAGATATAACAAAGGAAGTGAACATGCACATATAAAGATGAAGGAAAAACAGACTGTAAAGCTGATCAACACATGAATCTCTGGTCTCAAAAGATGGGTATTTTCACTGTACTGCCTTTATTTATCAAAAAATAGACCTCCAAACATACACTGTCTCTCAAAAAATTTCCAACCCTTTCAACAATGACTCTCATTTTTTTTATACAAAATTTGGAAGAAGCTTGATATAACCGCTTCTTCTAACTAATAACTAAAAATACTTTAACTTAAAAGATGACTGTCTTTGAGCAATAGATAACTGTCTTCAAATAATATTACAAATTTAAAATAAAAGTATCCTTTTTCCACTTGGCAAAAATTTTGAATATCATCTTTTCGCCACTTGGCAAGAGTTTTGAAAGCATCTATGAATGGACAGAATATCTTGTCCTTCCATATTTTTCCACATAATTCCACTGGTCGGCCATGGGTAAGTCATAGTTGGTCATTTCCTTTACCAAGACTCGCATTTCAACATGATCTGCATAAGAAACAGGAAGAAGATTTCCACAGGTTGAGATTAGCATATTTAAAATTTCAAAATCCTCTGATATTTTTTCCATTAAAATTTTTCCTGTTAGCATATGATCCAACTGTTGGAACTTTCTGTGATCCATCCTTATGTCAAATAGCAATCTCTTATATTCATTAGGAGGAATTAATTCACTCTTTTCATTCCAAAAAGCAGGGAATCCTTTGTTTACTAATTTTTCAAATTGCTTTTTGAACTTTACTACTTCTTCCCGTATTTCTCCAACTTTAGCTTCAACATTCTCAACATGCGAGTATTTCCCCAAGATCCTTCTAGCCCATGTGATGACTGAAATTCTGTTTGTTATATTCATGGTTGTCAAGTCTGCCTCAGTTAGACTGTTTAAAAATGTTATTGCTTTCTGGGCTACTTCTTTTGGCTTTTTATTTAAGTTCTCCCTGACTGCTCTGCAACTTTCGAAGGCATCTTTGACTCTTATGTAATCCAGATATGGTCTTAGTTTCTCAACTTCTTTTATAATTTGGTCCCATACCATGTGTTTGCAACCTTGCATAGCAGCTTGTCTTGTCACATGAGCTGCTAATCCTTTATTATTAACACTTAATTCTTGATTCTTTGTCTGCAAAGTTTTTATTTCCTTATTTCTGATTTCATTTTCTTCTCTCAGCTTCTGTATTTCTACCTTCAATTCTTTGATTTCACTTTCTTTTAAACTTACTTGGGACATGGCTTGTAAAATATCATCTACCCCAGTTTTGTCTTCCTCTGTGTCTGTTTGTACCTGTTGCTGACCACTTCCTGCTAATCTTTTCCTTGCTTCCTCCAACTGCTCTTCTAAAATGATTTTTTCTTTTTCCCAATGTTCTTTTTCATCAGAGAGCTTTAACATTTTTGCAGTAACATCATTTACTTCATTGGATAATTCTTCCTTTCCTTTTTCCAGTATCGTTAATTCTGCTCCCTGGATAAGTACAGTGTCTGGAATCTTAAGCTTTCGTCTTAACATTAGGATAGTATCATCTTTTTCTTTGAGCAATTTTGTTCCAGCATCTCCTTCTTTATTTATCAAATCTGCTTGTAATTTTTTAATCTGTTGCTGTCGAGACTTATTTTCTGCCTTCTCCTGTCTCAACTGATTATTCAATTTATCCAGTGAATTTTTTAACTTGTCTGCCCTCAATACTGCCCCCAAATAATCCGAATATATAACTTCTCCCATTTGTCTGTGCAGTAAGATTTTATCTGGGGCATTTATTTTAGACAAATCTATGTTCATTTCTGAAATCTTATCTTTTGTGACAACTGAAAATTTCAAGGAATTCTCTCTGATATTTATGTTAGTAAACAAACTTATCTCAGTATTGGATATATTTCTAACTTTTGGAAACAACTGACTGGTTTGTTTAGAGGATTCCTGTTTATTTCGACTATGTTCATCAAATACATCTTTTATATTTCGGGGTCTATTTACATCACCCTCTACTGGGGTTTCTTCAATGCTGTATTCTTTAACTGTAACCTCTGGTATCTTTTCTTCAGTTCTTTTTGCTTCTTCTGAAACTGTTGTTAACTCTTGTGGTTCATTCATTTTCAACTTTTTTCCTCTTTCTGTTTCTTCATCATCAATGTTTATTAAGTCCTGTATGGGTCTCTTAAATCCCACCAATGCAGTACTCATTGTATCTTCTGTTTTTGTTGTTGTATCTGCCAACGCCATTTCTTTGTCATGTGCATCCGGAATGATTTCTTCTTTAAACTCCAGCCAATTGGCTCTGTCAGACATTCCTTCAATTGTTTGATGGATGAGTGCTTTGATGCGATGATCTGTTCTTCATTTTGATATTATATTCAGCGGATCATACTCAATAGCCACATATGTCTCAAAACTCATATCTTTCAATAACTTCTCTATGTACACAGCAGCATTTTTATTCTTTATTGTGAAGGGACCAAGTGTGAGTGGATACTTAATGTCTATTGCTTGTTTGTAAACCAAAAAATTGTTATCTTCAACAATCAACTTTTGTCTCAGGAATTCCAAGGCAAAAACCCTTAAGGTAAGAAAAGCTGGTAAGACATAAGGTTTATGTTTGAATCCATATAATCTGATTGTTGTACTATCCTTCGACAAGAACCAATCTCTTGTCGCGTACTCTGTGCTCAATTGCATGCATGCCTGCATCTCTGGTAATACTCTAGGCAAATTTTTACCAAAGATCATTCTGTAGATCTCTGAGAGCATGAAGTTGATGAAATTGAACATGTTATTTTCTAATAAAGTCATGAAAATGATTTCTGGGAACTGCAACTCTTCTTGATTGGCTATCATAATCATTTTCATCAAAAAAGACTGAAACCTGAAATGCCTCATAGTGGGAAAATTGACCATCTGGTCATGAATCTTCTCTGTCAAAAAATCTTCAAAATTAAGTCGAGGGATTTGATTTTCATCGATCCCTGACTGAACCGTACTCATTTTGTACAACAGACTAAATTGAAACTCGGTTACATACAAATCCGTATCAAACCCTAAAACTAAAGCCAATAATGTCAAAACTAATTGGGTATTCTCATCAAACAAATTGATATCTATAGGGTACGGGACCTCCGAAATACTGGTTTCTGGCTTGAGACACAATGACAAAAACATTTCCCTATCATTTTGAGAAGTATGATGATAATTTTCAATAATGGAGGTTTCGGAAAAACTCTCAGACTCGGGGGTTTGGGAAAAATCTATTCCTAGGGCTTTAATTAACTCAGCTGGCTTTATTTCACACACGGCTCTGGTTTTTTTACTGTTTAGAACAATTCTTTCTTCTCGGGAGTAATTTTCAGCACACCATGATACAAATTCTGGAAAAGAAGGGATTTGGTCTGGGCAAAAGGCTATCAAAGACGACTGGTGGACTCTATGTAGGTCTGTCCCTTCCTTTAATAATTCAGACAACCTAATTTTAATATCAGAGACTGGTGACCTAATTAGGGTATCATAAACGTCTTCGTCTCTATCCTCTAGGGCTTCTTTTGCTTTAAAAACATCTAAATCATGTACAGTTTCCATTTAAACGTTTCTTTAAACAAAATTCTGTTTAAAAAGTGGGCCAGGTCAGCAGACCCTACCTATATGTACACGCCTTTCGTCTTCTGTCGCAATCGGTGCACTCCACCAGTCTTCAGAGCTCTCCATGATAACGACACATATGCACAATGCCGTTATATGAGGCCCCTTTTGTTTTATATAAGACTTTTTGATTAATTCCCTGGCAACTTTTCGGAACGCGGATCATATCCTACCGTTGATCTCTACCTTTTGATCTGGGCCGTCAGATCTTGCCTCCTTTTATCCCCTATGGTGGTATCCGCGATCTTTAAGGCTGTCTTTTTCTCCGGTTTGTCCCTGGCGCGGATCAATCATCTGACGACACCTGTCTGGGTGGTTTTGCTTTCCGCGACCGCTCTTCCTCTTATCAAGTGTGCACCTTCCTAAATGCGGACGAACAATGGCCGTTGATTTGATTTAAGACTTATATTGGACCTCTGATTGCTATCAACGTATGGTGTACCTTCTTATGTTTTCTCCATCTGCCACGTATCATGGTCCCACCACGCCACGTGTTATGGCCTCGCAGCGCCTTTCTATTTGGTGGTTCCGCACGGTGCCGTGGTGGTTTATGATACCACCATTCACATATGCGGACTAACGAGATTTGGACACGTGTCCAGCGGTATTGAGTCCGCAACCGCTCTCCACTCCATGCGACCGATCACTTTGGCGGTGCGAGAAACGATATCAGCCGTCGATCTTGATCTTTATCATCTCCACCATCGGAACCTGTTCTGGGTTTAGTCCTTTCAAAAATTTATTTTCGGACTTTGCAAATGTGGGTTTTCTTTCTTGTTATTGCATTTTAAACCTTTTCTCCAACCCTTTTGTGGTAATTTCTTCCCCTTTTGGACATTTTAGCAAAACTTTTTGGATTTAGGCTTTCTCAGACATGGTGTCAACAGCAGGCATCATTTAGTTTCCTTAAGTCAACACATATTCGTATTTCACTGGTTTTCTTGTCCTAGAAAACCATTGGACTGATCCATTCTGATTCCGCCACGGGTTCTGTAATCCCTGTCTCCAGCATTCTTTCAAGTTCGGCTTGCACTCGTTCATTGTACGATGGGTCCAATCGATATGGTTGCTGCTTAACCAGCTTTATGTCGAGTTTCAGGGGAATCCGCATCTCTCCTAAGTATCCAGAGATTCCCTTCATCTCTGAGAACTTAGTTGGAAACAAATGCGGGAACTCATGTAGTAGGTCAGTTACCTTCGCAATGGTCGACTCGTCCTAGTAATCCCCAATGTTTGCGAATTTTGGGTTTTCCTCTGATCCAATGTTCACCTTTGTAATCTTTAATGGTTGTTGAAATTTTTCCACTGGTATATCTGGTGCCACCACACTACGACTACCCTCCAACTCCGGTAGATATGCAGCCCTCAGGTCATCATCATCTTTGGGTTCTCTAGTGACATTGTAGCACTCCATCAACATTTCTGGTGTCGCTGTCCATTAGAGTGCCATTGGTTGCCCGGTTGGTACCGCTTCAAATATATTTCCACGAATAGCCTGTAGCATGGTGTGGATTAAGGGATTTATATCTACGAATGAGAACGTTTGGCTGAAGACAGTCGTAAGCTGCTCCCAAGATGTTGTCCCATGTCGCAATTCTGCTGCGACATACCAGCTCCGCGGTACCTCATCCAATGTGTGTATGAACACATGTTTCCACTCTTGTCGTGCTCTCGATCCCCATCGGTGTTGACAAGCATTTAGATGTTCCTTCAGGTCTCCCTATTGTTTGGGAATTCTACCCTATAGTGAGGAGAGGGACACTACCAACTTCTGGGGTGACAGGTAAATACATTGATCATATCACATAGGCTTCTACAAAAGGAAAGAGATCAACGTTCTTGAAGGCATACCTTGTTAACGACGTTCGATCCTAGCTTTCGCTTGCTCCTTCGATCGATCCTCCACTTGATCTTCCGTTTGATGAACCTGCAATACAAAAGATACCTTCCTCAGCGTATCTTGACTGATATAACAATGATGAAATTGAAATGCAATTTAGACATCAAATACAATCAAGCATTTAATCCAAACAAATATGCAATCCATTAGACATTTGATTGGGACGGGAAGGGTATTTCAACCTTTATTGTCAAAAGCAAATAATCAGAACAATTATACCTGATGTAGCTAGGGTTTTCACCCTAGCTTGTGCAATTGAGCACCTACTAAGGAGAGGGGACTCCCTAGTAGCAGTTTAGTAAAAACAATAACAACAAGACAGTAAACGAAAACAGTAAATTTAAGCTAGCATGTGCATGAGATAATAAAAGAGATTAAAAATGGTTTTTGTATTGATTATACCTCCAATGTGGGGTTGGTGAAGCTCTTGCAGTAGTCCAGGAGGGCTACTTCCAAGCTCCAATAGGTTCCTTCTCCTTCTCCAAAGTGTTTTGGATATGGTCCAAAGGGGCACTCAAATGTGAAATTAGCTCAAAAGGGTGAGCTAGGGTTTTAGGAGTGATTTTGGCAGAGTGAGGATAGGGATGACTATGGATGTGAAATGGGGAGCTTCCATCACCTATTTATAGGTTTTTAGTGGTGGAGTGTTGACCCATGGTTTTGGGCACCATATGGTTTAAGTCAACTATATAGGGTTTTTGCTTCCTTTTTTCCCTCTTTTTCCTCTTTTTTGTATTTTTTATTCCCTTTTTAGAGGGTTTTTTGCTATTTTGGAGGAAATTTGAATTATTTTTGGGGAAAAGGGGGGGTTTTGGCCTTTTGGAGGCTTTTTTAATTTTTTTTTGGCCATTTGGAGGCTTTTCAATGGTTTTTTAAGGTTTTGGAGGCAAATATGGTAGGAAATATGGATAAATGAGTCATGTAATGAGGGAGATGAGGTAGTGAGCACTTTTTGGGTGTTAACAAATTGCCCCTTGATGTGTGAGGGAAAGAGATCATCATATGGCCGATAGACATCATAAGTCGATGTATGGTTTTCTGGGGATGTGGAGAGGAGAAGAAATGAACTAGAGCTCGGAATAGCAGTCCCGAACAAACTGCAAAAACTGAAAATACATGACATCAATAATGAATGAGGGATAATCTCAACATATGGATGAGGCAGGCATTCCCATGCTCATATCAAGATCTATAATAATAACAATGAGGTCCAAAAAATGGGGTCCGGAAAGATACATGGCCTCAAATAATGAATGAGAAGGAATCTCAATATATGGATGAGGCGGGCATACCCATGCTCGTATCAAGATATATATAACAATGAGGCCAAAAAATGGGGACCTGAAAGATACACGAAGAACCACTGTGTACATCATAAGGGTCCAGAGGGGACACAAAATCTGGGACATACTGCTTGGCTTACCATGTCTGAGCAGAAGAACTGATACACTGGAATAATCAATAGTGCTGCTGAGTGTGGTACCAGAGGAACTGATGAGATGCTGGATCATAATAACGGGGAGCTATACCCTCAATGGTACACTGGACTAGAGCTGAACTGGGTACTCAAGGAATCATATAAATGGATGGCTTCCGAATACAATCGCCAATGCAACCCGGACATCCATGGGAACATATAACTGGGTGTTCCAAAGTGACTCACCAATGTGCTAGAGTCGGGGAAAATCCGGGGTCTTCAACCAATAACTAAAGGGATATATATCCTACGCGATTCTCAACGATGCAATCAAGGTGTTGAATTCGAGCATGTGAGAAACAACCACTCAAAGAGGCACTGGTGACTCCTCTCAAAATGGTCCATAGGCACTCACCACAGATGGTTATGAGTCCAAGGTGTAGGGACCTCTAGGTCTATCCTCTGGAATAGATGGGATGGCGTCGACAGAGGGAGACCTGCAACTAGTAAGGAAATGATGTTTCCTTGATAGGAGCATGAGGTGGAGAACCGAAGTGTGAGAGTACTGATGGTAGGACTGACATACTGTCGGGGTGGGGAATAACTGGGAAAATAGAGTGCGTGGACTCAAACTTCCTTTGTTCAGAGAATGATAGTGGGGGTGATCAGGAAGCATATGAAACTAACTGGTGGGAAAGGGATCATAGCTGTAATGGATTAAGTATGGTGACTGGGATGAGTGATACTCAAGTTGGTGTAAGATGGTAGGAGACTACAGAATACTCTGAACAAAGGCAACCTTATTGGGGTGCTGCCGAGATGATCGATCATAGTGCCAAGAGGCACAGGGGGGACTTATTTATGGTGTAAGGAGCTGGGTGAAGTGTGCTCAAAATGGTACTGTTGTGTGGATTTATACGAGCCCAGGACAGTTCATGCTTAAGATTGTTTTCAATTTTAAGGAGTCTGAAAGCGATAAGAAGACTCTCAAATAATGGAATGGTACCGTCGTGTGGATTTGTACAATCCCAGGACAGTGTATGGTCGTGGTTGCTTTCAATTTTAGAGAGTTTGAAAGCAATAAGAAGACTCCAGGGGGGTTCTTTTTCGTGTGTTAGTCTCCAAGGCCCGAAAAAGCATAAAAGGATGCAATGAAGAACTCTTCTAGCCGGTGTGACTAGAGTATTCATTTTTCGTAATTAGTCTACTAGGTCCGGAAAAGGGTTAAACTTATACCAGATAGATTCCCTTTCAGGTACTTCAACGAGCATGAAAGGAAGCAATATTGTTCGGCGATCTTTTCATTTTTTTAGGAGTCAAAAAAGAGTTTAATAGAAACTCCCTAAGTGCCTTTTTCGTAAAGGACTTGTCTGGCCCGAAAAATGGATAAAATTATACCGAACAAAAGGAATGGCCAAGCAAGGAGAAAGTGTTCAATCAAGGGACATCGATGAGAACCAAGAACGAGGGTGGGGGGAACACTAGTGGGCCTCCTTGCGGTATGATGAATGGTGTCACGTACCCACCCATTTATCCAATGCAAGGCAGGGAACATGATGTCAAATTCAGGGCTTTCACATGATCTCAGCCCATTCGTTAGATTCATATAATTAAAATATGAGTGTGCAAAATTAAAACAACATCCACACACAATTCATGCTCATCCAGCATATCAAAATAATCATTAATTAAACATTGCATAAGTAAATACATAGACATAAAAACACTTATCTTCATTTTGCAACTACCCCAAGGAACTAGCTATGTCGCTGCAACATTCCACCCAACCATAGGCTCTTCAACAGCTTATACTGAGTCCATCCGAAGGACACCCCCGAGCTGGGCATGATTCTCACAAGGAAAGGGAACATTCCAGCTCGTTCACTGCCAATTACTCATTTCATCTCAGCCAAGCCAGTCCACAACTGGGTTTATCAGGCTACATTTGAACCATGGATGCTTATTCTCAAGCTCAAGCCAAAGCAATGGATACCCAAATCCCATACCCCAACATTCTCATTTCTCACACCGCAAGCACAAACATTGGGCATAGATACCATTTACAACAAGGGTATTTTACAAAATAGGGTCCATGGGTTTTTCCCAAATCGTGGCTCACTAAAACAGACTGTGGAAAGAGTAATTCGATTTCAACCCCAAGGAGTAAAACCGATTTCTCCCCACTGGTTATGATCCTTTCCAATGGCCTAAACGACCTCCAGGAAGACCCAAAAACATGTTGTTCTCTTCCCCACTGGTAATCAACACAAAAACGCCCCTTCCCAGGTAAAAGATGAAGGGAAACCTAGAAAAACCATGGAGGAAAACGCCCAAGCAGCTAGAGCTGCGTGAGGGAGCAAGACTGATGGTTGCATAATGGCTTAGAGAGCAATTTCGTGGCTCTTTTCTTTCCCAAGGAGACAAACACGATTTTCTATGAAGGGTGGCTTGCCCATACCTGAATTTGGACAGCCATACCTCTCCATTCCCAAGACATTAACTACCTCAACCAACTCTTGGGAGAAATCAATGGTTGGGTACAAAAGTCAACATGGGTAGTTGAGGGTTTGATGGGTTCTCTCATTGACACTTGGCTTGAACTGATTGGCTCAAGGGTTTGAATGTTTTCCCTCCCAATTCCTTGTGAAATCATGCCCCCATCTCTTTGTTGCATTGCATAGCTAGTTGTGGGTATTTTTATTAAAATTCATATTACATGATGTTGAAGTTCCAATGTGCCTGGCTAGCACGCAAACCATATGCATCAATAAATCGATGGTGAGGCCTTGTCCTTGAGCTCCTCACCACAATTTCATAACAATATTACATCATTTAAAATGTTAAAGTGATAGGGTCTAGATGGGGACGTGATAAATGGTGGAAAAATAATGAAATAATTGCAGTATGAATGGAGTGAATGGCTCATGTAAAAATGTGTAACAATCCGATGGTGGTCGATGTGGTGCACAAACCGAGGCAGCAAGGTGATGGGACACAACGTTGATATCGGTCCGGGTGAGAGAAAGAAATGATCTCAAGCATCATCATGAGCTCGGAAAACTGAATCTGGTAATATAAAAAGTGTCAAAAATGGAGAACGGTCGAGGTGGCACGCAAACTAAGGCGATGGGGGGCATTTTGGAAAAAATACCCGAAAAATATGGGGGTGAGAGTGAGAAATGATCTCAAGCATCATCACGGGCTCGGAAAACTAAATCCTATGGTACAAATGGTGTGAAAAACGGAGTTCATATGACTCTGAAATGGCAAAGGAAAAATGAGTTTAAAAATGACTATAAATAAAGTTGAGTCCACCAAGCCAAGGATGCAGTGGTGGGGAGAAATGATGACCTGCGGGGGCAGCATACTAGGTGTATCGAATCAAATCATATATACAAGTGACATGTGATCTCAAAAATGGTTGAGATCACGCATGTGAAAAAGTGAGCAGGGTTAATGACCTACCACCATGCTATGCGCATGGGGTTTGTGATTGTTGATCACATATGTGTTGGTTTGAACAATGGGATCATCGAAACACTGAGATAGATGTGATGGGGAAGGTTCAAAATGGTTGATCATGCCCCCTATTCCACGGTCGAGGTAATCTATTATTCCCCCTAACTCAGAGGTGTCAATGTGGTGCTCGATGATAGCGGGATCAAGACCAGGCATTTTGGTGTAGGACCAGGCAAAGACATCGCAAAACTCTTGGAAAAGTTTTTTGTACTTTTCGATATCGTACTCAGTGCAGGAGGCTCCTAATGTAATGAGTTCAGGAGCACCAGCTGGGGCAGAGATATCAATGTGGATTGTGGGTGAGATATTGGCCATGTTACCTTCCTCGAAGGCATCGGGAGCGGGAATGGGCTCTTTGAACCAGTCCACTTTGGTGGGGAGGAAATCTTTGGACTCAACCGAAAATTGGGTGGCTGTGGTAGGGGAGGACTCTTCCAGGAGGAAATAGGAATGATGATGCATATCTTCCTAGGGGTAATCAGGTGTAGTAAGAGCCTCGAGAATCTCCTGATCGTTGTGGAAGCTTTGGGTTGTCAAGTCAGTTGACGAGGGAGTGCTAGTAGAAGAAATCATATAAATGGTATTAATATCTCTGGTTGGTGGGGATGCTGGGGGGTGGATCTCTTTGATGGTGGGGGGAGCCGTCTCAAGGTCCAAGTTATTCATCTCATAGAGGGTGGATCTGTAATCTGGGAGATCTGGACAGTGATGTGAGTAATGGCCGTAAATACCTCATATTGCACAAGGGTGGTTGGTACGTAGTGATTTATCACGAGGCTTAGGGGTAGGGTCCAGTTGGACAACCAGGATGTTGGGGTCATCGTCAATCATTTTCATCTGTTCCTGTAATGCGGGTAATTGTGGACATTGATGAGTAGCATGGCCTAACTCATCACACAACGAGCATTTGGGAAGAGCACGAAACACAAGGGTATTCTTAATTGGTTTAGGCGGGGGTAAAGTAGTGTATGGTTGTGGGCGCCTACCCCCAGTGTGCTTGATAAGAGGGGATGGATTAGTGGATAATGAAGGGGTAGTGACACCAGGAGATGGTTGACTAGTAGTGGTGATGGGTTGCATCGCTTGTAGGACAACATTTGGTGTTGGACGGGTAACGAGAGGTGTGATTTACCATATAGGTAATCCTAAAGTTAAACCAGGGAGGCTAATGGTTGGGTGTAACACCAACATGACTAGGTACCAATGGTGGTTGGGGTAGCAAGGGAGGTTGATGGTTGGGTGTTGGTGTATTGTGGGAAAGGGTACATAAGTCAGATATTTCGGTTGCTGGTGACGGAGGTGGAATGGACTGGAATGTCGAGGTCATCGGCGTATCTGAGTAAACTCCAGGTCCCACTGAGGAAACCAACGAGGTAGATGCACCACTAACAGGTTGTTCAATCATGGGGAGAATGTTTTCGGGTGTAGCGGGGGCATTAGGATCATAATAGGTGAGTTGGTCAACTTTAACCACGCGTCCGTCGTGGGGGAACATCATGGTATGAAAAACGGATGAGGCAACTACCCGCATGGCATACATGTAACTGCGGCCAAGTAAGAGGTTATAATCAAGCTGGGCGTTGATAACCTCTATGTCAATAAGCACTATTTTACCAGCCAACTGGATAGGGACATTAGCTAAGAGACCTTGGGGTTGAGCCAAACGGCCGTCGTAGGCTTGCAACACAGTGGTGGACTGCTGGAGTGTAGGGGATCCCAACATCTGCTGAACGAATGTGGACATAACGCATGTAGAGGCACCTTCATCGATGATGCACCGATGGATGACAAGATTCCGAATGGAAACAAAAACTTGGAATGCTAAAGTTGAAGGCAGGCGTGGTTCAGACTGGTCCAAATCGAAGGCCATCATTCGTGAATCATTTGGGTCAATAGCACCAATGGCTAAAAGCAAAGTCTTGCACTGTGTTGGATAGTTTTTTAAGACCTCTAACGCAAACATGGCTACGGGGGACTGGGATAAGTCATCTACAATGTTGTAATTAGACGCAGTGCGAGCACTGGGGTTATTGTTGATGTGGCGAAGTGGGAAGCGAGGGGCTTTGGAGGCGCCATCTAGTGGAGCCGGAGGTATGCATAATGACTAATCGGTGGGATAAGCGTTGGTGTTTTTGTGGGTGGGAGGAGCTTCGGGGGTGGAGCCATATTGGCTCCGACGGGTTTGAAGGTTGACATCGACGGATGACATCATTAACAAGTGATGGGTACCTGAGTCTATCATGGGTTGATCAGGAGCAGCATAAGTGATTTGTTGTTGTGGTGGCGCATTTCCTTGATGGGGAGCCAATGGTTGAGTGTTCACTACGCCTTGGGTTAGTAAAGGGTTTTGTAACACCAAGGGTGGATTTTGAGGTGGTGGGGGGTTGGGCAGTGCCTGAGGAGTCGCGTGCCCTTGGTGGTGGGCATCATCAGTCCAGAGTTGCCGAGCCCGCTCCAAATGTGGGCAAGCGTGTGTGTAGTGGCCATAGACCCCGCAAATAGAACAAGGATGGTTTGTTAGCAAATTAGGATTTTTGGCTTGTTTGGGTGATCAGTCAGGGTTTTGGTTGGCAGGTGCCACATTATTATTGTTTGGGGGATTAGGAGGTTAGCCGCCTTGATCTGGAGGGGGGTTGCTCCCACAGTTACGGCCTTTGTCGTGGTTTTGCTGGCCTTGTTGGCGTTGGTTATTTTGGTTTTGCTGCAGATTATGTTGCGCATACACTTTCCCTTGGGCAGCAGGTGGGTTCTGGAGTTGTGCAGGTGCAGGAGCAGGCTGCGGTGGATAATAAGTAGGTGGAGGCGACGCAGGTGCTGAACCTTGTGGGGGTTGCTAATATGCCTGTGCAACGGGTTGTGGGTTTGTCGCAGGGGCTACCTGGGGCAGATAATAAGCAGGGGGGGCTTGAGAGGATACAGGAGCTTGCGCGGCCTACGGGTGGTAATATGGCTGAGGTACGACCGAGGAGGCGTAAGCGGGGGATGCATGACCAAAGCAATGAGGTGGACATGAGGGTCCATGGGAATGGTGATGATGTGCCATGGGAGCATATGAATTGGTTGCTCCGAACTAGGATGTAGCCTGCAAAAGGTCGGGGCCAGTGCTAGGACGTGCTATGGAAAATGGCTAGTTATGTGAGGCTATATGGCTAATGATGCCATCTGCGGCATGGGATGCCCCTGCGCGCATCGTGTCGGGAGGAATCACCGTGGGGGGAGTTAGGGATGATGGAATATAGGTAACCAGACTAGGCATAAATAAGGTCAAATTGCTGGGCTTTGAGGATGGCCTCTTCTTCGGACTGGGGTCGCTTGGATGCCACATCCTTGGCAATGATAGGAAGGAGAGATTTTAGAAACCAATCTAAGAAGATACGGTCATCTAACTTGACTTTGCAGAGGTTGCGGCGTCGATGCCACTCATGAATGTGGTCAGTGATGTGGGTGGCCCTGTTCTATCTGCAAGACAATAGGATCTCAACTCCCACATCATAGCGGGCAGGTAACTGAAAGAACTGCAGGAAGGTCGAGGCGAGGAAGGTAAAGGTGGCATGGGTCCCATGGGGCTGCTCGATGTACCACTTAGCTGTAGAGCCAGTGAGGGTGCGTTGTAACAGACGGAGGCAGACAGAGTCGTCCACTATGGACTTGGAGGAACACCATAGGTGGAAGGACATAATATGGTTATGGGGGTCTTCACCTGCCTTGCCCTCAAACTTAGGGATGTCTGATGGGAGCTTGGTCGGCATGTGAGGCCATGCAGGGTGGTGTCTGATGGGATTGTTAGTCAGTCTGGCTAGGTCAGGAAGGTTGAGACTAGCCATGAATGGAAAACTAGTAGAAGGATGTGACATACGGGTGGTTGTGACCACGTTGGGGCCAATGCCCCCAAGTGGACGGGCTGGGTTCGGGTTGGGGACATTTCCTCCAGGTGGAGGAACAAAGGTGGTATGGGACGGTCAAGTACCGCCAAGGGTAGTGTGAGTCACTGGTGGAGTTGGGATGGGTATGCTAGTCACTGGAATAGGTATAGTGATCGGAATGGTGGGTGTGGGCCCCATCGAGGGCATACCCAAAGTGGGTGTGGTAGCTGGGATGGTGGTGGATGCTCCACCAATGGTCCCTACAAAGAAAGGGTTGGAAGTCATGCCAGCCATGGGGCTGGTTGGTGCAATATAAGTGGGGTTCTCGGACTCTGCCTCAGAATCAGAGGTAAAATAAGGGGCGTAAGTGCCGGGGGACGGAGCTCTGCGTCTACGACGTGTGGAGTCGAGTGATGAAGCTCTATGTCTATGATAGGTGATGTCAAGTGAACTGTGCTGCAGGGGCTGGCCTCTGAGGCACCGAGAATGTCTCGAGGACTTAATGGTGATAGATTGTGTCAAGTCTCTGGGGGTTGTGTCGAGTGGAAAACAACTCAAAAACCCTAATGCAGCCGAGTGTGCAGAAGGAGAGCGCAAAAAATATGGCACTCAGGCCAACAACTAGCTCAAAACACTCACTGTAACAGCTGTGCTACAATAAGTGGAGCGTCAACAAAAATGGTCAGAATACCAACAAGCAGCAGGTTTCCTAAAAAAAAAAAATAGTGGACTCGCTAGACCAAAGGAAGGTAAGGGAGCATGCAAACACCTAGCTAAATAGTATTCTGGCTCAACCAGACATATCCTCTACAAGGTGATGAAATCCAAGTCAGACAATATGGATAGTAGAGCCAAGTGGCTAAATATATCCCCCTACCGGGAGGGACACTGGGTAGTAAATCCTAGAAGAAAAGAAACTAAGATACTCCGTTCATGACACGTTCGGTTGGGAGAATCTGCAGTTTGGTTCTATCGCCGCTGTACTCCCATATGGGTAGTACATCGAGAACTACGAAAGGTATCCTTAGGTTACTGAATGGATTGCAGTATTCCACTCAGGCTTCCAGAACCAGTCTGGCTACTTCAACCCTCCTAGGGTAGAGGCCTTCCTGATAAATTGGTTTTAAACCGTGTCAAAAAATACTTGGGGATTTTGGTTCCCTAATGGACAACAACTATGTCTCAAGTGTAAGTGACTGAGGGGTGTTATTTGGATGCCTATCCCCCCAACCCTACCTAACTACAATATTCTTATGTGTTCCCCAAGTGGGGTTAGAATGTTGGTTATGTTAAGCAGTATTTTAGGGATCACTTGAATTAGGTGACAGAGTGTGTGCGTGTGAGATAATGAACCCAAACAAAAGTGCCATGGGGTGGATAACTTTCTAACTAATAATAACAATGCAGAAATTAAAGTTTGAAATGCAAAATTTTCTCTTTTCAATTAAAATGCTGAAATTTAAAAAATTCTATAAATGGAACAAAAATAACACTGCAGAAAAAGGTTGTAGGTTAGTATGGCTGCAGATAGGACAGGTGGCTGTGCAGGTGTGGAAAATATTGCAGCAAAGTGTTGGGTTTAAACAGGGAAAAAATGCAGAAAACAAATCGCGGGTCTGTGGCGAAACTGCGCAGTTGGATCGCAGGAAACAGGTTGACAGACACTGGCGGACCGCAAGAAAATGGCTAAAAGCCACAGGCGGATCGTAGGAAAATGGCTGAAAGCCACAGGTGGGTCGCAGGAAAATGGCTGAAAGCTGCATGAGGATCGTAGGAAAAAGGATGAAAGTCACAGGCGGATTGCAAGAAAATGGCTGAAAGCCATAGGCGGATCATAGGAAAAGGGCTGAAAGCTATAGGAGGATCACTGGAAAATGGCTAAATGCCATAGGAGGATCGCAGGAAAGGGGTGAACAGCCATGGTCGGATTGCAGGAAACAGGCTGAGAGTCACGGTCAGATCACAGGTAACAGACTGAAAACTGCCGGGAGATCACAGGAAACAATTTGAGAGCTGAGGTCGGATCGCAGGTAACAGTCTGAAAGCTGTGGTCGGATCGTAACTGTGGGGAAAAAATATGCGATTTACGGCAGCAAACCCAACTATCGAAAGGGAAATCCAAAAGGAAAAAACAGAAAAATATTGCAAAAAACTAAAAACGGCTAAAAACTATAAGCATAAATTCAAAGGAACAGCAGCGGAGTCACCAAAACTGTAGCTAGGGTTTTCACCCTAGCTTGTGCAAATGAGCACCTACTAAGGAGAAGGGACTCCCTAGTGGCAGTTCAATAAAAATAGTAACAGCAAGACAGTAAATGAAAACAGTAAATTTAAGCTAGCATGTGCATGAGACAATTAAAGAGATTAAAAATGGTTTTTGTATTGATTATACCTCCAATGTGGGGTTGGTGAAGCTCTTGCAGTAGTCCAGGAGGGCTGCTTCCAAGCTCCAATAGGTTCCTTCTCCTTCTCCAAAGTGTTTTGGATATGGGCCAAAGGGGCACTCAAATGTGAAATTAGCTCAAAAGGGTGAGCCAGGGTTTCAGGAGTGATTTTGGCAGAGTGAGGATAGGGATGACTGTGGATGTTAAATGGGGAGCCTCCATCACCTATTTATAGGTTTTTAGTGGTGAGTGTTGACCCATGGTTTTGGGCACCATATGGTTTAGGTCAACTGTATAGGGTTTTTGCTTCCTTTTTTCCCTCTTTTTCCTCTTTTTGTATTTTTTATTCCCTTTTTAGAGGATTTTTGCTATTTTGGAGGAAATTTGAATTATTTTGGGGAAAAAAGGGGGTTTTTGGCCTTTCGAAGGCTTTTTAATGGTTTTTTAAGGTTTTGGAGGCAAATATGGTGGGAAATATGGACAAATGAGTCATGTAATGAGGGAGATGAGGTAGTGAGCACTTTTTGGGTGTTAACACCTGATCATTCAGAGTGCTTGTGCAACCGGATCCTGGGCTCCTACTCTTCACACTAACTTTGGAATTCCTCTAGCATAACAACCCTTAATGCATAGTTTCTCCTCCTCTCTCTCATCTATCCCCTTTGTATTTATGGGACAAGGTAGGCAGTTTGGATCAGGAGGTAGTTTGATTGGGAAGTTGGGGAAGTTGCAAACCAAATTCAACTAATCCCAATTCGTCAAATTAATATATTTTTTGATTTCATCTTAAGATGTGCGTGAGTTTTTTACAGTAGAGTAGCTCACAATATGCAACTTCAGTTCTTTACAACCAACGTTTGCAAGAATTTTTGAGGTGTGCGCTACTGTGCAAGAGGTAAAGTAGGGCATACTAGCTGGTGTGTGCCCCTCTTATGCCTATAGAGTAGGGCATACTGGAGGTGTGCGCCCCTTTGATTCCTATAGGGTAGAGCACATGTCAAAATGAAGGTAAAAACAGGGTTTTGTCCATTGCAGAGGAGTAATTTTAGTCCATACATCACCTAAGTTAATCTAGCTCTTCAATCCAAGTTGTCCTTTTGTGTGATCAACAGCTTAATGTGATCACGAACGGAGAAGTGCAGATTTGACCTATAACATATGCTCTCTAATGTGTGAGGTCAGAGGGAAATGATGGCCGATATACATTATAATTCCAAGTCAGCAGAGGAGCAAGAAACCATAGAACCAAGTCACAAAAGTACCTGAAATAAAAATCAAGGTCAGTGAGCAATTACAATCTTGACATCATATAGATGTGTAGCATGATATAACAAGATCTCCGATACATAACTAATAGATGTATATATAGCATGGCCAGTGAAATACAAGCGTGGATCTATGTCAGAATGAGAGATCATAGCCATAACAACAAATTGGATCTATGTCTCATGTAGAGCCAAAATGAGTGAGGCTCAATCTTGCACAGCTTGGGTGATAACATAATGACGTAATGCTATCAAAATCCCAAGGTCTTCATCCAAACAACCCAAAGTACAAACCCTAACCATGTGAATAAATGAGCTGAAGTTGAACATGGGGGGAATCGTTTGATTACCGGTGATGTGAAAATGCCCACATAAGATCCAAAGAGATGATGTAAACCTCACAATGAAAGAATCTAGGAATAATAGAAGAAGAGAGAAGCAATAGAACATAGATCCAAAGGAGCTCTGATAGAGGCAAAATAATTACACATGTTACATTAATTTGAATAGTGAATTGGTAAATATACAATGCTGAGGATTCAAATTCACTAGGTGTAATTTGAATTGGCCTTCATGCACAGATCCATAATCAGTGGAGAGTCATCAAAGCATAACTAGGATTCCACCTTCTCATGAGTGAAGTCATCATTGCACAAGTAATGGTCAACCGAGAGTCAAACTAAGTCTAACTGAGTGTAGTTGGTGTAACTGGCACATGGAAGCACTAATGTAGTGAAGGAGGCTCAGTGGAGGGTGCAGATGGAGCTAACTGGAGTCAAAACAAGTTATCTAGTCACACTGGAGGTCCATCGGAGTGTTAAGGTCAGTTAAGAGTGAGTTAAGCCTAAAATCAGGGAGTGAACTCAGTTAACTGAACTAAACTGGACTAGTAGGTGAAGAAAGGCGCCCTTCTCATGCAGTAGGTGAAAGGAGGGTGCACTAAGCTCTAGGAGAGCTAAAACTAATCTGAAGGAAGCTCCAGGGGCTAGTTTGCTGAGGGCTAGGTGCTGGTACTGATGACTAGGATGCATGCAAAATGCATGCAAACCCTAATTTTGCATGCATGACTGAAAATGAAAATGACAGAAATGCTAGAAGGACTAGGATGGAGTATAGGAATATCCTAATAGGTCATTGATGTATACCGTTAACAAACGTGAGGGCTTTCACCGATAATGATAATGGGGCCCAAGGCACCTGGTACAATCCAAAAAGTGTGAATAAGAGGACTTGAAGTCAAACACTTGAGGAACCCGTCGAATAAAAGACATTGATGTATTCTCATTATGCGACAACAAGGGAAACTACCACTGATGACTGCAATCCCCAAGGTACTAACCAAAACTCTAAACTTCATTCCCAGAGCAAAATGAGTTGATGTCGATGGGAAGAAGTCCATTGGAAGGGAGGCCTTAAAGCATCCTCCATCATCCAACATGAGGAACACTCAAATGGTATGAGCTGATGTGGAGTAGTACAAGTAACCAGACTGACACTAGGATGGCCGACACATGAGGTTAAGATAAACTGCAAAATGGCCAACACAGGCTGTATCCTTGAACAGTAAGCATGACACAAAGTGACTTAGGTAGTTTTCAACATGATGGGAAAGTGATATAATCCTGCAATGTAGGAGACATTAGTAGACCCTCCATATGGTTGGAAGAATAACTAGCCGGGGGAGTAGACAACTCGGAGATCAGGTTCACCCTAAGGTCAAAAACTAAACCCAACTGAAATGATAAACTCAAATAGGTGTTGTGTTCAAGGATAGGACTGATTAAACTACCTTTGAAACTGTAAGATGTGATACACCCTTCTTATCCCTTATTCTTTTTAGATAAAAAAATACCTTTCTTGTTGTTTTAATGAGTCCAAGAAAGAATGAAAACTCAGTAGATCCAACAATGTAAAGAGTTTAAAGAGCCCATGGGAGGAAGACTCAGGACCTTCTTCATTGTTTACAGAGTTCGAAGAAGAGATAGAAGAATACTCTATAGTACTGATCTCTAGATTTTAATATCGATCCAAGATCTGTTTTTGCTCACTGGTGTTTTCAATTTTAAGGAGTCTGAAAAACTTAAACAATAACTCCATACACCTACTCATGGATTTTAATATCGAGCCCAAGTAGGTTAATGCTCGCTGGTGTTTTCCTGTTTATAGAGTCTGAAAAACTTAAACAATCCTCTATTTACCCTCTTGTGGATTTCACATCGAGCCTGAGTAGGTGAGTGCTCGCTTGGTGTTTTCATGTTTCAAGAGCCTGAAAACCCTAAAGAAGGCTCCAAAAGGTCCCTTTTCATAAAGTTAGTCTCCTCCCCCGAAAAAGTGTAAAACAATGGAAGAAGAACTCTTCTAGCCACGGATGACTGGAGTATTCCTTTTTCGTAAGTAATCTCCAAAAGTCCAAAAAAGGGTTAAACTTATACTTAAGCAGACGGGCCTTCAATTCCCTTAACGAGCTTGAAGAGGACAAGTCTGCTCAGCAATCTTGTCACATTTAAAGAGTCTAACAAGAGCTTAGAGAGAACTCCATAAGAATCTTTTTCATAAAATTTTAACGAGCCCAAAAAAGTAAACTCATGACCTCCTTACTATTTTTAACAAGCTCAAAGGAGAGATGGAAGAATGCTCATAACTTCCGCATTGTTTTTGACGAGCTCGAAGTGAAGGTGGAAGAATGCTCATAGCTTCCTTACTGTTTTTAACAAGCTCAAAGGGAAGGTGGAAGACTACTCGTAGACTCCTTCAAGTAGGGTCGATGCCTAGAATCTCCTCATGAGACCAGGCAATGACGTCACGGAATTCGCTAAAAAGCTTGGTATACATACGATATCTTCCAGATAACAGTCTACTCCAATGAAGATGTTTTCGATGACCCCAGGTTCAGCGGAAATGTTAATCGGTATGGTTCTCACTGTACTCATCTTATTCCCTTCAGCAAAAATAGCTTGTGAAGTGGCAGGGATAGAGGACCAATCAACATTCTCACTAGGTCTCGGAAAAAACTTACCTCTCTCAATCAAGTCTAGAACAGGAAGTAGGTAGGTCATGGGGTGTAAATGTTCCCAAGGGTGTCTAAGGCCTACCATAGCTTCAAAAAATGTTTCGTCAGAAGGAAAAACCGTGTCTAAACTATCAGGAGAGAGGGTAGAGTCCGTTGACTGTGCAGGAGTAGGGTCCATATCCGACTCGATAGAGACCAACGAAGTTGTGATATGTTCTGTTGCAGGTTGTTGTGAATCCAAGTGGGTTACTTCTGCAACAGATTGAGGCACACTTGGTTCTGGTTCAGTAGGAACGATCCATGGATCAGTCCTTAAACCGACCATGAAAGTTTCAGTAGATGTCCCTTCATCCGAATGCATGAAAAGAACAGGAGCGGGTAGGTCAAAAGTGCCCATTAATGACCCATAAATCCCTGCTCCTAAACTCTCGCTTGCTGGGGTAGATTGATCAACTAAAGGAATTGTGGATTCCGATGAAGTCTAGTTGTTTCACCGAGAGAATGAAAGTTGATCGATCGTGACGATCTTGCCTTCATGAGGGAACATTACAACTTCAAAAATTGTCGATGGAATAGCTCGCATGGCATATGTCCAGCTCCTGCCTAACAACATATTGTAATCAAGCGGAGCGTCCAGAACTTCAACCTCTATAGCAACTGTCTTACTAACAAGTGTGACATCAAATGATGACAAGACTCCATGTGGATGGAAGGTTCTGCCATCAAATGCAGTAAGCAGTGTGTTAGAGGGGGCTAACTCGGAAGAACCTAAGGCTTTCCAACAAGAAATTGACATTACGCACGTAGAAGTGCCCTCATCTACGACAACTCGTCCAATGGTCATAAGACCATGAACTACCTCTATTTGAAGAGCAACGTGATATGGCAACCAGTATTTGATATCAGACATATCAAAACACACAGTTATGTTGGATGATTCCATACTTCCAATCGCTGCCAGAAGTGCATTTTGTTGTAATGGACAACTTTGCAAAAATGCTAAGGTGGACATGGCACAAGGGGTCTGGGCTAGATCTTCAACCACATTGTAGTTGGAAGCAGCCCATGCATTGGGATTGTGCGAAGCCTGTTTCAAGACACCTTTATGTATCTTGGGCAGTGAATCCACAGGTATGTGGAGTGGAGTGGAAGATTCATGAATATCTTTATCCTTATTTTGCGAATCTGGGGTATAATTTCTTGCCCGCGTTTGTAAAAGAGCATCCGAGTTAACCATATTAATAAAAGTTTGATCAACTGAAGCATGGGTGGTGCCCCCAGCATTGGAGGTGCCAGAAGTTGAGCCTTTCCCTTTGGGAAATGGATCTTTAAGGACGATAGGTTTCTTTTCTTGAAGCAGCTTCTGGGCTTCTTTGATTAGAGGGCATTGGTGAGTGAGGTGGTCCTGCTTGCAAAGCTTGCAAGGGAACTTAACTTTCTTCTTTTCTTTGTTACCCTCCTTGGCATTTTCTTTGTTTTGAGGCTTCTAATGGTTCCCCTCTCCTTTCTTGCCCTTATTTTGTGTTTGGGCTGCCAAGGACCCTTTTGATTAGTCTGAACCTGCTGTACAGATTTAGTAGTAGAAGGAGAGGTTGTGACGGAAGTCACTTCTGCAGTCGATTGTTTGACTGATATGGCATGAACCTGTTTATTCAATGCTTTGAAAGCTACAGAATCAACTAAACCTACAATGCTGTCAGCATGTGGTCCAAGTTTTGGTCTACCTATATCAATTTTTGATCGCGGTGCATTAGGTATAATCTCGTAAAGGAGCCCAGACTGAGCATAAACCAAGTCTAGTTGTTGGGTCCTTAAAATGGCTTCTTCTTCGGATGACATCCCAGAAGTAGCTACTTCCTTAGAAACATAAGGAATGAGTGATTTCAGATACCACTCTAATAAGAACTCTGGGGGGATATTGGCCTTAATGAGCCTCTTCTGTCTTCGCCACTCCTGAATATGATCAGATAAATGGGTGGCTTTGTTTTGTCTAAAGGTAGACAAAATATCTGTCCCAGCATCGTATCAAATAGGAAGCTAGAAGTGGTTCAGGAAGACTATGGCGAGATCCCAAAAGTTAAAAAAGGTGGCTGCAGGTAACTCAATGTACCATTTGGATGCAGCACCGGTCAAGGTTCTTTGAAAAATTCTCAGCCTAACGGAATCTTCGTTCAACGAGTTCAAAGAACACTAGAGATGAAAAGTGGTAACATGATCACCAGGATCCTCACCAGTTTTACCTTCGAACTTTGGAATTTCCGAAGGTAGCTTAGTGGGAACTGGTGGCCACGTAATGCTATGGCACACCGAATCGTTCGTTAACTTGGAAAGATCTGGAAAATTCAGAGTTTCCAGAAATGGTAAACGAGGTCTATAATATGGCATTTGATAAGCTGGAGTCATGAAGGGGGAATCTCCCATAGTTTGACCCGTAAACTGTTGGTTAGGGTTGCCCCCAGCCATTTGCTGGTAGGGGTTTCCCCAGCCATCTGCAAGTAGGGGTTTCCTCCATCCATCTGCTGGTAGGGGTTTCCCCCAGCCATCTGTTTTTGTGTGAAAGTGTTGTTGAAATTCCCCCACCCAAATGAAAGTGGGTTGGCACCCTGTGCATTTGTCCATTGTGGATGGGTGTTAGCCCTTCCATATTGTTGGTTAAAGATATTACCCCCTCCTCTAGAAAATAAAAAAAAGGGGATACTTCTTGCAGGTATATTACTTTGATTCATATTGTAACCTACAAAGGTGTTAAAACCAGGGGTATTCGAGGTGGACGACGCAGTCATGGTACTCATGACAAGCATAGTTGCAAAGAGATTCGGCCCAACATTGGGTGTGGAAATCCAAGTACTAGGTATATGGTATGACTGTTGAGTCGTAGGAGGTGGAGTGACATTCACTGCATTACTAGGTCCAAAAGTAGGGGTGGCAACTGAGGCAGATGTCAAAGCTATTGAGCTTGGCATGCCTAAAGTACCAGCATTAAAACTAAAAGACAGAGTTCAAGCAGAAGCTGTATGTGACGAACTGGGTGTAGCAGTGTTTGTAGAAGAAGGATTCACAATCCTTCTATTCATACCCATTGTGGGAGTCTGTGGAACTCCCTGCTCATCTCCTGGGTTAGTCATAATATAACCAGGTGTGAAAAGATATGCACTATACTCAGGTTGCTGAAAACATACAAGTACCAGAAGCAGATCGTTAGGTCCAGTAAGAGGAGGGTTGAAAGGAGTGTTGAAATCACTAGAAGTAATATCCTCAACCTCGACAATATTAAGAACTTGTCGATCTGGGGTCCTGGGTTGTGGTTCACCAGGTTCAGCAGAAATGTTAATTAGTATGGTTCTCACTGTACTCATCTTATTCTCTTCAGCAAAAATAGCTTGTGAAGTGGCAGGGATAGAGGACCAATCAACATTCTCACTAGGTCTCGGAAAAAACTTACCTCTCTCAATCAATTCTAGAACAAGAAGTAGGTAGGTCATGGGGTGTAAATGTTCCCAAGGGTGTCTAAGGCCTATCATAGCTTCAAAAAATGTTTCGTCAGAACTTTCAACCCTCCTCTTACTGGACCTAACGATCTGCTTCTGGTACTTGTATGTTTTCAGCAACCTGAGTATAGTGCATATCTTTTCAAACCTGGTTATATTATGACTAACCCAGGAGATGAGCAGGGAGTTCCATAGACTCCCACAATGGGTATGAATAGAAGGATTGTGAATCCTTCTTCTACAAACACTACTACACCCAGTTCGTCACATACAGCAACCAGGAACCTCTATTTCACTAGTAAGTTCAAAAAGACCACTGGAGTCTATCCTTCATCATCGTGGTGGCAGTAGTGGCTCCACAATGAGTGGGGGAAGGTTTTGCAACCTCCGAGATCTGCGAAGCTATTGGTATTCCACAATTATATAAAAATAAACTAAGTAAAAAACCTAGTGGCCACTAAGACTAAGGGGAAAACAGCATACCACTAAAAAAATCCTAAGTAATCAAACCAATCAAACAGATAGAAAATACTCTCGGAAGCAAGTCTAGGATGATTAGGGCCCAGAACAGACTAATAGAGTACCGATGGTCAATTTCATGGCGTCCACCGGAGGTCCACTGGGTGCAAGCACTTGAATCACCAAACCGCTTTCCCGGGATTATTGCCAGAGGGTTACCCTCCATGCCTGTCTGAGGTGAAGTGGGAATAACCGCCCACTCTACCTATGTAGAATCCTAAAGGTCTGATACTAAGGCTACCATAAATACGAAATAACCTGGGGGGATAGTCGTCAGCCTAGTCAAAACGCATGGGTAGCAAAGCCCAAAGTCCTAAAGGACCCCCGTACGCAAATCGACTCTGGTTTATGGTCAAAAGGAAAGTGAGGGGATATCCTCAACAATTCCAGTCTCCCACAGCCTCGTGCTTAACTCTGGTTTGAGTAGAGCATCCCAGGACTATTTCATACATATGGATTTACCTAAGTGAAAGTCGTACTACGATTGTTGCGTAATGAAGCTAGTTCCGAGCAGTTTAAGGTGATTTAAGCTCGAAACTCTAGCCTAAGCTAGTTGATGCCGTGTATACCTAAAAATAAAATGTTTCTAATTGATTTTATTAAAATTTCTTTTTAAGGCTACTTTTTACTCAACGGGGTAGTGCATTGTGTGGAATGGTTTGAGAAAGTAAAGTGCAAACGAAATAAATTTCAAAGAAACAAAAGACTCTTTTTCTTTTTCGTTTATGCTCTTTCCAAGATGAAAACTAAGCAAACCGAAAACAAATCACTTTTTTTTTTCTTTTCAAATTCAAAAACAAAGTAAACTATGTTATCATAAGTCTTACTATTTTAAAATACCAAACTCATTTTTTGCTTTTTCTATTATAGGTAAAAGAAAAAGAACTCGAAAATGGAAGCAAGTAAGACCTAAAAGAGCAATGTAAGTAAGGAAAAGCAACTCTAAGGCTCACAATAATCAACTCGATGACTTGACAAAGACTTGTCCCACAAAGTTTTTTAAAGAAAAAAACTTTGGGCTTGGAAAACAAAGTGAAAAGAAAACAGGGATAAGAGATGCTTAAAATGGAAAGGCAAACCTCAAAGGTTGCTCCAAAGCACCAAGAACCCTAAGAAAGCACTAAGCCAAGAAAAAGGTAGGCAAGTGAACCAAAGATGGCCTTACAATCACAAAGACTCGAAGGAAGCAAACTGAAAAACTTCAACTTACTTGGATTGAAACCGACAAAGCAATCAGGAAGTGTCTAGACTCAAAAAGTTTTTGAAAACACCCTATGGACTCCAACTTGGGGTCAAACCCTAAATCAAAGGCCAAGACACCATCAAAGTGTGCTTAGTGTTGCCACAAACAACAAATGTTACAAAACGAAGGTTTGTATACCTGCAACAAGTATCTAGGGTATAGGAATGCAGCTATGTCCAACAAGGAACAGTAAGCGGTCTTCAAAAAAGTCACAAACAAACAAGACACCTCAAAAGTACTCAAGAAAGAAAAAGATTACCTAAGGGACTTAGGAGAGGCAAACAAGACTCAACAAGGGCATAAAGACCTCAAGGATCAATTAAGAAAACAAAGAAAGAGACTGAAAATCAAACCAAACAAGTGAAAATCAAATCCCCACAGCAAACAAAGAATTACAGGATTATGCCCTACTGTGCAATGCATAAACTAGTGCACATTGAGAGATGTGCCCTACTGTACAGTAGTGAAAGCAATGCTCATCATTAGGTATGCGCTACTATGTATAAGGTAGACTAGCACACATGTCAGAGGAGGTAAAAAATAGGCCTTGCAATATCAGACTGAGATGAGTCAAGCAAGCAGAAACAGGTAATAGTGACCTACAAGGACTCTTAGAGGATAAAAAAGACCAAAAAGTACTGGAAGGAAAACTAACTATGTCTCCTAGAGCAGAAAAAAAAATCGGTCCCCAGCGGAGTCGCCAGTCTGTTGTTCGGGAATTCTACCCTATAGCGAGGAGAGGGACACTACCAACTTCTGGGGTGATAGGTAAATACATTGATCATATCACATAGGATTCTACAAAAGGAAATAGATCAAGGTTCTTAAAGGATTACCTTATTAACGACGTTCGATCCTAGCTTTCGCTTGCTCCTTCGATCGATCCTCCACTTGATCTTCCGTTTGACGAACCTGCAATACAAAAGATACCTTCCTCAGCATATCTTGACTAATATAACAGTGATGAAATTGAAATGCAATTTAGACATCAAATACAATCAAGCATTTAATCCAAAAAAATATGCAATCCATTAGACATTTGATTGGGACGGGAAGGGTATTTCGACCTTTATTGTCAAAAGCAAATAATCAGTACAATTATACCTGATCATTCAGAGTGCTTGTGCAACCGGATCCTGGGCTCCTACTCTTCACACTAACTTTGGAATTCCTCCAGCATAACAACCCTTAATGCATAGTTTCTCCTCCTCTCTCTCATCTATCCCCCTTGTATTTATGGGACAAGGTAGGCAGTTTGGATCGAGAGGTAGTTTGATTAGGAAGTTGGGGAAATTGCAAACCAAATTCAACTAATCCCAATTCGTCAAATTAATATATTTTTTATTTCATCTTAATATGTGCGCAAATTTTTCACAATAGAGTAGCACACAATATGCAACTTCAATGCTTTACAACCAGCGTTTGCAAGAATTTTTGAGGTGTGCGCTACTCTACAAGAGGTAAAGTAGGGCATACTAGCTGGTGTGCGCTCCTCTTATGCCTGTAGAGTAGGGCATACTGGAGGTGTGAGCCCCTTTGATGCCTATAGGGTAGCACACATGTTAAAATGAAGGTAAAAATAGGGTTTTTTCCATTGCAAAGGAGTAAGTCTAGTCCATACATCACCTAAGTTAATCTAGCTCTTCAATCCAAGTTGTCCTTTTGTGTGATCGACAACTTCATGTGATCACAGATGGAGAAGTGCATATTTGACATATAACACTCCCTGTCCGTTGTATCGCATCTGGTCATCCTTCGAAGCTTTGCTGAACTGAACCTCCATGAGGCGTCGGCATAGTGGCCAAGATGTGATGTTTGATTTATGTGCTGCCCACCATCATGCAAGACTAGCCTTAAGGGATTCCTCCAGCGCTAGAAGACACTGTGGCTCTGCCACCTTCCCCTCAAATTCGGTGAGGAATGTGTCCAAGTTGGGAAATCCTTCATAGGTAGGTAATGCACATTCCTCCTTATCTACCATTCGTAGGGACTATGTTATCCATGTGCGCCTTCGAAAAGACACTTCATGCAACCGGTTCTTCCAATTCTCAAGGGCCTCATCTGAGTTGGAGGATGTTGAACTGGTGCTGCGCCATTCCAGTTCTCCATCCATGGTGGGCTTAACATAATATTCAGAGATGTTATACAGACTGACCCATCCTTCCGTGAATTCGTCTCTGACTGGATTTGTATAACGCAACCCTTCCACCAGATCTAGTGGTGCAACAACTCTCATTTCCTAATTCTCGAAGGACATTATCATTTTCTTAAAGTTGATAATTGCTTGATTTTCCATAGCCCAGTCTATCCCCAGCAGTATCAGATAGGGACTGGTGTTATCCATGATTTCAATGACGTCGAAGTCCGCATATGTTCTGAGTCCTTCAATTTCAACCGAAAGTTGACATACCTAATCGAGCGGGGTGACCTTGCTCTGATTCGCCAGTCGCAGCTGTATTGGCGACCGGGCCATTTGCAGCTTTCCCATTGTCTCCTAGGTCTGTTTAGTCAGGATATTCACATTCGAACCCAAGTCCAGAACGATGGAGTCAACATCAAATTCTCCGATCTGTGCCGACATCCACATCTCCCTGCCTATTTTTCTTTTATGTATGCAATTGACTTTCTACTCCAGTCGTGCACCTCCTCGTCGTCACAGTAGACTAGCTATTTCTTCCACTATCTCTGGATATTTTTCCAAGTCTAGGAAACTCCCTATGAAGGATTTTAGGTTGGTTTCCTTCTTTTGCGACTTCATGTGGTTGAACATTGGTGGCATGTCATAGATTTCTTCTTCCAGAGCTACCCATCTCTTATTCCTCATCACCTCTTGGGCCTTTGAGAAAATGTCCTTTTCCCCTTCAGCGTTCTCATTGACCTACTTTCATCGTGTTTGTGTTGGTCTGACATTGGTGTGTGGCTTATCAGCCCCGGTCATCGCTCCTCCTTGTGTCACTATCCCTACCATAGCATGGTTTCCTCTGGCTTCTGTCGAAATCATCTGTACCGCAGGTGGCATCTTTGGATTATTCAAGTTCCGGTTCTTCTTGGTTTTCCATTTCGCAATAAGCTGAGGGCAGTCTTCTATACTATGATCTACAGCACTACAATATGTACATTGCGGCGCTGGATTCAGATAGTCTCTCTGGTAGTTCCCCTGTTGCCCGCAATTATAACAGATAATTGGAGCTCTTTCACGTCCAGTAACGCCTCCACGTCCCATCCCTCAACCACTGCGGTATCCTCCCCCAAAACCTCTGCGCGGTGGTCCATATTGTTGATACTGCGGTTTCCCGTATTGGGGTTGCTGATACTATTGTTGCCCATACTGTGGCTGGAAAAATGGCGGTGGTGGATACTGAGGGTGCCCGTATTGCCCCTGGTCATTTTTCTGCAGCTGACCATACTGCGATGCTTGTTGTACCACTGGTGGTTCTTCCCCCTTCATGAAATACGTGTCAGCTATCTAATCTTGCAGCAAATCATAGGCCCTGGAGTCCTTCTCATCATGACCAACCGATCGACAAAACTTGCAGTATAGGTTTTCTGGCTTCAATACCATCTTTTGCAAATATACGCACTCCTCCAGTCGATGCCCCCTGGTCTAACAGACAATACACCATGGCATGCCTCCTTGGTGAAGTGGGTTTGGTGCCCCCACCTGCAAGTATTCCTGGAATTCTGGGCAATTGTTCTTATGGTTCACCTCAGTTCGGCATCTGTTGCACCATACATCTCCGTGGGTTTCCTTGCCCTTCTTGATATCCTCCAATTGTAGTGTTAAATTGGCAAACTGTACCTAAACTCTATCCATAGCCATTCCTGCTTCACCAATTGGTGAAGCCTCTAGCTTCATTGCGATTTCCAATGCTTGTACCTGTGTCACGACTTTTTGTTGCATCAACAGCCCTCGGATATGCGACACCAATCCTGTGATGAACCATTCTTTGTGTTGTAGCTCATTTATCAGAAAGCTCACTTTTTCTATTAGTGTCTTATATCACTGATCGAATTCCCACACCAACTCATTTGGGAACTGCTTAATCTCCTTAAGCTCAATGACATATTGAGACTCAGATTTTGGTTTCTTAAACTCATCGATCATCACTGTCCTGATCTGCTCCAGTGTTTTGGCTGTTGTTCCCACCGAAACCTTTACAAACTTCATGTACCAGTCTAGCGCTCGACCCCTAAGAGTCGTCGCTAACTGTCCTATCTTTATATTATCATCCTGGACCTGCTTCACGGTCAAGACTACTTCGCATACAAACCAATATTGTTAAGGATCCTTGATCCCATTTCCCTAAAAGGTGGGCATTTTTTCCTCATCTGCCATCCTAACGTTACTGGTATTGTTATTTACTGAAGCGCTACTCTTGCCACTGCACGTGGGGCAACTCCGTGGATAGTTTGGGTTTCTTCCTATAAAATTTGGAGTAGTGTGCAGGGTCAAAGGTACGTGGTAACTTACGATCTAACCTTCCTCTACCTATGGGGTAGCCTAGTCGATGTCTCCTTTACAATAAGGTCGCTTCCTCCCATGTGGTCCTGTTCTGCGGTTCTCTGTTTTGGTCCTCTTAGGAGACTCTCTCTCAGTCCTCCTCTTCTTCTCAGGACGCTGGAATATAGCTCCACTCCTCAAGAGACCACACTCTTTGTTAGCTTCCCTTTCAAACTTGTCATTGCTTATGTCCATCTACCACATCTTTGTGTTAGACTCGCATTTATGCGATACCTTCACCTTTGCACATCGATTATTTTACTCATCAGAAAACATCCTTAATATTCCTTTTTCACAGACTAGCATTTTAATCCATAGTTTTAACGATGACAAAAATCTCCGCCTTGGTCCCCTAAAGAAATTTCTTTCAGCGTCACTGTATGACTTGATAGTATCTATCGCGAACTCAGTTATGTACCCTTCAAGGATACTGTCTACCCAAAAATCAACAGCTCGCGATACCTTGTTATCAACTTGCTTAAACTGTCGCACCAACTCCGAAGTCCAACAATCTGATTCAGTCTTCTCATAGTGGTTCTTGCGGAACGTCAACAGTGCTAGCCACTCATGCAATAGAACCGAGAATTTGCAGAAAAATATTTCATGAATGTATGAGTAGATGTATCTTTCTAACCAACTGGTTGCTATCTGCTTTGGATCTCGCTTCTCACTTTCCGCAAATTCCTCCACCTTCTTATCGAACCACTCTTCGATTTATGGTTTAGTTGAGTGCCACAACATATCCTCTTTTCTTCTTCTTTAGGGTCCCAACAATGGAACCATTTGTTAATGCAGAGTCTATCGACCGGGGTTCACTCTGCACTGTCGCCAACAAACTATCGACCTAACTCCCTTATACACCGGCCTGGAAAGGTGTAACCCTTTCTAGCTACACTTGCTAAGCAAGGGCAATCTCACCCGAGGTGGATAAGAGGGCTACTGGAACCAAGATTCCGCAGTTGTGAAGAGGATATGCGCATATTAACCATAGATTACAACATTCATAATAGTCCATTAACCAATCATTCGTATCTTATTCGCAATGCATACATTCAGAGCATATTCACCAACATATTCACACTAATCAATAGCAACATATATTCACATTAATCAATAGAAAACATTCACATAACCCATCATTTATCATTGCATTATTGCACAATAACAGAATTCAGATCATAACCGAACATCTTCATTCATTCATCAAAACCTATAGAACAAACCTCACATAAACAGTTAAGTCATCATATCGCATATACAACTGAACCCAAAAAATAGGATGAATCTCCAAAACTCTGATGCCATTAGGATTACAATATTGATTTATTTATATGATTTCATCTTATTACAAAATGGTCCACATGACCAACTCAACTAATCTAACAAATCGTATGCTTCAGTTAAAAAGTGGCAAAAGGTCCTTTTTCTGTGGAATGACCATTTCGTAGCTGTCGGCTTCTGCACTTCTCGCGGATCTATCCCATGCCAACAATCGTGGTTGTGTTATCATCTCATCATGGATCTACGATTATGTCTAGTAGCCATGATTGTGTTCGGTCGGTCTTTACTATTATGGATTTGCAATGTATTGGTTGGCATCCATGTTGTGCATCATATGAGACTTCTATCTCATAGTCATTTATACTGCAGCAGCACCTTCCAACCAACAAGTCCTTGTCATCTATATTTCAAAGCACATCACCTGTTATAGTTTACCAACTTCATGCTTTGTGGGGCATTCTGTTACACCTAAATCTCGTCATCATGAGTCATATGTCAAGTTAGTTCCTTTATCCCTGAAGTTTCCCTGACCAAAAGTCATCTAGAGCAAGTTGTTGATCCTTTATCCACATTTTCTAGTTAAGCCGGCTCAGCTTGTCTTACAGCAAGAAGCACCTAACTAGGCTCGGCACAGAGTGTCATCTGGAAGCCTGCGACAGTGGCTTAGGTTTCCTTCATTCAACTTATGCTTGCCCCTTCCTGGCACAAATTGTCCTCATGCAGCATGCACTGAGGTTGGTTTAAATGGATAAATGAGACCTTCGAGTGACTTCTCGAAGCATGATGAGGTGGATGGTTATCCCTAATACCTAGGTGAGTTGTCCTTCAATTCCTAAACCTCAAGGGATGAACCCTTATCCTTCTCCCCATACTCTTCCACCTACTTTATCCACTTGGTCCTATAAATATGAAGCTACTATCCATTCCGAAGGAGGAAATTCTATAGTACTCTCATGTTGGTGAAATTATCTTAGCTGAATCTCACTCATCCTTGAGAGGCTTACTTCATCATTGGAGGCTTGGTTTGGCTTGTTGGAAGGAAGGTTGTGACGTTAAGGAATAGGCTGTAACATTCTCTTCTTTTGTACTCTCCTTTATACAGTTAATACAATCTCTTCCCATATACATTATCATGTTGGTGATGTTTAGAGCTTACTTCCTTAACTATTAGCTTAGATCAATCATATGTGATATATGCTTTTACTGTTCGATTGTTTCCACTTGTCCAGTAGGACATTGCAGCTGCATATCTGAAGGTGCTGGATCATTGGATCAAGCAAAGAGCAAGAGGACTTGTGAATCCCAGGTAAGAGACCCATTTATCTATTTGCATTTCTATTGATCTAGGGAAGCTGATTTTATTCTGTGTTTATTTGTTCTAGATCCACTTGGACTAGGGAGATATGGCCTTTAAGTCTGCTTAGGTATATTGTCTGAAAAAACTATGACAAATAGGGATACTAAATCTATTAGAGATACCTCACTTTGGAATATTTCCACAGGTAAATATGTGTGAAAAACGACTTCTATCATAAGTGCATGATGGATATCTTTGGCTGAAAAAAGATATTCCTATTAACACCAAGATTGTAGAGGAAATCACTCGAATACCCTCAGTTGGGGAAGATATAACTTCTCTTATGAGTAGAAGTCAAGAAAAGGCTATGGGAATGAATATGATTGAAAAATAAGGAACCAAATGAGCAAGAAGAGGATTCTCAATTGCACAAATAAAGGATGATGAAGTAAGATTCATCGCCCAGTTACTAATATGCAAATTGTTCTGAAAGAGCCACCAAGATCAAGGATTGGCAACAATCATTGCAGTGGATGAAAAATCTATTAAGGGAGTCGAGATGAGCTAGTCATCTTTCCTACTAAAAGAGTTTCTTGAATATTGTCTGGAAGCACAAGAAAAATATTACCCCTTTCACTATACTTGGCTATTAATTTGTGTTGCACTCATGGGTTGGAAGTAACCTGAGGGGAGTCAGTTCTTTTACAGAAATAGAAGTCCCTTTCAAGCTGCAAGATACACAAACATGTGGGTCTCTAACATTACCGACTGATAGGAGGAAAACAATTTCAATTTTTTTTATATATTGTGATGAAATTAGATTTATTTTACGGAAAAATCCATGCATATCTCCTCATATAGTTGAAACATACAAGGGAATCATGCACTTCAAGATTGGAATGCAGCACACCAACATATCGGAAAAAAGGGACCCTAGCAAACGATGGTTGCCTACTAGGTTTATTTTTTATGAAGAACACATTGCAAAAATTATTCAAGTTTGGGA
The DNA here is from genome assembly GCA_027924585.1 of Larix kaempferi. Taxonomy (NCBI): domain Eukaryota; kingdom Viridiplantae; phylum Streptophyta; class Pinopsida; order Pinales; family Pinaceae; genus Larix; species Larix kaempferi. Next base: position 5,132,005 of record BSBM01000071.1, read on the forward strand.
TGCATAATGGAGGGTTCCATTAACTATATAAGAAGAGGCAGCACAACACAAATAGTCAACCCTGGCAGTAAAGGAGATAAACAACTCAGAAATGCCTCGCAATCCCATGCAACAGTCTATGCAAGTCAAGAAGATAAAAGAAAATATGAAAGATGAGGGCCCTTCAAAGAATAAATTAAAGGCATCCAAGCTTGGCTCGGCTCAACCATTGACAACAGGTGACCTTGAGAAAATAGGAACATAAACTAGGAATGCTTTTGAATCAATCAAGAATGTAATTATGAAAGGTGAGATTGAAAAACTTGCTTTACAACAATGAAGAATCTTGATGAAAAATGATGAGCAATCTGATGCATTAAATCAGTTAATAAATATGAACTAGGGAGAAGAGAAGACTGTTGAAGCAACTTAGAACAATTTTCCATCTCATCCCATCGAGCAGATGAAGGTCATAGAGTTGCATCAAATATTGAAGTATCATCTACGGCCATGACGTTTCCTACTCTAGAAACATAAAATACGGTAAGTCATTTGGAATTAACTCTATCACATTTAACATCGAATGAGTTATATCATTACATGCATCTGTTGCATAGGAAATCAGGAGGAGACATGAATCAACCATAATTGAGTTTAATATAAGACAAAATAATAAGAATTCCCTACAATAAGAATGCTCACAACTAAAGACTGAAAAAGGTTTAACTACACAGAAAATAGTACAGTTAGAAAAGGAAGCAGAGGAAGCAGTTGCAAAAGGAAGTTCATTAAAACAAGGATTGGACAAAGTGCAATAGGATGCCTATAGTTTACAAAAAGAAGTAGAGGAATTATATAACACACTTCCAGAATCTCAAAACAATGATGATATATCATCAGAAAGAAAAATGGTGAAAATAGGAGAATTCCTTGAGAAACTAAAGACTAGAGTTGGAAGACAAACAATAGGAAATCCTCCAGAAGTTGAGACAAAACATGAAAGGATAAGCACTATAATTGAAAAACTTAAAACTCTAGAATTGAAATGTGCAAAGCTACATGAAGAAAGTATTTAGTTGTGGACAAACCTGGTTGAGGATGAGCATCTGAGAGAAGTAAATAAGAGGCTTTAGACTGAACAAGACTTAGAACAAAAGATCTGTGATAGTTTGACCAGTATTCCAACAGTTGAGATGGCAAGAAAAGTGGGATATTGTAAGAGGCAGCAACAAGAAGTGAATAAGATATGGGAAAAACAACGAAAGGTTATTGAAAGGCTTGAACCTTTACAAGAAGAATCTTTCATCATTACAAAATATTTTCCCCTACTGCAAAATGAAATTAAAGAATCAATTGATGACTACTTAAAAACTATGGAATCAACTCCTAATGAAAATATGGAAGCAACTATTGTGGGTAAAGAAGAGGAACTAAGAGAAAATTTGCATCTACAAAAACATGTCTGCAAAAGATTAAATCTATATTTCATATAGTGAAGAATGAAGACAGGGGGAGTCATCTCTGAAAATAGTTGAGTTGTAATACTACTAAAAAAAAATGAAAGAAGAACCTACATTGCGTAGGTAATGGAACCTATTTTCCATTGATGTCAAAGGGGGAGAAGATGCATGAATCAGAGGCATGCAGTCAGGAAGTAAAGAAGATTATCGAAGATATAACATGAAGATGCAGTAGACATAAAAGAGCGTGAAGCCGATTATTGAGGAGACAACATGCAGATGCAGCAGATGTGAAATAGTGTGAAGTAGATCAGTGGTCTGCGTAGAAGTAACAAAAATTAGAAGAAGTATTGACAGCAGAATGCGCAGAATTAAAAGGCTCAAAGAACTTGGGGGGATAATATACATAGGGGGAGCACTGCGACAAATAGAGATGAAGCATACAGTTCAAGCCAATTATACACAACTTCATAAGGTGTTGACATCAATGCCAAAGGGAGGAATTTTTGAAATTTTCTTGTCATTGATGTCAACTAATTTCAAAGATGACGTCAATTGATTCAGTTTGAGTGTGACGTCTCCATCGCTGGTAAAAGCTTTTAATTATTCATTTTTTGTCTATCTTATGTAACGACACTATTTTAAAACCAAAACTATTCCCTGCAATGCAGCCTAGAGTGGAAAAGGGCATGGTGAACCACAAGGGGGAGAGCCTTAAAGTTGTAAATGCCGTCGTAGTCTTTGGCTTGGCTTAGCTCTTGAATTTGAGTTAAGTTATTTTTATGTTTGGTATATCTTATTGGTATTCTTATGCTTATATATATTTAAGTGTAGAAACAAATATTTATTTATATAATTACAAAGCAATAAACATGAGCCTAATGCCAAACAATAATATTGTGTGTACATGGTTTTAATTAAAATGTGCAAACAATAATATTATATGTTTATGCAAGTATAATCTATGATCATATATTTTATATGAGTATGCTTTTATAATTATAAAAATGCATATATTTTAATTTTAGATTTATGCTTTTTTTTCCACTATGCAAAGATGTATATATGCTTTGTTTATATATATGTATATATATATATTATAATTATGCTTTTTATGTGAGAAGATACAAATATATATATGAACGTACATTGCCCCACATATATATATATATATATTCCTTGTTATGCATTTTAGATGAGAATATATAACTATATACGTAATGCATACCTTTACTGGGATATATATTATATACATATATATTAGTGTCATTTTCATGATACAATCTTTTAGAATTGAGCTTAACACATAATGTTAAAACCTGGTGGTTTTTATGGTTATTAATATGGGTATAAGGTACTTACATTTGCACAACATATTTCAATTTTATGTTTAAGCATTATTTAAAACTTAGACGTTATATGATTATGCCTTATATATATATTTATATATATATATATATGCATAATTGTCTTAGAGATATATGCATAATCGTCTTACCTATGCTAGCATATGACGATCTGGAGAACCCATATAATATATATTCTATGGACAAATACATGTATGAGAAAAGAATTACATGGGATTTAGAATTTTAATATATTTTATTATGTCATATTCTTTTGACCTAGTCTTATGGAAGAGAGCTTCGGGGGATTTTTTTGGAACGACGAAGGAAACACAATTTTTGTCTAAGCCCTAAAATATTTTTTGAGTGTGATAAAAACCCGATTCTGGAGCTTCCTTTTTTTCGCTTGGTTTCCGGAGGTTGCTTGCGCATGGGTGCAGGTAGCATTACCTTTTGCCAACCTTAAATTCTCTGTAATTTTTTCCTTTTATTTGCACTAGCTAGACGAGTGTAACTTTGGATATCGGTTGTTTATTTTGCTGCTTGTTTCTCTCGTTTGGCGGCTGCGTGGATCCTGGAAGAGCTTAGAAGCTGTATTAATTTTTATTTTTCCTGTACCCTTTCCTCTCTGCCAGCGTTATACTCTGGTTTTTCCACTGCGTGAAGGATGAGGGAGAGCTCTACGCCCTGTGTCCTTCGTGTGGCATGGTAGCTGATGGTGAGGTTTTCCTTTTTGCATTATTTTTTGGTTGGTCTTTGGAGTGCTGAACTAAATCGCAGATGCTAGAAGAGTGTTACTCGGCATTTGTTCTTGTGTTTTTATTTTCATTATATGCCATGGATGATTGTGTCGAGAACAGAGCCTTGTACTCTGCGTTGAAACCTTGTTGTTTTGTGGTTTCCTGAGTGGAGGTTTGGGAGAGCTCTCAGGCTCTACCTTTCCCATTCAATCGCTGGTATCTTGATTGTAGGAATGATGGCACTTGGGCATATCTCTGCATTGTTCATTAGATAAAAATGCCTGTGCAGACCTATGCATTTTTTTTGTGAGTGGAAGCATATCTCTTATGTTGATTGTTGAGCCAAAAAGCGTGGGGCTGGAGAGCCCATGTTCCGTATCTTTTTCATTTGCAGTTTTTATGTATTAATTGTTGCGTTTGGCTTCAGTCTTTACGTATTCATTTATTGCTGCGTTTTGCTCAGTAATGAGCTTGCGTGACTTGGGTTTCTAGTCTTGAATGGCTGTGTGGAGGCTTGAGGCAGAGCATTAACACTCTGTCTCCTTCATTTTGTGTTGCCCACGCTAAGGATGGACAGTGTGTTAATGATTTGGATTGGGTTGGTCTCATTTTGGTTTATGGGTGGAATTACTTCTGAGATATGAGAATTTGAAGGATGTTAACAATGTTTATTTATATCTATTGTAAAAAGATAAATGTAAGAGAACGCATATATATATATATATATATATAAGTCGAATGCTTGGCATGCATGGATTATGTGAGCCCTTGATGCCTTATGAAGTGGATGCATCGGTTAAAGATGGATGTATCCTACGTTATATGCTTGGTTATATTTAATATATATATAGCATAAACCTTGTTATGTTATACAATGGGTTTCATTGGCTATGTGTTACCTTTCACATAAAAGGGTTATGTGATGGATATAGATTTTATACAAATATGGTTATAAGGTATATAGCTAATATAAAATGGTCATGTTTAAATTGTTGTATAAATAACTATGTTATATATCTTGTATGCAATGGGTGTATACATGTGGTCAAGAGGTATATCCCATACAATCGATTTTATATATACATGTAGATTTGAGGTTGGTATCACATACATCTATAGGATGCATGATTGATGATTGTATGCGTTGATTTCTTTTACATATTGACTAAGTTCATTTTTACTATATACTTGATGTGGGTATCATCACTACCTCTCTATGTTGCATGTTGAATGCATCTTTTATGTGCATATGCATTTTATTATGTTTGTGTCGCATGATACCTAGTGGCCTCATGTCAAATGCATTCTTGCATGTCGAATGCACCTCTTATGTTCATACACATTTTATGATGTTTGTATCGCACGATACACTGTGGTCGCATGTCGAATGCACCTCTTATGTTTTATAGACATATTCATGATAGACATAATTACATGACGAATGCATCGGGAATGTTACATAATTGCATGATGAATGCATCGGATGCTTGTTGAATGCATTAGGAACGCTACATACACATATTTATGATGCTTTGCATTTGGTAGTCATATGTCGAATGCATTGTCTGCATGTCGAATGTGTTTCTTAAGTTTCATATACACATTTAGGATGCTTGTACATCATGATATATTTTGGTTGCATGTTGAATGCTTTGAGTGCATGTCGGAATACTTTATGGCTTGTCGCATGCATTAGTTTTAGTACTTATGGTATGACTACCGTGAACAGAAGTCGGTTAACCCATGCTGATGCCGTGAGGCGTAGACGGCCAAATCTGGAGTATAGACTTGGACCCACCGATAACAACACCACAGCTATGCACGAGGTTAGAAAACGAGAAGTGTCTAGGTAGGAGTACTACCTTTTGAATTGCAGGAGTACTGCATTAAACCCTAGAGATGTGTGTGATTAGTTCTAGGGCGACAGGACTAAAGAATCTCTATCTTATTTGTGGATCACCATGCCTAGCTCGAGGGTGGCCTTTGGACAAACTGAGTATATACCATCGAAGATCCTACGGTTGGGTGGAGCATTGCATTTCCCACAATAATTCCCATGGTTAATTAGTTATGTTTCATAATTTAATTTGATGTACCTTGATTAATGAAATGAAATCTAGAGTTGTTGGAGTATATTTTATTGTACTAATGCAATGTTGTAAGTATGATGAGTACATGAATAGAAGACAGGAAGAATAACCCTTCTTCAGTTCTACAGAGGTGGTAAGAAAAGTATGCTTGTAAGGTTATCATATTCATTGATATATATACATTGACTCACCTCATTGTGTCTTTAATTGTATTCGGTTAATGCAAGTAAAGAGCAATATCTATTATGTTTACTTACTCATGTATTCATGTAAAGTTGATTGGCATATGGCCAAAAGGAAAGAGACTGCATTTGTTTGAAAAGAGATTTCAATATGATGCTAACTCTAAGGAGGAATAGTATCATGCACCTACTTAAGGTTTTACAATTCCATGTCTTTGATGTGAAAATATATATTAGAAATTATGTTTAATGTGTGAACATATGATGGTGGATGCAATAGAAGAATGATAAGCTTCTTATGCATTGGAATAAATGTGTGAAAGCTTATGTGGACTATGAATAATACATTACCTTAGATCAGTTTGCTTTGATAGTGATCTATGTAATGGTATGTGTGAAAAAGAATATGTCAGTATCCATTTGGTGAGTGATTTAAAGGAGAATAGTTAACATAACCTAGCAAAACCCTCCTAAGGTTATGATTTCACCTTTCAACATAGTCTATGGTTGACATAATATTTAATGGGTGTAAGAGAAAAACTAGACATGTTCTTATATTGTTATATAGGAGTATAACTTTGTCTTCACTGACTTATGATGCGATTAATAATGCACTTACATCTAATGGTTAGTTGAATTTCTTGTTAATGAAAACTACAACACCATGATGATTGAATGTTATGTGGTTTGCATACTTCCGTGTTTGAGAAGGTTTTCCATTATGCATTTAAGATGTGTTGACAATCTTTCTAAAGATCGATTGAGTATGTAACTTATTGAATGAGTATCTTTGTATAAATGGAATCTAGCACCTGAATGTATGTTTCGTGCACCGTTATATTTAATGTTATAATTATCAAGTATGTTTGAGTATTGAATTGATTCATTACTCTACAAGTATTCACAATGTGATATATCTTTTGTTATTTGATATAATGTTGAACAAGTATTGCTTGTCATTACATGGAAAGATAGGTGTATACCTTGGTTTATATCTATGTGAGACTTATGGTACATTGGCTTGCTCCTAATGTTAGATGACTCTAGTTAAGAGTGTTGTGTTAAAGATAACATCGAGTTATGGAACTAGCTTATTGTGTAGAAAAAGCATTCTTCTATGTGGTACCTATTTGTCTACATGTTATTCACTCGGTAGGTGAATTGATGATTGTACAATGGTCAATTTATGTTAATGAAAAACAAAACAAAAATCTCCCCATTTCCTCTTAAAATTTTAAAGGATTTTGGGATGTTACATTAAGTCATTGATTTCAACTAATGTCAAAGTGGATACATTATTCCTACGACAGTTTGAAGAAGTATATGGAAGCCACTTTGAAGCAATATATGCACAAGGATATGGATGCCAGTGTAAAGAAGTATATCTAGAAGTTGCATCCGATATGAGGATGTGTGTCCAAGGATATATCATGCAAATCTAGTTCAAAGAAATACATAAGTAATGTATCCTACTACATGTGGTACTTGCACATATATCAAGTGAATCCACCCAGTCATACTCTCTCAAGGTAGTATCCAAAGAATTGGTTGGACAAAGGTATATGTGCACAAGCAGCCAAGGAGTTGGTTAATCAAATGTACAAATCTGCAAGAAAGATGAGAAAATTTTGGAATGCGCAAGCAATCCTGAACAATGTATAGTCAAAGATTGGGATTGCACAAGAAGTATGAAACATCTTATGGTTGAATAGTCCTGAAAGCGTGCAAGTCTCACCAATCATAAGATGCTTTTAGTTATTCAACACACACAATTTCCTAGAAAGGTGCAGCAGTCTAAGTAAGCATATCTGCAAATTCCATAGCCGATTACTCAACAAGTGCACAAATCCAAAAACTGATGGTACCGCAAGGGTGAAAATCCCACCAAGTCGAATATCACATATGTGTAATTTACATAAATCATTACATTCATGATCTGATCCTAAAGATCAAGTTCACTAATAATAAATTATAGACATTTGTTAACTGTAACTATTCAATCTCATTCATATGAATGAGACCGAAGATCTCGTTTTGCTAATGAGTGGTCCAACGATCTGCATTAAAGAAGAAGTTTGATTATATCTTTGAACACGATTTCATGCTTCTTCACAGCGATCTAGCCGTGAATGTAGCAACATACAACTATATCGAGCTTCCAACCTACAACACCCATGTGCCCATTTTCCATCAAAGTGCCCAATGGTCTAACAACCTTCAAAACTAGATCCGGTAATGCATTTTGTTAGTAGGAACTTTTCTTGTGTAAAAATGATCTCTTCATCTGGCACAAGAACTATTCTCAACATTCACCAACATTACCAAAATCTTATTTAAACCTGCTTAAAATATTGAAATCAAAGGAAATATAAAAATTAACTAACATTTACCTTATCATGCTTAGGACTACATGTTTGATATATGTAGTTGGTGATATGATAAAGGCTGGATGGAAATATAGGATTTCGTGGAGCAAAAAAGTAGGTGAAATCATGTCAAAATTATGTCAAAATAAGGGCTCGTCATCCCTCCATGCTGTCCATTTTGCATGTCCTCATGCAAACAAAAACCTCTAGATAGATGCCAAAATTTTATCAAAATTGTGGGACCGCAACCTTTCACTAAAGTCTTGCTGCACTAGACAAAACATGAAGGTCCCCTATCCTCTATTTAGCTCATATTTTTCCTTAGAAATTTTAGTATGAGAAGTAGACGCACCATGATATTCAACTACCTTAAAACCATTTATGCACCAACTTGTGTAGTTTCTTGTTATGACAAACTAATTTCTCATTCTCGAGTAACCTTTTATTGTGTTTCTTTAATTTTTCATCCTCATCTTTTAGATGTTGGTCAAGGATAACATATTCTTGAACATATTTCTTCAAATTTGTAATAATCTCATATTTCCTCCTCAAGGTAGAATGGAGATTAGGACTGGAAATACTTTGCTCGATAGGTGTTATAATTGGAGAATGAACATCATGCAATTCTGCTACAGGGGATTCAATACTTCTTTGCTGATCTGAAATTGAGGGGTCTAGTACTGCTACTTCCTCTTGATGATCTAGATCTAAATTGATGGTAGGTTGTCATTCTAAATGGATTTGACCAACTTTTTTCCTTTCTACCATACTTTCTGTAATACGTCGATTAACAATAGGAATCTAATCTACAGGGGTTTCATTATTGTTCCTTTTTCATGGTCTTTTAGGGTGTGAAGAAAGGAAATATTCTAGTTCACTACCCTTAACACTCCATGCACCCCTTATTTTAGGATCATGCTTAATGCCCCATTCTATAGGAACTACAGGAACTACACTGGCTGAAGTAAACTCATTGCGACCCAAGAAATCAACCCAACTATCATGCCTAATAGCCAATTCATCTTCAATTAACAATTTGATAAGACCGTAATGATAAAGACTGGAATGAGGGTTTTCATAGGTCTTTTGAACCTTCTTTGACATCTTTCGTAGACTCTTCCATAAGAAATAAGGAAAATTGATCTTCTGGTCTTGAGAAAATTGAAGTAGCAACCTTAAGTACTTCTAGATGATAAATAAAAGACTATGAAATTCCTCTCTAATTCACACACGTGGCACTTCCTTTTCCCAATCAGTGTCTTGGTGCTCTGGCTTCAGAAAATGTATGCTTAGTTGCTTGTCGACGGTCTTGTTTTTAAACCATTTTTTCCCTTCAAGTGGTAACCCAGTCGCTCGTTCTATAGTCCATTCATTTAATTTAATTACCAAGTCTTCAATTCATTCCACTTTTCCATTAAATCCCTGTGCAAATTGGAGAGCGACCTGGTCATTCAAACCCTGAAACTTGGCAAAGAAAATATTCCACCCTTCTACCACCGAACATGCACTTGCACAAATTATATTCAGGGAATTCTTCTAACTCATCAATGGACACTAGTTCATGGTGATCATACTTTGGTTTCCCCATAGTTCACCAAGATAATTTTGTTGAGATAACTCAGCAAGGTATTAGCTTGAATGGATATGGCATTGATGATCACACAAATAGATAGAACTTATTTGAATCCTTCCAGTGATTCGAATGAGTTTTTTTATTAAGAATGACAAAAAATGGACGATCATGATTCAAGTGTTGTGGTATCATATTGGTATGAGGGAATAAGAAATAGATAGGTGGTGATAGGGATTATAAGGTTGTATGAAATGATGACACAAAATGGATTAAATCGTTATACATATTGATTAATCAAATTTAGACCAGGTTAAAGGGATGAGGATGGAAATGATAACCTTTATAGGGAGTGGTGTGGATAATTATAATGATACGAGGATACAAGAATAAACGATAATAAAAAATACAAGGCTAGATGAAATCATATCATGAGGTGGCTGGATTAGATAGGGTAAGACCATAATTAGCATGTAAGTAAATGTTAAGTCTTTATTATATCAATTTCCTTTGTATTCAATAAAATAGGAAGGAATAAAAGTTCCATACCTTGAATCGACCTTCATGTACCATGGATACTTACATGTATGCATGAATTATGTTGCGAGAGTAGGCTCTTCAAAATTTGTTACTTGCAGGTTTTCCTGCTACTACTGTAAACTTCATGTGATCAGCAACTCTGAGGCCTGATGAAAAACAATCCACCTTGTTTGGTACAAATGTTTATATGAAGAATGGAGATTGCTTTGAATAACATAAGTATACTACTACACTATCTTTCTAAAGACAAATATCTACTACTGACTAATAATAAACTTCATCACGGGTTTTGTTATCACTCAAGATTTTCCTAGGTTGTAGCAGGAAAGACCATGAGGTAACTATTGCAAACCAATCTTTAGTGGATGGAAACTAACATTTCCAACCATAGAGAGGGATTTCTCTTTAGTGATTCCAACAATAGGATATATCTTGAATGGGTTGGGTTATTGGTAAAATTGGTGGCCATACCTTCAGAAAATGGATTAAAGGGGTTTTTTTGGTTGGTTGGGGTTAAGAACAGGAGGAAAGTTGGGCATGGAGTCAAATTCGGTGGTTTTACTGTCACCAATGAAAGATTTAGACCACAACTGCAGAGGAAAGAGGCAAGGTAGATGGGGTTATTTCAATTCAAAGTGATCAATAGGTGAAGGCATAAAAGGGTACAAGTTCCATTACAAGGTTAGAGCATTTGCAAATGAATTATAACCTACAACTTCAAGAGGAAAAGGGTGGAATACCTTGTCATATACATCTAGAGCATGAGGACATGAATTATAGACCATGTAGTCTTGATCTAGGTATTGCAGAAGAAAACAATCAATGGAAATACAAAGTAAGAACACGTGCACAGGGAACAACAAACATCAGAACACACATCACAAGAATCTCAAGCTCCAGAATCAAGTCTTCTCATTAAATTGAGAATTTGGGTTCAATACATACACAGAGCAGTAATCTCTCTGAAAAAAAAAACTTCCAACCCTTTGGTCCTCTTCGGAACCTACCTTTATAGGCTTAAAAAATATCAAAATCGTCTAACTAATTCAAAAGAGACTTGGACTGGTAATGATGAGGTCGTTCAAGTTGGGCCATCTAAATCAATAGCCTCTGATTCTGTTTTGCATGGAGGTAGGGAATAATTTGTGTTTTCAATACGCCATTAGGCCACGGAAGCCACCTACTCATCCTTTGGATTAGGTCGTTTTAGATGGATTAGGAAAGATAACTTAAACATGCCCCTTTTCCACTTCTCAGATGCGCTATTTCTCTGAGAAAATATTCATTCTCTACGGCTTCTGTCTGCTCTACAACACTTCCTCCAATCTGGAATTAACTTTCCGCAATCCACCATCCGTTATGAGGAATGCAGAATTCAGAAAGTCCACGTCGTGCCTTATGAAAAATGACTCCTTTCGTAATCCACAATCTGCAATGTAGGAGGTGGGATTCAGAAACTTGTTTTTTTCGCTCCTGGAAAATTACCTTTTCGCAATCCGCAATGCGGGATATGGAACTCATACACTTACTTTTTGCGTTCCTAGAAAATGTCATTTCTGCAATCTGCAATCCACAATGCAGGATTTGGAACTCGGAAACTTACTTTTTTCCTTCCCGAAAAATGTCATTTCTGCAATCCACAATCCGCAATGCTGCATGTGGAACTCTGAAACTTACTTTTTCGCCACTTGGAAAATCACCTTTCCACAATCCACAATCCGCAAATGCAAGATGTGGACTCGGAAACTTACTTCTGCCTTCTGGAAAATTGGGCTCCAGCAATCTGCAATGCAGGTTGCAGAATGCCGAAAAGGTGGAAAACCTCTAGATCGGGCATGTTGTGAATCACTTCCCAGCCATTGATCTAGCCCTGTTATTCAATCTTGGCCATCCAAAACTCTTTTAATTGCGGAAAAATCCCTTTTCACTGGTTCTTCTCATGTTCCTCAATGCGGCTTTGTCATTTGTCCCGAAATTGCTTGACACTTAGCCATTTTTGGCTTTTTGACTCTTTCTTTGGTGCAACAGGTCGATGGGTGACCTTAGGGATTTGGTGGGGGCTTTCCTTTACCTTCCCTGGTGTAAACCATAATAGGTGTTAACAGTGGCTCCAATCGAGGATGGTATCCTCCCCATGAGGTAGCAAGAACATGTAGACTAGTGGCCCTTAATCCCCTCCTCTTTTTCCTTCTTTGTATCACAAAAGAATGAAACACGACTAACTGAAAATAAAAAATGGCAATGTACAGTGGGGGTGGGTCGGCGGACTTGATTTTTACTTGAAATAATGCTTCAAGAACTATCCATTGACGAGTCTCTTTCCAACTAGTTCATCATCCTCATCTTGTAGGAAGAAAGCATTATTCCCATGGCAGGTGGTGATTGTATAGGGGCCTTGCCAAAGGTTATCAAAATTTTAGGCTTGGCCTTCTCTTCTAGCATCCCATCTTAATACCAAATCTCCCACTTGGAAATCATCCGCCTTGGTATTTCTGTCAAACGTCTTCTTGATTCCATTCAGAGATTTCATGGCTTTAGCCTATACACTGTCTCTAATTTCTTGTATTTCCACTAGCTGGTTATCTCTCCTCAATTCAGGGTTTGTCTCTTCTTCTTTCTCCTACAACAATCTCATTATAGACCCTCTGAGGGAATTAGGGAATATCACCTCTGTTCCATATACTAATTTGAAAGGAGAAGTTCCGATGGATTTTTTAGAGGTGACCCTGTCATCCCACAGGGAAAAGGTTAGCGTGGTGTGCCAAGCCCTTTTATTTTCTTGCAACAATTAATTGATTATCCTCACCAGAATTTGGAGGATTCCTCCAATCCATTTCCTTGGGGATAGTAAGCAGTAGAATGGCCCAATTTGATGTGGAACTTGTCACAGAATTTGATCATCTTCTTGGATTTGAAATCCTGTGCATTATCAGTGATTATTTTAATGGGGCACCCAAACCTAGACATGATATTCTCCTCTAGAAAATTTATGATGACTGTATCTATGGCTTGCTTGGTAGGTACTACTTAGATCCATTTGGTGAAATAATCAGTGGCAATCATTATCCACCTATGTTATCCAGAGGAGTTGGGGAAAATTTCTCCAATGAATTCAAGCCCCCACTACTGGAAAGGGGATTCCACAGAAATTGGTTTCAAAGGAAAGGACAAGAGAGCTTCCTCTTTCCTTCAAAAACTTGGCATTCATGGCAACTGGCTATTTCCTTATAAGCATCCTTGAACATAGTGTGCCAATAGAACCCTGCCCTGAGAATTTTGTTAACGATAACCTTCCATTAATGATGTCCTCCACAGACATGTTTGTGAAACTCTTTCAAGGTCACTTTGGCCTCATCTTCCACTATGCAATTCAAGAGGACACCTCTAGGGTCTTTCCAATAAATAAAACCACCTAGTATGCAAAACTTCGTAGCCTTCATCTTGGTCGATCTAGCTTTGCTTTTTCCCATCTCATGGGGTGCTTGCAAGTTCTACAAAACATATATAACATTAGAATACGAAGGAGAGGACAAGAATTTGTATGATACCTGAGGTAGTGGATTTTGGGAAGTTTCCTCCTGCATGTGTGACAGCAGGTTCATACTCTTTGAATCCTAATTTGACTAAGCCATGAGCCTGGCTAGCCCTTTCCCTTTAATAAGATTTGTAGGTTTGATCTCCAGGTCATATTACAGTAGTGCAACTATCCGCTTTTCCCTTCTACCTTCTCAATTAGGTTGCGTCAATATATCTTTCACAATAGCATTAGGAACATCGGCTACAACATGGAAATGTAGAACATAAACTATGAAATCCTTCAGAGTTTTGATCATGGCATAGGCTTGCTTGTCCATAATGTTGTAGTTGAGCTCATCATCTCTGAGAGCCCTGCTAAAGAAAGATATGGGATTCTCATCTCCTTCCTTATTTTTCTGTAAAAGCACACCCTCTATGTGTTGATGTATTTGTAAATTCAGAATATATTCACTTGTATATCGTATTTGTGCTTTATTGTATCCCCAACGGAGATGTATTATTCCTCCGATTGGAAGTGTCGTCAGTTGTACTTGCAAGTGTCGCAAGTATTATTGTAAGTGTTGTAACTTATACTTGATGGGTTATTAGACCACCTTGATGGGGTCGGCCTTGTATGAGTCATGTGGCTTAAACGGTTATTAGACCACCCTAGAGGGTTCAGCCCAGTCAGCAATATGTTAAGTGGTTAAGTTGGGGCCGACCTAGTTCAGTAAAAGGCAAGTCAAGTTAGTGTATAAATAGAGAGTGTGTCTCTCTCATTTTATACATTCTATTATTCACTCACTTCACATTAGTGAGAGAAGAGGAGGATGCACACAAGTGGAGGAGGACGAGCATGCTGCTAAAGATATCTATCTCTTGGGTTTGATCATGGTGATCCTTGTATTGATGCTTATTCTATCTCTGAGGAAGTTGTGGGGTTTTTCACCTTCTTGGTTTTCCCCGGTGAAATGTTTTGTGTCTCTTGTCTCTTATGCTTGATATGCTGTACATGTTGTTCTTTCAATTAAGATCCTAGATATATTGAATTAAATGATGAAAAAATAACATGGTATCAGAGCTAGCCTAAAGGAAGGCATGGTATGGCATTTATGAGACTTGTTGCACTTGCAACAAATTGCAAGCTAGGGCTTGATATAGCAAAAACCAGTCATCGTATAACTTTCTCTATAAATCCATTTTGGCGAAGGTTCAGGATCGAAAAATTCTACAGGTCATAGATAACATCCCCATGTATCTTGTGTCCAAAGAACAACATCTGATTCATTGTACTTTGCGTTTTATGATCAGTACAACTTAGGGTTTCTGCCTCTTCGAGATCTCAGTCATAAACATCTGACCTAGGAAAAAAGGTCACAACTTGGGCTAGGAAGATCCAAATGAAATTTCGTAAAATGTGACAGGTATGGAACGAAATGTACTTTCATAGGTCCTCTTTTAGGAGGCCGAATTTGAAACAGTGACACGTGGTACTTCATACAATTTTGCTCTCTTGTTTTATCCCATAAACAGGTCGCGTTGCGACACTTGTCATAACTCTCTCTCAGAGAATCCAATTGAGTTCAGACCTATGGGGTTGGAAAGATGATAGGTTAGGATACCATAGGACAAAGGTTCAGACATTGTGGATTCGTAATTTCAGAGATACACCAGAAACAATTAGGTGTATATTTCTGTCCAAACAGAATTGGATTCTGAGCACCTTCTTTTTTGGATCGTCACTACTGTGGGAAGTTAGGGTTTCGGAGAAAGTTGAAATTCTTGAAATCGTAGACCACGGATAGATTCTCCTCATCAAAATAAAAATTTAGAGGCCAAGATCAAATTTTTGGGTTGGGAAGAAGGTCGGGCTTGATCAAACCCTAGTTTGGGATTTTGATCAGAAAGATGGAAAATTAGGGCTTCTACAAAAGTTGGAATTTTTTAAGTCTGTGACCACGGCTGGAAGATCCTCAGAAAAATCAAAGTTTAGAGATTTGGATCGAACTTTTTGGTTGGGAAGAAGGGTGGGCTTTATCAAACCCTAGTTTGGGATCCTGTCCAGAAGATCCGGAAGTTTCAAAGGCAATTTTGAGGGGTCAAATTTTGGAGATTTCAAAATTGAAGTATACCAGCTTGATCAGTTCAGCAAGGCACATCTCTTCATTCAATCAGAAGTTTGAAATTCAAAGTTTGAATTTTTAGGGTTTCTCTAACAAACCCTAATCCAGCTCCAGATCTAGTTTTAGTGGATTAGGTTAATCCTAGAAGAGAATGAAATGGACACCTACATAAGTGAAGAAGTTCCAGTTCCAGAGGGAGATAAGGCTAAGGCCTTACATAAGAAGACTACAAGCAATCTTGATAGGTATGACTTAAGGAAATATAGGTATGTTTTGAAATCAGTTCATGATTAAGTTTATGATATGTTTGTCTTCATATTATTGAGGTTAGTACAATCTTAATTAATTTTAGACTTGTCTTATCACCCTAGTAAAAGTATGAATGCATGATAGAAGACATTCACTGATGAGGGTTATGACACTTATGATTGTACTAATGCACTGTGGTGTTTTATGAGGTTGATGTTATCCGCTAACATGAAAGGTACATCAAGAAAGTTCTAGTTCAATAACATATGACCATGGTGACATGAAGACAAAGACTCATCCATAGTCATGGATCGCATAGAAGTTCTACTTACGAGGTATGTATAATTTGGTTCTACAATGCTTAGCCTATGAGATATGCAGGTTACTAGCACAAGTCATTGAAGAGAACAAGAAGACATTATGCGAGTATGTTAGACATAACTAACTAACATGATAATCCATGTATGTTTTTCCTATATCAAGTTAGATCCCTACCTTGTGTTAGGATCTCTTATATAAGTATACCTTTGTATGATTGATGGTTGTTCATGAAGTTATAAGTTTGAGTAATCATGGGATTATGCATATTATGTTTCTTACTTTGATTAATGATATGACTAATATAAGTATACCTTTGTATGATTGATGGTTGTTCATGAAGTTATAAGTTTGAGTAATCATGGGATTATGCATATTATGTTTCTTACTTTGATTAATGATATGACTAACCAAAAGAGTTCTATGGTCAAATAAGAATATGCATGAGTAATAGAAGTCCTCCCTAAAACCTTGAATACTAATGCTTGTGATAAATTACCCGTGTGTGAAATAATCATGACCATACATGTTAAGTTTATTTAGGATCATAATGTTTTGATAGTATTGAGATTATACTAATGGATGTATGATTATGTATGAGATCTTGAGGATGACACAATGATGACACTAGTGCACACTTAAGGATGCATAGTGGTCCAGGATGGATATAAGTTCAAGGACAAATAATCAAGGAAGCAAAGATCAAGTGGGAGCACACTCCAATAGTTCCCGCAAGGAAGAAAAGATTGAGAGGGAGTCCACCCTACAACTAAACAAAGATAAGTATTTGAATTATCATTTCTTATTACTTAAATGATGTTGTTCATTCATGTACATACTTATGTTCCTAGATTTAGGTTGTGTATTATGCATATTAGAATAATTGCATTAATGAGCAGTATACTACTAATCTGCATGTAATGGGTAAGTGGCCTATGGCACTGTCCAACATTCCATTGCTACTTATCTAGAACGAAACCTCTTTGTTGACATGTTAGGAGTAGTGCAAACTCTTAACAATGTTCTAGTAGAGATGGAAGGCATCTAGAAAGTTATGGGATATGGATAAATGTTGTATTGAAGCATTGGATAATTGCATGACTGTATGACATATGTATTTATGCATAAGAATGTGTTTTTTGAAAAATTATGAGAAGTTTCTAATCATGCAATTGAATCTAACTTGTAGGAAAGATCGTGTATAATCACCTACAAGGACAACAACATTTGTTCCAGCAACGAAGTTCAAGAAAACTATCTATTGAAGATATTGAGGAATCTGAAGTTCCCAGGATCTGGGATGAAGTAATGAAAGGATGCCATGATCAAGGAGTACCAGTCGATCATGAAGAATGATGTCTGGGATGTGGTCCCGAGACCAGAAAGGAAATATGTTGTGACTTCCAAGTGGATCTATAAGATCAAGCATGTTGCAGATGGAAGCATAGAGAAATACAAGGCGAGGTTTGTAGCTCGTGGCTTCTCCCAGAAAGTGGGAATAGACTATGAAGAGACTTTTTCTCTTGTATCCAAATACACTTCCATCAGAATAGTACTTGCTCTGGCTGCAGTGATGAAGTGGAAGGTACACCAGATGGATGTTAAGACATCTTTCTTGAATGGTGTAGTCGAAGAGGAAGTGTATGTGGAGAAACCACTTGGTTTTGAGACACATGACAGGGAGTCATATGTGTGCAAGTTGAAGAAAACCTTGTATGGCTTGAAGCAAGCTCCTAGGACTTGGTATGGTAGGATATATAGCTTTCTATCCAGTTTGGGATTTATTAAGAGTAAATCGGATTCCAACCTTTACTACAAGTTTGAGGAAGGCAATCCAGTGATACTACTATTGTATGTGGATGACCTGTTTGTTACAGGAGAGGATAGATTGATTTTCGACATGAAGAGGAAGCTTGCTGCCAAGTTCAAGATGAAGGACTTGGGGATGATGCACTAATTTCTAGGCATGGAGTTGTGGCAGAGTGCAGATGGAATCTCCCGTGGAGAAGGGAAGTATGCAGTAGAGATCCTGAAGAGGATTGGGATGATGGACTGCAAGGCCATGGCCACACCTATGGCATAGAACCTGAATCTTCTGTGTGATGCTTCATCTAATCTAGTTGAAGTCATGGTGTATCGTCAGATAATTGGGTCCTTGATGTACCTTACAAACATGAGACCAGATATTTGCTTTGCGGTGAACACATTGAGCTAGTTCCTGACGGATACCGGAGGTGTTCACCTGGTTGTTGTAAAGCATATTATGTGGTACCTGAAGGGTACAATTGATTATGGGCTCAAATATGATGTGAATCAAAAGTTTAACCTGGAGGGTTATGTTGATTCAAATTGGACAGGTAGTGCTACAAATAGGAAGAGCACTTCTAGGTGTTGCTTCAGTATGGGATCGAGTGTGATATCTTGGTTTAGCAGGAATAAATCCTATGTAACACTAAGTACAGCCGAAGCAGAGTATGTTGCAGCTTGTTTAGCTAGTTGTGAGGCAGTTTGGCTTAGAAAGCTACAGTCTGAGTTATTTGATCTCCCGTTGGATGCTACTAGTATCTTTTGTGACAACCAAAGTTGTGTGAAGTTATCTGAGAACCCGATGTTCCATGACAGGTAGAAGCACATTGAGATCAAATATCACTATATCAGGGATATGGTGCAAAGAGGAGAAGTGAAGCTCTTGTATGTTGCGACGGATGAGCAGTTTGCAGATGTGTTGACGAAAGCACTAGCCAGAGTGAAGTTTGAGTACTTCAGAGAGAGTCTTGGTCTTCTTCAGATTGAAGATACTTCGAGGAAGAAGTGATGGGACACATTTGCAGGATCCATTCCAAGCATGGTGAGAGGAGGATCCTTCCCATGGTTGTGGATGTAAGCGCTGTGTGATGAGCATTAGGACGATGCTCCAGTTACTACTTTGGATATGCACTAGTTGGATGCTTTGTATGATCACGATGATCATGTGTGACGAGTATCAGGATGATGCTCTAGATGACATGCATCATAACGATGCAGTGACGATGATCAGGATGATCATGTGTGATGAGTATCAGGACGATGCTCTGGATGACATGTATCAGGATGATGCTCTGGATGACATGCATTAGGATGATGCAGTGACGATGATCCGGATGATCATGTGTGATGAGTATTAGGATGATGCTCTGGATTACATGCATCAGGACGAAGTAGTGATGATGATCAAGATGATCATGTGTGATGAGTATCAGGACGATGCTTTGGATGACATGCATCAAGACGATGCAGTGACGATGATTAGGATGATCATGTGTGATGAATGATACTCTGGTTGATATGCATCAGGATGATGCTATGATGATGATCAGGATGATCATGTACATCAGGATGATCATGTACATTAGGATGATGTATGGTAAGTATTAGGTTGATACATTGTGGACGTGGACAGGTTGTCCAGATGAGCATATAACTAGACCTAGGAGATCCGATAGGTTGAGCAGTAAGCTCGTAATTAGTCTTGGGATACTTTTTTGAGGCATTGCTCTGGGAGGACATGTAACTAGACCTGGAAGATCCGATAGGTTGAGTAGTACGCTCATAATCAGTCCTGGGATGCTCTTTTGAGGCTTTGTCCTATGGCATGTAACTAGACCTGGGAGATCTGATGTGTTGATGTATTTGTAAATTCGGAAGATATTCACTTCTATATTGTATTTGTACTTTATTGTATCCCCAACGGAGATGTATTCTTCCTCCGATTGGAAGTGTCGTCAGTTATACTTGCAAGTGTCGCAAGTATTATTGTAAGTGTCGTAACTTATACTTGATGGGGTCGACCCTGTATGAGTCATGTGGGTCAAAGGATTATTAAACCACCCTAGAGGGGTCGGCCCAGTCAGTATTATGTTAAGTGGTTAAGTTGGGGCTGACGTAGTTGAGTAAAAGGAAAGTCAAGTTAGTGTATAAATAGAGAGTGTGTCTCTCTTATTTTATACATTCTATTATTCACTCACTTTGCATTAGCGAGAAAAGAGGGGGATGCACACAAGTGGAGGAGGAGGAGCATGCTGCTGAAGATATCTATCTCTTGGGTTTGATCATGGTGATCCTTGTATTGATGCTTATTCTATCTTTGAGGAAGTTGTGGGGTTTTTCACCTTCTTGGTTTTCCCCGGTGAAATGTTTTGTGTCTCTTGTCTCTTGTCTCTTATGCTTGATATTTTGTACATGTTGTTATTTCATTTAAGATCCTAGATATATTGAATTAAATGATGAAAAACTAACATTATGGAGTGCTCAGAGGCGAAAGAAAACATACAAAATTCCTTGTCTAAATCTGGGCTAATCAATACAAGTGCTTCAACAATTGCTATTTTTATACCTTCAAACACTTGCCTAGCCTCGGCAGTCCACCTGACCTGAGTGTATTTCTTAAGTATGCAGGTGATCGTCCTCATGATCTCTGCAAAATTGCGAATAAATCTCCTTATGAAATTCACTGTGCCTAGAAAAGATTGGATTTCATTTTTACTCCTAGGGAGCTCAATTTTCTGTATTGCGTCCATTCTTTCTGGGTCAATTTTGATCCCAGCTTCAGATATTATGTGGCCCAATGGCTTTCCCTATTGTATGGAAAAACTTTACATTTTAGGGTTTAAAGAGATTCCAAATTTTCTGCACTTGGTGCAAATGTTTTAGATGTTCTACATAAGATTTAGAATATAGAGTGATGTCATCCATGTAGACAACTACAAATTTGTCTTTCTCTCCTGCAAAATCTATGTCTATAGCTCTTTGGAAGGTGGCTCCTACATTCAACAGACCGAAGGGAATCTTTGCATACATGAAGGTTCCCCAAGGTGTGGTAAAGGATGTCTTGCTCTGGTCTTCTGGATGCACCTTAATCTGATTGTACCCTGAAAATCCATTCAACATGGAAATTATTGCTTCCCCTACAACCTTCTGCAAAATGTGTCCATTTTGGGCAGGGGGTAGTTGTCTTTTAGGGACACCTTGTTGAGATTTATAAAGTCAATACACAGTTTGATTTCACCGTTCTTTTTCCTCACTGGGATTATGTTGGACACCCACTTCGAAAAACTCAAAGAGACTATGATTAAGGACTCAGACAACCTCTTTACCTCTTTTTCTATCAGCAGGAGCAACATGGGATTAATCCTTCTCATCTTCTTCCGGAATGGATTCTCCCTTGTCTTGACTGGTATGGTATGCTGGATGACAGCTGTGTCATATTCTTTCAGATCTTTATAGCACCATGCAAACACATCAGAAAAATTTCTCATTAAATACATATAGTCGTTTTTGATACCTAGGGCCAAAGACTTTGATAGTTTCACAATTTTGGGTTCTTCATCACTCCCAATGTTATAGTCTTCTATTTATTTTGGGTTTGGAGAAACCTTGTGATCTTTGGCCACATCATTTTCATCAAACAGGATTTCTAGTGGGACCAATCCTTTGGGTATGTAGTTTCTTTTTACCTGCAAAATCTCTTTGCCTCCCAAAGTGGTTTTGAGCTCTAATGGATCAGGCTCCCAATCCTAAAATTCACAGTCCTCTTGACCAATCTGGATATTGGAAAATTCTCCAATCATCTCCAGAAATTTCCTGATCTACTAGTCATCTTCAAATATTTTCCAATGCTTTGTATTGTCTGGGACATACGGTCTATGCCTTATATAAATCATGTGAGTCCTAGTGGGATAGGCAGGGAGTTGAAACTTGCTAGCGGAGCTGGATAGAATGTCTTCTATTTCATTTTTCTCCCTGGGAATGAAAGAAATATGATGTTCTATGAAGAAATTTTCAAACAGATCCCACACAACATTTCTGTAAGCCCTCAAACTGGGGTGTTTCTCCTCATAGTTGTCGTTCACATGTTGGATTATCAACTCTGCATCTCCATAGACCTTGATCTTCTTAGCTTTCATGCCTTTGAGTACATTCAATCCGAATAGCAGAGCTTCATATTTTTCCACATTATTTGAACAGTCAAACATTAGTTTGGAAGTATGAAATATGGCACATGCATTTCCATTGTCTGGAGGCATGATCCATATTCCTGCTCCAGCTCCTTCTTTATTTAAAACTCCATCGAATCTCATGACCCATTGATCTTCTTTTTGGAGGTTGACTATGGACTCTGTTTCCAATTCTGATTTCTCATTACTGCCCTCTTCCATTCGCTTCCGATCGTTCTCTGTGTTGGTTGAGTTGTCAAGGCAATGTGCCCCATTGTAACATGCCCTTTATACTGAAAAACATTTTATGCTGGAAAACATTATCTTAACTTTTATTGTAAAGTTTTATATTGGACAAGTGTCCAAGGATGACTTTAATTTGCACAATATTCTATTTTTTAATAAATTAAATAGGAGACAAACACCTAAGGGGACTATTGAAAGAGTGTTTACAGACCCACTAGGTGGAATCGAATCTGTGGTAGAAGGCAAGGGACAAATGGCAGCTTCATGAGGCAAGTAACTAGCTGTTGGTATGGGACAACTCCCTTGAATTGTAGTCTTAGTGCCTTGAAAGATGGGACTGGAGCTTGAGGCTCATTATTGAAAACTGACCACTAAAGACCTAGGCAATCTTTAAAAGAGCCATCGAATTTTGGACTAAGGTTCACCACTTTTCCTGACGAGGAAATTTACCTTGGGGTTTTGCTGCTTGCACCCAAGAGATTCGATGAGGGGATATGCTAGTTTTTTATCATGGTGTAAGTCTGCATATTATACTGCTGAGTGTAGAGTTATACTGTTGAGTGCAGAGTCCTAAAAGCTGAGGAGCAAGTCTTAATAGTTTGCTGCCTATTAAATTTCTAAGTGCCTTGCTTCTACACAGAATCATCTACCTGGTGGTTCAGTAAACAGGCTCGGGGGTCCAAAGGAGGCAAGTAATTTTGTCTTCTTCTTCTAGAGAAGGTTGGGAGGAACAAGCCTCCTTGGGTGTTTTTCAGTCCTATCTACAGTTACAGGTTCTACTCGTCTTTCCTGTTCCTAAGTACTTAAATTATTTCTGCAAATTTCTCTTTTAGTACTCATAAGTTATCATCATGCAGAAGTATTTGTTTTGAATCCTGATCTAGTCATGATTTTTGTAATGATGGTTAAATAAATGAAATGATTGAACAAATAACTTCTCTGTATTTTTCTCCATACTGTTTTCTGTATAGTACTCTAGTGCAGAGAAGGAAATTTAAGATAGATGAATGATAGGAAGATTGCCAAATGAATGAATAGAATAAGGCTGTTGTATTTCATTAATAATTCTTATCAGTCATATTCTGTTTAGACTCAGGAATTATACAGCTGTAAAAATAAATCTAAAAGTATTTACAATATTTTGTTATATCTCTATTTTCGTGTAAGTAGAATAGTATAGGGTTTAATCCTTCTTTATGTTTCTAAAAACTATAGCGTGAAATAGAGTGTAGTTATAGTCTCTTCTATTTTCTACATATCTATTTTAAAGCCTTAGATAAGACTGCTATTTATATTCTGCACCATATATCTTTATTCCTATCAAAACAGTTACATTTCTTTTATGATTTCTATCAAAACAAATACCTTTGATCTTGTTTGCAAACAATACTAGTACTCATATAGTAGTCAGAACATTTAAAACATTTACATTATCATTACTTTAGATACTTAAAACATAGAACAATTCTGCTTTGTACGAATACACCTTCTTGGACAAAAACCCTAGTTCCTGTGCTATAAAATTTAGAAGTCATTCTAACTCCTTGAATCGAAGAATTATTCAAGTCTGAGTTCGACCTTTTGAAGGCTTTTTATTTCACAAAATAGTTATGGGTTCGTAACCCTTACCATCGAACTATTAACTATGATATTATCAGTATCAAATAGATTAAGATTTCATGTTCAACCTCATTTAATACATACATAAACATTAATTGAAACAAACCATATAAATACACAAAGCTAGTTTTCCATTTCCAAAATCAACTCCTGAATTGTATAGTTTAGGTTTATCAAAAGTTACTAAAACAAATATGGAGTTTTGGCTCTCAGCCATTACCAAAAACATCAACATTGATATCAATCAACACAGGCCATCAAGCTACTATCGAAACCTATAGTTTAGGGTTTCGACTGCACAGCACAAGACTAAATCCATGGTTCTCAGCCATCTTTTAAAACCATAACAGTTCATAAAACAAAACATTTAATTATCACATAACTTGGAGCATGACTCACGGTTTTCAACACATGTAAAACATCATCAAGTATAGGAATCAAATCCTTGTATATCCAGTTTAGCCAAGGGATAAAACCCTCTCAACAGTTACATTCTTTTACAATTATCTACGCTGAAAAACAACACCACAGACTTAATGCCGAATGGGTTGAGGATTTCATCCTCCCCAAGCTGCCAAACAGCTCACAACATTTTGAGGGTGGTCACTTCCCATAGCCCAAGATAAATATGAAGTCTCAGCTAAGAACACAGGAAGACCCAATAGTCACCTAACCGAAGCAACAGGGTAACCACCGAAGTTTACCATATCTTATGCAGCTACCAGTTATCAAAACTCAAGCTTGGGAACCAAAGCCAAAGGAATGTGCCACATAAAACCTGAGTTGGGTTAAAATGAGTACCATCATAGAAGTTTCATTAAAATGAAACAAACAACGACTGCAACACTTAAATTAATAGCCGAAGACGGGCTCAAACCCTATACATCACCTTTAGATAAGTTACTTCTAAAGCCATGATGCCAACGCCATTGTAAAACCATAGTCATCATCTCACCACCGAATGCAACGAAAGTTGGAAAACAACTCTGAGAACTATCACTTGAAATCCCAATAAAACCGAATAATGGATCAACCTACATGCAGAGCTATCACCAACTCTAGAGTTATTCCAACTTTAAAACTATTGCTGTAAACTCTCACAAAAGGTTCGTCCCTTTAAACTATCAATTGGTATCAGAAAACCCAACAAATCATGGGTTCGAATCATGAAGAAACTCCAAATCACCTACTAACGAAACCCTAGATTTTCTCGGCCTATCGGCCTCCCCACAGAGCCACCTCCCAACACAATGAATACCAAAGGAAACAATAACCCCGGAAATGTAGTGGAGATTAGGGTTAAGACCAAAGTCCAATGATCTCACATGATCAACGGTGAAGATTGTTCATCATAGCACATCGTAATTTGAAAAATACCAACTGCATTAAAAACCTAATTAATGACCATTGCCACCGTGGAGAATAGATAGGATAACTTTCAAACTAAGCCACTTACAACTCGACCTCATTGACTGTTTTATCATGATGAATTCACATATTAAGCACCACGAAGGCAGCCACGAAGATAGTCCACTAAGCAAGTAGATAGGATCTTTAAATGCCAAGGTTGGATGCAAAAGCCTGCCAACAAATATCCATTACCATATTAATACCCAGTCTCATCACACATCGACACGTGAACTATGTTGCAACCCTGTCACAATATAAATCCTATCGTAAGTCTTATAGTATCAAATTACAAAGTATCATTCTTGGTTATGAATGGGTCACGATAATGGACACGTTATATATATATATCTTGAATATAGGGCAATACATAAGCCTTTACATATAGTCTATATGGTAAAGGAAATAAATAGAATTGCGAGAAATCATATGTTTTCGAAATAGAAATTGCATAAGGTTTTGCATATAGTTCTAGGCTATAGATAATACAAAGGACTTGTATATAGATACATTCTAGGAATTAATTTGTAAAATGACATATAGTTTATACTATAGGTCATGCTTATGGCTTTGCATATAGCTCTTGCACAATAGTTGCATACAGTAATTATATCAAGGATTTGTATGATACTTACTTACAGTCGTATATAATAGAAACCGGATGGTAATTGTATAAAGTTTGCAAAACATAGGATAGAGCATGAAGTACATAGCTCACAACTTTTAAGACTTAGTCAAGTCATCATGATAACATGATCATATATATATTATGAACAAAGTATGAAATCACTAGTATGGGAAATGAGAATAAGTATAACATACCTACTTTTTTAGATGAAAACCAGATTATAACTAAAGAGATCTCACCCGGATACATTTCATTATTATTCTCTTAAAACCATTAAGACATTTGGACATTACTGAAACTAGTTAGGAACTCTTCTGTCACACTTCGTAAACATTAACACCCTTACCTGTAATCTGCAAAAGGAATGATTCAAATGCTTTAGCATGAATGCTAAGTAAGCCTCGGGGTACCCTTAGGACCCCTTCATCATCAAACAGAAGAACAACAGTTAGCACTTATAACATTATATCGATTGAACATTGACATAAGTAATGTAGCTGAGATGAGAAGAACATTCAATATCATAGGAATGTAGATATTAATTATCATGTCGCAAACAATACATTTATGATCATTTCAAACATTTATTACAACATGACATCATAGAAGCATTTATTATAATTCTGCACCATTAATATATGCATTAAAAGCTACATTGAAATTTTTTTAATTTTTGTAAAATTTTGGGATGTTTCATGTGGTATCAGAGTGCAAGTTCAAACTCTAGGCTTGAAATAGGCTCACGCATGCAAAACAGGAAATAAAACAGAAAAACTTAGTTACTAACTTTATTTAAATTTTGTTTCTGTACAGAATAGTTTGACATTTAAATTGCAGGTATGGATATACCAGAGGAATCAACAGAGGACAGGTCTCCTCGTAATGAGCATAATAATAATAATAATCATGAAGGAATATATGTCAAATTAAATAATCAATCTTTTGAACTACTACATACTGTAAAAGATTTAAAGTCTGAAATAAGGACTGTTAAAGAAGAGAATGAATGAATTATGAAGGCACAGGATGAGTTAAATCATATTTTAATGGAGAAATACCATAACGAGGAAAGAGGAAGGAAATCAGAAGTAAAATCTGATTCTAGTACAATGTCTCACAAACATAAGAGTAAGAAAGGAAAGAATGATAAAAATAATAATTACTCTTCGTCTGAATCTGATCAAAGTAATTATAATTATGTTCATGATAGTAGTGACAGTGATTGTTGTTCTAAGAAGAGGAATCATAAGCATCATGAAAAAATTACAGGAGAGTTTAAAAAGATTAAGCCACCAACCTTTAATGGTGAAACTGAAAAGGGTGAGACAGTTGAAGCATGGCTGTCTGGTATGAAGAAATACTTTCATATTTACGATTACTCTTCTTAGTTAAAAGCCAAGATGGCTATTTACAATCTGAATGGAAAGGAAAATATTTGGTGGTAGGATCTTAAAAGAATTAAGAACATAAAAGAAAGAAACATAATCTAGATTCTGTTTAAAAATTTATTTAAGAAAAATTTTCTGTCAGAACAGTACTACAAAGATAAATCTAAGGAATTTTATGATTTAAAACTGGATACTATGAGTATGAAGGAGTTGTGCAGCAAATTCCTTAGTTTACTGAGGTATGTACCTTACATGGTCGAAGAGAAGCCTAAGGTACAAAGGTTTTTAAGTTGTCGACCTTTCAACATAAAAGACATAATCGAGTATGATAACCCTTCCACCTTGGAAGAGGCTATGAGAAAAGCTAACTTCTGTTTTGACCAAAATAGAAAAAGAGAAGGAATATCAGGCTGGAAAAGTAATATGTCTAATCTTTTTTAGCATAAAAAGAAAAGCTTTAATCATAATTCTAGAAATTTTAAGAAAAGCTTTAATAACAGAAATTTTCCAAGTAATAATAATTACAGACGTAATGCACCACAGAACTTTATTGCTGCAAGGAATGTGCCTAATAATAATAATAATGTATTAATGGAAATAATACTAACAACAACAGGTGTGTTGATCAGAAAGCACCTCTGAAGTGTTATGATTGCGGTGGACCTCATACTAGAGCTCAATTCCCACGCAATAGAAAGACAAACAACAACATTCACACCATACAAGCAGAGCCTATAGTTGGAGATGTAGCAAGAGAGATGCCCAGGATAAATGTAGCGCTGGAAAATTGTTAAGCAAATCATCAAACATCTATTGTCGAAATCGAAGGTATGATACACAACAAATCTATTTCCATTATGATAGATCCAGGTGCAAGTTTGAGTTACATTTCACCTGAATTAGCGAAAATTTGCAAGTTAAAGATAGATAAATTTGATAATTCATGGTTAGTTCAGCTAGCAACAAGCATTAAAAGAAAGGTTACAGACTTTGTTAAAAATTGTGATGCATTTATGAGTCAGCTAAAAATGCAAGTTAATCTGAATGTTTTACCATTAGGGTCATATGACTTGTTGATTGGCACGGACCTGCTTGAACAACATAGAGTAGTGCTTAATTGTTATGAGAAATCTTTTACTTGTCTGAATAATGAAGGTAAAACTGAAACAGTAAAAGGAATCCATAGGAAGATTTCTGTAAGGAAAATTTCTACTTTAGAAGTTAAGAGAGCTACAAGGAAGGGCTCTAAAATGTTTGATGTTAATGTTATTAATGATGAATGTTCATCTAAAGAAGATAAGTTAAAACTGGAGGATATACCCATCCTTAGGGACTTTTCTGATGTATTCCCGGAAGATATTCCAGGATTACCTCTGAAAAGGGAACCAGATTTCACCATTGAGTTAGTACCCGGTGCAATACCAAACTCAAAGGCTCCCTACAGAATGAATATTATGGAGTTAAATGAACTAAAATCTCAGCTGAATAAATTAATAGATAAAAACTACATAAGGCCAAGTGTGTCTCCTTGGGGAGCACCAATTATTTTTGTTAAAAAGAAGGACGGTACCATGCGACTGTGCATAGATTACCATCAACTTAATAAAATGACAATTAAGAATTGATATCCCTTGCCCCGTATTGACGATCTATTTGATCAAGTACGCGGAGCAGAGATATTCACTAAAATTGATTTAAGGTCCGGATATCATCAAGTTAGAATAAAATATGAAGACATATTCAAAACTGCTTTCAGAATGCGATATGGGCACTATGAGTTTGTAGTTATGCCTTTTGGGCTAACTAACGCACCGGTAGTGTTCATGTGTTTAATGAATAACATTCTGCATAAGTATTTGGATAAGTTTGTAGTTGTGTTCATTGATGATATTCTAATTTGCTCAAAAACTAAAGAAGAGCATGACGAACATTTAAGAATAATTCTGCAAGTGCTAAGAGAACATTAGATTTATGCTAAGCTCAGCAAGTGTAACTTTTATAAAGATAAAATACAGTACCTAGGTCACATAATCTCTAAAGACGGAATTTCCATCAACCCTGATAAGATAAAAGCAATTAATGAGTGACCTGTCCCTAAAGATGTAATTGACGTTCATTCATTTATGGGGATAATAGGTTACAACAGAAAGTTTATTAAAGGGTTCTCACGAATTGCAAATCCCATCACTTCTTTGCAGAAGAAGGGGAAGAAATTTGTATGGGATAAAAAATGCCAAGAAATTTTTAATAAGTTAAAGGAATTGTTAACAACCACACCCATTTTAAAAATTGTTGATCCTAACAAAGACTTCGTTGCATGCACTGATGCGTGCAACGATGGACTTGGTGGGGTCTTAACTCAAGAAGGTCATGCTATTGCTTTTGAGCCTAGAAAGTTAAAAATCAACGAAAAGAATTATGCAACTTACGATCTTGAGTTGGCAGCCATGATACATGCACTAAAAATGTGGCGCCATCACTTGATTGGGAGAAAATTTATACTAATGATAGATAATAAGGGTTTAAAGTACTTGTTGGATCAAACAAATCTAAACGCAAGGGAAGCTAGATGGCTGGCTTTCCTTAGCAAGTATGATTTTGAAATTCAACACATTAAGGGTAAAGAAAACAAAGTCACTTATGCCTTGAGCAGAAATGCCAGATTAAGCTTTGTGGCAGCAATCAGCGTGTTTAAGACAGATTTGGAAAATCAAATTGAAGAAAGAACTAAGCAAGATGAAAATTATCAAAAATTGCTTAGTAAAGTTGCTGAAATTTATCTGAAAATTTAATAACAGATTACAACATTAATGAAAAGGGATTAATGACTTATAAAAATAGAATTTATGTACCAAATGTGTCAAAGGTTAAGCTGTTGATTTTGGATGAAGTTCATAAGAGACCTTATTCGGGACATCCAGGTTATCAGAAAATGATAACTATGTTAAGTAAGAATTATTTTTGGACCAACATGAAGAACGAAGTGGCTGAATACATAGTTGGATGTTTTGAATGTCAAACCATTAAGGTTGAACATCAACATCCAGCTGACCTATTGCAGCCAGTCTCAATTCCGGAATGGAAGTGGGAGATTATAAGTATTGATTTTATTACAGGTTTACCTAAGAATCAGAAACATAATGATTCAATAATGGTTGTTGTGGATAAACTTAGTAAATCTACTAATTTTATTCTTGTTAAGACTACATTCAAAGCTGCTAACATTGCAGATGTGTTCATGAAACAAATCTTTTACTTACACGGAATTCCAAAGGTAATTATTTATGATCGAGACTCCAAGTTTACTAGAAATTTTTGGACAAAATTGTTTAAGGGTTTAAATACTAATTTAAATTTCAGCACTGTTTTTCATCCACAAACGGATGGACAGACTGAAAGGGTTAATCAGATTTTAGAATACATGTTACGAATGTATGTTAAATATCAGCCAATTAAGCGGGAAGATTATTTGCATTTAGCTGAATTTGCATACAATAATCATTATCAAGCATCTGCTAGACTTAGTCTATTTGAGATTTTATATGGAAGAAAATGTTGTACTGTTATTTCTTGGGATAACCCTGTAGACAAATTAATGTTAGGCCAAGATTTGTTGAAAGAAATGGAGCTAACTGTGAAATAGGTTCAAGGTAACTTAAAAGTTGCACAAGATCAGTAAAAAAGTTATGCAGATCTGAAACACGCTGAAAGAGAATTTCAGGTTGGAGATCATGTTTTTGTTAAGGTAAAACCCAAGAAAAGTTCTTTAAAGCTTGGCAGTTGTGCTAAACTAGCACCAAGATACTATGGACCATTTGAAGTCCTATCAAGGATTGGATCTATTGCATATCAGTTGGCTTTGCCATCAAACTTAAGAATCCATAATGTCTTTCAAATTTCTGTTTTAAAGAATTATGTGCACGATGCTACTCATGTGATGAATTGGAATGACATAAAGGTGGAACCCGGAGGCAATTTTTAGGTGGAACCGGACTGTGTTCTCGATTGGAGGAAAATTATGCTCCGAAATCATACCTTAGGGTAGGTAAAGGTGCAATGGAAGCACCTTATCCCTGATGAAGCTACTTGGGAACTGGAAAGTAAAATGTGGGTAGCATATCCAGTTCTATTCCAGGGAGGCTCTGAGGAAGAATAAGCAACATCGAGGACGATGTTGAGATTAAGTGGGGGTGTTTGTAACATACCCATTTTGCTGAAAAAGATTATCTTAACTTTTATTATAAAGTTTTATATTGGACAAGTGTCCAATGATGATTGTAATTTGCACAATATTTTATTATTTAATAAATTAAATAGGAGACAAACACCTAAGGGGACTGTTGAAAGAGTGTTTACTGACCCACTGGGTGGAATGGAATCTGGGGTAGAAGGCAATGGACAAATGGCAGCTTCATGAGGCAAGTAACTAGTTGTTGGTATGGGACAACTCCCTTGAATTGTGTTCTTAGTGCCCTGAAAGATGGGACTGGAGCATGAGGCTCATTATTGAAAACTGACCACTAAAGACCTAGGCAATCTTTAAAAGAGCCATCAAATTTTGGACTAAGGTTCATCACTTTTTCTGACAAGGAAATTTACCTTGGGGTTTTGCTACTTGCACCCAAGAGATTCAATGAGGGGATATGCTAGTTTATTATCATGGTGTAAGTCTGCATATTATACTGTTGAGTGCAGAGTTATACTGTTAAGTCTAGAGTCCTAAAATCTGAGAAGCAAGTCTTAATAGTTTGTTTCCTGTTAAATTTCTAAGTGCCTTGTTTCTACACAAAGTCCATCTACCTGGTGGTTCAGTAAACAGGATCGGGGGTCCAAAGTGTTGATGTATATGTAATGTCAGAATGTATTTCATATATATTTATTGTACCCTTATAAGAGATGTGTTATTCCTCTATAAGGAAGTGTCGTCATGTGTATTGACAAGTGTCACAAGTGTGTGTACTTGTCGATGGGTTATTAGAACACCATGTGTGGGGTCAGCCCTGAAATATATATTATATGGTTGATGTACCTAGCTAGACAAGTCGACCCCATAAGGTCACTGGGAAAATAGACAAGTATAAATAGAGATCGGGAGATCTCTATTTTGATCATTCGGAAACTCACACTTCTCTCACTCAGAAAGTGGTGCACTAGTGAGGAGGAGGATCATCTACTACTATGAGACTATCTCTATGTATTTTGGTTGTACTTTGGTTGAGCCATTGCTCTCTCTATCTCTGAGGAAGTTGTGGGGTTTTTCACCTTAGGGTTTTCCCCACGGAAACTCTGTGTCTCTTGTCTCTCATGCTTTTGATTCTTGTGATGATTGATATGCATTGATATACTATACATGTTATTCTCTCAGTAAAGATCCTAGAGTATTGTGAATTAATGCTCCAAATTTAACATGGTATCAGAGCTAACCTGAGAAGAAGACATTGTGTAGTGATGGAAACTAGGGTTTCTTGTTTATTGGGTTTCTCTCCACATATTTTGGAAAAGCAGTATAGTAGATTGACTCTACTCATCAAGGAGAATATATCTGTCCAATCAGAATTCAATTCTGAGCATTTTCAGATTTGGCCCTAAAAATTAGGGTTTCCACAAAAATAGGAATTTCTGGAATCTAAAGACACAGCTGGAAGCTCCTTGCAAAAATCGAAGTTTAGAGCTTTGGATCAAGATTTTTGGCTAGTTAGATCTCCAGGAAACTCAAACCCTAATTTAGGGCTCTCCTTAGTGAATCCGGGAAGACAGAAAGGCAGTTTTGAAGGGTGTAGCTTTGTAGATCTCAATTTCTGAATACATCAGGTTGATCAGCTCATCAAGGTGCATATTTCTATCCTTTCAGAAAGTTGAAATTCACATTTTGAATTTTTAGGGTTTTTTCAACAAACCCTAATCCGGGACCAGATCTAGTTTTCAGCAAATCAAGTGGTAAGACCTAAATCTTTTCTATTTCCATTTGAAGTACTCTTTAAGATGTCTCACCACACCAAGCTTGAGGATAAGCTTGAAGGGGCTAATAAATTCCGAGCCTGGAAGTATAGGATTGGGTTAATCCTGGAAGAGAATGAGTTGGACTCATATGTAAAAGAAGACATCCCTATCCTAGAGGATGAAGAGGAAAAAATATTGCATAAGAAGAACTTGGTCAAGGCAAAGAGAATCATTGCTAATTCTATCAAAGACCATCTCATACCACATGTGTCATCTCTGAAGACACCCAAGGAGATGTTTGACTCTTTAACCAAACTATTTGAAGGGTAGAACATAAATCGGAAGATGACCCTACGAAATCAATTGAAAGGGGTCAAGATGTCGAATGGAGAAACCATTCAATCCTATTTCTCCAAGGTATCTCAGATCAAGGAACAACTTGAAGCTGTAGATGAAATTGCGGAGAATGGTGAAATTATTATGACCACTTTGAATGGCCTACCTAGGTCAAGGGACTCTTTTATCCAAGGGATCTATGCAAGAAAGAAATTAATCTCCTTCAGTAGACTATGGGAGGAATGTTCTCAAGAAGAAGCAAGGCTTGTGGCAAGAGAAGAAAATATGGAGAATGAAGATCAATCCCTCACAGTACACACCAAGAAAGGCAAGTTCAAGAAGGAGCCATCCCATCACAAGAAGAAATATTCTCATCCTTATCCCAAAGATAAGAAAAATCTAAGGTGTTTCAATTGTAATGAGAAAGGTCACTTTGCTTTAGAATGTCCCAAGAATAAAAGGGACAACCACAACAACAACAACTCCAGCAAGAAGAAGAAGAGTAACAAAAGAAGGTATCATGCTCATGCTGCCGAAGATGATGAACCTCCAAAGAAGAAAGCTAGGGCAGAAAGTGATGATGACTCATCAAGTGAAGAAGAGTATGTTCTAATCTCTGCTCTCACAGGTACTATCTCCCATGGTTGTAATGATTGGCTAATTGATAGTGGGGCTTCTAAACACATGACTGGGTTTAAAGAATCTTTTGTAAATCTGTCTGAACATTAATCACCCCATAAAGTGAAACTTGGGGATGATTATCAATACCCCATCAAAGGAAGTGGTGAACCCTCCTACAACCTAGATTCTAGAAAATATTTGAAGATGAAAGAAGTCCTTTATGTACCTGGGCTCAAGAAGAACCTACTCTCCATCTCTGCATTGGATGCAAAAGGTATGAGTGTTGCATTTGTAGATGGCCAAGTCCTAATGTGGCCAAAAGGTAAGACTATTGATGATGCAGTAGGTGATTGGAGAGCAAGAGGGAGGATTGTATAAATTAAAGGGACAACCTGAACATGCCATGGTGCATGGCTCCATGGAGCCAAGTGAACTTTGGCACAGAATACTTGCACATATGCACTACAGAGCGTTACCCATTGCAAGTAAGGTTGTAGAAGGTCTTCCTGAAATCAAGACCAAGCATGAAGGTGTTTGCAAAGGATGTGCAAAAGGAAAGAACATTAAGAAGGCAATTCCAAGCAGTGAAAGCAAGGCAAAATGCATATTGGAAATCATCCACTCAGATGTATGTGGTCCTATGTCATCCAGTTCTCTGAGTAGGTATGTTTACTATGTCTCTTTCATAGATGACTTCTCCAGGAAGACTTGGGTTTACTTCTTGAAGAACAAAGATGAAGTATTTGATAAGTTCAAGGAATTCAAAATCTTGATGGAGAATCAAAATGATAAGAAGATCAAAACATTCAAGTCCAACAATGGTGGAGAATTCACCTCAGGTGACTTTAAGAAAATTTGCAGTGATTCAGGGATTAGGAGGGAGTTGATTGCTCCTTACAATCCACAACAGAATGGAGTTGCAAAAAGGAAAAATGGAACAATCATGGAAGCAGCAAGGGAAATGCTGCATGACCAGGATCTACCTATGCATCTATGGGCCTTAGCAGCTAGAACAACTGTATATGTGCAGAACAGAACACCCCACAAGATATTGGACAACAAGACACCAGAAGAGGTCTTTTCTGGTAAGAAACCTGAAGTCATCCATCTCAGAATATTTGGTTGTCCAGTATAAACTCATGTCCCAAAGGAAAAGAGGACTAAACTAGATCCTTCAGGAAAGAAGGGTATCTTTGTGGGTTACAGTGAAAGCTCGAAGGCTTACAAAATATACTTTCCAGGGTTCAAGAAGATTGATGTTAGCAGGGATGTAACATTTGATGAAAACTCAAGAATTCATCAAATCAAGGAAGGCACCTATCGAAGTTTATGAAGAACCTAAGGAAACTAGATTTCAAGACACTACCATGACTAAAACAATTCCAAAAGTTGTTCGTGAGTTTGAAGATCCACAAGAACCTATAGATCCAGCCTGTGAGGATAACTCTCACAAGAGGAAACCTGCATGGGCTAGAGAGCTCATTCAAGATGCAGAAAGATTTGGCATTCCAGAAGAAGAACATAGAGCAAAGAAAAGAACCAGATCACATACCAGCTATGTTGCTTTACTCTGTGACATCATGAATAAAGAACCTTCCAGTTATGAAGAAGCAGCTGAAAAGAAAGAATGGAAGGATGCCATGGTCGAGGAATACCAATCAATAATGAAGAATGATGTTTGGGATGTTGTCCCAATACCTAAAGGGAAGTCTGTTGTGATTTCCGAATGGATCTACAAAATCAAGCATGCTGCAGATGGCAGCATAGAGAAATACAAGGAAAGATTCGTAGCTCGTGTCTTCTCTCAGAAAGAGGGAATAGATTATGAAGAAACTTTTGCACCTATAGCCAGGTATACTTCCATCAGAATAGTACTTGCCCTGGCTGCAGCGATGAAATGGAAAATACACCAGATGGATGTCAAGACTGCTTTCTTGAATGGTGTAGTTGAAGAGGAAGTATATATGGAGCAGCCACTTGGTTTCAAAACACATGACAAAGAGTCATATGTGTGCAGATTGAAAAAGCCTTGTATAGCTTGAAGCAAGCTCCCAGAACTTGGTATGGTAGGATTCACATTTTCCTATCCATTTTGGGCTTTACCAAGAGTAAAGCGGATTCCAACCTTTACTACAAGGTTGAGGAAGGGAATCCTGTGGTTCTACTCCTATATGTGGATGACCTATTTGAAACAGGAGATGACAGATTGATTGTAGATACAAAGAGGAAGCTTAATGCCGAATTCGATATGAAGGACTTAGGGATGATGCATTATTTCCTAGGTATGGAGGTGTGGCAGAGTGCAGATGGGATCTTCCTTGGAGAAGGGAAGTATGTAGTAGATATCCTGAAGAGGTTCGGGATGATGGATTGCAAGGCCATGGCCACACCTATGGAATCGAACTTGAAGCTTCTTTGTGATGCTTCATCTGAGCTGGTTGATGTCTCTATGTATCGTTAGATGATTGGGTCCTTGATGTACCTGAGGAACACAAGACCAGATATTTTCTTTGTGGTGAACACATTGAGCCAGTTCCTGACGGATTCGAGGAGTGTTCAACTGGTTGCTGTAAAGCATATTCTGAGGTACCTGAAGGGTACAGTTGCTTATGGGCTCAAGTATGAAGTGAATCAAAAGTTTAACCTACAAGGTTATGTTGATTTAGATTGGGAAGGCAGTGCTGCAGATAGGAAGAGCACATCTGGGTGCTGCTTCAATATGGGATCAGGTGTGATCTCTTGGTTTAGCAAGAAGCAGTCCTGCGTAGCACTGAGTACAGCTAAGGCAGAGTATGTTGCAGCCTGTTCAGCTAGTTGTGAGGTAGTATGGCTTCGAAAGCTACTATCTGAGTTATTTGATCTCTCGTTGGATGCTACTGCTATCTTCTGTGATAACCAGAGTTGTGTGAAGTTGTCTGAGAACCCAATGTTTCACGACAGGTCAAAACACATAGAGATCAAATATCACTATATCAGGGATATGGTGCAGAGAGGATCAGTGAAGCTCCTGTATGTTGTGACGGATGAGCAGATTGCAGATGTACTGACGAAGCCACTAGCTAGGGTGAAGTTCGAGTACTTCAGGGAGAGGCTTGGTGTTCTTTTGATCGACGACACTTCGAGGAAGAAGTGATGGACACATTTTCTGAAGCCATTCCAAGCATGTTGGAAGGAGGATCCTTGACATGGCTGTGGATGTAAGTGTTGGATGATGAGCATCAGGATGATGTTTCAGTTACTGCTCAGTATATGCATCAAGATGATGCTGGATATGATCAGTTGGATCATTTATATGTATATGTATGTATGCATCTTGTTGGATGCTGGATATGATCAGTTGGATCATTTATATATGTATGTACACATCATGTTGGATGCTGGATATGATCAGTTGGATCATTTGCATGTATTTTGTATATGCATCATGTTGGATGCTTGGACCATGTATCTGTATATGTATCAGGTGGATACGATGTATGATCAGGTAGATCATGTATGTTGATATATATCAGTTAGATGCATTGTGTGGATCATGTATCTATGTATGTATCAGGTGGATACATTGTATGATCAGGTGGATCATGTATGATGATATGTATCAGGTAGATACTTGGTATGCATCAGCTGGATGCATTGTATGATCAGGATGATCATGATGATGAGCTTCAGGATGTTGCTCCATATGATATGTACCAAGACGGTACAGTGATGATGATCAATATGATCATGAGCATCAGGATGATACTTTGTGCGATGATGATCCGTTGGATCATGAGTATCAGGTTGATACTTGGAGGTCAGAGATGATATGTGATAAGTTGTGCAAATAGCATGTAATCAGTCCTTAGATATCTGATAGGTTGAGCTGTGTGCTCGTAATCAGTCCTGGGATGAGGTATTGCTATGTAGTATGTAATCAGTCCTCAGATATCCGATAGGTTGAGCTGTGTGCTCGTAATCAGTCCTGGGATGGGGTATTACTACGGAGACATGTAATCAATCCTAGAGATCTAATAGGTTGAGCTGTGTGCTCGTAATAAGTCCTTGGATTCACTTTAGAGATCTTGTCGGTCATGCTGCGGCACATAAATGTTCCTGGGATGCTCTTTAAAGGTATTGTCTATTCACATGTAATCAGTCCTGGAGATCCGAGAGGTTGAGCTGTGTGCTCGT
The DNA here is from genome assembly GCA_027924585.1 of Larix kaempferi. Lineage (NCBI taxonomy): Eukaryota > Viridiplantae > Streptophyta > Pinopsida > Pinales > Pinaceae > Larix > Larix kaempferi. The sequence goes on from BSBM01000071.1 coordinate 5,170,815, forward strand.
AATAAGTCCTGGGATGCTCTTTAGAGATCTTGCCGGTCGTGCTACGGCACATAAATGTTCCTAGGATGCTCTTTAAAGGTATTGTGAAGGAGATGCATGTAATCAGTCCTGGTAGATCTTGTCGGTCATGCTTAGGCACATAAATGTTCCTGGGATGCTCTTTCCGGTATTGCATCCGCACATAAAATTAGTCCTGAGAAACCACCTCTATCAGACCGTTCGCACAGATGATGAAGACCTGCAGGTGGTGGGCCTACATCTAGTATGAAAAAGGACTGGCTCTGTAGAACTTCCTATGACGAGTAGATTCAGAGATTGGTTGAGATAGCATCAATAGTGACGATGATGACGACGATGCATCGATGATGATGATCCCGAGAAGAAGACTTGTACTAGAAGATCTGTGTCAAGAAATACCTTCCTAGTTAAGAGGGAGTGTTGATGTATATGTAATTTCAGAATGTATTTCATCTATGTAAGAGATCTTACCCGGATACATTTCATTATTATTCTCTAAAAAACATTAAGACATTTGGAGATTACTGAAACTAGTTAGGAACTCTTCTGTCACACTTCGTAAACATTAACGCCCTTACCTGTAATCTGCGAAAGGAACAATTCAAATGCTTTAGCATGAATGCTAAGTAAGCCTCGAGGTACCCTTAGGACCCCTTTATCATCAAACAAAAGAACAATAGTTATCACTTATAACATTATATCGATTGAACATTGACATAAGTAATGTAGCTGAGATGAGAAGAACATTCAATAGCATAGGAATGTAGATATTAATTATCATGTCGCAAACAATACATTTATGATCATTTCAAACATTTATTACAGCATGATGTCATAGAATCATTTATTTTAATTCCGCACCATTAATATATGCATTAAAAGATACATTGAAAAATTTTAATTTTTTGTGAAATTTTGGGATGTTACACCCATTCCAACCATTAGCTTCATCATTTGGTTCAGGTGACTTGGAAACTTTCATACTTTATTCCTATGAACTTGGATCATAGCAGAGAATTGAGGAACCTACCTCTGTGTCTATGGAAAATATGGGGTGGTTATCAGGCATGTCCTTGTTACTTACTACGTACGAAAGCCTATGTTCCCTGTAGAGCCTTATGCTTTCCCCAAATATGGGGATGGTGGCATAAGACATGTCCATTTGCATGGTTCCCTTTAACTTTGTTGTCCACGACCTAGATAACAACATCTCGAACTTAGGTGGAATATCAGCCACTACCACATCCTTGATCATATTCTTTTAAGGTATCTGATTCAGTGAGACCACCATGTCTTTAATCATCCCTACACATGGAACTCTTTTAGAATCAAAGCATAACAGATCTTTATAGGTTCTTGTGATTTCTAACCTTAGATTCTCCACCATGGAACTTGGCATGAGGTTATGAGAGGCTCCTGAATCAAACATGGCATTGTGTAGGATATGGTCATGTATGTTGAGACTGATATAGAAAGGAGGGACATCAATTTCTGAGAAATTTTAAACATGGGGACCAAACAGAAGAGTGGGTTTGTCATCATGCATATTGAGAGTATCAGGTTGCTTTCCTTCTCCACCATTTACTACTTTCAGAATCTGGTCTTTGTATTATGATTTTTTGACCAACTCATTTAATGGGATGGATATCTTAATCTTAGATATTTCATTTTCCAAACTGAAAGAAGCATGGACCCTCACTATTGTATTTGTATTACCTTCATATCCCCATTCTGAACTCTTTTTAGGAGTCTCTATCCCCTTCCCAAGAGTCTCATCAAAGATTGTAATTTTTGGGTCAATTTTCCCAGAGATTTCTTTTCTTTTCGGATGAGAAGAAGATGGATCAGATGCAGCCTTTCCTCGTTCTAATATTATTTTTCTACTTCTCAAATTATGATGCCTCTCAAACTCACATATTGTGTTGTGGAGCCCTCTTTGGTATTGGTCAGATTTTGATTGTTCTAGGACATCATCTGATTGCAGGGAAGACTGGTCATGTTCATCTTTATTCAAATAGAACTATGGTTGGATCTGATCAAAGAGATGGATTTGGTCTTCAGCATGTCTATCTTTCTCTTCTTCATCTATAAATTTCTCAGCAAAAGGTGGTTTGATTGGCTGATTCTCAGGATTTCTAGGGTCTCTTGTCTCTCTAGGTCTTCCTTGTGGGGAATGGGGCCTTCTGAGATTGTTATTTCTATCTTGAGGCTCTGGGTTTTCTCTGGCGGGAGGCTTACTGTCAAGGGATATCCTATCCACCAGCCTTTCCATAGTTCTCATCATCTGCTCAAATTTGGAATCCATGGATTGGGATGTGGAAGGTTGCACTGCTTCATTACATCTCTTTTCCTTAGCTTCAGTTATGTGCTTCATTTTACCCGAGGCCATCAAGTTGGATTCCACTTATAATGCATCTTTTAGCATATCAGCGAGAGTGGAAGATCTCCTTTCTCTTGGCATGAGAGAAAATTCACTGTCAAAATAGTTGGAAAAATCAAGCTTGGCTTCCCCCATAGGAGGTTTTATGTCCACGGGGATAGAATTGTACACTCTCATGAACTTGGCTAAGAATTCTTGGACAGTCTCAAAAAACAATTTCTTTGTATTTTCATACTGAGTGAGAATCTGGAGAGGATTTTGTTTATCCTGCCATTTGGATAGGAAATATTCTTCAAATCTTTCATAGGTAGAAATTCCTCCATTTGGAAGGGCCTTAAACCATTTATTCACTTCTCCTGCAAGGCTTTGGGAAAACAACCTCATCCTAACATCATATTCATCCACCTCTTCTAGGTCTGTAAAACCATTGAACTAGTCTATATGTCATTGCGCAGAAACTTTGTTGGCTCTAAATATGTTATTTAAGCTTACAAGAGAGACTCAGGTTCTACGCAATTCAGTGTTAAGAACCCGTGTCAACCCTTCTCTTTACTTTGTTAGTATATTTTTGTTGGACACATATGCTTTGTAAGTCATCCCATAGTATTCGTTGATCCATAGTTTGTATTAGCCCATGGTATTGACCCATAGTATTGGGAATAGACTTAGTATATAAGTGTGTGTTGAGGCTAATGAAGGCACCATGAAGTTATTTGTATTGAGCTTGCTGAAAGGAGGTTGCCCCCTCGAAGTGGCTTGCGATCAATAAAGCGATTCTGAGTTCTGTTATTTCTGTTATCTCATGTATTCTCATTGATTAATTGTTGCAGGTAATTCACATCTGGTATCAAAGCACTTTCTTGGGATCGTTAGGTGGAATTTCTGCCAAATTTTTTTTCTTCGTATCTGTTGCAAGTTCGGATCTGGGAATAATCCCTATCCTCTTAACTATGGGAAGTAATTGGGCATAATCCCTAAAAATCATTGTGAGGAGTGTTGATGTATTTGTAACTTCGGAATGTATTTCATATATGTATATTGTATTCCTATAAATATGTTATTATTCCTTTATACATAAGTGTTTGTATTCCTATAGAGATGTTATTATTCCTCTATACAAAAGTGTCGTCATTTATATTGTAAGTGTCGTATCTTATACTTGATGGGTTATTAGACCACCTTGATGGGGTCGACCCTATATAAGTCATGTGGGTTAAAGGGTTATTAGACCACCCTATTGGGGGTCGGCCCTATCAGCACTATGTTATGTGCGTAAGTTAAGGCCAACCTAGTAAAGGTTATTAGGCAAGTCAAGTCAAGTCTAAATAGAGTGTGGGAGGCATTCTATTATATCATTCACTTTCTCACTTATACACTCATTGGAGAGTGGCGCACTAGTGGAGGAGGAGAAGATGCTGCTAGGAGGACTATCTCTTGTACTTGGGTTGTATCATTGCTCTATCTATCTCTGAGGAAGTTGCGGGGTTTTTCACCTTCTTGGTTTTCCCCAGTGAAACTCTGTGTCTCTTGTGTGCTTGCATTATTGTGTCCATGATTGATATGCTATACATGTTATTCTCTCAGTAAAGATCCTAGATCAGAATGAAATTTTTGAAAAACTAACATGGTATCAGAGCTATCCTGAAAGAAGGCATGGTATGGCATTTATGACATTTGTGAAGCTAGGGCTTGATATAGCAAAAACCAGTCATCGTAGCACTTTCGCTATAAATTCATTTCAGAGAGTTTTCAGGATTGAAAAATATTACAGATCATAGATAACATCCCCATGTACCTTGTGTCAAAAACACAACTTCTAATTCACTGTACTTTGTGAGTTATGATCTGTACAAGCTAGGGTTTCTGCCTCTTCCAAATTTATGTCAAAACAAAATTGAATTTTGAGCACCTTCATTCATGGCTCCAGGAATTTAGGGTTTCAGAGAATGTTGGAATTTTTGTATTGGATACCACGGCTGGATGCTCCTCATAAAAATCAAAATTTAGAGACCAAGATTGAATTTTTTGGTTGCCCAGAATGTCGAGCTTGATCAAACCCTAGTTCGGGACTTTGATCGGAAAAGTAAAAAATTAGGGCTTCTACAAAAATTGGAATTTTTTGAAATCTGTGACCATAGCCGGAAGCTCCTTAGAAAAATCAAAGTTTAGAGCTTTGGATCAAACTATTTGGTTGGGTGAAGCTCCAGGAAACTCAAACCCTAATTCAGGGTCCTCCCTAGTGAATCTGGAAGATTGAAATGCAAATTTGAGGGGTGAAACTTTGTAGTTTTCAAATTCTGAGTATATCAGGTTGATCAGCTCATTAAGGCACATGTTTCTATCCTTTCATAAGTTTGAAATTTAAAGTTTGAATTTTTAGGGTTTCTCTGACAAGCCGTAATCCAGCTCCAGATCCACTTTCTGCGAATCAAGTGGATCGGGTTAATCCTAGAAGAGAATGGATTGGTCACCTGCATAAGTGAAGAAGTTCCAGTTTCATAGGGAGATGAGGCTAAATAAGATTACAAGCAAACTTGACAGGTTTGACTTACAGGTATGTTTCGAGATCTGTTCATGATTAAGTTTATGGTATGCTTGTCTTCATTAAGGTTAGTACAATCTTGATTAACTTTAGACATGTTGTATCACCTTAATAAAATTATGAATGCAAATATTCATTGATTAGGGTTTTGACACTTATGATTGTACTAATGTATTGTGGTGCTGTATGAGGTTGATGTTGTCCGCTAACATGAAAGGTACATCAAGAAATACAAATCATGTTCTAGTTTAAGAACATATGACCATGGTGACATGAAGACAAAGATTCATCCATTATCATGGATCACATAGAAGATCTACTTACGAGGTATGTATAACTTGGTTCTATAATGGTTAGCCTATGAGATATGCAGGTTACTAGCACAAGTCATTGAAGAGAACAAGAAGACATTATGTGGGTATGTTAAACATAACTAGCTAGCATGCTAATCCAGGTATGTTTTCCCTATATCAAGTTAAAATCCTACCTTGTGTTAGGATCTCTTATATAAGTATACATGGCATGATTGATAATGATTATTTATGAAGTTAGAAATTTAAGTAATCTAGGGTTTATGCATATTATGTCTCTTACCTTGATTGATGATATGACTAACCAGAAGAGTTCTATGGTCAAATATAAATATGCATGAGTAAGAGAAGTCTTCCCTAAAACATTGAATGCTAATGCTTATTATCTGTGTTTGAAATGATCATGACTATACATGTTTAAGATTATTGTGTATTGATAGTATTGAGATTATACTAATGAATGTATGATTATGTATGAGATCTCAAGGGTAACACAATGATGATACTAGTAAGCATGCATAGTGATCGAGGATGGATATAAGTTCAAGGACAGGTAATCCGGGAAGCAAAGATCAAGAGGGAGCACACTCTAGTAGTTTCTACAAGGATGCAGACATTTAGAGGGATTTGACCACTTCTCACAATCCACATCAGAATGGAGTTGCAGAAAGGAAGCAAAGACTGAGAGGGAGTCAACCCTACAAACCAAACAAAGATAAGTATTTGAATTGTCATTTCTTGCATATTTGTTTGTTTAAATAATATTGTTCAATGATGTATATGGGTGAAAACATGAAGTTGGGAAACAATTTTGGCTTGTTTTTGACAAACAAAACTGCTAAATTTTATGTTTTTCAAGTTCGACCTCTTCAAACCCATATCTCCCTTAGGAATTTCAACTTGGAGTAAACACAAAGGTTTTAGAGAATTGAATTAGCTTTCTGCTCGTAATTTTTAAAAGTTTTTTTATGGACATATCGTGGGACAGATTTGTTGTCAACCAATAGCATATACTTGAAAATTTTAGGTATGGATAATGAGTGACCCATGTTGACGATGGTTTTTTGATAGATGGTTATTCATTTTAAGGAAAAAAATTGTAGGCTCATAATCTGCACACACTACACTTGATCTCGGACTATATTTTGAGTTTTTAAAGACTTGGGAACTATTTTTTATTATTTATCGAAACAACGTATGTTCAGAAAATGGTGCATTATCGACACATGTTTTTGTCTTCACATTTTATTTCAAATGTGACTCTTATTGTAAAAACTAAAAGTACCCTTTTAAAGAGGACGAGCCAATTATGATCTCTATGAAATTTCAAATTTTTTGGTGTTGTCTTTGTTATGATATTGAATTTTCATTTCGAGTGATTTTCAGAGTAATAAAATTCTTAAGGGATAAGGTTTAGAAAAAAATTATTAATAAATAGTAATTCAATCGAAATGAAACAATTATTATATCATTGGAAACTAGATTCAGAGATGAATCCATTGCTACCAAGTTTGAAAAATAATACTTCAAATTTGCAGGGGTTCGAGCTTGCTGAAGTTGCATGTTCTAGAAAGATGCCTGATATTTTCGTAGGTTTTGTTGACCATAAAATCTCGGCCAAAAAATACCTTCCAAACTCTCGACTAAGAGTTTAGTTCAAACTCTCGTCCGAGATTTTTTTTGAAAATACAACACGGCGATTGGTTCAAACTATCAGCCTAGAGTTTTTTTAAACTCTCGGCCTAGAGTTTGAACTCTCAAAACTCTCGACCTAGAGTTTTTTAAACTCTCGGCCGAGAGTTTGAGGTTGACTTTTTTCCCCCTATTCATCCGCGCACCCTCTTTTTTTTCACTCCGTTGTCACGGAATTGTTTCCCAGCTTCGCGTTTTCACCCATATGATTATGTTCCTAGACTTAGCGTGTGTATTATGCATATTAGAATAATTGCGTTAATGAAAAACATACTACTAATATGCATGTGATGGGTAAGTGGCCTATGGCACTGTACAACATTCCATTGCTACTTATCTAGAATGAAAGCTCTTTGCTGACATGTTGGAGTTGTGCACACTCTTAACAATGTTCTAGTAGAGATTGGAAAGCATCTAGAAAGTTACAGGATATGGATAAATGTTGTATTGAAGCATTGGCTAAACTAATTGCATGACTATATGACATATTTCTTTATGTGTAAGAATTTGTTTTGAAAAAACTATGAGAAGTTTTTAATCATGCAATTGAATTTGACTTGTAGGAAAGATTGTGTACAATCACCTACAAAAGAAGGACTACAACATTTGTTCCAGCAACGAAGTTTAAAGAAAACTATCTATTGAATATATTGAAGAAACTGAAGTTCCTAGGATTCGGGATGCAGTAATAAAAGAAATCCATGATCAAGGAATATTAGTCGATCATGAAGAACGATGTTTGGGATGTGGTCCCAAGACCTGAAGGGAAATCTGTTGTGACTTCCAAGTGGATCTATAAGATCAAGCATGCTTCAATTGGTAGCATAGAGAAATACAAAGCAAGATTTGTAGCTCGTGGCTTCTCCCAAAAAGAGAGAATAGACTATGAAGAGACTTTTGCTCCTATAGCCAGATACACTTCCATCAGATCAGTACTTGCTCTGGTTGTAGTAATGAAATGGAAGATACACTAGATAGATGTCAAGATAGCTTTCTTGAATGGTGTAGTCAAAGAGGAAGTGTATGTGGAGCAGCCACTCCATTTTGAGACACATGACAGAGGGACTCATGTGTGCAAACTGAAGAAAGCCTTGTATGGCTTGAAGCAAGCTCCTAGGACTTGGTATGGTAGGATAGATAGATTTCTATCCTATTTGGGCTTTACTAAGAGAAAAGCAAATTCTTGTTAAATTTTGAGCATTAATTCACAATACTCTAGGATCTTCACTGAGAGAATAACATATACAATATATAAATGCATAACAATCACAATAAGCATGACAAGCATCACAAGAATCAAAAGCATGAGAGACAAGAGACACAGAGTTTCCGTGGGGAAAACCCTAAGGTGAAAAACCCCACAACTTACTCAGAGATAGAGAGAGCAATGGCTCAACCAAAGTACAACCAAAATACACTGAGATAGTCTCCTAGTAGCAGATGATCCTCCTCCTCACTAGTGCGCCACTTTCTGAGTGAGAGAGAGATACTTTTCTGAATGATCTAAATAAAGATCACCTGATCTCTATTTATACTAACCTGTTTTCCCAGTGACCTTATGGGGCCGACTTGTCTAGCTAGGTACATCCACATTATAATATATATATTTCAGGGCCGACCCCACACATGGTGGTCTAATAACCCATCTGCAAGTACACACACTTGCGACACTTTTCAATCCACATGACGACACTTCCTTATAGAGGAATAACACATCTCTAATAAGGGTACAATAAATATATATTAAATACATAGATGAAATACATTCCAAAGTTCCATATACATCAACACTCCCTCTTAACTAGGAAGCTATTTCTCGACACAGATCTTCTAGACAAGTCTTCTTCTCGGGATCATCATCATCATGATCGTCACTGCTACTACTATCTCAACCAATCTCTAACTCTAATTGTCATAGGAAGTTCTACAGAGCCAGTCCTTTTTCATACTGGATGTAGGCCCACCACCTGCAGGTCTTCGTCATCACTGGCCATACTATGGAATCCTCAGGACTTATTATGTGCGTCACAAAACCTTGAAAGAGCATCCTAGGCTGTTACAAGCACACGGCTCTACCTATAGGATCTCCCAGGGCCATATTATATGTGACCTCACCACAAAACCTCGCAAGAGCATCCCAAGCTGTTAGGAGCACACAGCTCTACCTATAGGATCTCCCAGGGACAGATTATATGTGGTCACCACAAAACCTCGCAAGAGCATCCCAAGCTGTTACGAGCACACAGCTCTACCTATAGGATCTCCCAGGGACAGATTATATGTGGTCATGGAAAAACCTCGCAAGAGCATCCCAGAACTTATTACAGGCACACAGCCCAACCTATCGGATCTCCTAGGGACATATTATATGCCATAGGACAAAACCTCGAAAGAGCATCTGCCAGATATCCCAGGGCCAGATTATATGCCATAGGCAAAACCTCGAAAGACTATATGCAGATCTACCAGGGCCAAATTATATGTCCTCCCAGAGCAAAACCCCGAAAGAGCATTTGCCAGATATCCCAGGGCCAAATTATATGCCATAGGCAAAACCTTGAAAGACTATCTGCAAATCTCTCAGGGCCAAATTATATGCTCATCTGCACAACCTGATCCATGGCCATAGAGTATCAACCTGATACTCACCATACATCACCCTGATCATCATCACTGCAACATCCTGCTACATGTCATCTGGAGCAACACCCTGAAGCTCGTCATCTATGATCATCTTGATCATACAATGCATCTACCTGATGCATACCAAGTATCTACCTGATACATATCATCATACATGATCCACGTGATCATACAGTGTATCCACATGATACAAATACAAATACATGATACATATCACCATACATGATCCACCTGATCATACAATTTATCCACTTGATACATATACAGATACATGGTCCAAGCATCCAACATGATGCATATACAAAAATACATACACATGATCCAACCGATCATATCCAGCATCGAACATGATGCATACATACATATAAATGATCCAACTGATCATATCCAGCATCCAACATGATGCATACATACATACATAAAAATGATCCAACTGGTCATATCCAACATCCAACATGATGCATACATACATACATGAAAATGATCCAACTGATCATACAATGCAAAAACTAGAACATCATCCTGATGCTCATCATCCAGCGCTTACATCCACAGCCATGTGAAGGATCCTCCTTCCAACATGCTTGGAATGGCTTCAGCAAATGTGACCATCACTTCTTCCTCGAAGTGGCATCAATCTGAAGAACACCAAGCCTCTCTCTGAAGTACTTGAACTTCACCCTGGCTAGTGGCTTCGTCAACACATCTGCAATCTGCTTTCCCATCGCAACATACAGGAGCTTCACAGCTCCTCTCTGCACCATATCCCTGATATAGTGATTTTTTATCTCTATGTGTTTCGACCTGTCATGAAACACTGGGTTCTCGGACAGCTTCACACAACTCTGGTTATCATAGAAGATACCAGTAGCATCCAACGGGAGATCAAATAACTTAGATAGTAGCTTCCATAGCCATACTTCCTCACAACTAGCTGAACAGGCTGCAACATACTCTACCTCAGCTATACTCAGTGCTACGCAGGACTGCTTCCTGCTAAACCAAGAGATCACACCTGATCCCATACTAAAGCAGCACCCAGATGTGCTCTTCCTATCTGCAACACTACCAGCCCAATCTGAATCAACATAACCTTGCAGGTTAAACTTTTGATTCGCTTCATACTTGAGCCCATAATCCACTGTACCCTTCAGGTACCTCGGAACATGCTTCACAGCAACCAGGTGAACACTCCTCAGACCCGTTAGGAACTGGCTCAATGTGTTCATAGCAAAGCAAATATTTGGTCTCGTGTTTGTCAGGTACATCAAGGACTGAATCATCTGACGATACATAGAGACATCAACTGGCTTAGATGAAGCATAACATAGAAGCTTTAGATTCGATGCCATGGGTGTGGCCATGACCTTGCAATCCATCATCCCAAATCTCTTCAGGATATCTACTGTGTACTTCCCTTGACCAAGGAAGATCCCACCTGAATTCTACCACACCTCCATACCTAGGAGATAATGCGTCATTCCCAAAGTTCTTCATATCGAATTTGGCAGCAAGCTTCCTCTTTGTATCACACCAAGTTCTGGGAGCTTGCTACAAGCCATACAAGGCTTTCTTCAATCTGCACACATGTGACTCCCTATCAGGTCTTGGGACTGCATCCCAAACATCTTCTTCATGATCGACGGATCATGGCATTCCATTTCTTCATCCCAGATCCTGGGAACTTCAATAACTTCAATAGATATCTTTGTTGCTGGAACAAATGTTGTAGTCCTTTTGTAGGTGAAGATATACGGTCTTTCCTACAAAACAAGTTAAATTGAATGATTAGAAACATCTCATAATTTTCAGAACAAATTCTTTACACATAAAGAAATATGTCATGCAGTCATGCAGTTATCTTAGCCAATGCTTCAATACAACATTTATCCATGTTCCACAACTTTCTAGATTCCTTCCAGTCTCTACCAGAACATTGTTAAGAGTTTGCACTACTCCCAACATGTCAACAAAGAGGTTTCATTCTAGATAAGTAGCACTGGAATGTTGTAAAGTGCCATAGGCCACTTACCCATCACATGCATTAGTAGTATATTGTTCATTAATGCAATCATTCTAATATGCACAATACATCTCCTAAGTCTAGGAACATAAGCATAATATTATTTAAACAAAATAGGCAAGAAATGATAATTGAAGTACTTATCTTTATTTGTTTGTTGGGTGGACTCCCTCTAAGTCTTTACTTCCTGGTAGGAGCTGCTGAAGTAGCTTCTTCTACACCATTATGTTGTGGAATGTAGAAATATGGTCAACTCCCTCTGAAAATCTGCATCCTTGCAAGAGCTGCTGGAGTGTGCTCCCTCTTGATCTTTGCTTCCTGGATTACCTGTCCTTGAACTTATATTCATCCTTGCTGACATCAATCTTCTTGAACCCTGGAAAGTATAATCTGTAAGCCTTCGAGCTTTCACTGTAACCCATAAAGATACCCTTCTTTCCTGAAGGATCTAGTTTAGTCCTCTTTTCCTTTGGCCCATGAGTGTATACGGGACAACGAAATATTCTGAGATGGCTGACTTTAGGTTTCTTACCAGAAAAGACCTCTTCTGGTGTTTTGTTGTCCAATATCTTGTGGGGTGTTCTGTTCTGCACATATACAGTTGTTCTAGCTACTTCTGCCCATAGATGCATAGGTAGATCCTGGTCATGCAGCATTGCCCTTGCAGCTTCCATGATTGTTATGTTCTTCCTTTCTACAACTCCATTCTATTGAGAATTATAGGGAGCATTCAACTCCTTCTTAATCCCTGAATCACTACAAAGCTTCTTGAAGTCACCTAAGGTGAATTCTCTACCATTGTCGGATCTGAATGTTTTGATCTTCTTGTCAGTTTGATTCTCCATCAAGGTTTTGAATTCCTTGAACTTATCAAGCACCTCATCTTTATTCTTCAAGAAGTATACCCAAGTATTCCTGGAGAAGTCATCAATAAATGAGACATAGTAAACATACCCACTAAGAGAACTGGATGACATAGGACCACATACATCCAAGTGGATGATTTCCAGGATATCTTTGGCCTTGCTTTCACTACTTGGGAAAGCCTTCTTAATGTTCTTACCCTTTGCACATCCTTTGCAAACACCTTCATGTTTGGTCTTGATTTCAGGAAGACCTTCTACAGCCTTGCTTGCAATTGGAAATGCCCTATAGTGCATATGAGCAAGTCTTCTATGCCAAGGTTCACTTGGCTCCATGGATTCATGTACCATGGCATGTTCATGTTGTCCCTTCAATTTATACAATCCTCCCTCTTGCTCTCCAATCACTACTGCATCATCTATGGTCTTTCCCTTTGGCCACATTAGGACTTGGCCATCCACAAATGCAACCCTCATACCTTTTGCATCCAATGCAGAGATGGAGAGTAAGTTCTTCTTGAGCCCAAGTACATAAAGGACTTCTTTCATCTTCAAATATTTTCCAGAATCTAGGTTGTAGGAGGCTTCACCACTTCCTTTGATTGGGTATTGATAATCATCCCCAAGTTTCACCTTATGGGGTGATTCATGTTCAGATAGATTCACAAAATATTCCTTAAACCTAGTCATGTGTTTGGAAGCCCCACTATCAATCAACCAATCATTACAACCATGGGAGATAGTACCTGTGAGAGCAGAGATTAGAACATACTCTTCTTCACTTGATGAGTCATCATCACTACTTTCTTCCCTAGCCTTCTTCTTTGGAGGTTCATCATCCTCGGCAGCATGAGCATGGAACTTTCTTTTGTTGCCCTTCTTCTTCTTGTTGAAGTTGTTGTTATTATCCCTTTTGTTCTTGGGACAATCTGAAGCAAAGTGACCCTTCTCATTGCATGTGAAGCATCTTAGATCCTTCTTATTCTTTTGATAGGATCTTTTGTAGCGAGAGTGCTCCTTCTTGGGCTTGCTTCTTTTGGTGTGAGTTGTGAGATCTTGATCTTCACCTCCCATCTTTTCCTCACGAGCTACAAGTCTAGCTTCTTCTTGAGAGCATTCCTCCCATAGTTTACTGAAGGAGATTAATTTCTTTCTTGCACAGATTCCTTGAATAAAGGAGTCCCATGACCTAGGTAGGCCATTTAAAGTGGTCATAACAACTTCACCATTGTCCACTACTTCATCCATAGCTTCAAGTTGCTCCTTGATCTGAGAGACCTTGAAGAAGTAAGATTGAATGGTTTCTCCATTCAACATCTTGACCCCTTTCAATTGATTCCGTAGAGTCATCTTCTGATTTATGTTCTTCCCTTCAAATAGCTTGGTCAAAGAGTCAAACATCTCTTTAGGTGTCTTTAGAGAAGACACATGAGGTATGAGATGGTCTTTGATAGAATCAGCAATGATTCTCTTTGCCTTGACCAAGTTCTTCTTATGCAATACCTTGGCATCTTCATCCTCTGGGATAGGGATGTCTTCTTTTATATATGAGTCCAACTCATTCTCTTCCAGGATTAACCCAATCCTATACTTCCAAGCTCGGAAGTTATCAGCCCCTTCAAGCTTATCCTCAAGCTTGGTGTGATGAGACATCTTTAAAGAGTACTTCAAATGGAAATAGAAAAGATTTAGGTCTTACCACTTGAAATGCTGAAAACTGGATATGGTCCCGGATTAGGGTTTGTCGAAAAAACCCTAAATATTCAAAATGTGAATTTCAATTTTCTGAAAGGATAGAAAGATGCACTTTGATGAGTTGATCATCCTGGTGCATTCAGAATTTGAGATCAGCAAAGTTTTACCCTTCAAATTTGCCTTTTTGTCCTCTCGGGTTCACTTGGGAGAGCCCTGAATTAGGGTTTGAGTTTCTCGGAGATCTATCCAGCCAAAAATCTCAATCCAAAGCTCTAAACTTCGATTTTTGCAAGGAGCTTCCCGCTATGTCTTCAGATTTCAGAAATTCCTATTTTTGTGCAAATCCTAATTTTTAGGGCCAAATTTGAAAATGCTCAAAATTGAATTCTGTTTGGATAGATAGATGCACCTTGATGAGTAGATTCAATCTACTATACTTCTTTTCCAAAATCTGTGGAGAGAAACCCAATAAACAAGAAACTCAAGTTTCCGTCACTGCAAAATGTCTTCTTCTCAGCTTAGCTCTGATACCATGTTAAATTTTGAACATTAATTCACAATACTCTAGGATCTTCACTGAGAGAATAACATATACAGTATATCAATGCATAACAATCACAATAAGCATGACAAGCATCACAAGAATCAAAAGCATGAGAGACAAGAGACACAGAGTTTCCGTGGGGAAAACCCTAAGGTGAAAAACCCCACAACTTCCTCAGAGATAGAGAGAGCAATGGCTCAACCAAAGTACAACCAAAATACACTGAGATAGTCTCCTAGTAGCAGATGATCCTCCTCCTCACTAGTGCACCACTTTCTGAGTGAGAGAGAGATACTTTTTCGAATGATCTAAATAGAGATCACCTGATCTCTCTTTATACTAACCTGTTTGCCTAGTGACCTTATGGGGCTGACTTGTCTAGCTAGGTACATCCACATTATAATATATATATTTCAGGGCTGACCCCACACATGGTGGTCTAATAACCCATCGGCAAGTACACACACTTGCGACACTTGTCAATCTACATGACGACACTTCCTTGTAGAGGAATAACACATCTCTAATAAGGGTACAATAAATATATATTAAATACATAGATGAAATACATTCCGAAGTTACATATACATCAAGAATTCCAACCTTTACTACAAGGTTGTGGAAGGAAATCCTGTGATACTACTTTTGTATGTGGATGACCTGTTTGTTACAGGTGAGTGTGGATTGATTGCCAATACCAAGAGGAAGCTTGCTGTCGAGTTCGAGATGAAGGACTTGGGGATGATGCACTATTTTCTAGGCATGGAGGTGTGGCAAAGTGCAGATGGTATATTCCTTGAACAAGGGAAGTGTTATCTCTCTATGAGTCTTCTTAGGTTGCACTTGGAAGAGCCTAGTAACTTAAACTTATCTTGAAGGATGGGGTATATATGGATCAAGTTGGATGACTGAGATTGAAACCCACATACTCAAAACATACATGGAGACATTCAAGTAGAAAAGGCTTTTAGCCACTGATGTTCAGAAAGTTGGTAAAAGATAGACAGAAAAATCCTTATCGTGCTAGCAAACTCATACACACAGCATATATATATATATAAATGGCTAATCACAATAAGCAAAAGGCACTTGATATCCAGTTCTCAATACGAAGACAGGATTACAACTATCTGGCATAGAAAAATGGAAACTCGCGAAATAAACATTCCACTGCAAACATGAAAAGATATAAGAAGGAAAACTAAACACACATATGGCAAAAGAAGCTTGTATAAATGATATCTCAAGAGAAGTCTGATAATATAAGTTAAGAAAAGTCTCTCCAAAATCGAGCCTTTTCTTGCTCTCAAGCTCTAGGATTTATAGCCTTTACAACATCTTCCCCTAGATCCTAAGAAGCTGGATCAAAATACTAAATATAGAAGATCAAAACCATTTTTTAACAAAACAAGGAAAAATCATTTTTTAATTTGGCCAAACTGCTGAAACATGGGGCTCAGAGATGGATTCAATTCTCCCAATATGTAATACCTGTAGGAACACTGAGAGAGGTTATTTTTCTTGGACGTGTTAGGAAGAAAAACCTCTGAGCGTTTTGCAGAATGATTCTCCAGTCGCTCAGAATCATCATTTGAAAATGATGACTCTGCATAGTAAAATGCCATTAATTTGGCCAAACTACTAAAAAATGGGGCTCAGAGATGGGTTCAGCTGTCCAAATATGTGACAACTGTGTATAAACTAAAATAGGTTATTTTACATTGACTTGTTTTGAGAAAAAACCTCTCCCATCTCTTTGAAATTCGTTTTCACTTGCCCGAGATCTGCATTTCAAAAACATGTGTCAAACAAGCAGATTCTGGGATCCAAAAATTGGGGTTCAAAGATGGATTCTATTCTCCCAATATGCAACACCTGTAGGAAAACGGAGAGAGGTTATTTTTCTTTGACATGTCAGGAACAAAAACCTCTTAGATTTTTTCAAAATGATTCTCCAGTTGCTCAGAATCGTCATTTTAAGATGATGATGTTTCATAGTAAAAACACCAATTTTGCAGTAAAAACTTCTCGCCTCCATCTTAATAGTTTTCAGGTTTTCGATAGCTGTAGCAAACTTTGACAAGCTCAAAATCCTTCAAGGTGATGACAAGGCACTTACACTCCTCTTTTGACAACTGGACAATATCTTGACCAAAAATAGAAAATCCATTTGATATTTTCCCTTCTCTATCTCCTCAAATCTAAAACAGAAAGATGATACATATGCCTTTAAATATTATCTTTAAATAAAAACCATCTCCTTGCCATTTGGAAGCAAAAAACATTATCTGGGTGAAAATAATGCCTCTCTATCCTGCTCTGCACTTTCGGTGACTAAAGAGCCAAAATTCTAACCTGTAAGCTGCCAAAAGCTCTGCTTTTGGTGGCTAATGAACAATTGAAATGTCCACCTAAGCTATCGAAAGCTCTGCTTGAAAAATAGATTTCGAATTCTGCAAAACTGAAACCTTATTTATAGCTTGGGATATTCTTCTTATTCTAGACTTATGAGGATATGTTTATATACTATATTAGTACTCAGCATTTGTACTATGTATCTATTCTTAGTTTACATATCACTAGTGTAAGTTCTTGGAACACATGTATTCAAAGAAGTGATCTGAAAGAGTTCTAGTGTTGTCAAACCCTGAAGTAGATCTACCAATCCAAGTTTTTCATTCGTGCTCCTCTTTCTTCAAGCCAAAAAACAGAGTATGAGCTATATAAGAGACCCATCTCTGGTAGATTAAACTGACTGTTGATTGTGTATGAGAAAATTTCGGAATGGCCATGTTTTCATATGAGTGTCTCTCTAAGTCAATGGATGTATTCATGCTTCCCTTGGTAAATGACTGCCATCAAAGATACACCTGCCATGATTAAAACAGTAACTATAATACCATCCTTGGTTGTCACAGCAGTTGGGTGATGACCACGACATACATAATCATGAAAAATCATTCCTTCAGATGTGCCAAACCGTGCTCACCATTAGACATCTGCACACGCTGTTATCTACCTGGACATCGGACATTTGGCTTTTAGTTGGCGCTCTGAAACTTTTCAATCACCTATTCTTGTACGTGGCATCTAGGCTGCACTTTGGCAGCTCAAGCTTTGAAATGATCTGCTTTCATTTTAAAATTTCTTTTCACTTTCGGTAGCTAAAAGAGCCCTGAAAATTTCATTTAAGCTATCGAAAGAAGAGCTTTTGGTAGCTTAGGGACCATTTTAAATAAGCGCTTAGCTACCGAAACCTGCATTTTGAAATTTTTGAAATGAAAACCCAATCTAATGCTTTTCAAACTTTATTACATGCATAAAGATATCAACAATGAGCCTTAAGAAATTTAGAAATGAATTTTCAAATGACATCATACCCTCTAAAAATGATCAAATCAACAAATTTATTTGGGGAGATAACATCTGGCTCCTACTCGGGGATGAAAGCCTCCCTGTGAGGTTTCAAGAACCACAGATCTGATGCCTTTCCTGGATAAACAAAATACAAAACCTAGTCTAGTGTTCCATTGGGCATGGAGTCATTTAAACTGCCACCAAATCTCTGCAATCTGTCCACAAATGTTCAACTGTAAACCTGCTAGCAATGCCTTGCATCCATTGGGCTATGGAGTCTCAAATGTTGCTTTCAAAACCTGATCCAAATCCTACAACCATGCTCATCATTTGAATCTAAACTACCCCTGCCAACAGTTTCTTATATCCATTGGGCATGGAGTCTTTATTCCAAAACTGAAACCACACTACTAAATGCAAACCTCATGCATTATGCAAACTTGAAATGCTCAGTAATGAGCTTATTCATCTATGCTACCCTACTCTAACCATTGTACTGATGCTTAATCAAGTAAACTCATGTTTCCAATGAAGCCATGTCAGAAACTGATTCACTGAAACTGTTTTTTATCTTAACCCCAAAAATAAAGGAAGCTCTATCATGGAGAAATGTAGTTGGGAAAGATAACAAAAATGACTTTCGTCTGACAAGAAAATTTTGACATTTATACTGCTCATGGATTCCAAATAATCAGCAATAGGGTCATCAAAGTCACAAGGAAATACCTCTCCTTGTTGTTGTTCCAAGTGACTGAAATGTTGTTGATTTCCTTCATTGATCTCAATGTTGAATGTGGATTGTTCTTCTTCTGTCGAAAGAAAATGCAAGCTTAACTGCTGATCTGATCCTTTCTACTCCCCTTCACCATATCTTTGTAATCTAATTTCATCATGATGATATGCTAGCTTATCACAGCTAACAAATTTTTCTCCAACGATAATATCTTTGCAGGATATATCAAAACAAAAAAGATCTTCATTGGACTTATGAACAACAGACCCACAACTGTCATCAGTGATAACATACATACATTTTTTATCAACTCTTTGATGAAGAGTAGAACTAGATGAGATTTCATTAGTCAACAAACCCTCATAAACTTTAAAATCTTCCTCCTCATCACTATGTTTGTCAAATATGGGGATATTCGGATCAAATTCTAATAACAGAAATGAAGGTTCTTGCATATAATAATCAGCAATATGATCTTGAAACATATTTGGAAAAATATCACCTTCTTTTTTGATATCTTCTTCGTAAGTGATTTCAATTTTTTGTTCATGAGGCGTTATAAGCAGAAGAGAAGACCTGAAATTTTCGGCCAGACTAAACTCATCATATTCAATGTCTTCTACAAACATGGAATGGTTGATTACAACCTGATGTTGTTCCTTTATGGGCAAAGAAAAAGGCTCGTCGAAATCAGATTCATAAATGTCATAAATTGGCAGACTGCTACTCAAGTCTACATTATTTGATGTAGAAATCTGCTCTTCTCCATATGCATATTTATCAAAAATAGGTGAACAAAAATACTCTATATCTTGCAAAGAAAGACAAGCAATATTAAGATCCTTCTCACCAATCACAGGTGAAAACATATCATAGGCAACCTCTTGAAACATTTCAGGAAAATCCTTTTCTCTAACTGTTTCTTCATGCAAATCAGAGGCAGTAGGTGCAATAGAGATAAGGTCTGTTGCGTCTAGAACTATGTAATTCCCATTATAATCATTTGCATCATGAAGATCTCCCTTAACAACATAATTTTCATCTTGATAATCAGAAGAAAAGATTACTTTCTATTGAACATGCTTCTCAAATTCATCACAACAATCTTCAAAGAGGCTTTCAGCTGGAAACTCATCTTTGCAAAACAAATGGAAAGCATAATGAAAACTTGCCAATGAGTGAATGCTTGAAGTTGGAAGAGATCTGCACCAATAAAGGGCTTCTCCCTTCAATGAATATCTGAAAAGCTTGATCTTGACATCTTCATGCACAATTTGATGTTCATGAACAAACTTGTGAAAATCCAGCAGATGCTCAACTGGAACCTCCCAATCTTTTCCTTTGAACGTAGGAAGAATACCTTCCCATTCGCCTCTACTAAGCATTGGGTTTGGAGAACCAGCTATATCTGAAAATTCACAAAAGGAAAACCTTCGAGCCAAAATGCCTTTCATACTTGGATCCCCAGTGGAGTCACCCTTCAATCTTTAGACAGTGGAGTCACCATGGTGGTTGTAGTTGTGGAAACAGTAGGAGAAGATGACATTGGTGTGGGTACTAAAAGGGTGGTAGAAGATATTTTTGGTGTGGACGATGGATGAGGAGGTATAGGTAATGATGAAGGTGGGGGTTCTGATTCAGTGGAGTCACCAAGATTTGGGGTGAAACAGATTGATGGTTGTTCTGGAAAATAGGCTTTCTTACTGAATTGTGCAAGTAACGAGGACAACCTTTCTTCATGCTGGTCTAAAAGGTCCTGGAAAATGTTTTCAATGGAAAGTACGTTGGTGTAAAAAAAAGGGTACTTCTCTTCTAGTTTAGTCAGTAAGGGCTGTAGGTAGGAGGAACAGCCTTCTTCTTTGATGGATTCTAGGATTTCTTTTCCTAGGTCAACTTAGGTAGCAAATTCAGGACTAGGGTCTTGGGCAGCAGAAACGGGTGAGGACACTTGAGACCATAAGTCTTCTGATCTACTTATAGTTTCTTGTGAACCAGCTACTTCAAGGAATGGAGATTCAAAATGATTTTCATTTGATGAGACAGAAGAAATACCTCTGGTAGTGCCTGTTGTAGTTCCCCTTGTGGATCTAGAAATCTGTCTCTGTGTAGTCCTTCCTCTCCTTACAATCTGTTCGGGGTCTAAAACAGGTGTCACTGGTGGCCTTTGAGGATTTGCTCTGGTAATTGGTCTTCTCGAAGCCACTTCGTTCCAATGGAGTCTCCAGATAGATGATTACAACCGAAATAATGCCCAGGCTTTGTCTATCATCAAAGCTGGAACTATGTCATCTCCCAAGGAAGCTACTGCTTCAATAATCTTCCCCAGCAACGGCGCCAATTTGTTATCTCTCTAGGAGTCTTCCTAGGTTGCACTCGAAAGAGCCTGGTAACTTAAACTTATCTTGAAGGATGGGGTATATTTGGATCAAGTTGGATGACTGAGATCGAAACTCACATACTCAAAACATACATGGAGACATTCAACTAGATAAGGCTTTTAGCCACTGATGTTCAGCAAGTTGGTAAAAGTTAGACAGAAAAATCCTTATCGTGATAGCAAACTCATACACACAGCATATATATATATAAATGGCTAATCACAATAAGCAAAAGGTACTTGATATCCAGTTCTCAATACGAAGACAAGATTACAGCTATTTGGCATAGAAAAATGGAAACTCACGAAATAGACATTCCACTACAAACATGAAAAGATATAAGAAGGAAAATTGAACACACATATGGCAAAAGAAGCTTGTATAAATGATATCTCAAGAGAAGTATGATAATACAAGTTAAGAAAAGTCTCTCCAAAATCGAACCTTTTCTTGCTCTCAATCTCTAGGCTTTATAGCCTTTACAACATCTTCCCCAAGATCCTAAGATGTTGGATCGAAATCCTAAAGATAGAAGATCAAAACCGTTTTTTAACAAAACAGGGAAAAATCATTTTTTAATTTGGCCAAACTGTTGAAAAATGGGGCTCAAAGATGGATTTGATTCTCCCAATCTGTGACACCTGTAGGAAAACTGAGAGAGTTTATTGTTCTTGGACGTGTTAGGAAGAAAAACCTCTAAGCATTTTGCAGAATGATTCTCCAGTCGCTCATAATCATCATTTGAAAATGATGACTCTGCATAGTAAAATGCCATTAATTTGGATAAACTGCTGAAAAATGGGGCTCAGAGATGGGTTCATCTGTCCAAATATGTGACACCTATATATAAACTGAAATAGGTTATTTTACATTGACTTTTTTTGAGAAAAAACCTCTCTCATCTCTTTGAAATTCATTTTCACTTGCCCGAGATCTGCATTTCAAAAACATGTGTCAAATAGGCCGATTCTAGGATCCAAAAATTGGGGTTCAAAGATGGATTCGATTCTCCCAATATGAAACACCTGTAGGAAAATGGAGAGAGGTTATTTTTCTTTGACATGTCAGGAACAAAAACCTCTTATATTTTTTCAAAATGATTCTCCCGTTGCTCAGAATCGTCATTTTAAGATGACGACTTTTCATAGTAAAAACACCAATTTTGCAGTAAAAACTTCTCGCCTCCATCTTAATAGTTTTCAGGTTTTCGACAGCTGTAGAAAATTTTGACAAGCTCAACAGCCTTCAAGGTGATTACAAGGTGCTTACACTCCTCTTTTGACAACTGGACAGTATCTTGGCCAAAAATAGAAAATCCATTTGATCTTTTCCCTTCTCTGTCTCCTCAAAGTTGAAACAGAAAGATGATACATATGCCTTTAAATATTATCTTTAAATAAAAACCATCTCCTTGCCATTTGGAAGCAAAAAACATGATCTGGGCGAAAATAATGCCTCTATGCCCTGCTCTGCACTTTTGGTGGCTAAAGAGCCAAAATTCTAACCTGTAAGCTACCAAAAGCTCTGCTTTCATGGCTAATGAACAATTGAAATGTCCGCCTAAGCTACTGAAACTCTGCTTGAAAAATACATTTCAAAGTCTGCAAAACTGAAACCTTATTTATAGCTTGGGATATTCTTCTTATTCTATACTTATGAGGATATGTTTATATACTATAGTACTACTCAGCATTCGTACTATGTATCTATTCTTAGTTTACATATCACTAGTGTAAGCTCTTGGAACACATGTATTCAAATAAGTGATCTGAAAGAATTCTAGTGTTGTCAGACTCCTGAAGTAGATCTACCAATCCAAGTTTGTCATTCGTGCTCCTATTTCTTCAAGCCAAAAAACAGAGTACGAGTAATATAAGAGACCCAGCTCTGGTAGATTAAACTAACTATTGACTATGCATGAGCAAATTTTGGAATGGCCATGTTTTCATATGAGTGTCTCTCTAAGTCAATGGTTGTATTCATGCTTCCCTTGGTAAATGACTGCCATCAAAGATACACCCGCCATGATTAAAACAGTAACTATAACACCATCCTTGGCTATCACAGTAGTTGGGTGATGACCACGACATACATAATCATGAAAAATCATTCCTTTGGCTGTGCCAAATCGTGCTCACCATTAGACATCTACACACGCTGTTATCTACCTGGACATCAGACATTTGGCTTTTAGCTGGCGCTCTAAAACTTTTCAATCACTTGTTCTTTTACGTGGCATCTAAGCTGCACTTTGGCAGTTCGAGCTTTGAAATGATCTGCTTTCATTTTAAAATTTCTTTTCACTTTCGGTAGCTAGGAGAGCCCAAAAAATTTCATTTATGCTGCCGAAAGCTCTGCTTTCGGTAGCTTAGGGACCATTTTAAATAAGAACTTAGCTACCAAAACCTGTCTTTTGAAATTTTTGAAATGAAAACCCAATCTAATGCTTTTCAAACTTTATTACATGCATAAAGCTATCAACAATGAGCCTTAAGAAATTTAGAAATGAATTTTCAAATGACATCCTACCCTCTAAAAATGATCAACTCGATAAATTTATTTGGGGAGATAACAAGAAGTATGCATTAGAGATCCTGAAGAGTTTTGGGATGATGGACTGCAAGGCCATGGCCACACCTATGGCATCGAACCTGAAGCTTCTATGTGATGCCTCATATGATCCGGTTGATGTCACTATGTATCATCAGATGATTGGGTCCTTGATGTACCTGACGAACACGAGACCAGATATTTGCTTTGTGGTGAACACATTGAGACAATTCTTGACAGATCCGAGAGGTGTTCACCTGGTTTCTATAAAGCATATTCTGAGGTACCTGAAGGGTACAATTGATTATGGGCTCAAGTATGATGTGAATCAAAAGTTTAACCTACAGGGTTATGTTGATTTAGATTGGGCAGGAAATGTTGCAGATAGGAAGAGCACATATGGGTGTTGCTTTAGTATGGGATCAGGTGTGATCTTTTGGTTTAGCAGGAAGCAGTCCTATGTAGCACTGAGTACAGCCGAACTAGAGTATGTTGCAGCTTGTTCGGCTAGTTGTGAGGCAGTATGGATCTAGAAGCTACTGTCTCAGTTATTTGATCTCCTGTTGGAGGCTACTAGTATCTTTTGTGACAACCAGAGTTGTGTGAAGCTATCTGAGAACCCGGTGTTCCATGATAGGTCGAAACACATTGAGATCAAATATCACTATATTAGGGATATGGTGTAGAGAGGAGCAGTGAAGCTCCTGTATGTTGAGATGGATGAGCAGGTTGCAAATGTGCTGATGAAACCATTAGCCAAAGTGAAGTTTGAGTACTTCAGGGAGAGGCTTGGTGTTCTTCAAATTGATGAAACTTCGAGGGAGAAGTGATTGACACATTTCCTGGAATACATTCCAAGCATGGTGAGAGGTGGATCCTTCCCATGACTATGGATGTAAGCATTGGATGATGAGCATCAGGACGATGCTCCAGTTACTGCTCTGTGTATGCATCATGTTGGATGCTTGTTATGATCAGTTGGATCATGTATATGTATGCATCATGTTGGATGCTTTTTATGATCAGTTGGATCATGTATATGTATATGCATCATGTTGGATGCTTGTTATGATCAGTTGGATCATGTATATGTATATGTATATGCATCATATTTGATGCTTGGACCATGTATCTGTATATGTATCAGGTGGATACATTGTATGATCAGGTAGATCATGTATGTTGATATATATCAGGTGGATACATTGTATGATCAGGTGGATCATGTATCTGTGTATGTATCAGGTGGATACATTGTATGTTCAAGTGGATCATGTATGATGATATGTATCAAGTAGATACCTTGTGTGCATCAGGTGGATGCATTGTATGATCAGGATGATCATGGATGACGAGCTTCAGGATGTTTCTCCATATGACATGCATCAAGACGATCCAGTGATGATGATCAGGATGATCATGTACATCAGGACGATGTATGGTGAGTATCAGGTTGATACTCTGTGGCCGTGGACAGGTTGTGCAAGGGCAGCATGTAATAAGTCCTGGAGATCTGGACAGGTTGTGCTAGTCACGTAAAAGGCCTCAGATGCTCTTTAGAGATATTGCTTGGCAAGACACTCTTTTAAGGTTTTGCTAGACCACATGTAATAAGTTCTGGAGATCTGGACAGGATGAAAAAGGCCTCAGATGCTCTTTAGAGATCTTGCTTGGCAAGACACTCTTTCAAGGTTTTGAGGGGACCACATGTAATAAGTCCTGGAGATCTGGACAGGATGAAAAAGGCCTCAGATGCTCTTTAGAGATCTTTCTTGGCAAGACACTCTTTTAAGGTTTTGTGGTAGGGGTCACATGTAATAAGTCCTGGGGATCTGGACAGGATGAAAAAGGCCTCAGATGCTCTTTAGAGATCTTGCTTGGCAAGACACTCTTTTAAGGTTTTGTGACAATCACATGTAAAAGATCCTGGGAGATCCGATAGGTTGAGTTGTGTGCTCGTAAAATGCCTGGGATGCTCTTTCGAGGTTTTGTTGATGCACGTAATCAATCCTGAGGATTCCACAGTATGGCCAATGATGATGAAGACCTACAGGTGTTGGGCCTACATCAAGTATGAAAAAGGACTAGCTCTGTAGAACTTCCTGTGATGAGTAGATCGAAGATAGATTGAGATAGCAGTAGCAGTGACGATGATGATGATCTAGTACGATGATCCAGAGAAGAAGACTTGTGCTAGCAGATATGTGTCAATAAATACCTTCCTAGTTAAGAGGGAGTGTTGATGTATCTATAACTTCGGAATGTATTTCATATATGTATATTGTATTCCTATAGATATGTTATTATTCCTCTATACGGAAGTGTCGTCATTTATATTGTAAGTGTCGTAACTTATACTTGATGGGTTATTAGACCACCTTGATGGAGTCGGCCCTGTATAAGTCATGTGGGTTAAAGGGTTATTAGACCACCCTATTGGTGGTTGGCCCTGTCAGCATTATGTTATGTGGTTAAGTTAAGGCCGACCTAGTAAAGGTTATTAGGAAAGTCAAGTCAAGTATAAATAGAGTGCGGGAGGCACTCTATTTGATCATTCACTTTCTCACTTATACACTCATTAGAGAGTGGCACACTAGTGGAGGAGGAGAAGCTACTGCTAGGAGGACTATCTCTTGTACTTGGGTTGTATCATTGCTCTATCTATCTCTGAGGAAGTTGCAAGGTTTTTCACCATCTTGGTTTTCCCTAGTGAAACTCTGTGTATCTTGTATGCTTGCATTATTGTGTCCATGATTGATATGCTATAGATATGTTGTACATGTTATTCTCTCAGTAAAGATCCTAGATCATATTGAAATTTCTGAAAAACTAACAAGGAGTACCATAGGAAGCCCAAAGTAGCTATCCCATTGAGAGGACTTGCCAGCGAAAAGGGCAATGACCCCTACCGGATTGACTAGTTCCCACCCATGAGGTAAACCAAGAGCTATTGTTTGTGGCAAAGCGTTTATCATTTTTACCTGAACCGTGGAGTGAGGGGTACTACCCCAATACGCAAACCATTAGATAACATTGGTGGTTGAGTGAAACCCCTGAATTGTTAAGAAGCCGAACATACCTGGGGTCCATATCTATTTTCAGCTGAACTGTTGTCGATCACTTCTGTGCCATTTCAGATCCATTCTGAGCCATTTCAAATCCATTCTGAAATCCGTTCCAGATCCATTTATTTCAGATCTATTCTAAAATCCGTTTCAAATCCAACCGTTTTCGATCCATTCGATGCCATTTCAGATCCATCTGTTATCGATCCCTTCCGTGTCGTTGCAGATCCAATTGTTCTGATCCCTTCAGCTCCTTATAGATCCATTTCTGGAAAAAAAAAAAACTTTGTTTCCCTTGAAACTTCCCTGATAGCCCTTTAATCCCATTCTACATATTTCATTCATGAGGACCCTATCCCAAATTCTACTTCCCAAAGCTAGAAATCTCACATTTGTCTATTTTTAGGGTTTGCCATAACTTCTTCAATTTTCACCCACTCGCCTCCAAATTTTTCCACCGTGTTTATTCTCTATTTTTGCTTCCTTGTCCCTCTCTGACAAATTTTCCCATTCTTTCCCCCCGCTTCTAAAATCCTCATTTTCTGCTTCTTTGTCCATTTGAAAGTGTCCAAAACCTAGTCAAACCCCAATTACCCATCATATTTTTTCCCAAATCCAAATTTCCCTTTACTAAATAAGCTTTTGTTTGTGTTTTTCTACCCATTGCCAAATAATAATAAAAAAACTCCTAGTTATGGTTGTCACCCGCGCAGGAGCAAAAACCATGGAGGAAGCACTTACAGCCATCCAAACCAAACTCCAGGATCTAGATGAAAATTTTCTTGGCCTCCATCTTGAGCATTCAACCATGAACAACAAACAACAATCCGAGTCTTCATCAGATAATGGGTTCTCTTCTTCCAGCAATTTTCGTGGTCCGAAGCTTGATTTTCCTCGCTTCAATGGTACTGATCTGACTGGATGGATCTATCGTGCAGAATAGTATTTCAGTCTGCATAATACTTTTGATGTCAACAAAGTTCCACTTGCATCATTTCATTTGGAATAGGTAGCTCTTCAATCGTACCGTTGGTACATCAAGGCTTATGAAGAGCCAAAATGGCCAGATTTTTGCTAGCTCCTTTTGCAACAATTTGGTCCTAGTGCTTTTGATGACTTCATAGGAGCCCTCACTAAACTTAGCCAAATTGGCAGTGTGAGAGAGTATCAGAAAGAATTTGAGAAACTAGCCAATCACATTGAGGATTTTCTGATGAATTCTACAGGAGTTGTTTTATCAGTGGTCTTAAGGATGAAATCTGCTCAAAGGTTAAAATGTTATGTCCCAACACAATGATGGAAGCCCTGGGTTTGGCTAAGTTGGCAAAAGACAAGATTGCATCCCAATAACGCTGCAAACCCACGTTTGTTCCCTTCCGAAATATGGGTTCTCAATGACCTCCCATCCCGCTAGCTCCTCAACCAACTCCTATCAAGCATTTGTCTGAAACAAAGATGCAAGCACGTAGAGAAAAAGGGATTTGTTATAATTGTGATGAATAATTCATTCGAGGACATAAATGTGTTCAGCAAAAGCTCTATCTATTGGATATGGATTCTCCGCCTGCCTCTAAAATTTTTGAAGAAGCTCCAGATATAATGGATGATCAGGTCGATATTTAGGAGCCGCCTATTGACCCCCCATCTCAAGACGACCAACCAGATATATATCTCCATTCTTTATCTAGCATAACCACCCCCCAAACAATGCGGGTCAGGGGTTACTTCAAGAAGCTTCCTCTTACAATACTCATTGATTCTGGTAGCACTCATAACTACATTGACCCTTGGATATCCAAACAGGCTGATTGTTTTGTCCATCCTTGCTCCAACTTTGAAGTCATGGTTGCTAATGGAGGAACCTTACCTTGCAAGGGGAAGTGTCACAATGTGCGTATCTCTCTGGAATATTATAACCTGCGCTCTGACATGTTTTCCTTGTCCCTAGGAAGATGTGATGTGGTTATGGGCATTCAATGGTTACACACACTTGGGCCCATCTTATGGGATTTTTCTGAACTTTGGATGCAGTTTTCAGTCAATGGGAAACAACACAAATTTACAGTCTTACAATAAGGGTCTCTCTGCATCATCAGTTCACATCGCCTGGAAAAGTTCCTTCAGAATAATTCACATGGTGTCATCGTTCAACTCCATTCCATTCAGATGCACCCATCAACGGTCTCCACTACTTCCTTGGATAGATATGCAAGTGTCTTTGGTGAACCAGTGGGCTTGTCTCCTTCAAGATACCTTTCCAGTAAGAATTTAGCCGCATCTACATCTTAGCAGGAAATGATGGCTATTTTGCATGCAGTATAGAAGTGGCATCCATACCTATTAGGGAATTATTTCTGCATCAAGACTGATCTCCAGAGTCTAGAAAATTTCCTGGAACAATAGGTCTTCTCCCCAGAACACTTGAAATGGGTTATCCAACTCATGGGTTCTTCCTATGCGATCACTTACAAGAAGGGTAAGGACAATATGGTGGAAGATGCTCCTTATCACACATTTGATGACCCATTTTCTCTTACAGCTATCTCTTTGCTTGTTCCAAATTGGTTGCAATCTGTTCAACATGGCCATCTCTTCTATGAACTCCATGCTTCTTCATCGGCAAGGCGCTCTGGGTTCCTCAAAACGTATGACTGAGAACAATGTAACTTATTTTGGCAGGGACTGAAAAAAGACAATTCAACAGATGGTGGTTGAATTTGATACTTTCCGGGTCAACAAGGGTGAAACGACACTCCTTTTGGGACTACTCGAACCCTTTCCCATCCCTACATAGATTTGGACAACTATTTTTATGGATTTCCTAGAAGCGCTCTAGTGGTACAATACCACATCTAAAAGGACACCATATGAAGCAGTCTATGGATAGGAACTGCCAGTTCTTCTTCCATACACCATCAGCAGCTCCCTCATTTAGGAAATTGACTGGGTTCTTCGAAACCGTGATCAGATTCTTCTCATTCTGCAGGACAATCTTCACATGGAAAGAATTCGACTAAAACAACAAGCCAATCAGCACCGTTCTGAGCGCACTTTTCAAGCAGTTGATATGGTTCTTCTTCGACTACATCCTTCCAAGCAATCCTACCTGAAACTCAAAAGGCGTCAATGGCTCGGAATGCAACTCGAGGATGTTACAGGGGAACCACTCCTTCAGATTCTGCATCAATTTCCACATCTAAAGCTTTGAGGACAAAGCTTTTTCTAAGGGAGAGGGGATGTTAGGAACCTGTCTCAACCCTTCTCTTTACTTTGTTAGTATATTGTTGTTGGACGTATATGCTTTGTAAGTCATCCCATAGTATTTGTTGATCCATAGTTTGTATTAGCCCATGGTATTGACCCATAGTATTGGACGCATATGCTTTGTAAGTGGTCCCATAGTATTATATGTCCCATGGTATTGACCCATACTATTGGGCATAGACTTAGTATATAAGTGTGTGTTGAGGCTAATGAAGACACCATGAAGTTATTTGTATTGAGCTTGCTTAAAGGATTTTCCCCCCTCGAAGTGGCTTGCGATCAATAAAGCGATTATGAGTTTTGTTATTTCTGCTATCTCGTGTATTCTCATTAATTAATTGTTGCGGGTTCTTCACATTCAAGGAACCAACAAAACCCCTTTCACCGGCCCTTTCGGCAACAGTCTGCGAGCAGACTGAGGTCTCACCCGAGACGAAATTATGGGGAGGTTGTGAAATCAGGTTTCCACAATCGGGTGATGCACGCTTCAATGGAATGGTGGACTGCATGAAGTCCTCCTACTTTGCGGTTAATGCTTAGGCTATCGCGCATCCAATGACTGCGCGATGTGGGATAACTGCTCAACAACAGGACAACGCAATGGAGGACAGCGCTTCCTCTTCAACACTTGTGCAACTCTGACAGAATTTACTTAGTGCAAAATGACGCATTCAACAGCATAATAGACTACAAACCATGCAAACTTATACAATAAGGCGAACTACAACGTAACTACGCACTTCCGGTGCTGCACTTCGGGGAATCGCACTATACAGACTTCGTTGGCTTAAGTGTTTACCCGATAAAATTATACATTCATCTGAGTTAGAGGTACTTTTTCATTCAATATCCGTTCACATATGTCGATACTTAACATATTATTTCCATCCTTTAACCTTATGGCGAATACATATAAAAGCAAGAACACTTGAACTCATAAACAAGACCTTAACTATTCAACATAAGTAAATATACATATGCAAACACATAATCAATCACATAACACAAGGAATTAACATGGTTCACCCCCAGGATGGGAGCTACGTCCACAGGAACTGTTGATTATATTATCAATGGGAAGGGTTTAACAGTTCTGTCTGCGCACTCAGCTGCAGACTCTCTTCTCTCTCAGTAGGTCACTGCGCACACAGCTGCAGAGCCTTTTACAATGAGTCTTTCTCTCGACAGAGATCAATATTCCGCTATAAGCAATAAGAATATTAACCCTTTCCCTTACAAAATATGCCCATTTATATATTGTGCCCTTAGGTCACGTATTTACATTCATGATGGGATAAAAAACCCTAAGGTTCCCAAAAAATGGTGTAGTTACCCCACTAAACAAGATTGTTAGGATCTGATAGAGACTCGTCTTCATGGCCATCCTTATGTGCATGGTCACATTGCTTTCATCCCCCCTGTCAAGTGCATGCCAATGGGTCACTTTCACCACGTCGTTCCTTCTCTAACGGCTTCATGCGGACGGTTCACGTAGTGCTGTCGTTTCCTCTATGACTAGTCGTTTACCTTCTGTGCCACTCTTTACCCTCCTGCTGGGAATCATGGAGTATCTTAACCAAAATAGACTATCGATCAATCTCACCGTAATTTACACCGTTTTCCATCCAAAACTTCTGCCCTGCTGCATCTTTGCGGAGCTGGAACTTCACAGCAATGTATCTTCGCGGAGCTGCCTCTTCGCAGTGATGTATCTCCGTCGTACAGTAACTCTATCTCTTACTTTGTTGACGTTGCGCAGTCTCCTCGCAGCTCCCAAAAACGTCTTATCCAAAATTGGCTTGCTTGGACCATGCCCAACAAACTTTTCCCTCCCCATCGAATCTCATGAGTCGTTGGGCGTAGCCCGCAGGTAGGTCATCGAGATTGGATGGCAAGGCTAAAGGGGCATATCTAGAAGCCATGGCTCTTATGTTTTGCTTGGGAGTAGAGGGATTTTTAGAAGTAGCAGGAGTAACAACAGGTATTACAATAGTAACTTTGGGGACAGCAGGAGGAGTATTCAGGACTTGGGTACTTTGGACAGTAGCTTAAGCGAAGGGAAACAGGCCACTAGTTTCTTCTCGGGCTTGTAAATTTTCCCACAAAGCACTCAGGAAATGGGTCTAGAATCTTCTCTGGTCAAACAAGGTTTCTCTTAGATCATTCTTAGACCTAGATCTAAATGGGGAAGACTCGGTCCTTAAACTTGAAGGGACGTTTTCTATAGTATATATGTCTTTTTTGGGTAAAGAAGACCTAGTTAATGGAGAAATACCTGTTTGGAATTTCTTTTCTTTCTCGATGACCCTCTCTGGGTCCGAAGTAACCTTTGGTATCTCGGGATATGGATGAATTCTGGTAGGTATCCTCCTGGGAGTCAAACCTCCTCCTAGGAGTTCACCGATTTGAAATATGGAGTCGCTAAGAGAATAATACACAATCCTCTTGGTGTCTGACTACTGTTCACCCTCAGCAATTAGCTCTGATCTTATAAAAATTTTAAAGTAAACTCGATCTCTAGTGGAACCGCCTATTTGAAAGTTGGAGTCACCAGGGAAAATGATGCAACCTTGGAACTTCAAACTCTATGTTTTCCCTCAGAGGTCCGATTTGATACTATGAAAACCAGATATTTTCCCCAGCGGAGTCGCCAGAATGTTATCACTCAATATTTTCCTAGGTTGTGTCAGGAAATACCATGAGGTAACTATTGCAAACCAATCTTTAGTGGACGGAAACTAACCTTTCCAACCACAAAGAGGGATCTCTCTTTAGTGCTTCCATCAACAATATATAGCTTGAATGGGCTGGGTTATTGGTAAGAGTGGTGGCTAGACCTTCAGACAATGAATTAAAGGGTTTTTTGTTGTTGTTTGGGGTTAAGAATAGGAGTACAGTTGGGCATGGAGTCAACTTCGGTGGGTTTACTGTCACCAATGACAGATTCAGACCACAATTGCAGAGTCAATAAGCAAGGTAAATGGGGTTCTTTCTAGTCAAAGTGATCAGCAGGTGAAGGCAGAAAAGGGAACAAGTTTCGTTACAAGGTTAGAGCATTTGTAAATGAATTCTAACCTGCAACTTCAAGAGGAAAATGGTGGAATACCTAGTCATATGCATCTGGAGCATGAGGACATGAATTCCAGACCATGTAGTCTTGATCTAGGTACTACAAAAGAGAACAATCAATGGAAATACAAAGCAAGAACACATGCACAGGGAATAACAGACATCAGAACACACATCACAGGAATCTCAAGATCTAGAATCGGGTCTTCTCATTAAATTCAGAAGTTGGGTTCAATACATACACAGAGCAGTAATCTCTCTGAAACAAAAATAGGTGCTAACAGGTTTCATAAGAACCTTGCATCTACAAGATTATCTCCTTCCTCAAGCATCATATTACACACAGATTCTACCCATGTAATTAAAATTTATGTATTTGATCATGGAAGGCATTATCTGAGTACTAAGTATTATGAAACCATAAATTTTTCTTGTTATATTGGAGACAAGTTTATTCAGGACCTAGCCAATTGACTAGTGAGCTAATGAGTTGTCCAACTGTCATCGTTAAAGAAGAAGTTTGACCAAATATTTGAACATGGAGACGTTCTTCTTCACAACAATATGTGCATGAATGTAGCAACATAGAACATGGTATCTCGAGCTTCCAATCTACAATTCCCATGTGCCCATTTTCCATGAAAGCGCCGAGAAGTATTACAACCTTCAAAATCATATCCAAAAATGCATTTTGTTAGTAGGAAATATTCTGTGTGAATAGGAACTCTTCATCTGGAACAAGAACTATTCTCAACATTCCCAAAGACTAGAAAAATCTTATTTAAACCTTCTTAAAATATTGAAATCAAAGGAAATATAAAAATTAACTAACATTTACTTTATCGTGCTTAGGACTGCAGGTTTGATATATGTAGTTGGTGATATGATAAATATTAGATTGAAATATAGGCTTTCATGGAGCAAAAAGGTAGGTGAAATCATGTCAAAATAAGGGCTCGTCGGTATTAATCCAATATATATTGGAATATATTATTCCATGTGCTCCAATATATACTACAATAAACATATGTAGCATTTCCACAATGCTTGTTATTAATAGAACAACATGGGAATGAAATATTTTAATTTTATCATATAGCAATGAAATAGTTTAATTTACTTTTGATTAAATTCACTAAACATATTAAACGCTTCTTTGGAGCTAAGGAATCCCACAGTGTTAAATAAATTTGTCATTTTTGTATAGGGAGTAAATATATGTTTAGTTATGAATTTTTATTCGTTAGACTTTGTTGAGTTTGAGTGTGGTTAAGTAATTACTTCATGTATTGTAATTTATCCACCAACAAGAAGAAACAAAAATGCAAATCCCCTAGTATACCTTATACCTCTTTTAATTAACATTGATGATGATAGACATAAAAAAAATGGAAGGGTTACACAATTTCAATGAGAGAGTGTGTGTAGGACGGCATCGATAGTCATCTTCGTCATCACAGTCTACAAATAATCTACACATTTCCCCTCATATTGAAATAAATGATTTACATATAAGTGTTATGTTCAATTATTAGTCAATCACTACACATATGGGTGTTAATGATGACATATAATTATGTTGATGAAGGAAAAGATGCCCATGAATAATGATCTCACCCAAACTATCATGATACATCAACATTAATTGGCCATATCATTATTATATCATTAGTACTTTATCCCCAAATGACTAAATCCTCCTCATTAGTGTAGGAACCACTCCTAAAAAAACAGTTATTGATTTTATTCAATAAATGCTAAGCAAACAAAAAAATTGAATATTACCCCCTTAGAAATTTCAAGGGGATCAATGATTTTTGAACTTATGATTTTCACATTATATTCCAATCCCCAATGAATTTTAAAAATAAAACATTTTAGCATATCCACATTACAACATCATACTTTTTGCACCTTCAGAGGCAATTGCTAATATATTTTGTTTTTCCTTATCCTTTAAATATGTAGAGTTTTAGGGGATATCCAAATAGATGGAAGGTCTTTTTTTCTTAGGTAATTCACTACTTATTTCGACTTAATTTGCATGACATTCTATTTTATGAAAGTGATAAAAATTAACATATCATTTTTTCAATTTTTTATTATCGCCTTCAACACTTGGTAAATAACGAGTTATGATGGATCTTTGTTGGCTTATCTTATCACATCTCACCCATGTAGTATATGTAAAGTTCCTATTGATCCATGATTTAAGATTTCCTATACATTTTAGATATATTTTATAAACATGAACTATACCTTGAAACTTCAACCATTAAAAATATCTTACTTTCTTTCAAATAAAATTTCAGGTAAAACTTTAAGAAAAAAAAGTATATTTATCCTATACCAAATTTACAATCGTCTAATAATTAATACCACCCAAACACTCATTGAATTTAATATTCAAGAAAAGCTTTTAAATACTTTGCATCACCCAAATAGACAAAAAATAATTTAATTGCAAAATTAACTCTAATTAATTGGAGTTTACTTAGTCACATTAACCAATAATGTCTTAGGTATCTATGTTGTTCTTGTTTCTATAGCTTTTAGCTTATACCAATAGCTATTAGAAAAGTCGGTGGCATTGCCACTTTGTGGCTCTTTTTTATAAACAAGTTTGGGGCTTAGGTTGAGAACCTCTTCACATGGGAATGCAATAACTCCATAGAGGTTTAAGCCTCAGAAAAAATTTGTTTAGCAAGATGAAAAAATCATCATCACATTCCATATTCCACACATAAACATCGCAAATTTCCAACAATACATCCACAAATATTTTTCTATCCTCTATAAAATCCCCCAGGTATAAGAAGTACTCTCATGCTTCCTACTATAGAACAACAATATTGGTTTCAAAGCATTCAGAAAACCTTTCTTTGAGATAATATGATATTAATTCCCCAATTAATAGCTTATTCTTAGCACCCTCCTAGACTAGTCGAACGTCACCATGTAAAGAGATTCCTACTACCTTCAAAGCAAGTGGAAAACCTTTACATTGCACTTGCACCTATTATGCATACATTAATAACCATAACTGGAAATATTATAGGTGGAAAAACCAATCAAATACACATTTTTTTGTTGAGAGTATTGATGGGATTACATAATATGCTTTACAGTTCAATCACGGCTTTTTTTTATGGCTTCTGAAGATGAATGTACTTTTTTGTTGAAAAGTCATTCTATTAAAGAAATTGACCACTATCAAAAATCCCAAAAGTAGAAAAGGGAGAGAGCATCGCCATCATCCAACAATGGAAATTCATATATCTTATTAGAGATTGTCTTGGGGAATATGGTAGAATGATCTTGGGTTTCATGAGAAAAAATATGATCACCTCATGCAAAATTTGCGTCTAGTTCTTCTAACAATGTGTATTATGATGTTGATCTTTGTCCCTACAAGAATAATATTTGGTTGGCTACTTCTCCTTTCATTTGGATCCCTAGAATGACTATGTAGGAGAATTCACTATTGGAGAGTTGGTGGTATTTGCATGGTATTTGGTAGTTTGAATCCTTTAAAATACTTGAATGGTTTGGTGTCATTGTTACTATGAAAAAATAAATATTTATGTTTGGATCCTTTATAATACTTCTTGAAGGGTTTGGTATCATTGTTATTATGAAAAATAAATAAAAATTGGAACATATGTCAAATGCCTCCATTTGCAAGAGCTTGTCTTGCTCATTGATAATCCTCTGCTGCCAATTGTTGTACAAAATACTTGACCACCTATTGATTTTCTGACTGATCTGGGATCTGAAGTAGTTTCTTTGAAATTTGAACTAGTTTTAATTCCTATCAAAAATTGAATGAATTCATTGACTTGTCAAATTCCCTTAAACATTAGAATGATTAGATGGTTGATATTCTACCTTTAAAATTTCCTCCACTTGTCATCAATCTCCCTAGAATCTTGTAGTAGAAAATTGTGGATTTGCCAAATCTAGAATAGGAAATGAGATGTTCATCAATAATTCTAAGAAGGTCATTGAAAATCCTATTGAGTTCATCCTCAACTTTGTGATGATAATTCTTGATCCATTTGACAATAATATCATTACCCTTTGTATCTTCTTTCTACTCAATGGAGGACATATCCGCCATGAAGCTCTTGACACCCCAATGACATTCTTGTATCCAACTAAGAGCAGGTTTCTCTTTGCAACTTGGTGCTTTGTAATCACATTTGAAAGTTGATGGGTGCCCTTGATGAACATTTGGCCATGATAAGTACTATCTAATACTCATAAACTTGGAAATGAACCGATACAACACTTGGTAATCCCTCTCGCTCCAAATTCTATGAAATCATCACCAACAACACCTTACACGATCTTGAGGTTTTTGGCAATGGTGTTGAACTTCAGTGAGAATGATCGACATTAAGAGCCAATGCAAGATATGGAAGATGATGTGTACATCCCCCATGAAGGAATTCATCGTGATGTGGAAGTGTATTTATTAGATTTTATGGTGATACTAATGACCTAATGGATTCATGGGATGTACATGATTATGTAGGTCCATTCCTTGATATCAGGCCAAAAGTTGGGGTCTTAAAACATAAATTTTGTCTATGGGACTTCTGGGTCATACATGGTGCCTAATTCCTCCACGAGAGCCTTAAATAAGAAACATTTAGTATACAAGTAAGATATCTTTGTCATTTTGAGGTTTAACACACCATGAATAGTTGTCAAGGTCTAATCCATGATCTAGGGACAAAAGGGGGGGTATTAAGTGATAGTATTTGTGTCCATGGTTGATGGGAGCCACATAGTAAACATATTCCATGTGAGCAAGATATCATGTCCATTTTTATGTTTAGAATACCATGGATGGTTCTTCAAACATAAGGCATGGTACATGGCCAAAATTATAGGTCCAAATCCACAACTAATCCTTGCATACAAAATATTTATCATGTAAGGGAGATATTTTTGAAGGTATAACAATCCACAGATAGTTGTAAATTCCTAGGCCATGTGTTGCTTGGTTTTTCAACCAAGCATGTGCAAGGATGCACCTATTAACTTGTAATAGCAGTCTCAAATGAAAAGCAAATAACAATAAACTGAATCTAATCTAACATTAACATGTATAAGAAAGAAAAAAAACTAGATTTCGAAACATAAGCAAATAAGACAAGAGATTTAAAAGAATTTGTTTTTGTACTACCTCAAATGGTGAGGATGATGGTTGTTGAGCAACTCCAAGGTTGAGAAGCTCCAATATCCAATGGTCTCTTCTTCTCCAAAGCTTAAATGGGGATCTTCAAACTCGAAATGGGAGGCAATGGCTCTCAAAGAGAATTTGGCAGCATAAGGATAGGATGAAATGTGGATGGAAAGTGAGGAGCCCCTATCATCTTTTAATAGTTTTTGGTGATGGGGAATACCATTATGGTTTTGAGGAAAACAATGGTATTAACCAACATGGTTTAGGTCTCTTTTTCCCTCCTTTTCCTTTTTTGAATATTTTTTATATTTTTATTCCCTTTTAATATTTTTTGGGAATTTTGGACCATTTTTTAGGATTTTTTGTGTTTTTTGAGGAAAAATATATATTTTGAGGGGGAAAAGGTGTATTGTGGTCTTTTGGTGACCTTTTGATGGTTTTAGAGGCTCAAATTGTGGAAAAGTGGACAAATGGGTCATGTGAATAAGGGAATGAGCTAGTGAGCACTTTTTGGGTGTTAACAGATTGCCCCCTGATGTGTGAGGGCAGGATCTCATCGTATGGATGATAGACATCATAGTTATTTTGTATTTTTCCTGGGGTTTGGATAAGGGAAGAGACCGATTGGAGACTGGATCAACGACCCCTTGGAAGCTGCAACAACTGAAAAAATACATGGACTCAAAATGAATGAGGAATAATCTGTGATTATGGACAAGGCGGGCATACCCATGCTCATATCAAGATATATACATAACAATTAAGCCCAAGAAGTGGGTCCTGAATAATACATAAAAGAAAAACTGTTGGTACATCATAATGGTCCAGAGGGAACACAATGCTGGGACATACTCATGGTCATAACATGACTAATCTCAATAACAGATACACTGGAATAAAGCAACATCCATTCTGAACAAGGTATCAGAAGAGCTGATGAACTGCTGAAACTGTAGGGTCTTAATGACTATGAGTCAATTCCTGAAGAGTATCTCTAATTGTATACTCAAGGGAGTATAAAACTGGGGTACATCTGAATACTGTCGCCAAGCACAACCGGGATCTCCATAGAAAAAATGTAACTGGTTTTTTCTATAAGTAGTCTCTTAAATGTGGAAGAGTCAAGTGATATCTGGGGTCTTCGATGTTAAATTTTCAAAATTTACTTCAATCTGATATAGGATCTTAACTGAGAGAACAACATGTACAGCATATCTACAGCATATCAATCATGGAGACAATAATGCAAGCACACAAGAGACACAAAGATTTACTTGGGGAAAACCATAAAGGTGAAAAACCCCAATAACTTCCTCAGAGATAGATAGAGCAATGATACAACCAACCAAGAGAGATAGCCATAAACTAGCAGCAGATCCTTCTCCTCCATAAGTGCGCCACTCCTCCTTGAGTGCAAGTGTGAGAAGTGAGTGAGTAAATAGAGTGCCTCCCGCACTCTATTTATACTTGACTTGACTTGCCTTTTTACCTAACTCATGTAGGCTCGAACTTAACCACATAACATAATGCTGACTAGGCTGACCCCCAATAGGGTGGTCTAATAACCCTTTGACCCACATGGCCGACCCCCAATAGGGTGGTCTAATAACCCTTTGACCCACATGACTTATATAGGGCCGACCCCAAACAAGGTGGTCTAATAACCCATCAAATATAAGTTACGACACTTACAATATAAATGACGACACTTCCGTATAGAGGAATAATAACATCTCTATAGGAATACAATATACATATATGTGAAATACATTCTGAAGTTACATATACATCAACATTCGACAAATAACTGAAAGGGTTGATACCCTGTACAAGTCTTAACGATGCGATCAAGGTGTTGAAGTCAAGCATGTGAGAAGCAATCATTTGGAGAGGCATTGAGGAATCCTTTTGAAATGATCCGTAGGCACTCATCACAAATGGTGATGAGTCCAAGGCATAGGGACCTCTAGGTCTATCCTCTGGAATAGATTTGGTTGGCATCGACAGAGGGAGACTTGCAACTACCAATGCAATGATGTTTCCTTGATAAGAGCACGAAGTGTACAACTGAAGTGTGATAATACTGATGGTAGGATTGTCATACTATGGGGATGGAAAATAACTGGGGTCATAAAGTGGGTGGACTCAAACTTCCTTTGTTCAGAGCATGATGATATGGTTGACCTAGCAGCATAGGAAACTGACTTTTAGGTGTGAGGATCATAGCTTAAGGGATCAGGGGTATGTATTGTATACTAGAGTGCCTCTGGGGGACAAGCTGATGGATGCTATTGGGAGGCTCTCAAGGTGACATACTGTAGAATACTTTGAACAAAGGCAACCATAATGGGGAAGCTACCATGTGAGTAGACATGATCTATTGTGGCACCGAAAAAAATCCGTTGGGTCCTTCTTCGTAGTTTTAATGAACTCCAAGAAGAGATAAAAGTTTGCTTTAAAATGGTACTGTCCTATGGATTTATGTGAGCCCAGGACTGTTCATTCTTGTAAGTGCTTTCATTTTTAAGGAGTCTGAAAATGGCAAGAAGACTCTGAATTGGTGGTGTTAAATTTTCAGAATTTACTTCAATCTGATCTAGGATATTAACTGAGAGAACAACATGTACAGCATATCTACAGCATATTAATCATGGACACAATAATGCAAGCACACAAGAGACACAGAGTTTACTTGGGGAAAACCATACAGGTGAAAAACCCCAATAACTTCCTCAAAGATAGATAGAGCAATGATACAACCAGAATACAAGAGATAGTCTTCTCCTAGCAGCAGATCCTCCTCCTCCACAAGTGCGCCACTCTCCAAAGTGTGAGTGAGAGAATAGAATGTGTAAAATGAGAGAGACACACTCTCTATTTATACACTAACTTGACTTGACCTTTACTCAACTAGGTCGGCCTCAACTTAACCACTTAACATAATGCTGACTGGGCCAACCCCCACTAGGGTGGTCTAATAACCCTTTGACCCACATGGCCGACCCCCAATAGGGTGGTATAATAACCCTTTGACCCACATGACTTATACAGGGCTGACCCCAACAAGGTGGTCTAATAACCTATCAAGTATAAGTTACAACACTTACAATATAAATGACGACACTTCCGTATAGAGGAATAATAACATCTCTATAGGAATACAACATACATATATGTGAAATACATTCCGAAGTTACATATACATCAACACTCCCTCTTAACTAGGAAGGTATTTCTCGACACAGGTCTTCTAGCACAAGTCATCTTCTCTGGATCATCGTCACTAGATAATCGTCATTGAGTCATCATCATCGTCACTGCTGCTGCTATCTCAATCAATCTATGAATCTACTCATCATAGGAAGCTCTACAGAGCTAGTCCTTTTTCATACTGGATGTAGGCCCACTACCTGCAGGTCTTCGTCATCACTGGCCATACTGTGGAATCCTCAGGACTTATTACGTGTGTCACAAAACCTTGCAAGAGCATCCTAGGACCTATTGCGGGCACACAACCCAACCTATCGGATCTCCCAGGGAGCTATTACATGTGACCCTACCAGAAAACCTCAAAAGAGAATCCCAGGACTGATTACGAGCACACAGCTCAACCTATCGGATCTCCCAGGGCGCTATTATATGTGGTCACCACAAAACCTTGCAAGAGCATCCCAGGACTTATTACGGGAACACATCCCAACCTATCGGATCTCCTAGGGCAATATTACATATGGTCATGGAAAAACCTTGCAAGAGCATCCCAAGACTTATTACAAGCACACAACTCAACCTATTGGATCTCCCAGGGTGCTATTATATGCCATAGGACAAAAACTCGAAAGAGCATCTGCCAGATATCCCAGGGAGCTATTATATCCCAGTGGAAAAACCTTGCAAGACTATTTGCAGATCTCCTAGGGCTCTATTATATGTCCTCCCAGAGCAAAACCTCGAAAGAGCATCTTCCAGATATCCCAGGGCAAAATTATATGCCATAGGCAAAACCTTGCAAGACTATCTGCAAATCTCCCGAGGCGCTATTATATGCTCATCTGCACAACCTGATCCACGGCCACAAAGTATCAACCTAATACTCACCATACATCATCCTAATGTATACATGATCATCCTGATCATCATCACTACAACATCCTGCTGCATGTCATCTGGAGCAACATCCTGAAGCTCGTCATCCATGATCATCCTGATCATATAATGCATCTACCTGATGCATACCAAGTATCTACCTGATACATATCATCATACATGATCCACCTAATCATACAATGTATCCACCTGATACAAATACAAAAACATGATCCACCTAATCATACCTGATACATATCAACATACATGATCTACCTGATCATACACAGTATCCACCTGATACATATACAGATACATGGTCCAAGCATCCAACATGATGCATATACAAATGATCCTACTGATCATATCTAGCATCCAACATGATGTGTATATACATATACATATAAATGATCCAACTGATCATATACAGCATCCAACATGATGCGTACATACATATACATATAAATGATCCAACTGATCATATCCAGCATCCTCCTGATGCATATACAAAGCAGTAACTGGAGCATCGTCCTAATGTTCATCATCCAGCGCTTACATCCACAGCCATGTGAAGGATCCTCCTTCCAACATGCTTGGAATGGCTTCTGCAAATGTGTCCATCACTTCTTCCTCGAAGTGTCATCAATCTGAAGAACACTGAGCCTCTCCCTGAAGTACTCAAACTTCACCCTGGCTAGCGGCTTCATCAGCACATTTGCAATCTGCTCATCCGTCGCAATGTACAGGAGCTTCACAGCTCCTCTCTACACCATATCCTTGATATAGTGATATTTGATCTCTATGTGTTTCGACCTATCATGAAACACTGGGTTCTCAGACAGCTTCACACAACTCTGGTTATCACAGAAGATACTAGTAGCATCCAACGGGAGATCAAATAACTCAGATAGTAGCTTCCAAAGCCATACTGCCTCACAACTAGCTAAACAAGCTGCAACATACTTTGCCTCAGCTATACTCAGTGCTATGTAGGATTGCTTCCTACTGAACCAAGAGATTACACCTAATCCCATACTGAAGCAACATCCAGATGTGCTCTTCCTATATGCAGCACTACCAGCCCAATCTGAATCAACATAACCCTGCAGGTTAAACTTTTGATTCGCTTCATACTTGATCCCATAATCCACTGTACCCTTCAGGTACCTCAGAACATGCTTTACAACAACCAGGTGGACACTCCTTAGATCCGCCAGGAACTGGCTCAATGTGTTCACCGCAAAGCAAATATCTGGTCTTGTGTTCGTCAAGTACATCAAGTACCCAATCATTTGACGATACATAAAGACATCAACTGGCTCAGATGAAGCATCACATAGAAGCTTCAGATTCGATGCCATAGGTGTGGCCATGGCCTTGCAATCCATCATCCCGAATCTCTTCAGGATATCAACTGTGTACTTCCCTTGACCAAGGAAGATCCCACCTGCACTCTACCACACCTCCATACCTAGGAAATAATGCATCATTCCCAAATCTTTCATATCGAACTCGGCAGCAAGCTTCCTCTTAGTATCTACAATCAATCTGTCATCTCTTGTTGCAAATAAGTCATCCACATATAGGAGTAGAATCACAGGATTCCCTTTCTCAACCTTGTAGTAAAGGTTGGAATCTGCTTTACTCTTGGTAAAGCCCAAACTAGATAGGAAACTGTCCATCCTACCATACCAAATTCTGGGAGCTTGCTTCAAGCCATACAAGGATTTCTTCCATCTGCATACATATGACTCCCTGTCATGTGTCTCAGAACCAAGTGGCTGCTCCACATATACTTCTTCTTCAACTACACCATTCAGGAAAGCAGTATTGACATCCATCTGGTGTATTTTCCATTTCATTACTATTATATTTCTCTATGTTGTCATCTTCAGCATGCATGTTCTGATAGATCCATATGGAAGTCACAACAAACTTCCCTTCAGCTCTTGTGACCGCATCCCAAACATCGTTCTTCATGATTGACGGATCGTGGCATTCTTCCCGTATCCTGGGAACTTCAATATCTTCAATAGATAATTTTGTTGCTTGAACAAATGTTGCAGTCCTTCTTTTGTAGGTGAAGGTATACGGTCTTTCCTACAAAACAAGTTAAATTGCATGATTAGAAACATCTCATCTTTTTCAGACAAATTCTTACACATAAAGAAATATGTCATACAATCATGCAATTATCTTAGCCAATGCTTCAATACAACATTTATCCATGTTCCACAACTTTCTAGATGCCTTCCAGTCTCTACCAGAACATTGTTAAGAGTTTGCACTACTCCCAACATGTCAGCAAAGAGGTTTCATTCTAGATAAGTAGGATTGGAATGTTGTACAGTGCCATAAGCCACTTACCCATCGCATGCATATTAGTAGTATACTGTTCATTAATGCAATCATTCTAATATGCACAACACA
The DNA here is from genome assembly GCA_027924585.1 of Larix kaempferi. Classification (NCBI taxonomy): domain Eukaryota; kingdom Viridiplantae; phylum Streptophyta; class Pinopsida; order Pinales; family Pinaceae; genus Larix; species Larix kaempferi. The sequence goes on from BSBM01000071.1 coordinate 5,215,652, forward strand.
TATCCTAAGTCTAGGAACATGAGCATATACATCATTGAACAATTTTATTTAAACAAACAAATATCAAGAAATGATAATTAAAATACTTATCTTTGTTTGTTTATTGGGTGGACTCCCTCTAAGTCTTTGCTTTCTTGCAGGAGTTGCTGAAGTAGCTTCTTCTACACCTTTCTGTTGTGGAATGTAGAAAGATGGTCAACTCCCTCTAAATATCTGCATCCTTGTAGGAGCTACTGAATTGTGCTCCTTTTCTTTCTTGCAGGAACAATTGGAGTGTGCTCCCTCTTGATCTTTGCTTCCTGGATTACCTTATATCCATCCTTAATCAATATGCATGCTTATTAGTATCATCATTGTGTTATCCTTGAGGTCTCATACATAATCACACATTTATTAGTATAATCTTAATACTATCAAAACACAATAATCTCAAGAATGTATAGTCAAGATCATTTCAAACACAAATAATAAACATTAGTATTCAAGGTTTCAGGGAAGTCTTCTTTTACTCATGCATATTCTTATTTGATCATAGGTCTCTTCTGATTAGTTAAATCATCAATGCATAAACCCGTGATTACTCAAACCTATACCTTCATAATTCTTCTAGTTAGTCATATCATCAATTATGGTAAGAAACATAATATGCATACAACCATGACTATTCAAACCTACAACTTCATGAATAATAACTATCAACAACACAACAGTATAAGATCCTAACACGAGGTAGGATTCTAGCTTGATATAGGAAAACATACCTGGATTAACATGCTAGCTAGTTATGTCTAACATACCCGCATACTGTCTTTTGGTTCTCTTCAGTGACTTGTGCTAGTAACCTGCATGTCTCATAAGTTAACCATTGTAGAACCAAGTTATACATACCTCGTAACTAGATCTTCTATGCGATCCATGACAATGGATGAATCTTTGTCTTCATGTCACCATGATCATATGTTCTTGTAGTAGAACATGATTTGTCTTTTTTGGTGTACCTTTTATGTTAGTGAACGACATAAACCTCATACAACATCAAAATGCATTAGTACAATCATAAGTGTCAAAACCTTAATCAATGAATATCTTCTATTAAGGTAATACGACAAGTCTAGTAATTAATCAAGATTGTACTATAATGATATAAAGATAAACATATCATAAACTTAACCATGAACAGAATTCAAAACATACCTGTAAGCCATACCTATCAAGATTGCTTGTAATCTTCTTATGGAAGGCCTTAGCCTCATCTCCCTCTAAAACAGGAACTTCTTCACTTATGTAGGTGACCAATCCATCCCCTTCTAGTACTAACCCAATCCACTTGATTTGCAGGAACTGGATCTAGAGCTGTAATAGGGTTTGTCAAAGAAACCCCAAAATTCAAACATTGAATTTCAAACTTCCGAAAGGATAAAAATATGTGCCTTGATGAGCTAATCAAGCTAGTATATTTAGCATTTGAAAACTGCAAAGTTTCACTCCTGAATTTTACCTTTGAAACTTTCGGATTCACTGGACGTGACCCCAAACTAGGGTTTGATGAAGTCCACTCTTCTGTCCAAACAAAAGGTTTGATCCAAACCTCTAAGCTTCTATTTTTATGAGGAGCTTCCAGCTGTGGTCACGGATTTCAAAAATTCCCATTTTTGCAAAAGCCCTAATTTTCCACTTTTCTAATCAAAGTCCCGAACTAGGGTCTGATCAAGCCCGGCCTTCTGCCCAACCAAAAATTCTGATCTTTGTCTCTAAATTTGGATTTTGATGAGTAGCATTCATTCGTGGTCTCTGATTACAAAAATTTGAACTTTATCTGAAACCCTAAATTCCGGAAGCCATGAATGAAGGTGCTCAAAACTAATTCTGTTATGACAGAAATATGTACCTGATTATTTCGGGTGTAACCCCAGACTTTTCAATCCACAGGGTTTGAACAATTTTCCTGAGATAGCTGGACCTGTCATCTTTCCATCCCGACAGGTCTGACCTCAATTGGATTCTCTGAGAGAGATTTATGCCACGTATCGCAATGTGACCTGTTTATGGGATAAACCAGGAGAGCAAACTTGTACGGTGTGCCATGTGTCACTGGTTCAACTTCGGCCTCTAAAAACATTTCTTGAGATAGTACAGTCTGTGTACTACCTATCACTTTTTATGAAATTTCATTTGGAGTTTCCTGTTAGGATATTCCTATACTCCATCCTAGTCCTACTAGCTTTCCAATCATTTTCATTTTCAGTCATGCATGCAAAATTAAGGTTTGCATGCAATTAGGGTTTGCATGCATTCTAGGTCATCAGTCCCAGCACCTAGTCCTCAGCAAACTAGCCCCCGGAGCTTCTTTCAGATAATTTCTAGGCCTCCCAATGACTAATGCGCCCTCCTTTGCTCCACTGCATAACAAGGGCGCCTTCTTCACCTACCAGTTTAGTTATATTCAGTTATATTGAGTTATCTTCAGTTATTTCCTTGATTTAAGGATTATCAGACTCTTTACTGAGTTTATCACTCTGTTGGACCTCCAGTGAGACTAGATTGATCATTTTGACTCCAATTAGAACCTATGGTGCCCTCCACTGAGCCTCCTTCACTATATTAGTGCTTCCATGTGCCAGTTACACCAACCACATTCAATTAGACTCAGTTTGACTCCCGGTTGATCATTACTTATGCATTTATGACTTCACTGATGAGAAGGTGGACTCCTAGTTAGGCATTGATGACTCTCCACTGATTATGGATCTGTGCATGAAGGCCAATTCGAATTCCTCCTAGTGAATTTGAATCCTCATACTCAGCATTGTATATTTACTAGTTCATTATTTTGTTAATAGTAACATGTGTAATTATTCTGCCTCAATCAGAGTTTCTTTGGATCTAAGTGTTAAATTTTCAGAATTTACTTCAATTTGATCTAGGATCTTAACTGAGAGAACAACATTTATAGCAAATCTACAGCATATCATTCATGGACACAATAATGCAAGCACAGAAGAGACACCAAGTTTACTTGGGTAAAACCATAAAGGTGAAAAACCCCAATAACTTCCTCACAGATAGATAGAGCAATGATACAACCAGAATACAAGAGATAGTCTTCTCCTAGCAGTAGAGCCTCCTCCACAAGTGAGCCACTCTCCACAGTGTGAGTGAGAGAATAGAATGTGTAAAATGAGAGAGACACACTCTCTATTTACACACTAACTTGACTTGACCTTTACTCAACTAGGTCAGCCTCAACTTAACCACTTAACATAATGTTGACTGGGCCGACCCCCACTAGAGTGGTCTAATAACCCTTTGACCCACATGGCCGACCCCCAATAGGGTGGTCTAATAACCCTTTGACCCACATGACTTATATAGGGCCGACCCCAACAAGGTGGTCTAATAACCCATCAAGTATAAGTTACGACACTTACAATATAAATGACGACACTTCCGTATAGAGGAATAATAACATCTCTATAGGAATACAACCACTTCCGTATAGAGGAATAATAACATCTCTATATAAATACAATATACATATATGTGAAATACATTCCGAAGTTACATATACATCAACACTCCCTCTTAACTAGGAAGATATTTCTCGACACAGGTCTTCTAGCACAAGTCATCTTCTCTAGATCATCGTCACTGGATAATCATCATCGAGTCATCGTCATCACCACTGCTGATGCTATCTCAATCAATCTATGAATCTACTCATCATAGGAAGTTCTACAGAGCCAATCCTTTTTCATACTGGATGTAGGCACACCACCTGCAGGTCTTCATCATCACTGGCCATACTATGGAATCCTCAGGACTTATTACGTGCATCACAAAACCTAGCTATAGCATCCTAGGCTATTACGAGACACAGCTCTACCTGTCGGATCTCCTAGAAGGACATTACATGTGACCCATCACAAAACCAGGCTGAAACATCCCAGGTTGTTACGAGCACACAGCTCTACCGGTGGGATCTCCCAGGAGCACATTACATGTGATCGCACCACAAAACCTGGCTGAATCATCCCAGGCTATTACGAGCACACAGCTCTACCTGTCGGATCTCCCAGGAGCACATTACATGTGGTCCACCACAAAACCTGGCTGAAGCATCTGAGGCCTTTTTCATCCTGTCCAGATCTCCTAGGAGCAAATTACATGTGGTCTCACCACAAAACCTGGCTGAAGCATCCCAGGCTGTTACGAGCACACAGCTCTACCTGTCGGATCTCCTAGGAGCACATTACATGTGTTCCACCACAAAACCTGGCTGAAGCATCTGAGGCCTTTTTCATCCTGTCCAGATCTCCCAGGAGCAAATTGCATGTGGTCATGGAAAAACCTGGCTGAAGCATCTGAGGACTTTTTCATCCTGTCTAGATCTCCCAGGAGCAAATTACATGCCATAGGACAAAACCTCACAAGAGAATCTCAGGATGTTATGGGTACACAACTCCGACCTGAAGATCTCCTAGGGCACAAATTACATGTCCTCCCAGAGAAATGTCTCGAAAGAGCATCCCAGGATGTTATGGGTATGCAACTCTGACCTATAGAATCTCCCAGACATGCTCATCTGCACAACCTGATCCACGGCCACAAAGTATCATCTGATACTCATAATACATCATCTTGATGTACACATGATCATCCTGATCATCATCACTGCAGCATCCTACTGCATGTCATCTGGAGAAGCTCGTCATCCACGATCACCCTGATCATGCAATGCATCCATCTGATGCACACCAAGTATCTACCTGATACATATCATCATACATAGTGTATCCACCTGATACATAGATACATGATCCACACAATGTATCCATCAACATACATGATCTACCTGATCATACCTGATACATATCAATATACATGATCTACCTAATCATACAATGTATCCACCTGATACATATACAGATACATGGTCCAAGCATCCAACATGATGCATATACACAATACATACAAATGATCCAACCAATCATATCCAGCATCCAACATGATGCGTATATACATATAAATGATCCAGTTGATCATATAAAGCAAAAACTAGAACATCATCCTGATGCTCATCATCCAGTGCTTACATCCACAGCCATGTGAAGAATTCTCCTTCCAACATGCTTGGAATGGCTTCAACAAATGTGTCCATCACTTCTTCCTCGAAGTGTCATCAATCTGAAGAACACCAAGCCTCTCCCTGAAGTACTCGAACTTCACCCTGGCTAGTGGCTTCATCAGCACATATGCAATCTGCTCGTCCGTCGCAATGTACAGGACCTTCACAGCTCTTCTCTGCACCATATCCCTGATATAGTGATATTTGATCTCTATGTGTTTCGACCTGTCATGAAACACTGGGTTCTCGGACAACTTCACACAACTCTGGTTATCACAGAAGATACCAGTAGCATCCCACAGGAGATCAAATAACTCAGACAATAGCTTCCGTAGCCATACTACCTCACAACTAGCTAAACAGGCTGCAACATACTCTGCCTCAACTGTACTCAGTGCTACCCAGGACTGCTTCCTGCTAAACCAAGAGATCACACCTGATCCCATATTGAAGCAACACCCAGATGTGCTCTTCCTATCTGCAGCACTGCCAGCCGAATCAACATAACCCTGCAGGTTAAACTTTTGATTCACTTCATACTTGATCCCATAATCCATGGTACCCTTCAGGTACCTCAGAACATGCTTTACAGCAACCAGGTGAACACTCCTCGGATCAGTCAGGAACTAGGTCAATGTGTTCACCGGAAAGCAAATATCTGGTCTCGTGTTCGTCAGGTACATCAAGGACCCAATCATCTGACGATACATAGTGATATCAACCAGCTCAGATGAAGCATCACATAGACACTTCAGGTTCGATGCCATAGGTGTGGCCATAGCCTTGCAGTCCATCATCTCGAACCTCTTTAGGATCTCTACTGCATACTTCCCTTGTCCAAGGAAGATTCCATCACTCTGCCACACCTCCATTAAAAAAACAAATAGTACATCATCCCCAAGTTCCTCAAATTGAACTCGGCAGCAAGCTTCCGTTGTGTGTCGGCAATCAATCTATCCTCACCTGATACAAACATGTCATCCACATAGTAGTATCACTGGATTGCCTTCCTCAACCTTGTAGTAAAGGTTGGAACCCGCTTTACTCTTGGTAAAGACCAAACTGGATAGAAATATGCCTATCTGAGCATACCAAGTTCTACACATATATGATTTCCTGTCACGTGTCTCAGAACCAAGTGGCTACTCCACATACACTTCTTCTTCAACTACACATTCAAGAAAGCTGTCTTGAAATCCATCTGGTGTATCTTCTATTTCATCACTTTTATATTTCTCTATGCTGCCATCTGCAGCATGATTGATCTTGATAGATCCATATGGAAGTCATAACAAACTTCCCTTCAGGTCTTGGGACTACATCCCAAACATCATTCTTCATGATTGATGGATCATGGCATTCTTCCCATATCCTGGGAACTTCAATATCTTCAATAGATAATTTTGTTGTTGAACAAATGTTGTAGTTCTTCTTTTGCAGGTGATGGCATACAATCTTTCCTACACAACAAGTTAAATTGCATGATTATAAAACATCTCATAGTTTTCAGAACAAATTCTTACACATAAAGAAATATGTCAAACAGTCATGCAATTATCTTAGCCAATGCTTCAATACAACATTTATCCATATCCCGTAACTTTCTAGATGCCTTCCAATCTCTACCAGAACATTATTAAGAGTGTGCACAACTCCCAACATGCCACCAAAGAAGTTTCATTCTAGATATGTAGCAATGGAATGTTGTACAGTGCCATAGGCTAATTACCCATGCATATTAGTAGTATACTGTTCATCAATGCAACTATTCTAATATGCATAATACACAACCTAATTCTAGGAACATCAGTATATACATTATTGAACAGTATTATTTAAACAATAAAATATGCAATTAATGACAATTCAAATACTTATCTTTGTTTGTTTGTTGGGTTGACTCCCTCTCAGTCTTTGCTTCTTTTCTGCAACTCCATTCTTATGTGGATTGTGAGAAGTGGTCAACTCCCTCTGAATATCTGCATCCTTGCAGAAACTACTGAAGTGAGCTCCTTTGCTTTCTTGTAGGAACAAATGGAGTGTGCTCCCTCTTGATCTTTGCTTCTTGGATTACCTGTCCTTGAACTTACATCCATCCTTAATCACTATGCATGCTTATTAGTATCATCATTGTGTTATCCTTGAGGTCTCATAGATAATCACACATTTATTAGTATAATCTTAATACTATCAAAACACAATAATCTTAAACATGTATATTCATGATCATTCACAGATAATAAACATTAGTATTCAAGGTTTCAAGGAAGTCTTCCTTTACTCATACATTTTCTTATTTGATCATAGGACTCTTCTGGTTAGTTGAATCATCAATCAAGATAAGAGATATAATATGCATAAAACCTGTGATTATTCAAACCTATACCTTCATGATTCTTCTGGTTAGTCATATCATCAATTATGGTAAGAAACATAATATGCATACAACCATGACTATTCAAACCTATGACTTCATGAATAATCATTATCAACAACACAACAGTATAAGATCCTAACACAAGGTAGGATTCTAGCTTGATATAGGAAAAACATACCTGGATTAGCATGCTAGCTAGTTATGTCTAACATACCCGCATAATGTCTTCTGGTTCTCTTCAGTGACTTGTGCTAGTAACCTACATGTCTCATAAGTTAACCATTGTAGAACCAAGTTATACATACCTCGAAAGTAGATCTTCTATGTGATCCATGACAATGGATGAATCCTTGTCTTCATGTCACCATGATCATATGTTCTTGAAGTAGAACATGATTTGTCTTCCTTGGTGTACTTTTTATGTTAGCAGACAACATAAACCTCATACAAAACCATAATGCATTAGTACCATCATAAGTGTCAACACCCTAACCAATGAATATCTTCTATCATGCATTCATAATTTTATTAAGGTGATACGACAAATCTAAAATAAAGATTGTACTAACCGTGATAACATGAAGACAAACATACCATAAACTTAATCATGAACAAATGTTGAAACATACCTCGATGAGTCATACCTGTCGAGATCGCTTGTAATATTCTTATGTAAGGCCTTAGCCTCATCTCCCTCTGAAATAGGAACTTCTTCACTTATGCAGGTGACCAATCCATCTTCTTCTAGGATTAACCCAATCCACTTGATTTGCAAGAACTGGACCTGGAGCTGGATATGGGTTTGTCAGAGAAACCCCAAAAATTCAACCTTTGAATTTCAAACTTCCGAAAGGATAGAAATATGCGCCTTGATGAGCTGATCAAGCTGGTATATTCAGAATTTGAAAACGGCAAAGTTTCACTCCTCAATTTTGCCTTTGAAACTTCCAGATTCACTGGACGTGACCCTGAACTGGGGTTTGATGAATCCCACTCTTCTGCCCAATCAAAATTTTTGATCCAAATCTCTAAGCTTCTATTTTTCTGAGGAGCTTCCATCCGTGGTCACAGATTTCAAAAATTCCCATTTTTACAGAAGCCCTAATTTTCCACTTTTCAGATCAAAGTCCCAAACTAGGGTCTGATCAAGCCCGGTCTTCTGCCCAACCAAAAATTCTAATATTGGTCTCTAAATTTTTATTTTGATGAGTAGCATTTAGCTGTGGTCTCCGATTACAAAAATTCCAACTTTCTCCGAAGCCCTAAATTCCGGAAGCCATGAATGAAGGTACTAAAAAATAATTCTGTTTTGACAGAAATATGTACCTGATTGTTTCTGGTGTAACTCCTAACTTTTCAATCCACAGGGTCTAAAAATTGTTTTTGAGATAGCCCGACCTGTTATCTTTCCATCTCGATAGGTCTGACCTCAATTGGATTCTCTGAGACAAAGTTATTCCAAGTGTCGCAACGTGACCTGTTTATGGGATAATACAGGAGAGCGAACTTGTACGGCATTCCACGTGTTACTGGTTCAACTTCGGCCTCTAAAAATTTTTCTTGAGATAGTACAGTCTGTGTACTACCTGTCACATTTAACAAAATTTTATTTGGATCTTCCTAGCCCAAGTTATGACCTTTTTCCCAAGGTCACCTGATTTTGATTACGATCTGGAAGAGGCAGAAACCCTATATTGTACAGATCATAAATCACAAAGTACAACGAATTAGAGGTTGTTCTTTGGACACAAGGTACATGGATATTTAATATTCGACCTGTAAAGGTTTCAGATCCAAAAAAAATTTCCAAAACAAATTTATAGTGAAAGTGCTACGATGACTGGTTTTGCTATATCAAGCCCTAGCATCGTAAGTGCAACAAGTGTCATACATGCCATATCATGCCTTCTTTCAGGCTACCTCTGATACCATGTTAATTTTTCAGAATTTACTTCAATCTGATCTAGGATCTTAACCGAGAGAACAACATATACAACAAATCTACAACATATCATTCATGGACACAATAATGCAAGCATAGAAGAGACACAGAGTTTACTTGTGGAAAACCATAAAGGTGAAAAACCCCAATAACTTCCTCAGAGATAGATAGAGCAATGATACAACCAGAATACAAGAGATAGTCTTCTCCTAGCAGCAGAGCCTCCTCCTCCACAAATGCGCCACTCTCCATGGTGTGAGTGAGAGAATAGAATGTGTAAAATGAGAGAGACACACTCTCTATTTATACACTAACTTGACTTGACCTTTACTCAACTAGGTCGGCCTCAACTTAACCACTTAACATAATGCTGACTAGGCCGACCCCCACTAGGGTGGTCTAATAACCCTTTGAACCACATGGCCGACCCCCAATAGGGTGGTCTAATAACCCTTTGACCCACATGACTTATATAGGGCCGACCCCAACAAGGTGGTCTAATAACCCATCAAGTATAAGTTATGACACTTACAATATAAATGACGACACTTTCATATAGAGGAATAATAACATCTCTATAGGAATACATCCACTTCCGTATAGAGGAATAATAACATATCTATAGAAATACAATATACATATATGTGAAATACATTCCGAAGTTACATATACATCAACACTAAGTTCTATTGCTTGTCTCTTCTTCTATTATTCCTAAATTCTTTCATTGTGAGGTTTACATCATCTCTTTGGATCTTATGTGGGCAATTTCACATGGTATCAGAGCCTTGAGAGTACATTCTACCTCCATTCTTGAGAGTTTTTTATAGGTATTTTGAAGTTCCAGCAGTTGCAGCAGCAGATTCAGCAGCTTTCTATTTGCACTTGTTCAAGCAGTCAAGATGAGCAATTCGAATGCTCCTTCTTCTATACTTCTCACTCCTTTCAATTATTTCGAATGGAAGAGGAAGATGATAATACTCTTGCAATCAAGAGGGTTTACTAGAATAATTGAGGAAAAAGATGTCATACCACATCAAGCTGAAAAGAGAATCAAGCACCTAAACAAAATGGATGAAGCCTTTGGATACATATGCCTTCATATATCTGATGATCTATTGTTTCATACTGATGGATTGAAGTCTCCAAATGATTTATGGATAAAATTGAGGAGTCTTTTTGGAAAACAAGACGAACTAAGAGGCTACATTCTTGAGAATGAATTGGTTTCCCTTCAACCTAGCAATTTTGAGAGCATCCAAGATTTCTTCTCCAAATTTCAGAATTTGGTTTTGCATTGCAAGCAATGTGGCATCACTAAAAGTGATGAGCAATTGATACTCTCTATATTGAGCAAACTTGGATCTCAATTTTCTGTCTTTGTATCTACCTTTCATTCTATTCGAATGTCCATCCCTGGATGGAAGTTTCCCACCTTAAGTGACTTTATTGAAGCTCTCACTCAAGAAGAGAACAAACTATTTCAAATGGGTGCCATCAAAACCTCCAGAGATCTAGCTCTTTTAGCTGGTGAATCAAGTGGAGCGAATGCAAAAGGGGGACAAAAAGGAAAAGGCAAGAAACCTTCAACATCCAAGAATGACAAACAAAAGAGACCAAATTGTACCTACTGCAAGAGAGGAAACCATCCTGAGCATGCCTGCATGCATAAGAAGATTGATCTTCTAACCAAGCTTCTTGAACAAAACAAAATTGTTGTTCCAAAAGAAGCAAAGATGTCAGATTCTAGAAGTGGATCTGATGATTATCATGCATTGATGGTTGGTTTTTCAAAGACAAAAGCTATCCTCATAGATTATGGAGCTTCCAACTACACAATGGCATGAGAAGAATCCTTCTCCTCTTTGGATCTCCAAGATGGGCCTACCATTCACATGGGAGACAACTCTCAGATTTCTGCCAAAGGTTTGGGTACAGTTCATATGGAGCATGGTAAGTTCAAAAATGTCTTATTTGTTCCTTCTCTTACAGCTAATTTGTTGTCAGTATATCAAATGACTCATATAGGATCTCCAAAACAAGTAATTTTTGGTCCAGACATAGTAGAGATTACAGAAATCTCCACTGGAAAGGTTATAGCAAATGGGATTGCTAATCATACCTCAAAGGCATATGAGTTCTCACACTTCATGCCCTTCTCTCCAACTATTCCTTCAGATTCTGATGAAGATCACAGTGACTTCTCTTCCAGTGACTCCTATTCTAGTGAAGAAGAAGATCAAGATTTTGATGTTGAGATCATGGTTCAAGAAGATTCAGAACCAACACCTATTCTCAGTCCAGATTCAAGAGAAATATGTTCTCACACAGTCCTTGCTACTACTGAGAACACAGTTGATGATTTATTTTCTTACAGAACTACTAGACTTCAACAACATGCTAAACTTGCATTATGCCATCCTTCTCTCCATAAGAGATGCAGCATGATGATGGGATTCTCTCTTCCATATTTTTGGAAGACTACTCATGTTCCATTCGCTCCAGATACAAAAAAATTTCCTGAAAGACTTGCTTCATCCTCCACACAGTGGGAGACCTTCCTACATGGGATCAGCTTGCCAAGTCTTTTACAAAAGTTTTCACTAATGAAAGCTTCTTTCTTTTCTGCATGATGGTTGTTTGAGTTATTTACTGTTCTTTTGAGGGGGGGTATTTTTCCCATGAGGTTTTCCCCATTTTCTCATTTTATGGACAATTATGTATTTTATTATCATTTCATTTATTGTATGGGTGACCTTTAGTCCTAGTTACCAGGGCCCAGGATGGATTAAGGGGGTGTGTTAGGATATTCCTATACTCCATCCTAGTCCTACTAGCTTTCCAGTCATTTTCATTTTCAGTCATGCATGGAAAATTAGGGTTTGCATGCAATTAGGGTTTGCATGCATTCTAGGTCATCAGTCCCAGCACCTAGTCCTCAGCAAACTAGCCCCCGGAGCTTCTTTCAGATAATTTCTATGCCTCCCAGTGACTAATGTGCCCTCCTTTGCTCCACTGCATGACAAGGGTGCCTTCTTCACCAACCAGTTTAGTTATATTCAGTTATATTGAGTTATCTTCAGTTATTTCCTTGATTTAAGGATTATCTGACTCTTTACTGAGTTTATCACTCTGTTGGACCTCCAGTGAAACTAGATTGATCATTCTGACTCCAATTAGAACCTATGGCATCCTCCACTGAGCCTCCTTCACTATATTAGTGCTTCCATGTGCCAGTTACACCAACCACATTCAGTTAGACTCAGTTTGACTCCCGGTTGATCATTACTTGTGCATTGATGACTTCACTGATGAGAAGGTGGACTCCTAGTTAGGCATTGATGACTCTCCACTGATTATGGATCTATGCATGAAGGCCAATTCGAATTCCTCCTAGTGAATTCGAATCCTCATACTCAGCGTTGTATATTTACCATTTCATTATTCTGTTAATAGTAACATGTGTAATTATTATGCCTCAATCAGAGTTTCTTTGGATCTAAGTTCTATTGCTTGTCTCTTATTCTATTATTCCTAAATTCTTTCATTGTGAGGTTTACATCACCTCTTTGGATCTTATGTGGGCAATTTCACACTTCCTAGCCCAGATTATGAACTTTTTCCCAAGGTCACCTGTTTTTGACTCAAATCTAGAAGAGGCAGAAACCCTATATTGTACAGATCATAAATCACAAAGTACAATGAATTAGAGGTTGTCCTTTGGACACAATGTACATGGGGATCTGATCTTCGACCTATAAAAGTTTCAGATCTGAAAACTTCACCAAAATGGATTTATAGTGAAAGTTCTACAATGACTGGTTTTTGCTATATCAAGCCCTAGCATCGTAAGTGCAACAAGTGTCATACATGCCATATCATGCCTTCTTTCAGGATAGCTCTGATACCATGTTAAATTTTCATAATTTACTTCAATCTGATCTAGGATCTTAATTGAAAGAATAACATGTACAGCATATCTACAGCATATTAATCATGGACACAATAATGCAAGCACACAAGAGACACGGAGTTTACTTGGGGAAAACCATAAAGGTGAAAAACCTCAATAAATTCCTCAGAGATAGATAGAGCAATGATACAAATAGAATACAAGAGATAGTCTTCTCCTAGCAGCAGAGCCTCCTCCTCCACAAGTGTGCCACTCTCCAAAGTGTGAATGAGAGAATAGAATGTGTAAAATTAGAGAGACACACTCTCTATTTATACACTAACTTGACTTGACCTTTACTCAACTAGGTCGGCCTCAACTTAACCACTTAACATAATGCTAACTAGGCCGACCCCCACTAGGGTGGTCTAATAACCCTTTGACCCACATGGCCGACCCCCAATAGGGTGGTCTAATAACCCTTTGACCCACATGACTTATATAGGGATGACCCCAACAAGGTGGTCTAATAACCCATCAAGTATAAGTTACGACACTTACAATATAAATGACGACGCTTTCGTCTAGAGGAATAATAACATCTCTATAGGAATACAACATACATATATGTGAAATACATTCCGAAGTTACATATACATCAACAGGTGGATGGGTACCGTCCTATGGATTTGTACGAGCCCAAGATGGTGATTGCTCATGGTTGCTTTCAATTTTAGAGAGTCTGAAAACGGTAAGTAGACTCCATTGGTGTTCTTTTTCGTATGTTAGTCTCCAAGGCCTGAAAAAGTATAAAATGATGCAAATGGAGAACTCTTCTAGCCAATGTGACTAGAGTATTCCATTTTCATAATTAGTCTACAAGGTTTGGAAAAGGGGTAAACTTATACCAGGTAAACGCCCTTTCAGATACCTTTAGTGAGCATGAAAGGAAGCAAGATTGCTTGGCGATCTTTTCATTGTTTTAGGAGTCAGAAAAGAGCTTAACAGAAACTCCCTAAGTGCCTTTTTTGTAAAGGAAATGCTCGGCCGCAAAAAAGGGATAAAATTTACTAAACAAAAGTAATGGAGAGGTAAGGAGGAAGTGTTCAATCAAAGGGCAAGTATGGGGATCAAGCACGGTGATAGGGGGGAATGCTAATGGGGCCTCCTTGCAGGTTGATGAATGGTAGCAAAACAACGCCATAATTGGGGTATGGATGGAGTGGATGGCTCATGTATAAGTTGTGATGCACAAAATTGTAAAACTCGACAGCGGTCGATGTGGCCCACAAATCGAGGTAACAAGGTGTAGGGACACAATGTCAAAAAGGGTTTCTGGTGAGAGCGAGAAATGATCTCAAGCATCATCATGAGCATGGAAAATTGAATTCGACGATATAAAGAACTTCAAAAATGGACAGCGATCGATGTGGCACACAAACTGAGGTGACGGGGGGTGAGTGAAAAAATGCCCAAAAAATATGGTGGTGAGAGCAAGAAATGATCTCAAGCATCATCACAAGTTCAGAAAACTGAATCCAATGGTATAAAAATCATCAATAAACTGACAACAGTCGATGTGGCACACAATTTGATGTGGCGTGGGGCATGGAAAAAAGGCTCGAAATTGTTTAGTGAGAGCGAGAAATGATCTCAAGCATCATCATGAGCATGGAAATATGAATCCTGCGGTGCAAATGGTGCGAAAAACGGAGGTCATAAGGACTCTGGAATGGTCAAAGGAAATAACTAGGTTAAAAAATGGCTACAAATAAAGGTGACCCTACCAAGACAAGGATGTAGTGATGGGGAGAAATGATGACCCGCGGGGGAAGAATACTAGGTGTATCAAATCAAATCAAATATATAAGTGATATGTGACCTCAAAAATGGTTGAGATCACGCATGTGAAAAAGTGAGCAGGGTTAATGACCTGTCCCCATGCTATGTGCATGGGGTTTATGATTGTGGATCACATATGTGCTAGTTTGAACAATGGGATTATTGAAATACTGAGATAGATGTGACAGGGTTCAAAATGATTGATCATGCCCCCTATCCCAGGGTTGAAGTAATCCATTATGCCCCCTAAATCAGAGGTGTCAATGCGGTGCAGATGCTGTCTTAGAGAGGGATCAACAGGGCATTAACCAACTGCTGGCACAGGGGTATACCATGAGGTTGTGGGTCATGGTGGCATATTGAAGTGATGATATGATGATGGGGGATTCCTCTTTTGGGGTGGATGCCCCTAGTATCTCCGACGAGAATTATGATGATGATGAGTAGGCAAGGTTTTGGGCCTGCCCCCATGTTGTGGACATGTGGTTTCCTCGTCGATTTGAAAGGGTTGAACATGTGTGTCAAAGGGATCAGTGGAAGGGGCCGACCAGACAGAGGGGTCTCTAGTGGAAATTGTGTAAATGGTGTTAATTTCTTCCAAGGAGGAAGATTTTGGGGGATATATTTCCTCAATGAGAAGAGGGGATATCTCTAGGTCGGCATTATTCAGTTCGTATAGTGCTGGTCTATAATCTGGGAGATCAGGGCAGTGATGTGAATAATGGCCATAGATGCCGCATATCGCACAAGGGTGGTTGGTACGCAAATATTTATCATGAGGCTGAAGGGGAAACTCAAGTTTGACAACTGGAATGTTAGTGTCATCATCCATCATTTGCATATGTTCTTGAAGTGCCGATAATTGTGGACATTGATGGGTAGCATGGCCTATATCGTCACATAAAGAGCACTTGGGGGGAGCACAAATTGTTGGGGGATTCTTCACCAACCTAGGAATCGGTGGGGCAGTGCGGGTTGTGGGTCCAATGGTGTAGGTTTGTTGGCCTATGCCCCCATTGTAGTGGAGTTCAGGGGGAGCATTACTAGATGTTGATGCAGTGGCCACTATTGGAGGTGGCCGGTTCTGGATGTTTGGTACACCAGGGGGTAGACGGTTAGAAGTATTGATGGGTTGCAATGGTTGTAAAATCACGTTCAGTTTCGGGGGAGGGGTTGGGGCAGGTAGGTACCACACAGGTATTCCCAATGTTAATCCTAGGAGATTAAGTGTAGACATGACTGGTGTGTTGATGGCGCTTGAAGGGGGAAATAAAAATGGGATAGTATGAATTGGTGTGGCTCCTACGTGAGTTGGCACTGAGGGTGGTTGCGGGAGTAAAGGGGGTTGTTGGTTTGGTACCTATGTGTTATGCGAGAGGGTGCAAAAATCAGATATCTCGGTTATCTTCAAAAGGGGTGGGATGGATTGGAATGTGGAAGTCATAGGTGATTCCAAGTATAATCCAGGTCTGACTATGGATATGAATGATGTAGGTGCATTCTGAACTGTTTGTTCAATCATAGGGAGAAAATTTTTAGGTGCAGCGGGGGCGTATTGGTTTCCACTCGTTTGGGGATTCATGTCGGATGATTATATCATAAGGAGATGATGAGTACTTGAATCCATTGGTTGGTTTATGTGTGCAGCGTATGTGATTTGCTATTGTGGTGCTATGGTTCCTTGAGGAGGATCCAACGGATGAGTGTTCACCACTCCTTGTGTGGGCAAAGGATTCTGCAGCACCATGGGTTGTGGTTGAGGAGGTGGCACTGGTTGTGCCACGTTCCCTTGGCGTTGGGCGTCATCAGACCACAGTTGACGCGCTCACTCCAAATGGGGGCAAGTGTGTGTGTAATGGTTGTATACCCCGCATATGGAACATGGGTGGTTTGTTCATAAATTGGGGTTCATACCCTATTTTGGTGGTCGATCAGGGTTTTGGTTGGTCGGGGTAGCATTGTTGTTGTTTGGAGGATAAGTCTGAGCAACTGGAGTTTGTGGTGCAGCAAGCACTGCCTGTGGTGGGTAATAAGCTGCTGGGGCTTGTGAGTGAACAGGAGCATGTGTGGCTTGCTGATGGTAATATGTAGGGGGTGCAACCAAAGGTGGATAGGCTGAAGATGTGTGACCATAACACTGTGGTGGACATGAGAATCCATGACTGTGGTGGGGGTGGGCCATGGGAGCATACGAAGTTGTAGCTTCGAAGTGACATGTGGCCCGCGAAAGATTGGGGCCGGTATTATTGCGCATAATGGAAAAGGGTTGGTTGTGGGACGCAACTTGTCCAATGATTCCGTCGGCGGCGTGGGATGCCCCCAACACGTCAATCCAGGAGGAATCGCCACGGAGAGTGTTAGGTAAAATGGTATATAGGTAGCCACATTGGGCGTAGATCAAATCAAACTGCTGGGCTTTTAGAATGGCTTCTTCTTCCGACTAGGGTCATTCAAAAGCTACATCCTTGGCTATGAGAGGGAGGAGTGATTTCAGGAACCAATCCAAGAAGATACAGTCGTCAAGTTTTATCTTGCAGAGACTACAGCGCTTACGCCACTCATGGATATGATCGGTGATGTGTTTAGTGGTGTTCTGTCTACAAGACAATAGTATTTCCACTCCTGCATCATAGCGGACAGGTAATTGGAAGAACAGTAGGAAATTCGAGGCAAGGGTTCTGAACGTAGGGTGTGTCCCATGGGGTTGATCGATGTACCATTTGGCTGCCGAGCTGGTAAAAGTTCATTGTAATAAACGAAGACGAATGGAATCGTCTACTATGGATTTTGAGGAACACCATAGGTGAAAGGACATGATGTGGTTTTGGGGGTCTTCCCCAGCCTTCCCTTCAAATTTTGGGATGTCTGAGGGGAGCTTCCAATTGGGGTCATGTCTAATAGGATTATTAGTTAGTCTTGCCAAGTCTTGCAAATTCAGACTTGCCACAAATGGCAGAATGGCCGAGGGGTGTGATGTAGTGGCTGGGGCATATGTACTAATGGTAGCATTATGGTGTGGGCCACTACCCCCGAAGGGTATCTGATTTGTGAAGGGGATCTGTACCCCAATCAAAGGTGTATGGGTGAATCCTGTGTTCCCAAGTGTAGCTTGAGTTACATATGGGTTTGGATTGGGTATAGTAGACCCAGGGTTTGGTATGCTAGAAGTGGTTCCAGTCAAAGGTATACTTATAGCAGGTGTAGGTCCCGTGTTGGGCATGCCTAAGGGGGGCGTGGCCCCCATACTAGGCATGCCTAAGGGGGTTGTGGCTACCATGGTAGTCACGGTAGTAGTGGGGTTTGTTGATGTAGCTTCAACAGCACTGGTGAAAAGGGGGTCATATTGTTATCTAGCCATGGGGTTGGTTGGTGATGTCTCGGTAGGGTGTTCGGATTCAGACTCAGAATCAGATGTAAAATGAGGCGCGTCAAAATCGGATAACTGGGTTCTATGACAATGACATGTAGAGTCAAGGGATAACGCTCTACGTCTATGACGTGTAGAGTCAAGTGTACTGAAATGAGGGGGTTCACCCTGAAAATGGCAGGATCGTCTTAAGTTCTCAATGGTGAGAGATGTCTAGAAATACCAATGGATGATGGTGAGATAAAAAAAACTCAAAATCCTAAAGCAACAATGTGTGCAGGAGGGGAGTATGAAAAAACAATGGCTCTCAGGCCAACAACCAACCTCAAAAGCACTTTCTATAACAGTTGTGCTATAGCAAGTGGAGGAATCAAGAAAAGTGGTTAGAATACCAAAAATCAAGTGGCTCCTAAAAATCTATGATCTAAACAGAGTGCTAAAAACCTTTCTTTCACTTGTTGAAAATTTTTAAAAAGATTTTAATTGAGCATATGTAATAGAAAAAAGATTCACTATTGCTGCAATAGTTAAAACATAATGCTGGAAAAAATTGCAGAAAAAATGATGCTGGACGAAATAGGGTAAATGGGAAAAAACGCAGCAGAAATTTTCTAAAAATTGGGCCGAGTGAAAAACAACGTCATCGCGGGTTTATGGGCAAAAGCTACAATGTGCATCGCGGGTTTGAATTGCGCAGTCGCGATGTGCAACGCGGAAAAAAGCCGCGAAGCCGCGATGTGCAGCGTGGAAAAAAGCCGCGGAGCCGCGATGTGCAGCATGGAAAATGGCCTCAATGTGCAGTGCAGAAAAAGGCCGTGAAGCCGCGATGTGCAGTGTGGAAAAAGGCCGCGAGGTTGCGATGAGCCGCCCGACTCTCAGGTGAAAAGTCGCGATGCGAAAACGGAAAAATGGTCTCCGGAAACGAAATTGAAAAGTGAAATTTCGGTCTGTTAAAGGATACAGAAAGGGCCAATAGCTAGGGCAGCAATGAATATGTTGTCTGGTATGGCAGATCTGCTAATTGAAATGCCAAAAACAAGTAAAAAAAACAAAGATCTAAAGCAAAAATTTAAAGCTCGAAACCCAGTGGAGTCGCCAAAAACTGTTGCTTGGTTTTTCAACCAAGCATGTGCAAGGATGCACCTATTAACTTGTAATAGCAATCTCAAATGAAAAGCAAATAACAATAAACTGAATCTAATCTAACATTAACATGTATAAGAAAAATAAAGAACTAGATTTCGAAACATAAGCAAATAAGACAAGAGATTTAAAAGAATTTGTTTTTGTATTACCTCAAATGGTGAGGATGATGGTTGTTGAGCAACTCCAAGGTTGAGAAGCTCCAATATCCAATGGTCTCTTCTTCTCCAAAGCTTCAATGAGGATCTTCAAACTCGAAATGGGAGGCAATGGCTCTCAAAGGGAATTTGGCAGCATAAGGATAGGATGAAATGTGGATGGAAAGTGAGGAGCCCCTATCACCTTTATATAGTTTTTGGTGATGGGGAATACCATTATGGTTTTGAGGAAACCAATGGTATTAACCAACATGGTTTAGGTCTCTTTTTCCCTCTTTTTCCTTTGTTGAATATTTTTTATATTTTTATTCCCTTTTAATATTTTTTGGGAATTTTGGACCATTTTTTAGGGTTTTTTGTGTTTTTTGAGGAAAAATATATATTTTGAGGGGGAAAAGGTGTATTGTGGTATTTTGGTGACCTTTCGATGGTTTTAGAGGCTCAAATGGTGGAAAAGTGGACAAATTGGTCATGTGAATAAGGGAATGAGCTAGTGAGCACTTTTTGGGTGTTAACACTATGGTATAAGGAAAATAGCTCATGTCTTGAGACATATGGATTCTCTATGTAATTTATGGGCACATATGGAACCCAAGGGAAACCTGCAATTCCTAATTTATTTATTTTTTGGGGGGGCGGGTTAAAATAGCCTTGAAAAGAGATTTTAGGGGGGGTCTTTCAAATCCCCCCCCCAAAAAAGGCATGACAATTGGAATTTTGGGGGCAACTTTAAAACAGTCGCCCCCAAAAGTCCAATTCTCATGACTTTTAAGGATTTTTTTTAAACTGCCTTGAAAATGACCTTTATGGGGTGGGTTCTTTCAACCCCCCCAAAAAACAATCATGACAATTGGACTTTTTTAGGGTGTCTTTATAACTACCCGCCCCCAAAAGTCCAAGTTCTCATGACTTTTAAGGGGGTTTTTTAACAAACTCCTTGAAAAGGACCTTTAGGGGGGGTCTTTCAGACCATCCCCCCAAAAAAAACATGAAAATTGGAATTTTGAGGGAGTATTTATCACAACCGCCCCCAAAAGTCCAAATTCGCGTGACTTTTAAGGGTGGTTTTTTAAAATCCGTCTTGAAAAGGACCTTTAGGGAGTGAGTCTTTCACCCCCCCAAAAAAAAAGTTTCATGACAATTGGTCTTTTGAGGGCGGATTTATCACAACTGCCCCCAAAAGTCCAAATTCTCATGACTTTTGGGGGCATCTTTAAAACAACCACCCCCAAAATCCCAATTATCATGACTTTTGGGGTCAACTTTAAAACAACCTCCCCCAAAAGTTTAATTCTCGGGAATTTTGGGGGGGTTTAATAACCGCCTTGAAAAGAACCCTTAGGGGAGGTATTTCCAAACTCCCCCCCCAAAAAAAAAATTCCTGAGAATTGGATTTTTTTGGTTGGGGGATTTCAAAAAACGCCCCCAAAAGTCCAATTCCCAGGACTTTTTGAGGGGGGGTTTAAGACCCCCCCCCAAAAGACCTAAAAAAATGGGGGGGAAGGGTAGCAAAACTATTGCAAGCCAAAACCACACCTAAAAGGGTGATTTGTTGTAGTGTGTTGAGAAGTTGCCAAGTGTCATGCAGGACGATAGGAACTATCCAATTGGAATACATGGTGTTGGACACCTTTTTCCCTTCTAATCCCAGGATTAGGGTAATTAACCCAAGATTATGGTTAATGAACTTTAATAAAGAGGGGTTAGTAACACATGTGATAAAAAGAATAAATAAATTTAGTGACTTAAATGATAAGTCACTAGGGTCATCTCCCTTCTAACCCCCCTCTCACTCTCCCTCTTGTCGAATGATAGTCCACCATCTCTTTTTCATCCTTTATTCTACAATAGTCACATATTTTATATTAAAGAGTGAAAATGTACAAATTTACATAATTTGGTCATGTTGGACCATTCATATTCAGATTGTAGCCATTTCGTCAATATTGATGTTATAGCCTGAATTTTCACTTCTCTGTTTGTGATGACAGTTTCATGAGGTCACTTCAAAAGTCGATTGTCTCCCACAAAAAAAGACACTATAGATGGAAGAGACTTGATTTGGTATATGATGATATGGCCTTAATCATTTAGTAATTCTCTAGCACTTATAAGCTTTGTAACTAAGTTTGAGACAAAATATCTCCTAATGATATGTCAACCAGCATTTTAATCCCTCCCTTCCTTCACATTGCTAGTTTTTTTTCCAAATTTTCAAAATCACTCGTTGCCTTTGGTTTGTAGGGGATTAAATTACTCCTTTCCTTCACATTTCCATCCCTTTTCCCCAAAAAATAAATAATTTCCAAAATTGGGTTAGTTTGGGTGGTTTGGTAACTAACCCCTAAGTTAAAACTGATTTCTACCCGAGGCTAACTATCTCCACTTACTATATAAATAAGGGAGATGATCCATGAAAGAGGACATTTGGCCTAGGTATTGTTATGCTGGAGGAATGACCATTCTCTATCTATTTTATATTCATGACCTAAAACTATTTCCCTAGTTAGTTTCAAACCCTCATACATTGGATCTTTGCTTGGGATTATTGGAGAATAGAAGCAAGAGACCCAAAGTGAAGGTTTCGCGAGGTGTTGAAGTAGAGAATAGGTATTATTGTACTTGTTTCTACTATTTCAATAGATATTTGACATATTTCCCTTCCCAAATTCTGAATTAATTTCATGGTTGATGTAGGAATTAATATTTTTTATTGAAAGATGATCTATTAGATTCATGTGCTTGTTATTCTTTCAATTGATTAATAATTTTTATTAGTATCAAAATATTTTGAGGAAGGTGTTATGGTTGTTTTGCAGGCTCCTGGGTTGAAGGTTTGAAGCAGATCTAAGGAGCAAAGAAAGCTAGGATCAAAATCCATAAGCAAGGTGCATCATTCTCCATCTTTCAAACTCTTTGTTTAGTTTTTCTTGAATCTAGAGTCTAATTTTGTTATTGTGAAACCCTACATGTCTATCACAAAAAATATACTATGTCAGTGACCTCACCCGAGTCGTAGGATTGTTTTCCAAACAACAGAATTGACGACTCTGCTGGTGAAAAGTCATATATTTTGGGGTTCTTATGTCAATTCGTCCAGTTTATTTGGTTGTTTACAGTCTATTTACAAGTTAGGATTGGTCTAAGACTTTAGTAGACACCTTTATTAACATTGCTAGCATTTTTGTCTTGTAGGGTGTTTTTTTCATATTAGCCCTATCTGTGTGGTTTTTTGTGGATTTTGGAAGGTCTTTGCTTCTCCTAGGTCTTTTTAGTACCTCTTAGAAGTGTGGTGTTTGCTTTGTGATTGATTTTGGCTTGGTTTTTGAGTATTTTTAATGAAAAGACTTTTGAAAAAGTGCATTGTTTCTTAGCAATTATTCATTGTTTGTTTGAAAATATTTGAAGCTATTTGACTATTAAGGTCCTATAGTGACCTCTTAGAAGTATTCCATCCTACTCTCTGTGATTATTCTCAACTAGTCCTTTTGGATTTCTTGGGTGAAAGTTTTGAAAATAGTTATTTTTTCACTTCAGACTTCTTGTTGCTTGTTGATTTTGTATTTTTGGTTATCCTTTGAGGTGTAAGCTCAAGGATATTTATGTTGTTGTTCATCCCTGATTGCACTTTTTCGTTGCAAAAATCAGGCCTTCCCAAACCTATTAGCCTAGTAAATCTTTTTCTAGTTGGAGTCTAAAATTCATGTTACATACTTTTCTCAACTTTGCATGCTTCTATGACTAAAGAGTCTTGCATTTGTGGTCGCTTCCACTGTGTTTGATAAAGGTACCATAGGTCTTTTTGCATTGATTTCGATGTTTGTTTGTTCTTAGTTAGGCCTTGTTTCTCCTTTGGAAAACAAAAAAAAAATGGTTTAGTTTCCGAGTTAGTGTTGATTGAATACATTGCAGGTGTCTTTGGATGATTCAAAGTTGCATTTTATATTGAAAACAAACTTTGTTTACATGATTGTTTTCTTTTTAGATCAATTTTTCATTTCATGTTTTGCATTTTGGATCAAAAATTACAAAAAGGTATTTGATTTGGATTGAATATTAACTGTACGTGTCAAATTGAATCCTTTTGTTCATCTTAGGATTAGATTTCAACTTTTTTACAAAAGTGCATTTGCTTTCAAATTCTAAATTTGTGTATCCTTATCAAACTGAATTTGTATGTGCACTTTGAAAGGTAGTTGTACGCTTATGTTGTAGACTTTATTTTGCATTTAGGATGTAAAATGTAAGTTTACTTTTGCATTGAACAGACCAAAAGTTGCATTGTATATTTGAAAAATAGCATTTGCATTCCGAATTACATCTTACCTTTAGAACTTCCATGTACATTGAAAATAAATTGGAAATGAAAAGTGTATTTTTGTGGCAGTAGAGTGCTTCATATTTTAGTTAAAGAACATTATATATTTAGTTGTAGTACTTTTTATTCCTTTGAATTTTTTTTGAACTTACAGTTTCTTAAACAAGAAATCAATAATCGGAATAGGATACTAGGTTCTATTTTATTGAGAAACCCACCTAATAGTACAAGCTAGTATTTTGGAGATAGGATTTGAGAGTTAACTTCTACAAAATCACATAAAAATGGGAAACTAGGAATCCACTAAAGAGAATTAAATCCATTAGTAACACAAAGTACGTGTCGAGAAAGCACCACTAACACCAGCGTCAAGTGGTAGGTAATACTTTTTCAGGAAATATTTAGTGTGTGTTGTTTGATTTTTAGTTTTTGTAGATTTTCTTCTTAGTGTCTTCTACGATCCACTGTGGTTGATCAACCTTTGTGTAATTCTCGAAGAATTTAAGGACACTTTCCTGAATAGAGGGAAGTCACTATGCCTAGGAGAATACTATATTATAATAATTCACCCCCTCATAGGGAAGAAGAGGAAAACCAAGAACATCAAACATAACAACAAACAGGATAAAACACCCTTATCTCTAGGTCTAGTGAGTCTAAGAGTTATTTTGTCGAATGACATTTTAAAGATATTGAGGAGCAACTGCAAAACTCTCCTAGAGTTAATTCTCCTCGTCCTGAAGAGAATTTAAATCCATTCAAATTGAGGACCTCTTAGGTCCGTCTGGACTTTTGAACACACCACAAAGTCCTAATTTTTCCCAAGTAGTTGGTATCAATGTTCTTAATCCATTGTATAGGTGGTTTAACATAAAAAGCATAGAACAAATGTTTAATTCAAGTGAGGTAACTACCCTAGTTAGTACTACCCCTAAAGGAGGAATTACTTTTAACATGACATTCGTAATAGGATCAATATGGTCCCATCATCCTCGATGATACCTATTGGTACTAGTTCGTCAACTCAACTAAGTTCAAACCCTTTCTCTTTTGGATTTCCTTTTTCAAGGTTTCAATCTATGCTTGTTACTATTCCTCCTAGTTCAACTTTGACCATTTATTTAGGTAGCGTCCTGTCTCTCCCTTTCCATATTTTCCCACCCTTCAGTGGAAAAATGTCCATGCCTAAACCACCCTTCACTAGAGTTGTTTATAACTCCACCCTATCTCAATTAAGATTACAATATTTCCAATATTTTGGAGGTATGAGTTATGTTAACCCATTTGTACTAAATCTACCACAAGTTAACTATTTAATCTAGGGGGAACTAGTGCTGGATTGCCATGGGGGCAGACTTCCACTCAAGGAAATATCCCCTTTTTGGGGATGGGAGGTTCCAATTTGGTTAACCCTGTTATGAAAAGTATCTTACAAGGTAGAAAACTATTAGGAGGAATGGGATGGGTTTTTGGAACAACTTTTCCTTATTTTCAAAAACAGTATGGAGAGAAATTCAAGTAGTATAATCTGCTTTTTACTATTCCTGGAAACCCATACATTCCAAGACAATCATATGTCAACACCAACCAATGGGAAGCTAATGCTCTCGGAACCTGGAATACTACATGGATTAGACAAAGTTTCCATTTCTGAGCACTTTGAATTTTCCTGATCTTTCAAAGTTAACTGATGATCCAGTGTCACATGTCCTGAGATGGCCACCCCTACCCATTAAGCTGCATTTAGGAATTCCTAACTTTGAAGGTAAACCTAAGGAATTTTTGGAAATCCATGTGATGGATTTTCATCTATGGTGTTCATCCAAATATTTAGTGGATGACTCTATTAGATTGTGTCTCTTCCAAAGCTATTTAATTAGGGTAGCAACAAAGTGGTACATTGAGTTACCATGAGATTCCTTCCAATATTTTAATTCAATTACGATGGAATTTTTAAAACACTTCTAGCTACCAATCCATTATGAGACTTGAACAGAGCCCTTAACATATTTTCATTGAGATAAATCTACTCATATCTATGACCACATCCATGAGTGGTGAAGGAGACGTAGATTGGTCAAGCATCAGATTAGTGATGAATTTTTAATTGATTGGTTCATTAAGACTTTGCAACCCTTTAATGCGAAATATGTGGCTCTCTCTAGGGTTCATATTGGATAGAAAGCTATTATTAAATCCTGACAATTGGATTTGGTTTATTCCCAATCTAGGATTTTGTATGAATTTATGTCTACTCCTCCTAGAGTGGAAGCTAACCCAATAAATCCCACCCCTACATATCATGTTGATGGTCTGATTCATGTATTTTAGAATAGTCCTATTAGCTTGGGTAATAACTTTTCTAGTCAAAATTCACAAGCAACTGGTCACAATAACACAGAAAACCTTAAACACAACCCTCCTTCGGACGTTTTTTTAGTACATAACTCTAAAGAAAACCAAAGTCCTAGAGGGAAGAAGAATAAGAACAATAAAAATGGGAATAAGGGGGATAACAATGTAAAGAATAATAAAAAAAACACTAATTTTGGTGGGGAAAATAATGAAAAAGGTAAAACAAAATTTCCCTACTTATTATGCAAGGATGATCATTTAACCTATAAATGCCCTAAAATGGAAATGACTCATAAATTGTTAGCAGAATAGGAGGGAACATGCCAACCTATTTTGTTGACTAATATGTTTCCACAATAATAGAAATAGATGGCCGTTGCTTCCCACCAACACCCTCCAACCTCTTCAGGGGCAAACTAGGATGCCTCCTCTCAAGGGGGGAATTTAGGACCAAGTGAAGTTTTCATGTGTGAACAAGATGTTCATGTCGAGACTAGGAATAAGAATTACGAATCTAATTGATCTATATCCAAAGGTAAATAAATCCTTAACGTTGAAAATGATAATTCTTTACACATAGAGAATCCTGCCAATGATACTATGCCCAAAATACCAAAGGGCCTTCTAAAAAAGTCCACGTATAATACTAATGCATGTGGTGCTCAGAATTATAGTATAGTTGAAGATTTGGCCTAGGATCCATGTGCAATGTCTACATTTGAAGTACTCTCGGGTTGTCCAACTCAATGGACTCAAGACCTTACTTTTATCTTTAGGAGTTGTAGATCCTGTGGATAGTCAAGTGATTTATTTTGATTTTGAGAATTGGTAGCCTTGTTTACCCCATCATGATGTTTTTCAGATCCAATTTATATCTTGAAAAACTAAGATTCATCAGATAGTTGTATATGAGGTTGCCTCCACATGTGTTATGTCTTTATCATGTTGGGAGAATTTATGATCACCTAACGTGGTTGCTACTGTAACTATGTTGAAATATTTTTATGGCCACCTTTTCCAACCTCACAATATTATCCCAACCTTTCCTATATAGCTAGGGGAAAAATAGGAAAAGTGGATGTAGAAGTGGTTGATACCTTGCTTGATTATAATTTATTGCTAGGGAGAATTTGGAGTCAAGCTATGATGGTAGTAGTCTCTCAAATAATTCGCGTCATCAAGTTTCCTTGTGAGGGAAATATTGTAACAATTGACCAACTATCCTTAAACAAGAACGAGTTCAACTAGGATCATGGATCCAATATTCCTATAGTATCTCATTCCGCGAGGGATTGTGAAAATATTGGTGTGTAGATGTATCCTTCATGAATGGGAAATTTTAATCATCCCCCACCTAATTTTCATTTTAATTCATCTATGGTAGATGCAATTTCAACAGTTGCCACAACTTCCACATATACGGTGTCTTAATTTAAGACTCTTGGAAGTTCCTGTCCTCCGAAGCTGGGTGTATTCGGATCAAACAGGCCTTATATCCCTTGTGTTCAATTGTTACTGAGAATAATCCTCTATGTTCATGCTTACCTTCTTGGGACTTGGTCCCAACAGTTGGCCAAGTGATCCATCCAATGGGTGCATTAGATCCTGCTCTCCACCCAATTGATCCAACTAAATGTTTAGACATGTGTTCTATCTAAGATGACATACTTCTGTTAGATGAAGTTTTCCTAGATTCTATGATATAGTCTAGCATTCCTTTGGATATTGACTTCCTTTCTAAAGATCATCTCCTTGGATTGGACTCATTTTCAATCGAATCCAACACTAATTTTCCTTTTGAATTTGATCTCACTAATTATAGGTCTTTATACATTGTTACTTTTGAGTCTTTGGACTCTTCCAATGAGTAGAAAGTCGGTGTTCATGCTAAGTTTGATTCTGGTAGTGGATTTTTCGACTCTTGTGATGATGAGCCTGTTCCTATAGACTCCATTACTTCGTTAAACTTTGATCTTCCTCATGATTATAATATTATTGATTGTAGATCCTCATTCCTTGTCACTTTAGAGTCTTTATTGATAAAGTCCACCTTGATTATGGTTGTTTTAGAAGATTTTGAAGTTGCAAGTATTTCAACCAAACTTGTGACATGTATCAGATCTTTATTTTTAGATTTTGTGAATATGAACTTCATATTGTTATTTATTGGAGACAAGAATATCAGCTATATGTATGGTTTCCTAGGGATCATTTTCTATACATTGCTTGATTTTATTAGGTATATTGGGAAACTGGCATATAGGTTTAGGCCTGCCCTTTGTTATGATGCATTTGAACCTTTTTCCACCCAAATTTTCCATAGGTTCGAACCTATTGGATATTGGTGTGTTAGACATCTCTGTATGCATTGTGCACTAGTTCGATGGAAGAGACAACCTAACATGGGTCACCCTAGTCAGCACCCTTTTTCCATTTTAGTGCCCATGCAGATTTTTCTCATAGGCTCGAGAGCCTTTTTACTTTTACCATGACTTTGAGAAGAAGCCTCGTATATTTATTTCACATATATTTCTATCCATTCCTTATAAGGATCCCATTTTTTTGTTTAAGTTGCATATGTATTTGCATAAATCTCGCTTGTGCTTATGAGCCTAATTTCGACTTTCACTCTTTTAGCTCGTTACATAAGCCCTCATATCTTATCTCATTTTTGTTAAGCCCTGTCTAATTTTTCCATTGCAACTTGACACCTTTTACCTAGAGGAGACACGCCATGAGTGTCCTTATCTTGCTCATGTTCCTCGCATTATGCATAGGTTTGTTCCATGCACTTAGAACTAGTTTTTCTTTCCCCTAACACTCATTTACTCCTAGGTTATGAGCATTCTTCCATCCTTCCTTCAAGCTCATTAAAAACCGAAGGAGGTCTTGAGTTCACTTTTTTGGGCTCGTTAAATTTTTATAGAAAAGGTCTATAAATAGTTTTCTTTAATTTTTCCATACTCTTTAAAATTGAAAAAAAATGGTGACCATCATCCAACCCAAGCTTGACAAAAATCCATGGGATGGTATATATCAAGTCTTCTTTATGCTCCTTTTTTAATCTTTAAACATGAAAGGATTGACGAGCAAGCTTGTTTTCTTTCACACTCATTAAAAGGATTTGAAAGAACGTCTTTCTGGTATAAGTTTAACCCTTTTTCGAGTCAAATGGGCCAGTTACGAAAAAGGAATACTCTACTCAACTTTGGCTAGAAGAGTTCTCCCTCATATCGTTTTATGCTTTTTCATACGTAGGGGACTAAATTTACAAAAAAGAACAATCCTGGAGTTTTCCTTAATTTTTTCATACTCTTTAAAACTGAAAATACCAAGGAGAATTAACTAATATGGGATTGATAAAAATCCACAGATTCGTACCATATCAAGCTTCCTTCTATCTTTTCTTCAAGCTTGTTAAAAAAGTAAGAGGGATTCACGTTTACTTTTTCATACTCGTTAAATTGCTACAAAAAATGATCTTATCGAGCATACTTCTCTCTTTTTCAATCTCATTAAAAAATGAAGGTATTTGAAAAGAGAAAAGGGAAGGGGAAGATCTCAAATGTCTCTCGATATAACAACAGCAAGTCAAAATTGTCCTTCAACAAAGCACCAATTTTGAGTCACTCAATAAGTTGGTTTCAATTATTTGGCCTTAGGATTTGAACCTTGATTATAGATTCACTACTCCTCTGGTTGGTTAATCTTCCAACCATATGGAGAATCTTTCAATGTCTCCTACGTTGTATATTTGAATCATTGGTCCCTTTCTGTCCAAAGATACCCAAGTCACTGTTGTTCCGTGATCACTATTCAAGGATATAACCTGTGTCAGCCATTATGTAGTTACCTTAACTTCATGTGTCATCCATTCCCTGGTGCCAGTATGTTTAATCATGTACTTGGTGGTCCTTTATGAAAAACTTTGTCCCAATCTTGTTCTAATTAAATCAATCCTTGATCTTTTCTCATGTTGGATGATGGAGGATTCCTTATTTTCTCCCTTCCAATGGATCTCTTCCCATCGACTTCAACTCATTTTTCTTTGGGAATGAGGTTTAGAGTTTTAGTAGTACCTTGGAGCTTGCAGTAATCAATGTCAATTTTCCTTGCTATTGGGTAGTGGGAATACATCAATGTCTCCTACTTGATATATTCTTTAGGTGTTCGACTCCAAGAACATCTATTCACACCTATTAGACTGTACTAGGTACTTTAGGTCCCATTATCATTATCAGTGGGTTCTCTTGCATTTTTTAACGGTATACATCAATGATTGCTAATCAAATGGTACCCCCATGTTCGACTTCAACTCATTTATTCACAAGGTTAGGATTCATACCTTTATGAAGTTTGGATGGAATACCTTGGGCCAATAGTAGCATTCTCACATTTTTCTGTTGCCTGATTTGCACAAGGTTGTACCACACTTTATATTGGTTCCATTGGGAGAAACAATACTCAATTGTTATATTATACTCCTAATGATTGATGAGACATAGATCCGCTTTGTTCTTCATTGCTATGATCTCCAGTGTGACATAGATCCACTTTGTATCTTTTTTTTCTATGATCATTGGCTGGGCATGGATCCACTTTGTATTTCTTGTGGCCATGAAATTTACATCAGTTACATGTATATGTTGGATCCACACTGTCTATTTCTGGAAGCCATCCTGAGCATTGGATATATTTATCCCAGGGATAATATTGTTTGACACCTTCCTCTATTTTAGGTACTTCATTGAGCTAAGATTCTTAGGCTCTCTAGTTTCGAGGAATCCACATCCCCACTATTGATTATTTTAATGTATTTTTTCCATCATGTTCCCTTCTAACCTCATACATTAGGGGGCATCTGTTATATCCCAAATTGGCACTTCTCCATCCGTGAAAATAGTTTCATGATGAAACTTCAAAGTCGACTGTCTCCCACACAAAACGACACTATGGATGGAAGAGACTTTATTTTGTATATGATTCTATGTATTTAATCATTTAGTGATTCTCTAGCACTTATAATATTTGTAACTAAGTTTGAGGCAAAATTGCTCCCAATGATCTATCAACCAACTATTTAATCCCTTCATTCCTTCACATTGCTAGTGTTTTTTCCAAAATTTCAAAGTCGCTTGTTTCCTTTGGTTTGTAGGGGATTAAATCACTCATTTACTTCACATTGCAAAGGTTTTCCCCAAAAAATAAATAAATTTTCAAAACTGGGGAAATTTGGGTGGTTTGGTAACTACCCCCTCAGTTACAATTGATTTCTACCCAAGGCTAACTATCTCCACTTACTATATAAACAAGAGATATGAGCCATGAAGGAATACTTTTGGCCTAAGTATTGTTAAGTTGGAGGAATGGACACTCTCTATCCCTTTTCTATCCATGTCTCGAAACTATTTCCCTATTTAGTTTCAAACCCTGATACATTGGAGCTTTGCTTAGGATTGTTAGAGAAGAGAAGCAGGAGACCTAGAGTCAAGGTTTCCCAATGCCGAAGTATATAAGAGGTACTATTATAGTTTTTTCTACCATTTCAATAGATATTTGACATCTTTCCCTTCCCAAATTTCAGTTAATTTCATGGTTGATGTAGGAAACAATTATTTTTTTGAAAGTTGATTTATTAGATTCATGTTCTTGTTCTTCTTTCAATTGATTAATAATTTATATTATTGCCAAAATATTTTGAGGAAGGTGTTTTGGCTATTTTGTAGGTTCTTGGGTTGAAGGTTTGAAGTAGATCCAAGGAGCGAAGAAAGATATGATCAAACTCCATAAGCAAGATGCATCATTCTCTATCTTTCAAACTCTTTGTTTAGTTTTTGTTCAATCTAGAGTCTAGTTTGCTTATTGTGAAACCCTCTGTCTATCTATGAAAACCTAGTATGTTGGTGACCTCACCCCAGTCATAGGATTGTTTTATGCACAACAATTTACATATTTACATGATGTGGTAAAAAATGAGGTGTTACATTTATGTAAGATGTGAAGGCCCGAATTTACATTTCACCAATAAATGGATTTCAGTTCCATTTCCTAACATCAGGAAAGACGAGTTCATGCTGGTAATATGGTTCACACAACAGTTCCATGTATTCTTTGTTACTAGTAAAATGGACCTCCAAGAATGATTCAGGAGTCTTGATGTCATGGGTTTTCCTTCAACTATAGCTTTGAGTAGAAGTGTTGTTTTCTTTTCTCATAGAAACAAAGCATATATTGGAGAAGGTGTTCTACAACTAAGTAAATCCTAGGTTATATTTCTAGTTTGTGGCTTCTCGTATTTCAATGTTTTCACCTCTACTTCTAGTTTAGGATTTTTTTTCCTTCCTCCCTGAAATCTGCCCATCTAATTCTATTAAAAGCATAAAATTATACCAATTATTCTTTAAAGGTGTGGATGCTCAATTAGTGTTCCTCTAATTGTACTACACTTTCCCATAAGCTTCAGCATCATTTTTCCATATATCTAGTTGTTCCCTTAACTTTCATATTTCAAGAAAATTGACTTCCTATGCTTCTTATGTTTCAATGAATAATGATTGAACAATAGGTCCTACAAAAATGTATAACTTGGTTTCCTCGTGCTCATCAACTTCTTTAGCATAAGAGTTTATGACTGACTCTATAATTTTCTTTAAAAATTATGAAACAATTTCCTCAACATTTTTGTTGACTTCATCAACATTCTTATCAATAGAAACAACATATCAAATTTAGGAACAACTTCAGACACAATGTTAAAAATAATTTTGGTGACCATCTATATAGTGACAACATTATCAACTTCTATAGTAGTAACCATATATTCAACATTTGTAGCAATGGGTTCACCCATCTCTTCCATAGAAATCACTTATTTTTCTTGGTAACCTTCATGTGGAGAAAAAGGTTCTCAAACATGCTCTTTAACGGCTTGGATAAGTGTGTCCATCCTTGTAGCGGGAATAGAGTTCCTTAACTTCCTTCTAGCATAAGCTAGTTTCTTCCTTATAAGCCTCTTATTTTCCTTCCTTATTAAATGATTTTGTTTCAAAATAAAAATGATAGGAAGGCCTGATATGTAGCTTACTGGGGACAAGGATGACCGTTTTCTTTATGATTGTTTTAACTAATATTGGTACTTTCATAGTGGCTTCTTCTTCAACTTCATTCCAACAATAGTGAGGTGAACTTTTAACAAATACTTCGACATGCTCATGGGATTTGTTTTCTTCATTTTCAACTTCTACTGTTGGTTCTTATGTAATGGTAGCAGGTCTTGCTATTGTTTCTTCTTATGGAGCATCAATAGGGAGTATTGATGTTGGTTCTTGTAGAGTAGCATCAATTTTTTCTTAAGAAGCCTCCAGTGTAGTTTCTTTTTGTTCTTTTGTTGGTTCTTGTGTAGCAACTAAGGGATAGTTAATTTCGACTCCTATAATGATAAAAAGTCTATGTGTTGAAATAAGAGTAATTTTTTGACCCCAAATGTAGTAGTAACTCTACTATGTTCTTCTCAAAACCTTTTATGCTTTCATTTTTTGCCATATTATTCTCAACTTGTAATGTTAGTTGATCATGTTCTTACAAATAATGCATCTTGTGCATACTAATTCCATCTTCAATAGTGAACTTTAGGTCATTCAGTTACCTTAAAAAATTGTGATATTATTCCTCTTGGTGTGTAGAAATCTTTTCTTTTTGGTTGTGAGTTTCTGTATATCAAAACAACATCTTTTTGTAACATGCCACCAATAATTTCTTCTTCATTTAGAACCTTCTTGTTCCATGTTCCAATCTACTATTTTTCATCATTTTCATATTCATTCATGTTAACAAAAATCCCACAAGAATACAACATGCCCTTGCTTGCAAGTGCATTTAATTATCAACATAGGGCTTGTATGTTTGCGGGCTATCGTGCACATTATATGCAGGTCTTCAGAAGTAAGTAGAATTCTAAATATTAACATGTCAATTATACTCTATCCAAAAATCAAATTCTACTAATAAATTAAAGATGATCTTTATCCAAAAATTCAAAGAGTAGAGAGAGAGAGAGAGAGAGAGAGAGAGAGAGTGTGTATAAACCCTAATCTTTAGGGTTGTGAGATTCTATCTATCAAAACATCTTCTTGTAACCTACCGACAAGAATTTCTTACACATTTTTAGAACCTTCTTGTTCCATGTTCCAATATACTATTTTTCACCCTTTGAATATGCATTCATGTTACACAAACTCCCACAATAATACAACATGCCCTTTCTTGCAAGTGCATTTAATTATCAACCTAGGTCTTGTATGTTTGCAAGGTATCGTGGATAGTATATGCAAGTCTTCAGAAGTAAGTAGAATTCTAAATATTAACATGTCAATTATACTCTATCCAAAAATCCAATTCTACTAATAAAGTAAAGATCAATCAAAATACAAGAAAGCATGAAATTTAACCATGCAATTAAAGAACATTCAATCACACATTAACCATTATCCAAAAGATTAGTATCACACAAACTCATTGTCACATACATGGTTCTATATAAAGTGACTCATTTAACAATTCTATAGAAAATGACTCATTTAACAAAATTGAAAATAAACTTAAACACACTTGTTGTAAAACTAAAACTTGAAATGAACTAAACTAGTGAGTAGAAAATAAAATGCAACACCTCCCTCTTTAGAGTGGGCCCTTCCTCTATAGAATAGGGTGTTGGGAGATCTTCAATAGTTAACAACTCAACTCACACTAATATTCTTCAACTTAGAAAAATCATAAAAGAGAAAAAAAAAATAACTTTATTTATCTAAGTGATCACAATACATAGAGTTTTGAGATTATTCTCTATATTGTCTCTTCCCTGCATCTTTCTACAAGAGAATAAGCACCATTTTATAAGATAAACCTCAAAAGAAATTAAAAAATAGATTTAAAGTCAGTTTGTTGGAGAATCAAAGATCCTCTAGCCATTGCTAAAACATAATATATGAAATAAAATTCATAAAAGAGGAGAGAAACCATTAATAGTTTCTGGAACTAGAATTGCATACCACGCAACCATCTGATGTCGATTAATGGGTTTCCCATCTTTTTTTGTTGATTTTACAGTGACTTGCTCCAATTTTGTAGCAACCGCTTAAAATATCTTTCTAACGATGGATACATAGCAATTGCAACCCGTGGATTTATGATTATATCGGTCACAATGGCTATTTGTGATAACTAGACCAATGGCAAGGTTCCACCTAAATTAGATCTGCAACAGTGATGACTCAAACAGAGTCGCAAGAATCATGACCAAAAAATCCGCAACAAAAAGGAAATCGTTGACTTGGAGTATTGGCAATTGGTTATGCAACAAAGGGAAAGTTCTGCAATGAAAAACCAACATTCTATTATATAGCATACTCCAATGACATGTTCTATTGAACACTCTAGTGATTTGTTCTATAGAATACTCCATCTTGCATGTTAGATACAAAGTATGCAACAACAAAAAAATCCGCCTAAAGTGATGAATAGTTATCAATATATTGTCATTCATTGAATCAAACATGTATCTTTATGGTAAAATCCAAGGTGGATGAGGATATGCTGAAAACGAGGGTAAATAGTAGCAAAAGGAATGTAGAAATGAGGGAAAATATTACAAAAAAAAATGGCAAAACTAGGGCACATCATATCCCCCCAACTGAAGTTGTTTTGTGTCTCTATGCAACTTGCAAGGTTAATCTGGATCGGGATCAATTGAGCATGGCCCAATGCAAGTTGGTAAGATTGTAGGAAGAGCGTCATGGTTTCCCCAGATCATAACATCTGTCCGTTCTTTCAATGTCTTTCTAAAATATATCTACCTTGTGTGTTCTCCATTTCTATAGTGGTTCATACCTAGGTGATGGGAATCAAATCAAAGGAAAAAAACAGCTAATTCCAATCCCTTTCTTCCCACATCTAGTTATACATTGTGCGTACTTGTGTACCTGCTATAATACCTAAATGAAGTTAGGGTATCCAAGAGGCTCCCTCTCTCATTGTGACTTGTCTAGATGTTTCCATATACACTAACATTCATATAAGTCTTTCCTTCTCCTATGATTGATATGATGCATACATTTTGGATAGCTTCTTATTGATTCTCAAGGAGAAGAGACCATGTTTGTAATTGCATGTTCAACCTCAATTGCAAAACCATAATTTTTAAGTCTCTCCCATGTTCTACTCTGATCCATAAGCATACATATTTTTTATTTGTGTCTATAGTATTCTACATAAGGACCCACTGAATTTGGTTATTTATGTAATACGTGAAGGCCTGGAGTCATGTGTCACCAATAAAAGGATTTGGGTTACATTCATGTCATTGGGAATGACAAGTTCATGCTAATATAATTCACACAATAGGTTCATGTATTATGTGTTACTAGTAAAATAGGCCTCCAAGAATGATTTATGAATCTTGATGTCATTGGGTTTTCCTTCAGCTATAGATTTGAGTAGAAACATTATTTTATTTTCTCGTAAAAAAAGAGCATATACCAGCAAAAGTGTTCTACAACTAATTAAAGAATGGGCTATATTTCTCATTTGTAGCTTCTCATGTTTTAGTTTTTTCACCTCTACTTCTAGTTTAGGAATTTTCTTTTGTTCTTTCCTAGAATATTCCCATCTCATTATGTTAAGAGCATAACTCTTCCCATTATTCTTTCAAGATGTTGATTCTTAATCAATCTTCCTCTAATGGTACTACACCTTTCCCATAAGCTTTAGTAGGATGTTTCCATCTAGCTAATTGTGCCCTTAACCTCTATATATCAAGAAAATTGACTTTCTATGATTCCTTTGTTTGAATTCCTACTAATTAAAAAACATGTCCTACAATAGTGTATAACTTGGTTTCCTCATTTTCATCAATAACCTTTGCAGTAGAGGAGTTTATGACTGACTCTATAATTTTGTTTACAAATTCTAAAACAATTTAATCAATAGTTTTGTCAGCTACATTAACACTCTTATCAATAGAAACAACATCATCAACTTTATAAACAACTTCATCAACATTAACCCTCTTTCTAGTTGTGATTTTCTATCTATCAAAACAATCTCTTCTTATAACCCACCAACAAGCTGAATTTCTTACACATTTTTAGAACCTTCTTGTTCCATGCTCTAATATACTATTTTTCATCCTTTGCATACTCATTCATGTTACACAAATTCCCACAATAATATAACATGTCCTTTCAATATGGTTCCTACAATTTTTGTATGGGTCTTTAATATTCTCTCTCAGTGAATGTAAAAATCCATCTCACCCAAACAATTTTCCATGGATTTAGCCTTAAATATGCCATCATAATTAGGGACCCTCACTCTCATATTTACTATATTTTGTAATAATTTTATCAAGTTTTGAGGTAATTCTCTAATATTGTTTTCTCTTCATTTGCTTCTAGGTCCAAGCTAAAATCACTCTCTTTTTCTTCTCCATTTTGTATAATCTTAAGTTCCCCTATATGCCTTCTAAAATTCTTGACCAATGTTGGCTAGTCTACAAACTCTATGCATCATGCAACTATGGATTGCTTCACATAACAAGTTTTCTAATTTAACCCCACTCATGTCCTTACCAAAGGAATACCTTGCTTCAATACCAAATGATATAGATGTTTTAGAGAAGGTCCATTTCTCGAACCTCTCTTAATGTTGAGACTAACGAAAACTATAAAATACAATTTTTATTATGTAATATAAATTTGATAATAAACACTATAAGTATTGTAGTGTGTAGTAAAGTAACCAAGCATAAACATTCATGGAAAAAGGGGTCTAGACAACTAGTCTACTCATTCTCAAGGTATTTTTTAAGGATTATAATAGTAACTTAAGTATATTATTCTAGGAAATTATTTTGGATTGGAAAAACATATATATAGATTAGTAGGCGAATATTAAATATGAAACATCCAAATTACTACAGAAACTTGTAAATTTTGGCGAATATTATGATGAAAAAACATACTTTTTTAAATATAGGCAATATTAGAAACTAAAAATGACCAAATAGCGAATTATTTTTTGAAAAAAATCCCCCAAAATAGCCAATTGGCGAAATTTCACCCCTAAAAATCCCCCTGCTCATTCTCATCGGGAATAAGGAATTACTAAAAAATACATTAGAAATATGCCATAACATTATTCTTGTCCCTTCACTTCTACATTTCTCTCATATCTTTAGAATTTACCTTCAAACAAGTATTTGTATTCCTCCAATTTGTTCCATTTTCCGCTCACCCTCCTCCAGCTTATGAGTGCCATGCAAATTCACACAATGTTACGCCAACCAATTTGAGAACACCAAGAAACCAAACCTAATCTATATCCATCATATATATAGACTTCTCCATCAACATAAATCTCACATGTTCCCTAGTTGGTTGTGTCACTTGTAACAATTCTTTCCTAATGGTCAACTACTTCACACATTGCTTCGCCTAATTTTTGTATCTTCCTATGCCAAACCATATCTCGCATATTCACATGCCTTCCACTAACACTCTTATATGTGTCTTACGAATCCATGTATTGCTCTATCTATACATCGAAATCAATATTTTGTGTGCCCAATTCTATAGCATGTTTTTTCTTTTTGTTTATTGCTACTTGTGTGCACTATGTTTTATTCTCATCTATGGTATCAATTTCATTTGCACCATTTCCTTATTTTAAAATATAGATACTCCTAAACTAGTTTTAAAACTATGTTCCCATGGGTGTTATGCATGTTTTGGACAAGTTGCGAGGGGGTTTCATTATAATGTTGATTAAAGGAAAAGCCTCATGTGTTGTTGAAGTTTTTTTAATGTGAACTTGTGTTCATGCAATCCATTGGATAGGGGTTGGAAATAGAGCCAGTGTTTGAGCTTTGAAAGTTTCTCATTTTGTTGGAGTTTATGTTAGCAAAAAAATTCAAGTTGTTAATAGGTTAATTAAATGTCACATTATTTTCTTAAAGGTTGACATTATACTTCTCTTGGACAAGGTCTTGATTACTTTGAAGCATGTTTATTTTTCTGTATTGGTTTGCCTTACAGTGTGTGATTTCATTAAGGTTCAGATTGATGTGGCATGGGTTTAGGTTGTCTATGGGTAAATATTGCATGAACTTTCAAGTTTCTAGGTTGGTTGATAGTTTCAGTGGCATTTGTAGAGTTGGGTTAGTGAGACATTACTTTAGAATAGAGCAAGAAATGTTGAGAGCTAGGGTGTGAGTGATAAATTGCAACATCCCATAAGTTGGTTGACATTTAGGAGACCCAAATTATACTTGTTAATTTAGAGGGTTGGCTAGAAGGGATAGTAAGGGATTGTGTCTACAATTTAGTTGGATGTTGTTACTATAGTGGCATGGCTTGAGAGCTTACACTAGTGGAGATCCCATGAGAGATAGATTGAGAAAAAGTAGATGAGAAGGTATATATAGATTTTGAA
The DNA here is from genome assembly GCA_027924585.1 of Larix kaempferi. Classification (NCBI taxonomy): domain Eukaryota; kingdom Viridiplantae; phylum Streptophyta; class Pinopsida; order Pinales; family Pinaceae; genus Larix; species Larix kaempferi. The sequence continues at coordinate 5,255,656 of BSBM01000071.1, forward strand.
GTGTATAAATAGGTAATTAAGAAGGACGTGCACCATTGTGATAAGATCATATGAAAGGTTTGGATCTCGGAAGGATACTTAATTAGGTTCAATGGACACATTATGATTATTATTTTTTGTTGAAAAGACATATCATATAGGATTTGGGTCATACATAAGAGTTTGAGTACGTGAAAAGGCTACGTTGTTCCAATTTTTGGAGTTAGGATTGGTAATGAGGTAGTGACACCCAATGATCATAGGGACCTATTGAGAAGTTAAGTCCTTGAGAGTATTTGGGTTTGATTCCTTATAGGAATACCAATAATGGAAATTAGAATTGGAATGGGTGGGCATGTACTTAGACATATAGATAGCTAAGATAAAATGTGGATATTCCACACACACGCACTATATATATATAAACCACACTAAGGTGTGAACTACTTTGGAAAGTAGTTTGAGATAAGGTTGAAGAGGAATCCTTCCACTTGGGAGACATGGGAAAATATAATAAAAATTTTCATGATGTGGAGGAAAATCCTTTTCTAAGAATATATGGGTTCAAGGCTACTCCTTAATTAAGATACACAATGTAGGTATGATTAGGAGACTTTGAGAAGAAGATAGGTGGACTTAAGCTAGGAATAAGAAGTAGAAAGACTACAGTTTGGCTGATGAGGAAAACTAACCCTAATATAGGGGTAGGAAATGGGCAAGGGAAGAAAATATAGGGTAGAAATGCAACTACCCACCAAGTAATATTATCCTTTATAGGGTAAATAACTCTATGTAGAAGTGAATTCACAAACAAGTTTGTTAAAGAAAATTGGGAAAATTAGGAAGGGAAGATAGGTCATTTTCACATAATAATGTATAGTTTAAATTGGTAAATGAAGCTAGTATGTATGTCAACAAATTTATATTATATTAATTATTAGGATTTGAACATAAAGAAACAAGACTAAAAATAATTGATAGAAAGAAAGTAAAAAATATTAACAAAATCTAGGTTTATTGGCTACTTTGACTTTAGTGATCTATCTAACCTAAAATTTAGACTAGATGGAAATTTGAAAATGGGAAGAAGGAGAAACCTATTTATACACATCTATCAATTAAAGATAGTTGACAATGTAATCCATAAATATAGGGTATATGATCATCCCTATAATGGTCTAAGGGTGAATCCATGAAATTGGGTAACACTTCTTCACAAGAGAGTATGTGAAAAAAAAATCCACACCCTCGATCAAGGTAGTTTTAATCACTCAATTGAGCTTATATGACCTTGATCAATCCCTTAAATAATCCCATGATCAAGGGTTCTTCGTGGACATACAAAACCCTTGAGTGAGGTATCTAATTGGGTTAAGTAAACCCTCAATCAATCACTATAGCTTAATCAAGGTCTCTTTTTTATCCAATGGCATCTCATTTGCATCTCAGTTTCCTCAATCAAGATATGTTTATTAACCCAAAAAAAACGATCAAGGGTCTAAGTAGCCCTTGATTGAGTTTTTTTTAAATCCTCATTAAGTCCTTGATAAATCTTTATAAAACCACCAATCAAACTATATTGATTGACTGAGGGTTGAAATCCACAAATCCAACCCCCTTCTTATAGGATTTTCTGCATCTGCAAGTTCCACAGGTTGAAACCCCTTCATCTCTTTTATCTTAGATGACATAGTCGATTCCAATGGATTCATTAGTGAATCCCCTATCCAATGGCATCTCATTTTCACACTTTTGATTTCATATTATATTTTTAATTTATTTTCTTTGAAAACTTATACTTAATTTTTTCCCACATTTTTTAATAAACTTGGAGAAAAAACAATAGAATGAAAACTATACAACCAAAAAATTATTAAAAATATGTCGGGTCTTAGCAAGGAAAAGCCTGACCAGAACACAAAGGTGTACAAAATGTGATTCAAACATTAATTGCTCAAATCCATATATATATATATATATAGTAGACCATGCCTTTATATTTTGTTTTTGAAAATTATATATTGAACATTGAATTAGTTGATGGGAACAAAACTCACTTGTTAACTTTTCCATAATTTTGCAAGGAAAAATATTTAATTATATGCAAATTTGGCAAATTAAATGGCATTAATATTTTTTAAATATTGTTAGAAAGACAATACAATTCCATGCAAGTTGTTTTTTAATTGTACATCAAAATTTATAAGGTTTATATGAGTTTTGAGGGTTTTAATTTTAAAAATATGCAAAATGACAAATTTTCATCACCACATTGCATTTAAAATGGTTACCTATTTTCATGGATTCATCCCTAACATCGCGTGTTTACTCCCTATATTGTAAAGAAAATAAATAATATTGCGTATATCATGGAAAAAGAAAGAAGCTCAAGTATTATAAGAAAAATGGATAATTACTTGAAATAATAAAGATAGAATTATTCATAGTAAATAGAATAAGAAAAAAATATTTAAAATTGACCAAATTTTACCAATAAGTAAGAGTGGGCTTACTAGATATAAGGGTTGCTATCGTCCTAAAATGAATTACTAACCAAATTTAGCAATACTAAGGTATACAGGGAGACCAACTATTAAATGGGGATTTACACAAACAAAATTGATAACTATATTTATAAAACAAAAAAACATATTAATAATTTAAAGGTAATTAATTGAAAACTTAAAGCAAGGTTAGGTGTCTAAATCATAATATATTAGATACTTAAGGGAAAAGATTTCAATGCTTCTGAGTTAAGTGTGCATGAGTCCATGTGATTATAGGGAAAAATTCATATAGAAAACATATTATAATTATAATTATATATACCAATAATGATCATAATCATTTCCTAAATGAGTAGAAGTATATGGAGTGGTTGAAATTGAATCCTTACGCATCTTTTATCGGAAGATAAGCATGCTTTAAAATTGAGTAATTAAATAAGGTAATAAGACATATAAACTGAGGTGATTTGTGATATATATGATGTTATGATTTAAAAATATAACTTATATGAATTTCATTATTTTGTTTTGAATAATCTTTATTTTGTCATTATTAATATTAATATGTTTAAATTTAATATTATAAGAGATTCATTAGCATATTTTTGTACTCTTCAACTAAAAAGCAATAAGTAGGAAGCATTTATTCCATCTCCAAGACTTACACCAAATTCTAGTTACAACAAATTCTAATTACAATTGTGTCTGCTAGTAGGCATCCATGAATATGAAAACAAACACTATTATATCATTAGAAAGAACATCAACTTTAATGAAAGTTGTATTATCTACCTTATTTCATGGACAACCAAGTAAGCATTGAAGTTGATATCATTTTAAAAAGGAAAGGATTGTAATACCATATTTCTAACTTTACATCATTTAAAATATAAATATCATACATAAATAAATATTTATAATATATTCAATCATATAAAATTTGAATAAAAAAACTTTGTTATTTATATATATACATATAATATGCCAAAATCTTAGTGAAAACCTCTTACCAAGTTCCTATGGGTGAACAATCAGCCCACTTAATCCATTTTTTCTCAACGTCTTGTGAGATCCATGAACAAATCATATGTATCTGGAATTATAAATATGTTGATATAAAATGAACATTAACCAAGAGATAAAGATAAGGATAAATGGGCAAAATATTATGATATGGATAGAGATAAAGTAATATAGTTTCATAATAAAGATAAGGATAAAAGGGCAAAATATTATGATAAGGGTAAAAGGGAAAAATATTATGATAGGGATAAAACCGAGAAGAGACACCCGTGACAAGTTTCGTAATCAAAAGTAAGGTTATGACAAAATCTCATATTCCTATGTGCATATCACCATATACTTTATTTTTTAATTTAATTTGTTTCTTGTCCTTTATTCTATTCCACCTCTTCCTTTTCCTAATAACCACCGAATATCATATGTATGTTATTTCATGTAAAATGTAAGTTTATTATATGAGTTATTCTTAACATCAAATTGATGTAAGATGTAGAAATGAAATTTTTTTGTATCGAACTTAATGAAGTGTTTTATAATTTAGTAATGTTTTACAATGCTAGAACGGGGAGATTTCAATTTAATTAACATAATATAATATAATTTAAAGTTATATAACATTATAAAAATGAAAAGTAATTAAAAAATTGATGTAAACCTTTTTGAAAAGTAATTAAACAAAAAACAATGTCAACTCATAAAAATAAAGAAAGATTAAAAAAGTGTAAATTTATCTTAAAAATAAACCTATATAAATTTAAAATGAATTTATGTTGATATAAATATAATTGTTATTAAACTTTTTGAATATATATATATATATATATATATATATATAGATTAATTTCTAATTTTTATAACAAATTCTTTGAATAGTTTTGAAGTGTTTTTAAGGTAGTAAGAAGATTAATGAGTGGGCCTAACAGTTAAGAACATGTGTTCTTTCCTAAGAGGTTACATGTTCAAATCCGGAGGGGGGCAGGGTATGTACACCTCTTTAGATTTTAGCAGTTAAATCGCTGCATAGAGAGGGGTCCCTTGTCTCACAAACAAGAGGGTCTCTCATACACTAAATTGTGTCTCACTTGATGGTGGCCTTAAAAATAGATTATTATTATTAATAATAAATGGTAAAGTTAGTATAAAGGTTAATAAAATGAAAAAAGTGCAAGTTGTATGAACATGTAATACACATAATTGGTGTTCAGTTCACATGTATTTTGTTGAGCTTGGTATTATATTTGGGATGTTAAAAGAGATTAAAAAAAATATGTAATTTTAACCCTTATCATCTCTTTACACATGGGGAATTCCATAGAGGTTGATTCCTATCATTGGGTGATAAAACTCTCCTTGGTAATCATTCTATGAATTCAGACATTTACACACATAAGCAATATTAATATTGTTTATATGTTATAGTTTATACAATTAATTATGAGAAATTTTATGTGATGAAATTAATTGTAACTTTGTATAATAATCTTCGCAACATGTTTAGGGTTATATTTCTTCTTCTTATTATTAAATATTGTAATTGTGTGGGATGGAGATAATATTAATTAAAAATTAATGGTATTATAATATGATATTTTTGGGCTACATTTCTTATTATTAAATATTGTAATTGTTTGGGATAGAGATAATATTAACTAAAAATTAATGGTATTATAATTTGATATTCAAGTAGTGAAGTGTTACAATTCGATACAATGATTTTTTTAAATTTAAATTATTATTCATGGATGGGGTGATACCAAGACAAAGAGGGCGGTTTAATGGCGATGTGACCGATAGAGGGCTTGGAGAGGATTTTGAGGTGCTGGAGACTTCATTGCTCATCCCTTCCATGCAAATGAATGTGCAAGGTACCGATTTTCCACCCCCTCATGTTTAATGACAAAATGATAATGCATAGATCCATTGTCACAAAGATTATCAGACGAATAATGACCGTCGAGTGAATACATAAACGACACCCCAAGCATATGCTCTTCATTCACGATGGTATGCCCTTTGTTGTGAGTGGAAGGATCTGGGTGAAGAACGAATCGACCATTAGTGCATTAGCTTCAGACATGGTGAGAGAGAGGTTACATGCTTCCAACTGTTGAGGGGGCTACCAAAGAGGTCACTCACGATGTCGGATGGTGGTGAAATGGTCAATCATATTAATTCTATGATGGATGTCGCCTATGATATCAGGAATGACATTCGAGGTTTCAGAGAAGAAACGTAGGTGAAAGTTTGGGACCTTGCTCTTCGGGTTCAAGGGATTATTGACTGGTGCGTAAACATTACCGAAGTGATGAATCTTCCTCTCCTACATTTATTAGTAGGGGTTTAGACTAAGAACATTTTCTTGGCTTCGGAAGCTCCTCCTCTTGCTTCGGTTACCACAACGCCAACTATGGTTCCTGTTCGCAGAAGCAACAGTCTGAAAGTTGAAGTCTTGGAGACACCTTTAGCAATGATGATGGAGATGAAACCTGATATAGTTCTTCACAAGAGCAATGTGGAAAATGCATGATGCACCCTCTGGGCCAATTAGGAGAAACCAGGAGAGGATGTGGAGCCTCCCTTGCGACGTCAATATCTAGACATTGGTCCATCTGTGAAAACACGGTAGTGACGCGTGCCTCCAAGATTTGACGATTTTGTCATGCAAAGTAGCTCTTCACTCTTTTTTGATATCTTAATCTGTTATCTTATGGCTCTTTATTGTCTGTCTACAAATCTATAGGATATGTCAAAATAGTTAAATGCTCCTTTTTGTAGCTCTATAGAGATAAAGAGCAAGCAATGTATGTGCAACCTAATAAAGGCAATTTTGAGTTAGATTCATTTTGTAGAAAAATGCAGTGGAACACTATGTAGTCTAACATGAGTAGAAATTTCAATCTTTTCTTGCTTTTTGGACTGGGCAAATTCTCCTTCTTGAATTTCCAAGGCCACATCAATGTTTGTAGTTGTAAATTCTGTATTATGTAATATAAATTTTAACTTAAAAAAAAATTATTACATTTTAAATAAAACAATTAAATTAACAAATCTTTTATAGAATATAAAAACATTAATATTAAATTTCATTATTTTTTAAATTCAAAAAGCTACTCGAATAATGTAAATTCAGGCTTAAAAATCACTATTATATTGATAGAGATGGTGGGTTGTTCTCGTTTATAGAATCTAACACAGACAAAAGTGACCTTGGTGCGAGATATGTTAGAAGCATCGGCAACCTATAGAAAATCCTAAGTAGATGAGAGAATGGGCATTGTGAAAAAATCGTTGTCATGTCATGTCAAATGATAATGGGCTCACACATTATGTGGAACAAATTTGAGAATAAGCTATCTTCAACCATCAATCAATTTGAAATTGGATGAGCACAAGATAGGGTTAAACAAAGTAAAAATAAACATGCAAATGAAGTTACCATTTAATACACTTTTTCTTTAACTATTTGCACAAATGAATAGTATATAAAATAAAGTATGTCTAACTAACATTCCTTAAATAGAATAAAACATCATTTTTGGGATGCTAATAAATCAATAATGAAACCAGCGGTCATTTTTTTCTAAAAAATAGTTCATTTAATGTAAATGATTTCTAAAGAATAAAACATTCACTAAATAGAATAAAACATCCTTTTTAGATGTAAAGAAAGTAATTATGAAAACAAGTATTTTTTATTTTTTATTTTATAAAATTGTTTTTCTTATAAATTTATTGATTAAGAATAAACGATGTAGAGAAAGTAATTATGAAAATAATTATTTTTTCTTTTTTCTTTAATAAAATTGTTTTCTAATAAATTTATTGATTAAGAATATATATATATATATATATATTTTAAATTATAGATTCAAAATTACATATTTATACACTAAACATTGAAATAAATGTAAAGAAAGGGTACCTTGTTTCACAAATAATGAGGTCTTATATATCAATTTGGTATCTAGTTAAATTGACATTTGGATAGTTTTGTGAGGGTCTCTTGTTTCACAAACAAATGGATCTTATACATTAATTTGGTATTTAACCAGGTTGACATTTGGTTAGCTTCATGAAAATTGCTTGTTCCACAAATAAAGGGGTCATGCAAATCAATTTGTTATGTAGTAAAGTTGATATTTGGATAATTTCATGTAATTAGGTACATGTCAACTCTCCTAGATAAGGTGCACTAGTTCACATCAATGGATTTACTATAAATACCATATATAAATGTGAAAAATCATCTTCATTGATAGAAAGAAGTTTGGACTCATCCCTTCAAGTTAGGATGAAAGGGATTTTCAAGCTAGCCTAAACTAATTCTATTTCCTATTTTATTTTATTCTCTTGGGAAAACACTTTTACCCAATAGTCCTTCCCGCCTCTATCTTTTTCGGAGCTCTCATATTCCTCCAAACCATTTGAACCCTTGTCTTCAACCAATATGGAATCCTCTAACCATTAAGGACGAGGCTCAAGGCTCAGTGCTATAATCAATCTAAGTATGAAATATTTTTACAAAATTTTCCACGAAAAAGAGGAAGAAGTTAATGTTGATATTTGGTTGAGCTTTGATCTTTAGTTGTTTTAGATCCAGATACTTGAAGAAATGAGACAATTCAATCCATGAAATTCATACAACCATAACACAAGATACACCCTGGGGAAAATCCTCAAAATTATGAGAACAAAAACCCCAACAATTCTTCTCAATATAATATAATGGATAGCGGAGGATGCTTTCTTTTACAACATAGAAGATTGATTTCGGAATATAAGAGATCACCAAACACTCTTGATGAAGATAAATAAGCAATAGAGAAGAGAGATCAATTGGATTTGTGCCCAACAAAACAATTATAACAAGAACTAACACTACCCTGCACAAAGAGAAGCACCTTTCCTTCAATGGAGAAGAGAATTCACTTCACATTGGATTCATCAATCCCGTATAACATATTTATACATTCTTCTCTTCTATTTTTAACTTCTAACTTCAGGATGAACTCGCCCTCAAACTGGATGTATTAATATTGCATGTAGAGGTGCGGCCCACTTCTCATGCAGTGCTTTATCTCACAGAGTTGTCACTTAGGATGAACTGCCCTCTGAACTTAAATATTGCCCACTTAGTTAGGTAGCTAACTTAAGTGTTGTCACTTAGTTAACTAGATCTTCTTTTGTTGTCACTTTGTTAACTCTCTTTAACTGATTCTCCTTGATTTACTCAATTGTTGTCTTTTAGTTTAACTAAAGTGAAAACACTTTAGTTAACTAGTCCTTTTTATTTAACACTTAGTTCACTGAAATCATGTTGATTGATTTACATGAAGTGACCACTGTGAGTTATTTAGTTCATTGAGGCATATCTTTAATTGATGATTTAATTGAAGCATTGATACTTAACTGAAGCTTTATAACTAAAGCTTTAACAATTCGAGTTCTCTTTAATTAGCTAAAGTGTTTGCATGGGAAATTTCGAATTCTCTTGATCTCTATGCTTTATATTTTATTTCTTTATCTCTTACTGCATGGTCATATTGACGGATCATTTCGTCTGGAATATTAAGGATCAGGATTTCTTCACAGATGGTTATGCCTTCCAAATATTTATGAAAAATAGTGAGGGGAAATACATCGCAACGATGGTTAAAAGTTATGATTGTATCTCTACCCTCATCCAAAAAATCCAAGTTAAAATATGGATTCCTAAAAATTCCAGTTCCTTCTCTATGAAAGTAAGCAGATGGAGGATCATCTATCTCTCTCATATTACAAAATATCCAAAGATTCAAACTTAAATTTGGTCCTATAGTTGCGAGGGGGTATGGCAGTTTTTGGCACAACTCTAGCCTCTAAACCATTCTCTTATAAGGATATGGTGAGTTCAAAGGAATCCCCTTCAACAATTCAAATGCCCAGTCCATATATTGCCAAAAATCTTGATAAAGTTCCAAAGTTGGAGATTAAAAATGTGGAGGTAAACAAACTTTTTTCTTCATATAAATCTAAAGCAGTAATTTGTATATTTAATGGCTTCTTGCCAAGATTGAAGGAGTTGGAACATGTAATGTCCTGATTTTAAGTAATACAATGTAATTGTGTCAATGCATGTAAGCATGATGAACTCATGGTGAGGAGCTCAAGGCCAAGGCCCTGCCATTGAATATCTGGCATGTAAATAGACATAGTGTGACTACAAGCTAGTGAGACGTGGGAAAATCATTAATGTGATTTAAATGTGTATGATGCAATCAAAGTAATGTAGTTGACTAACTATTGAAAGGAAACAAAAAATAGAAGTGGAGCATGATTTCCACAATGTAACATCCCGAAAATCACAAAAATTTAAAAGTTTTCCTTGCGACATTTTAATGGTATACTAGCTATCCAGAAATATATAAAGTGCTAGTTTGTTCAATCTCAATTGAGATGAATAAATTTTTTTATTAAAATCATATGTGCTTGTTTTGTTTTATGTTGCGTAAGAAATATAACTATGTCTACTTTATGAGTTGGTAATGATGATTATATGCTTCCTTTCTAATGTTTAAGCTATACTAACATTTTTGTTCTTCTCTTTGATAGTGAAGGGGTCCTATGGGTACCCCGGGGCTTACTTAGCACTTGTGCTAAAGCATTGAACTTTCTTTTCTTCTCGCAGATTACAGGTAAGAGAATAATAGTAAAATGAAAGTGAATCTACGAAGATATTCCATCTTGTCAAATAGCCTTTCAAATTTAAAAGAGAAATATAGAGTACTTTGAGAAGCTTATCAGGGTGAGATCTGCTTGAATCACTACTTCTACTACATATCTAACTTGTATCAATTTCTCTATGTTATTTGCATATTGCTATAATTATTTCTCGATTCTCAATTATGTACTTTGGAAATAGTATAGTATGCCCTTGTAAACAAATTATAGACTAAATGCAAGTATTATGCATTCCTACCATATATGAACTATATGCAAAACTTCATGCAATTTCCTATAATATATAATCCATATATTACATATTGCATTTCCTATATTATAGAGTACATGTACAATCCATGCAATTTCTATAGTGTGCAAACGATATGCAAATGTTATTCATTTTTTAAGGTATGAACTAAATCCCACTTCTTATGCAATTCCTATAGTGTATACAATATGAAATGAGATCATCAAAGTAAATCTTTTAACCGAAGGTCGGATACCTAGTTTTAACAAAAATGAAGTTGATCTATGACTCACCTTTACGACAATATTGAACTATTAAACATGCTAATGATACGAATTGATACACACTAGGGGTGTAACTATTACTTATAGTAATATTTAAATCTTATGACAGGTTGGTAAACTCAATCCTCGTGCCAATGTATGAAGAGGACAGTGCAATTAAAGGTGTATGGGACATGAGCTGGCAGGCCGTTGTATCCAATCTTGGCATTTAATACATCCTATCTACCCACTTGGTGGATTATCTCCATGGTTGTCAACGTGGTGTTTAGCATGTGAATGCATCGTGAGAATTCAGTCTGCGATGGTGACCTGTACAGGAATTAGCTTAGAGGTAGTTTGAGCCGGTTTCCAAGGTGGCGATAGTTATTAATGTGGTGGTTGCTTGGAAATATGAGAATCTAAGATGAAGATCCTCCACCATTGATCTGGAGGTGCTCTCGGGCTTTGAGAAAACCCTAAACCCCCACTATGTCACGTTGTTTTTTTTTCCTTTGACATTCAATTGTAGGTTGATAGTGGCTCGGTGGAGAGGCCAGACACCCAACAGGCCTGAGAGTTTTCAAGGTTTACTTAGTCGGTTTCGATGACAGGTCTGGTGACTAAGACTAACTCTCAGAGCCAATCTTTTAAAAATTTTACCCTTCTGTGCTCGTAGGTAGTTGAGTTCATTTCCAGGGCTTTAAAATAACTTCGTATAAATTTTGCACCAATAGTTGTTCTTCTTTGAATGAAAGTGGGTTTTCTCAAAATGGCATTCATTCTTCGTTGTAAGGATAGAGGATGATAGCTCTGATCATCGGCAAACATATTCATGCTGAGTCTCGGCATTCGGTATGTTTTTGCAAGGTAATGTACAGGTGAATGAAATCTCAGTTATTGATGTTTATTTAATGGGCTTCCCTTTTATGGTGTTGTTTTAACCATAACCTGTTTGTGTATCAGGTGTCCTTGGCTCTTTGGCTTCCATGCTCGAGCTTGGGTACTAACAACTACGTTGGCACGGGTAAGCTCCGGTGGTTCTCCATATTGACTTTGGCTTGATGACAACTAGTCTCTCTTTGGTTCTAGCCAAGAATTCAATGTTGATGTCTTAATGTTAATGGTGGTCGTCGTTGTGAAGTTTTACGTGCCAAATGATGGTGTAAACAGGATGGTTCTCGTCATACCTTGATATTAGCTACAGCTCTTCTTCTATGTTTTTAATGGATACCAATGTAATCAGGGTTTTACCCCTTTATTGATTTTGATAAAAAGGAAAACCTAAATATATTATCCTCCTACCTAGTATTTGTTAAGGAGATTTCTGTCAAGTTTGGACTTTGCGTCGAACTGTAGTTTTTAGATGTTAGTTGTGATTTAAGTGACTGTCAAATGTAATTGTTCCAAAATGTGAATAAGAATTGTACTTCTCTAAACTTGATCTTCATTTTGAGCTTTATAGAGCCTGTATTAAGGTTGATGTTTTATGTTTTGAATGTTGGTTAAAGATGACCGAGAGTTTTATGCAAATACCCTATCTTATGGGTTCAAACCCTAAGTATTTTTCGTTTCAGTGTAAGTAATGGATTGTAACACTGGGCCCTCAGTTAGCATGTAATTTAAGATGATGAAAAACCCTACTCCTTGTTTTCTTTAAAATGTGAGCTTAGTTTGCTTGAATTGGTGAATAGTATCAATGGCAGTCGTCCTTACCAAAGTAATGTATAAACTTCATAATGTTTTAAAGATCTATGTTTACAAAGGTTTTGTTTTGCTAAAGATTCTAAGCTGTAAAGTAAAATGTGGTAAGGGCTTCGAACCCATGATTGTTATGTGAAATAATAAAAATAAATAAATAAAAACCTTCAGAAGGGTCAAACTCGGACTTGGATTATATTTTCGGTTCAACGAGTTTTAAACTTCAAAGCCCGTTACTTAGGAACTAGGGTTTTGTTACAAGAAGGTGTATTCGTGAAAAGAAGCAGACATGTTATATGTTTTAAGTATCTATGTTAATGATAAAAATGTTATGAATACTATATAAGTACTAGCTTTGTTTGTAACATGAACAATGGTAAATGTTTTGATAGAAAATAAAGATATATGGTACATAATATAGATAGAAATTTTATCAGGGGTTTTATAAAATAGAAAGGAAGAGAATGGAAAATACTATAACCACACTCTATTGCTTGCATCAGTTTTGAGAAACTTGAAGAAAGATTAATCTTTAGATTGTTCTTTTTACAGGCAAATAGATATATAACAGAAAATTATAAGTACTGCTAAGTTTATATTTTGTAGCTGTATAATTCTTGAGTCTAAACAGGCATATAATTTATGCTACGGAAAGTAGCTGATAAGAATATTTAAGAAATACAACAATGTTAGTCTCTTCATTCATTTGGAAATATTCCTATCATTCATCTGATTCTAATTCTTCCTCCCTATACTAGAGTACGATATGGAAAACAATATGGGGAAAATACAGTAGAGGCATTTTATCAATTCCTAAATCTATTCAATAGTTTTGAAATTCCTAAACAGTTCTGAAATCAAATTTAACTCCTGTATAATGTAGGCTAAAAATTCAAGCTAATGAATTACTAAATCAATGATTACAGAAATAATTTAACTAGTTAGGATTAAAGATAACAAGTAAAACCTGTAACTGTAGATAGGACCGGCAAACACCCAAGGAGGCCTGTTCCTCCCAACCTTCTCCAAAAGAAGCAGCCAAACTACTTGCTTCCTTTGGACCCCCGAGCTTGTTTACTGAACCACTAAGTAGATGGACTCTGTGTAGAAGCAAGGCGCTCAGTAATATAAATTCTGCACTCAATAGTATAACTTCTGCACTCAGCAATGTAACTTCTGCACTCAGCAGTATAACTTCTACACTCATCAATATAACATGCAGACTTACACCATGATCAAAAACTCAACATATCCCCTCATCAAATCTCTCGGGTGCAAGCACAGGAAAACCCCAAGGTAAATTCCCTGGCCAGGAAAAGTGATGAACCTCAGTCCACAATTCGATGGCTATTATATAGACTACCTAGGTCTTTAGTGGTCAGTTTTCAATAAATGAGCCTCAAGCTCCAGTCCCTTCTATCATGGCACTATGACCACATTTCAAGGGAATTGTCCCATACCAACAGCTAGTTAGTTTCCTCATGAGGTTGCCATTTGTCCATTGTCTTCTACCCCAGATTCCATTCCACCTAGTGGGTCAGTAAACACTCTTTCAGCAGTCCCCTTAGGTGTTTGTCTCCTATTTAATTTATTTAAACAATAAAATATTGTGCAAATTACAGTCATCCTTGGACACTTGTCCAATATAAAACTTTACAATAAAAGTTAACATAATGTTTCCAACATAAAATGTTTTTCAGCAAAAAGGGTATGTTATACACAAGGGGAGGGGAAAGGAACCAAATCCATTCACATAGAGGCAAGTGTCAAGCTGAGAACCCATGAACCATCTATCCTATTAACTTTGTTGTTAACCCTTAATGTTTCCAGAAGATAGTGGTTGAGGTAGTTAATGCCCTAGGGGAAGGAAATCATGGGTGTGCTTTCATGTGGAATTCTACCTGCAGTTTTAGAAGTGCGTGATTGCTTGTTGGGCAAGCCATGAGCCACGAAATTGGATCCCAATCAAATTATTCAAAGACGAATTTTCATTCCTTAAGTGGGCTCTATGTGTGGGGTGTTCTTCTCCATTTCCATGGACTATTTACATATGCTTTTATTTTAGAATTTTTTTTTTGTGGTTGGTTGTCTCATGGGTTGAGAGTGGAAGTCAAAGTTGGAATTTCGGGCATTGTTTGAGTATTTTCCCTGTTCGGGTACACAGGGTACTACCAAAGGACCGAACACCAAGAGCAACCACTTCACACAAACAGATCACAGATCAACACACCGATGTTTTGACGTGGTTTAAACCCTCTTGAGGGAAACACTCCACGGCCCCGGCCAAATAGCTTCTATGGGACAATTTATTATGCAAAGAAAGAAAGTTACAAATGAGCTTCTCATAATCGATCAACTAAACAATGACCCTCCATGCTCTTTAAATAGAGATCATGGACCAATCGGGTGTTAGGCCACGGATCAAGGTTAGGTTTGATCTAAGAGAAGTTGAGCCGTCGGATCACTCTATGTCGGAAACATATCGTGACCGTCAGATTAAGTATTTACAAATGCATACTAATGCATACTAAAGAAACACACTATCCCTAATGGATATATTACACAAGTTGATCTTAACTAACTCCTAAGTGTCTAAATATCCTAACATCCCCCCTTAAGAACAACTTGGGATAGGATTGAAGGATTTACAAAGGTGACACTATTAGGAGAAGGAAGGAGGCATTAGAGCCTATCCCACCTTAATGACAAGTTCCTGAACTCCTAACATAGATCGAAGTTTAGAAAAATTCGCATCTGTAAGACACTTGGTGAAGATGTCTGCAACTTGATCATCTGTAGGGAAAAAGAGCACTTTAAGAACCCGATCATGAACAAGATTTCTGATGAAGTGCATATGTAGCCCAATGTGTTTGCTGCGTTGATGTAGAACTGGATCTTTGGCAAGCTTGATGGCACTTTGATTGTCGCACCAAAGTGGAGTAGGCTGTTGCTGCTCGAATCCAAACTATGAAAGGATCTGTCGAAGCCATAAAGCTTCCTGACTGGCATTAACTGCTGCTCGATATTCTGCCTCTGCTGAAGAAAGAGCAAGAGCTTGTTGTTTCTTACAAGCCCAAGTAATAGGTCCAGATCCCAGACTGAAAACATAACCTGCAGTAGACTTTCGATCATCAGGATCGCCAGCCCAATCTGAATCAGTGAAACCAACCAACAAAGGTTTCCCCCCTATACTGTAATGAATCCCAAACTGAACTGTACCTCGAATATATCGAAGTATTCTTTTAGCTGCTTTCCAGTGACTTTCATGAGGTGTCTGCATATAACGAGCAACTCGACCAACGACAAAGGAAAGGTCAGGACGGGAATGAGTCAAGTATAAGAGACTACCAACAAGCTGACGATACAAGGTGGCATCGACTTCAGGTGAAGTACAAGTGGCAGAAAGTTTGACTCCAGACTGGAAGGGAGAAGGGGCTGGTGTACAGTCTTCCATGTGAAAGCGACGAAGAAGGTCACAAGCATACTTAGACTGAGAAAGAAAGATTCCTTCTTTGGTTTGCAGGACTTGGAGACCAAGAAAATAATGCAAATGTCCTAAGTCTGACATTTCAAAATTTTGTTTAAGACTGGATTTCACATGGGTTATAAGCTTAGGGTCACTACCAGTAAGAATAAGGTCATCAACATATAGAACAAGTATGATGAGATGGTTTCCTACTTTCTTGGTATAGACATTGGGGTCATAATGGCATCTAGAAAAACCAGTGTCAAGGAGAAAGTTATCCATTTTGGCATACCAAGCTCTAGGAGCTTGCTTAAGGCCATATAAGGATTTCTTAAGTCGGCAGACAAGGCTAGAGTTATTATGAACATAGCCAGGAGGTTGTTCCATGTAAATTTCCTCCTGTAAATCACCATGTAAGAAGGCAGACTTGACATCCATTTGATGGACTTCCCAGTTGTGTAAGGCTGCAAGGGAAAGAACAAGGCGGATGGAGTTCATTTTTGCGACGGGAGCAAAGGTTTCATTGTAGTCAATCCCTTCAACTTGGGAAAAACCTTTGGCAACTAACCTTGCCTTAAGTCTTTCAACACTTCCATCTGATGCATACTTAGTTCTGGAGACCCATTTACATCTGACAAGTTTTCTTCCTTTTGGAAGAGGTATAAGATCCCAAGTATCGTTCGCCATTAAGGAACGATATTCTTCATCCATGGTTGCATCCCAATCTGGATTCCCTGAAGCTTCTGCAAAAGTTTCTGGATCATGATTCTCGGAAACTTGAGCCAAAAGAGAAGAGGCTCGCTGAAACTGAGAACGTGTTCGACGTTGATCTCTAGGATCACCGGCAAGATCACCAACTGCTTCACATGTTTAACGGACCCATCGAGGAAGCACTTGTGCTGGTGCAACTGGAGGAACATGAGCAGGCGGAGGTGGATTTTCATCATCACTGTCATTATCAGAAACTGGAGTTGGAAACCTGTCAAGGAAGTTGGAAGAAGAAGAAGAAGGCACAAACGCCTAATCAGGCTCGCAGGCCAAAGATGGCACAATCGCCGAGTTAGGCTCGTAGGCCAAGAGATTTTCATCAAATTTAACATCTCTTCTAATGATTATAGCATGAGAATGTGGTTGAAGAAGTCTATAACCTTTTACATCTTCAGAATATCCAACAAATATGCACTTTTCACTTTTAGGCTGCAATGCTTTCCGTTTTTCATCCGGAATGTGAGCCCATGATTCACTACCAAACACACGAAAGTGACTTACATCAGGTTTAATTTTACTCCATGCTTCTTCCGGTGTTATACCTTATAATGCTTTTGTGAGGGTGCGATTAACTATGTAATTTGCACAATTTATGGCTTCAGCCCAAAATTGAAGACTTAGTCCCTTAGATTGGATCATACAATTAGCCATTTCTTTTAAAGTGCGGTTCTTCCGCTCAGCTACACCATTTTGTTGTGGTGTATATGGAATAGTGTGTTGTTGTTGGATGCCTTGTTCAGTGCAGAAAGTAGTGAACTGTTTGTTAACATATTCTCCTCCATTGTCAGATCTTAACTTAATAGTTTGATGACCAGATTGTTTTTCAACAAGGGCCTTCTAGGCCAAGAACATGTTAAATACTTTGCTCTTAAGTTTTAGGAAATAAACCCAAGTGCGTCTGGTGTAATCATCAATGAAAGTTAAGAAATACTTGAAACCAGAAAAGGAAGCAGATGGAAGAGGACCACACAAGTCACTATGCACAAGCTCCAAGGGAATCGAGGCATGCCAAGAGGCACGTTTGTCAAAACTGTCCCGATGATGTTTTCCAAGTACACAACCGGAACAAACACCATCTCTGCAAGATACCATCGGAAGACCTGTCACCATATTTTCTTTACATAGTTGTTGCAATGAGCGATAATTTAAGTGACCAAATCGCTCATGCCAAAGTTTGCTCAAGTTATCACTATGAGCAACAAAAACTGAAGGGAAAGGTGATGACCCAAAGTTGTTAAACTTGTACAACCTGGTAATATCATCAACAATTCCGGTAGCTAGAACCTGTTGAGGATCTTTAAAATCCTTGATTACAACTTGGTGAGGTGTAAAGGTCACAGTTTTACCTTCACCAGAATGAGTGATCTGATAGACTGATAACAAATTGCAGGAAATTCTTGGAACACATAGTACATCACTAAAATGACCATTATCTACTGGAACTGTTCCAGCTCCTACAACACTTAGAGATCTATCATCACCAACAAATATTTGTTTGGTGTTACATTCATGCATAGTAGAAAAGATGGCTTGATCCTTAGCCATATGATAAGATGCTCCAGAATCAATGAGCCATTCATTTGAAGTAGAAGAAGAAGATGCATTATAAGAATAACCAGAAGCACAAAGTGCATGTCCATGAGAGGTAGATTCTGAAGATGAATCTAGGCTGATGTGGTGCTTCTTCATTACTGCTTCCAAGGGTGCCATCTTCTTGAAACACTTTGATTCATCATGATTATCTTTCCCGCAATAGTTGCAATGACGCTCAGTCTTCTTACCTTTTGGCTTGGATCCTTTGCCTTTTTTTAAAGAAGGAGCTGACTGAGAGGGTTTTGGACCCTTGTTTGACTTATTATTGCGAAAATTTTGTTTCTTGGGAGGCTTGGACTTTTCTTTCTGTTGGGACAATAAAGCTTTCCCAGATGTATCTGCATTGTTGATTATTCCAAGATGAATGAGTTTATCTTGTTCTCTAATCAAGGAATCACAAAAGGATTCAAGACTAGGCTCTTGATAGCTAGCTGCATGCAAGGATGCTTTCATGGAGTAAAATGTAGATACAAAAACAGAATATGCAGGTCCAAGTTTGGAAAGAATATGATAAATGCATTGTTTGTCTTCCCTCTCAATCTTACATTCTGCACATAAGAGTTTAAGAGTTTTGTACTTAGATAAATAATCTTGAATGCATGAAAAGTCACTTGGATTTAAAGAAATCAACTCATTTTCGAGTTGGTGACCTCGAATTTCATTGTGTTTACCAAACACAGTTTCCAACTTGTCCCAAGCAGTATTAGGTTCATCAATTCCAGATATGTGGAATCGCAAATCAGTAGAGTTGACATCCCAATCAATCCACGAGCTTCATCACATCTATTTGCCCATTTTATTTTCTTATCATCATCAGTGGGTTCTTTTTCTTTCCCTGTGGTAATTCTGAAAAGTCCCCTACTTCGTAAAACATCCTCCATACGAGATTTCCATGAGAAATAGTTGGAACTGTTAAGTAGAATATCACAATGGGCGGCCATATTTGTAAATTAATGGCTGTAAAAGCAGAAACCAATAGTATGGATGTGAAGAGCTCGAAAAAATAGGTGGTTTCAAAAAAAACGGCACTGAAAACTGACTCTGTATGATGAAGTTATGCTTGAACAAAGAAACTGTTGAAGATGTCCCCAATAGTGACGTGGCAGCTAGAGAATGTCCAACAAAAAAAAGAACCCCCCTCTTCCCAAGATGAACCTTTTGACAATCACTTTACAAGAAAGTTGCTTTAAGTGAACCACTTTTGTAAAATAAGTGATTTCACTTTTACAATGATATTACTTTTAAATAGTGCAACAATAAAAAACTTAAGTGACTCACTTGTATTTTTATTTTTTATTATTTAAGTGAGATGCACTTTTACAATAAAGTAACTTGAAAAATAGAAATTGCATGCACTTTTCCTTTTAAAAGTAACTTCCTAAGACTTGAACTCAAGACCTATTAAGGAATAAAGCAACTTTGAACCAAGTGAGCTAGATTAAAAGGTATGTAAAATATGGGAATGAGGAAGGGGTTTTTTTTTTTACTCTTCTTGCTCGGTTTGCGTGCTTGCCCTTTTTCCTACAAAACAGACCACAAATCGAAACAAAAAAAAAATTTCCACACTTGTGGAGTTAGATCTTGTTAGCTTGCCCAGAAAGTCTACGTTTTCTCTCTGTTTCTGATTTGCCGAGATCGCGCAAGGTGCACGGCAAAGAGCATACGCAGCCGAGAAAAACCCTTTCCCTTTCTGTTTCTGATTTGCCGAGATCGCTCAAGGTGCACGGCAAAGAGCATACGCAGACGGGAAAGCAACAATCCAAACCAAAAAAAAATCTAACAGTAAAAAAAAGATGAAATATGAGATTTTTTCTTTTCAAAAAACGAAATAAAAAAAATGCGTCATTGTAACATTATACCTTCAGATCTGATGAAATACGCGTTTCTGGAGCAATCGGGAACCGTTTTCGATCAAACGAAAACTATTTCCCAATGGAAACGATGCTCCGGACGCAATGGAACACCTCCCATAGCCCAGAAATGCACAGAAATACCAGAACTAGAAACCCTTACGAGTTTCGACAACAACAGTTCAAGATCTAGATCATAACCGGAAGCGGCACTTCATAAAAACTTTGATACCATGTTCGGGTACACAGGGTACTACCAAAGGACTGAACACCAAGAGCAACCACTTCACACAAACAGATCACAGATCAACACACCGATGTTTTGACGTGGTTTAAACCCTCTTGAGGGAAACACTCCACGGCCCCGGCCAAATAGCTTCTACGGGACAATTTATTATGCAAAGAAAGAAAGTTACAAATGAGCTTCTCATAATCGATCAACTAAACAATGACCCTCCATGCTCTTTAAATAGAGATCATGGACCAATCGGGTGTTAGGCCACGGATCAAGGTTAGGTTTGATCTAAGAGAAGTTGAGCCATCGGATCACTCTATGTCGGAAACATATCGTGACCGTTGGATTAAGTATTTACAAATGCATACTAATGCATACTAAAGAAACACACTATCCCTAACGGATATATTACACAAGTTGATCTTAACTAACTCCTAAGTGTCTAAATATCCTAACATTCCCTTACTGGTTTAACCGATGAATTGAAATTTGTACCTTTCCCATTTGTTATGCATGTTTCTAGAGAGCGTTTTTGAATGCCCAACAATTGTGTGTTTGTCCATAAATTGTTTTTATTGTGCCCAACAATTATATGATTTCCCAAAAAACCATTTTTGCATGCCCAATAGTTTTTTGTTTCCTAGAAATCATTTTTTTTGTACCCAGCAGTTGTGAATCTACCCATAAGTCATTGTGTGTGCACCCAAATACCATAAATTTTCCTTGGACTTGTTGTTCCTTCGCCTAGCTACCATAAATTCTCTCCAAATCTATTTTCCTTCACCCAACTATTATAAATCTGCCCCATACACTCATTGTCATGTTGGGTTGTTGGAAGTTTAACCAAGAATTGAGCTATCTTGTCTTATGTTTGAATTCTTCCCTTAGTGCTCAATTTGAATGGTTCAAATTGGGTCTTAGAGAAGGGTGACTTGTGGGGATTCATGTGGTGGAACTGAGGTCCATGTGTAATCCTAATTAACCCATATATGGGTTGGCTTGGGTTTGGTATTGTGTTTATTTGACTATTGGCAGCATGATAAAACCAATTGTGGGTTGGCTCGGCCTTGAAATGGGTTGTATGGTGGTGTGTGTGTGTGTGAGAGAGAGAGAGAGAGGAGGTATACAAGTGGGGTGTTAGGGACAAAGGAATATAAAGGGGGGATAAGAGAGAGACATGTGTAAAGGGAGAGAGGGAAGGTAGCATGGGGGATATAGATATTAGGTCTTTATTTATTGATCTAGACATAAACAAAGACCCGATATCTATTAATAAGCTTCATGCTATAAAAAATAACTACATATCATCAAAATCATTTCCTATATTGTGATCCTATTCGTCAATACCACCCTATGCCCCCCACCTCTAGGCTCTAGCCCTTTCCTCTAGCACGAATATCAAAGTTGATCTTGTAAGGACAATAGTCGACACCCTACAATTTTGATGAAACCTCTTAATCCAAACATTAAAAAAGGTAGAAAAATCATCCCATGCCTAATAAATCATTTTGCTTGAGTGAAAGGTGCATTTTTACTAAGGTCATCATAAAGGATTTAAACAACCAACAATATTGAGGTACATAGAGGGGTAACGTGATGTGCTTGATTATATGTCATTCCCATACCCTCATACATGATAGAATCCAATGGAAACCTTGCAATCATAAAACCCTGAAAACTATTAAGTTTATTGAATTATGAATGGAATCTAAAGCTCTACTTTTTGGATATGAAGTCCAATGAAATTGGAACATCTCTCAACATCCTGAAACAATTAATGGTAATATAAAAAATTTAAGTAAAAGGATAGAAAATGAAATACAAGGGGGATGCCACTTTTACTTTAAGAATTTAATTATTCCATTTAATGTTACTGGAGATTATTGTGGTTTATCTTCATTTATAAATTAAATATAGGGGTCATGATAAAGTGGTATCAGATCAGGTTACAATACTCGATCCTTAATGGGCCAATGAGGTTGGAAAAATACCTTAAGGTATTGGTTGTAACAATGTAGGCTCGTGGAGCCACGACCAATTTGTAGCCTTAATAGATTAAATATCAGAGTATCATTATGGAAGCTATTGATCTTGTTAATATCCAATGAACCTGAATAGTGAGTGGCATGAGTAAGCATGTCAATTGCTTGTAGAAAGTAGGGTTGTGTAGAGGGAAAAAACCTTACACTTGTTATTAGCATGAGTAATCTAGGTTACAAGTAAAATTTTGGTTGGTAAGGAGTGTAAAACATAATCAACAAAGAAGAGTGGTACCATACCTCTTTTGACCCATTTAGATTAAAAAGGGAAAGTTATGATCAATATTGTAAGAGCATGTTAAGACAAAGCAGTATGTCATGGAAGGATTAAAGGCCCTTGGAAATCCTAGAGGGTAGAAGAAGCTACCATGAGGAAGAGTGATATTCCTCCTCTGTGTGATTAACAAACTCACATGATGGAGTCAAGGATGGTGTAGCAAAGTAGAGTTGGAAATGATTGCAGGTGGAAAAAATGGGTAAACCCATGCAGGAGCACATGCCTAGTGTGCTTGGGAAATCTTCGTAGGAGACAACCAAAAATTTACTTTCTTGGGAGTTTCTAGGGAGAAATGACGTGCTTGTGAGGATTGGTGGAGTTGGTTGGCAGTAGAGCCACTTTTCATTGAGCATCCATGGACTAAATTACTCAAAGGTAATTGGGAAGCAAGTCTTAGGAAGAGGTAGAGTGATGGATCATCCCACTTCATCCAAGAATTGGTTGCAATTAGTGAGGGATAAGATTATTCTCTAACCCTTACTTATTTATTGTGAACATTTTAACTTATAGGTTGTGAGTGCAGCAAATGCAGATCAATTATATGAGCTAGCTTCTACCCCTTTTTGGGTGAGGAAAGCTATGGATTTCTTATTGACAGTTTTCATTCCTTAAGTTAAGGAAGGGAGTCAATCCAAGGATGACTGGAAATGGTTGAAGAGGGAAAATACTTGTAAATTCTCCCTACAAGTAAAATATGCATATGTGTATATGTGCATGGCAATTTTTGGCAGGTTTCCAAGAGAAAGTTCAACTTAGGAAAGGAGTTGTCGAGAAAGTTGGGAGTTATCTACAACATAGGTTGCTTGTTAAGATCGGGAGGTGGACATGGAGAGAAGGGAGTTATCTTTCCTTAACCCTATTTAATTGAACGCTTAAGTATCTAGTAGGGCTTCTATGAAATTTGTGGACTATTGTTAAGTCCTTTGATTGTTTAAAATTGTCATGACTAATGTTGACTGTGAGTGGTAGGAATCCATGGAGCATGTTAGCCACGGCTATGAAATTCCAAACTAAATGAGGATCAAAAGGGAGAATTCCATACCCTTTTATTCTCTTGTTATATTTATTGCTTTTCTCTAAGAATGAGAAATTTGATGTGCATATTGAATAATTGAGGCATACATGGATGTTGATTGTTTACTTGCATGAGTAATTAGAGCATACATGTGTTGTAGTACAAGTAAGACAATGAAATGAATGCCATTCATATACATTAGTAAACATATTGAAACATAATATGCATATGGACATGTTGAGCATTGCATGATAATGCCACTGCATAAGGGCCAAAGAAGCCTATTGTTTATACATGATGCTTTTAGTCTAATGCAATATGGATGTTGATTTATCGTGAACACATGTTAATGATGTTGATGACGCTACTACCATGATGGTCAACCCATGAAGAGGATGAAGGAAAGTGCTTCCTATCGGTGGGTTAACAAAAGGGCTATGTGAGATCATGCGAAGCATCAATAGGTCATGAAACATCAAGGGTATTGATGATAACCATAAAAGGTATAAGTTTTTCTTGCTTACCTTGCATAAGTGCTAAAAGGGGATTGGGTAAGAATTCCTTCCACCATATTTAAGAATTTGTTTTGGTATGTTCATGGTATTGTTGGATGCATGCATGTAACACACCCAGTATCACATTAACTTAACACAAATAATAATTTTTTTTCTAAATATTACATACATAATGTTCATATGCATCATTCAAGATAATGCATGACAATGTGTAGCAAAAATATATTAAATAAATCTTTTAGCGGAAGCATAATTTAATTATATGTCATGCAATTGTCAATTTTAATTTTTCCTCATTATTATTTCACATAATAAATATTTCCCATTAAAATATATTATAATGGACCCAACATAAAGTAAGACTTGGACCAACTTTCCTATTAAATCCTTTATTAAAACTACAAAGTAAATATTTTATTAAAAACTCTGCAGTAAAACGGTACAATAAAACCATGTAATAAAACACTATTATGAAGTGCACACTAATGGGTATCTACGTTTATTAGACTAGCAATTACAATCTTCATGTTATGTATCTAGCAATTACAATCTTCATGTTATGTATTTTTCGTATTATAATGGCAAGGAAAACGTAACATAATCATATTCATAACATATTTATAAATAACATAATTATTTAAGATTGCAATGCAATAATAATGGCCCAGTAAGAACTATGCATATAATAACATATCATAAGAATTAGTCTATCATTATGACCAATATCCATTTAAGCTTACTAGGCAATAAAAAGCAGTAAAACACTATAAGAATTATGCAATAAGAAGTAGTAAAACACTATAAAAACTCTGCCCTAAGAAGTAGTAAAACACTATAAGAATTGCATTTAATTCTAGGTAGTAAATTATTTCATAGGCAATATTGGGTGCACAATAGTTCAACCTATGTTATTTTCATGCAACCCAACAACAATATTCCAACTTAATAAAATTTAAAGCACGGTAAGAACTATGTAGTAAAAACAACATGCATGGTAAAAATGCGTAGTTCTCTTAGGAAAAAGGGTATTTATACATTAATAAGGATATAATTACATACATTTCCAATACATAAAATATTATGATAAACTCCTTATTAATCCAACCCGTACAATTCCAATTCATGTAAATTCTACAAATAAAATATCAATCATTATTGGCACCAATTTTTTGGAATAAGTAAACAAGGATAGATTTAACTTTAACCTAACATTTAACCTTTCTTGTGGTTTTTAAATACCATTCCTTACAATGCATATTAATTAAGCCTTAACACATGGTATTTGTTTTCAATTTACCAATTAAGTAAAAAGGTTAATTATGTGCATCTCAATGCAATTGCCACACATTACCACATGTGGTTTATAATTTCTAGCCTGTGGTTTACAAATGAAAAAACCATTCAAGGTAAGACGCGGTAAAAATGTTTTTACCAAACAATAATACCATTCAATGCTAGTTGTTAATTATTTTCTTATGTATCTAATAAACAACAATAGTTCAAACATGGTTCCCATTACTTTACAAATATTTGATTCTTCTTAATTAATTGAGCTATCCACACTAAACCATTCCATGGCTAAGTCAATCACTCATTAAGCAAGAAGGATCTAATTACTGCACAGTAATAGTTAAATTTCATAATTTTAAGTAAATACTTTGCAGGCATATTCAAATAAAAATGCCATAACAATTTTAACAAGGAAACAATTGAACTTTAAGTAACAATGGAATTTCCAAGAGAAAACTTATCTGAGAAATTGCTTGAAATGGGAAATTGGCTGTGTGTGAGATGCGATCCACCCAACCATAGGCAATTTTGTCCATCCATCTCTCAGCAAAATGCCACCCCCGAGCTGAGGCTCATGCATTCACCAAAGAGACACCTCTCCAATTATCAAACTCTTTCAAAATTAACACTTGGCAATCTGGAATATTGGGTTGAATCCAATTCCATGCCAAATAGTGCACTTAGTATCCTTGATTTCCTTTTGAATGCACAATAGTGAAACACATCACTGCCATCTGTGCTCAGAAAATCCATCAAGTTAGCTGCTTAGACCATTTGCCACTTCACCAGAATGACCAGAGACAAAATGGACAGCATTTCAGCATAAAATTATAAGCAATTTGGCTCACAGGTTGAGGGATTCATATCAATTTTTGTTCTCAGATAATAGTTTCCTTCCATGTTCTCTCAGACACACCAAGGCACGGGTAATTTTTCCCCAGATATCAATTTTCTTCACCTTCCACCCAGAATGGTGCCCACCCACTTTTCCTTGCATGCATAAGTCTCTGCATGCAATCTGGAAAACCATGTGGGCTATCTTATCCATTTAATTATTTTTTATATAAAAACAGCAAAATCCCACTTAATCATAATTAAAGGATAATTATGACTTTAAAAATATAAACTAAAGTCATTTAAATGGGTTTAAGACTTAGGATAAACTTTAGGGACATAAAGGTATAATGGGGTGATAAAATGGTTTTTCCTCCTTAGTCATTCTAACGCCCTTACCATCTCTGGTGAATACACAAGTCCCCAATATTTTCAACATACTACCTCAGCACAGCTAGTTGTGGATTTTAATATTAATAATTGGAAAATATAATATGTTCAACTTTGCAGGCATTCATAGTCAGTATTTACATCTTGGAATCATCAAACTAGGGGTTTCAAACCAAGAGTGTTACATTCCCCACCCCCTTAAATTCTACACCGTCCTTAGTGTTTCATTGTCCAAAACATATAATAATAAAAATTCAAAAAATTATTTACATTACATATTTACAAAATTTCAAAATAAATATGGGTATTCTTCCCACATCACATCTTCCATTTCCCAAGTCGCTTCTTCAATACTATAATGGGTCCATTGGACTTTTACCTATCATATGACCGTGTTCCTAAGTTTATTGACTCTTATGTCTAATATGCAAACTGGCTGTACTTGGATTTCCCCTTTGGGTTCCACCTATACCACATACCAATCAAGTACATGATTAGAATCATAAACATACTTTTTCAATAATGAAACATCAAAAACATTGTGCACATTAACCGTGGGAGGTAGAGCCAACTCATAGGCTACTGATCCAACTCTGTTTAGGATCTCAAAAGGTCTACAAAATATGGTGCCCATATTCTTGCAGTTACCCAACCACAATGAAATTTTTCTGCCTCTGACCTTTAGGAATACTTTGTCCCCAACTTCAAACTCTCTATGCATTCTATTTTTATTTGCATAACTCTTCTGATGATATTGAGATACCTTCAAGTTTGTTTGATCCCGGTTACCTGCTGTTCCATGTCCTGAAGCATTTTCGGTCCAACTATTAGTCTATCCATTGGTTTGTCCCAATTCAATGGAACATTACATTTCTACCATATAACGCTTCAAATGGACTCATCTTCAATGATGCTTGGTGTTTGTGCTAGAAATTGTACCTAGACTATGAAGGTACAAGCTAGAAAAATCTCAAGAAAAACTAAAGAAAGCAATTTGT
The DNA here is from genome assembly GCA_027924585.1 of Larix kaempferi. Classification (NCBI taxonomy): domain Eukaryota; kingdom Viridiplantae; phylum Streptophyta; class Pinopsida; order Pinales; family Pinaceae; genus Larix; species Larix kaempferi. The sequence continues at coordinate 5,283,345 of BSBM01000071.1, forward strand.
TTTTGTAATTTTTGTTTGAAGGTATCATTCATAACGAAGGGATAATCAAATATTAAACATATACAATCACTAAATCATAAATAAATTTCAAAGATTTGAAATGTAAAGATATGAAACATAGATATAAACCACAAGCATAAATTCAACAAGAAATCTAGTTCTGTTGACAAATTTATAAGCATTCACAAGATAAAAAATTTCATCCATAAATGAAATTATAAACGAGGTGATCAAACAGACCATAAACATAAACCAGAAATAAAGGTTCACGAATGGCTTATATAATATATTCAGATCAAATATTAGTCTTCAAAACACTTACATGAGAGTACACTGTGTATGTTTAAGTGTAAACAATATCCTCAGTTCTAAGCCCTTCTCCCGAACAAAAACCAACCCCCATAGTGTATATTTTTCCCTCTTTTATAATTATAGAGATCTTCCCAAAATAAAGTAGTTCCATAACCACTTCTTTAGGTCTCGAAACTATTTAGCAATTACATTTAATAGTTACATAAACTAACTTTCAAAAGACTATAAACTAGTTAACCAAAAATAACTTTTCACACCTATAAACAAGATGAAATATATGAGTTCTTGGACAACTGTGCAAATAGGTTGAAATTAGAACTATTTAGCAGCTTCTGCTAGCATAGTTATTCCCTCCAATGCTTGAGATCCTTTTACATGACAAGATTGCTATGTTTCCATACCTCGAATCTTGTTTGATAGTGCCTTGTTCTGCTTGCTCAAATCTTGAATCTACTTAGTTAATTCTTCATCTTGTGTCTCTGCATCTCTCTTTCTTCTTAGGGCTTCTTTTGATACTGAAATTAACTCCTGGTAATGAGCATTAACATCTTCAAGGTATTCTCTCAGTCTTTTGTTTGTAGTCATAAGTCTCTCATTTGATTCATTCAGAAATTTTAGTTGTGTCTTATGTTGTTGCAATGTCTTCTTAGGATTGTTTACCTATGAATCCATCTGAACGCCTCCATGTAGTGTTGAATCCTGATCTGATAGCAATGGAATATCTAATTTCTTAAAAATAAGGTCTTTTTCATACTTACTCCTTACTGTTGCTTCTGAAAATGAAGCTTTTGAACTCATCACTTGTTGAAAACTAGGAACAATTTCTTCTTTTGCAACTTCATCACATTCCTTAATTGATTTTGGTATCATTGTATGATCCTCCCTGTGCTCGTTTGAGCCTGCTGTAATTTTAAATCTTCTTTGTTATCCCCATCTTCCTCACCTGAAGAATCTTGAATAATAGTAACCTTTTCTTTCTCCAACTTAGGATTTAAAATCCTTCTCATATTCAACCTTAGTTTATTTGTAGCTCTGGTTTTTGGTCTCCATTTAGGTTTTTCGAGCTCCACCAAAGACTTGACATCTGCTTTGAAATATGGAACATGGAAAATGTGTTCCTTTGTATTGACAGCAAGATTTTTTAGGGCCGAGTTCTCTTCTTCAAAAACATAACTTTGTTTTACCTCCATTGAACTAACAGCTTCTTCCTTATTCGAAGCAGCAACATTTTCCACTGTATCATCCTCATGGATGTGTTTATGTTATTCTTGAGATATGTGTTCCTGCTCTACACCATCGGGCTTTACAAACTCTTACTGTAGATTATCCTTTTGCAAATTAACTTCTACTGCGTTTTCAATTGGACCTATTTTGAACCTTTTCACAAAGCCAAATTGCTTGCTAGGAAGGGGTTTCTTTCCAAGCTCATCTTCGTCTATCTTAAACCTTGACCAAAACAAAAAATGTTGCCACTTTCAATTCGTCTTCTCCAGCTCTGTTAAAATGATTAGTTTGACCAATCCATGATGAAATAGTGATTGATTTGTATGATCAGTGTGGCCTTTAACCCTATTTGACATCTTTTGGAGGCTTCTGAGCACAAAAAATGGTAAATTCATCTTGGATTGTTGATTTAAATGCAAAAGAAACCTAATATGATATTTTAAAACGGATGCAAACCTTCCTTCATAGGTACGGTAGCTTTGCGTGATTCCAATTACTTCCTTCCATTCTGGTTTAAAATTATTTAAATGAACCCCCTTTCTCCAATCAAGAGATTCACAACCTAGTAGCAAAAACGTGCTTGGATCAAATTCAAAGGGATTTTCTTGAACCAACATTCTCCTTCAATGGGCACACCAGTAGCTTCAGCTATTAAACCCTATGTCAATTCAAACTTTAAAGTATCAAAGCTAACACTAAAATTGGAAAGATTATGAGCAAAGGTGTGGGTAACATCTACATTAAAACCTGTAATTCTCTCAAAGAAATTAAACTAGCCGACTTCTTTGAATAACTCTGCGCATTCAGGAAAATCCCCTGCCCAACTGGTGTTTGTTGGCTCAAATCGGTACATTTTACCACTCTTTCCCATGGTTACTATAGTTAATCATCGACTACCTTCTTGGACGTGAACAGAACAAGAACTTGACAAATATCAGAATACGTGGCTACCCTTGTCTTCAGCTAATTCGGTGGTGAATCATCATGAACTTGACAGTTGTTCCTCAAGGTCTTCGATCATCATAAAAAACAATGAGCCAATACTTACTATGAATTAACCACAACCTTCCATCATTTTGGATTCCAGCAGCACTTTCATATATGCAATCTGGTAATTGTGCTGCGGGAATGTTTTCATATAAAAACTTTGCAAAATATTCAACATAGGAGTTATGCCAAATATTAATATGTCTTTGAGGACTTAAAAAGAAATGAAATATTTAATAATCCAACTCTTATAACCTGAAATAAAAGTTAAATAAAGTAATAAAACTATGGTTTTGTAATAAAAATGAAAAATCAATAATAACTTAAAATAAAGCAAAAATAGAAAGCATTGAAAAATTGGAAACTAAGAAAAGACTACGACTAGGTACAATTCCAGTCCTAACACTTGGTAACCGTTATTGTAGGAAAATTCCACTAAGTACAGGTGATATTCCCATTTATTGGGTTTGTCCATTACATAAACTATGAGCATGTCCTCAATGATTTGATTTACTCATTTAGTCTGTCCATCCGTCTGCAGATGATAAGTTGTACTCAAATTGAGTTTGGTCCCAAATTATCTGAACAAGCCCTTCCAAAAGTTTGAAGTGAACTTTGGATCTCGATCCGAAACTATTGATTTTGGAATACCATGCAACCTAGAAATTTCCCTCATATATATTTATGTGATCTTAGCTTCTTTATATGTTGATTGCACCGAAACAAAATGGGATGACTTTGACAATTTTTCAACCATTACCATAATGGAGTCATTCTGCTTAAGTGTTCTAGGTAACTTTGTAATGAAATCAATGGTTACCACATCCCACTTCCATTCTGGTACCGAAAATGGATTGATTATACCAGCAGGGTGTTTATGTTCTACCTTTACTCTTTGACATTCTAAGCATTGAGCAATAAATATGGCCAGTTCTTTCTTCATTCCTAGCCAATAATATTATTTCTTAATTGTTGTCAACATCTTTTGGTACCTAGGATGACCTGCATAAGGCACATTAAACATTTCGTGTAATATAAATTTCTTCAATATAGTTTCAGTTGGTATATAAATTATGTCATTAAATTGAATAATTCCATCTTCATCCAATGCATATTTGGAAAATTTTATTGGCCTATTTCCTATTTGCAATGCTGCCACCACATCCAAATAATGATAATATGCTTTTAGTGCCTGCTATAACCTGATTTTTAAATCATATTTCCAATTGGTGATAGCTGAAATTTTCATTATTTGACTTCTTCTACTAAGTGCATCTGCCACTCGATTCTCTTTTCCCTTTATGTACTCGATTTCAAAATAGAATTCACTCATAAATTCAATCCATCTAGATTGCCTGGAATTCAACTGAGGCTGCTCAAACAAATATTTCAGACTATGATGATCTGTCTTTAACTTAAATCAGTTTCCCATGAGATAATGCCTCCACATCCAGAGTGCATGAACTATAGCAGCTAACTCTAGATCATGAGTAGCATAGTATTTCTCATGTTCCTTTAGCTTTCATGATTCATAACAATTTGCATGCCCATGTTGCATCAAAACTCCACTAAATCCTCTAGAGACACATTTGTACAAACTACATACTCTTTGTCTAGATCCATAATTTTTAATATTGGAGCACATGTGAGTAAGAGTTTGAAGTTGTCTTCACACTTTTGGTCCCAGATGAACATCACTTCCTTCTTTTGTAATGATTTAATTGGATTTGCAATGTAAGAGAAAGATTCTATGAACCTTCGGTAATAGCCTGCAAGCCCCATAAATGATCTTACTTCAGTGACATTTTTCGAAGTATGAAATTCCTGTATGGATTTCATTTTCTTTTGGTTTCTATGCCCTCCTCAGAGATGATGTGACCCAAATACAAGAGCTACTTCTAATCAAATAATCATTTGCTAAGTTTGGCATATAGTTGATTTTCTCTTAGTATTTGCAAGGTAATCCAAAGATGATCTTCATGCTCTTCCTTAGATTTGGAATACCCCAAAATATCATCCAGGAACACTATAATGAGCTTGTCCAAAAATTCTTTAAACACACCATTCATTAGACACATGAATGTGGCCGGGGCATTTGTCAATCCGAAAGGAAATATTTTATATTCATAATGCCCGTACCTAGTTCTAAAAGTAGTTTTTCTAATGTCCTCATCTTTTATGCGCACCTAGTGATACCCATATCTCAAATCAATCTTGGAAAATACTTTTTCCCCTCTCAATTGATCAAAGAGATCATCAATCATTGGTAGTGGATACCTTTTCTTTCATATATATTTATCCAATTGCATGTATTCCACACACAATCTTAGTGTGCCATATTTATTTCTTGCAAACAGAGCTAGCGCTCCCCAAGGTGACACACTGGGCCATATATAAACCTTCTTTAATAACTATTCTAGTTGCATATGCAATTCCCTCAACTACGGGGTACTCATTTTGTAACGACCTTTTGATGTTGTCATAGCTCCAGGCACCAAATCAATTGTAAAGTCAATGCCCCTCTTTGGTGGTAACCCGGGTACATATTGGAACACATCCTCGAATTCTTTCATCACTAGATGTTCATTTAGGCTTGGTTCATTTCCAGTTGTCATTTCCTTTGCATGTATAGAATACAACTGGAACCCCTTTATGAAACATTTCTTCATATGCATGGCTGAAATTTGTCTTATGGAAATTGGTCTTGGAATGCCATTTATTTAAATTGTATTCTTGTTCTCATCCAGGAAATAATGATTTTGTTATGACAGTCCAAATTTGCAAAATGATTATCTATCCAATCCATTCTGATCAACACATCATAAGAGCCAAGAGGAATGATATCCAAATCAACTTTGGTATGACACCCATTCATTTCCAAACAACAATCTTTAGTCATGGAAGTAATTTTCCTTTTCATTATAGTAGTTGATTGTACCATTATATGCTTAGGAAGCTTACTGCTTACCAAATTGCATATTTCAACCATATTTGTATTTGCATAACTGTAAGAAGCTCTGAAATCAATTAAAATTGCAATTGGAAAATCATTTATTTTACCTTCAATTTCAATCATTGATGATTGGTGGTTTTCCTGATGATTATCCAAAGCTATGTATATGCAAGGAACGCTTCTAGCAACATCTCCCATTGTAGAAAATTCTTGCACATTATACATACCGACACCTTTATTTTTCCATTTAGGGAAATTACTGAAGGTAGTGGTCACCTCCATATTTCCAACATTTAACTTGGAATGGTTTCTTTTGTCCTGCAGACTCATTCACCCTTGATTCACCTTTTCAAATTTGATTTTTCGAAAGGATTAAATAGATCTTGTTTAATCCCAAGCTTTCCTCTGGTCCTACTTATCTTTCAATTTAGCCTTCCAAACTTTACGCACATCTTGCATGTTTTTACCTTGCTCATACAAACATTTAGCTTTCCTGATGCATTCCTTCAAAGTGTGAGGTTCATCATAAGCTATCCATTCCTTGTAAAACGATGGTAAACCACTGAGAAATCATTGAATCTTAACCTTTTCATCTCGAATAAATTCAACATAGCATAGTAATTCTATGTGTAATATCTCGATTTTGACCCCATTGCATTAAAATGTAAATGACGTAATATTGTTATAATATCGTGGTGAGGAGCTCAAGGTCAAGGCCCCTCCATCGATTTAGTGATGCATATAGTTTGCGTGCTAGCCAGGCTTAATGGGAATTTTGAAATATCATGTAAATATGCATTTTAATAAAAATACCCACAACTAGCTATGCAATGTAATGCAACAAGAGATGGGGGCATGATTTTTACAAGGAATTGGGAGGGAAATGTTCAAACCCTTGAACCAATCAAGTCAATCCAAGTGTCAATGAGAGAACCCATAAACCCCCAGCTACCCATGTTGACTTTTGTACCCAATCATTCATTTCTCCCAAGAGTTGGTTGAGGTAGTTAATGCCTTGGGAAATAGAGATGTATGGCTATCCAAAGTCGGGTATGGGAAAGCCACCATTCATGGAAATTCGTGTTGGAATTCTTGGGAAAGAAAAGAGCCAAGAAATTACTCCCCAATCCATTATTCATCAACCATATTTTCTCTCTCACGCATTTTGAACTTGATGGGTGTTTTCCCTCCATGTTTTTATGGGTTTTCCTTGTTCTCTACCTGGGAAGAGGGCGTTTTTGGTGTTGCAGAGCTGCTCAGAAGAAGGGAGCTAAATTTGGAGTTTCATTGATGTCGTTGTTTCCATTTGGAATGCTCATAACCTGTGGGAGAAATCGGTTTTTCTCCCTGTGGGTGAATTCCCCTTTCCACAGTTTGTTTTGGGTGAGCCACGAATTGGGAGAGCTAATCGAAACCTTGTTTTACAAATACCTTTGTAAAATAGTTTATCCATGCCCAACCATTGTGCTTGATGTGTGTGGAAAGAGTATGCTGGGGTATGAATTATGGGTATCCATTGTTTTGGCTTGAGCTTGAGTGCAAGCATCCAAAAATGAAGAGGGTTCATATTTAGCTTGATAAACCCAGCTGTGGATTGGCTTGGCTTAGATGCAATGCTTATTTGGTTATGCATGAGCTTGAGTGTCCCCTTTTCCTTATAGAAATCATGCACGGCTCGGGGGTGGTAGTTGTGTTGAGAGATTGATGAACACATAAACTAGCCTATGGCTGGGTGGAATGTTGCAGCGACATAGCCAGTTGCTTGGGACAACTTCATAATCAAGATAAAGATTCTCTATGTGTATTTACTTCTACAATGTTTTAATTTGATGACTGTTATGGATATTATGAATGCATATGAAATGTGTTTGGATGATGTTTTATTCCGCTATGCATGTTTGCTTTGATTTGCATCTTCACACATATGCATTTTATTTGTAATGCCATGAATTTGTTCATGATGAATGGGGCTAGGTTTTGTAAAAGCCCAGATTTTGGTGTCTCGTTCCCTTCCTTGCGTTGGATTGACGGGAGGGGATGTGACACTATGAATCATTCCTCATATTCTTCCATAGTTATACTTCCTAGTGTGAGTTCAAAGAACTCTTGCATTTTCTTATCATAGTATTGTTGGGACACGTATTCATGCTTGAAATACCTTTGAAAACTCTTCCATGAAATTTTCCTTTCATCCGGGTTTTCGACCTTCTTCAGATGCTTCCACCACCTATAATCTTTTCCATGAAGATTATATATAGCAATGAGCTTCTTGATTATCAAAATAATCATATAATTGCAAATATTTCTTCATTTCTAAAAGCCAAATCTCACAATTTCTCCATATTTTTCCCCATCGAAAGTGGGAGGTTTAATTTTCCTGAGTTCACCCTGTAATATATTTCCATCATGTTTTCTCTTCTGATTCCTTATGGGGTGAGTATCCTATTGGATTTCGGGCATCTCATTACCATGATGACTTTCAACTGTTTGATATTGGCAATGCAACCCCTTTTTTCCTTTATCTTTATCTATGGAATGTTGATATCTATCAAGAAATTCTCTGTTCATTGATTACTCTTCTTCCCTTCTTACAATGGAAGACACTTGTTGCATTTGATTTTGTAATTGTACTAGATTCTGCATCACTTGCTTACTTATTTGGTTTTGTTGTTCTATGCTCTATAAAAAAAATTCATTTCCAAATTGTATGTCCTTCAAGGTTTGGAACACTTCCATTGTTCACATCTCATTCTGATGACCATTGGATTCAGTTCTTTGAACAACCATACCAACTTCTTTAGCAAAGTTGGATAATGTAGGCTCTTCTGACATCTTTTCAATACTGCTTGTCTACTTTACTGGCAATCTGCAAGTACAATGACCTGAAAAATTCCATTGTCACTAGAAAATTGATAAATCATCCATGATTATTAGTTCATAACATATTTCATATGTGTATATATTTTATCTTTAAACATGCAAACATTCATCTCAGAGAAATAAAATGGAATCTCAAAGGTTCAAGAGCTATAACCTCAGCGTTGATAACAATTTGTAACACATAGTGTCACATTAACTTAACACACATACTATTTTTTTCTAAAAATTACATGTATAATGTTCATATGCATTATTCAAGCTAATGTGCGCAATGCATAACAAAAAGATATTAAATAAATCTTTTAGCGGAAGCATAATTTAATTATATGTCGCACATTTGTCAATTTTAATTTTACCTCATTATTATTTCACATAAGAAATATTTCCCATTAAAACGTATTATAACGGACCCAAGATAAATTAAGACTTGGACCAAATTTCCTATTGAATCATTTACTAAAACCGCGAAGTAAATATTTTATTAAAAACTTAAAGTAAAACTATGCAATAAAACACTATTATGAATTGTGCAGTAATGGAAAGCTAGGTTTATTAGACTAGCAATTACAATCTTTATGTTATGTATTTTTCTTATTATAATGGAAAGGAAAACTTAACATAATCATATTCATAACATAATTATTTAAGATTACAGTGCACTAATAAGGACGCGATAAGAACTATGCTTATAATAACATATCATAAGAACTAGTCTATCTATCTTAAAAACTGTGAGCATAAATGGAACAAGGAAATTATAACTTTATTTCCATATCATTATGACCAATATCCATTTAAGCTTAGTGCACAGTAATTCTAGGTAGTAAATTCTTTCATAGGCAATATTGGTGCACAATAATTCAACCTATGCTATTTGCATGCAACCCAACAACAATAAATCCAACTTAATAAAATTTAAAACACAGTAAGAACTACCCAACAACAATATTCCAACTTAATAAAATTTAAAACATAGTAAGAACTGCGCAGTAAAAACTACATGTGTGGTAAAAATGCACAGTAAAAACCGTGTTAGGAAAAAGGGTTTTTATATATTAATAAGGATACAATTACAAACATTTCCAATACATGATATATTATGATAAACTCCTTATTAATCCAACCCATACAATTCCAATTCATGTAAATTTTACAAATTAAATATCAATCATTATTGGCACGGGGTTTTTGGAATAAGTAAACAAGGCTAAATTTAATTTTAACATAACATTTAACCTTTCTTAACAAACAAATCATCATGTGGTTTTTAAATACCATTAATTACAAGGAATATTAATTAATTCTGAACACATGGTATTTGTTTTCAATTTACCAATTAAAAGTAAAAAGGTTAATTATGTGCATCTCAATGCAATTACCACACATTACCGTCATCTGGTTTATAATTTCCATCACGTGGTTTACAAATGCAAAAACCATTCAAGGTAAGGCATATTGAAATTTTTTTTACCAAAGAATAATGCCATTCAATGCTAAGCTTAAATAACAAGCTTAGCAGCTAAAATATTTTCTTATGTATCTAATAAACAACAATAGTTCAAACATGGTTCAAACATTGTGCAGAAAGTAATTAGATTTTCTTATGTATCTAATAAATAACAATAGTTCAAACATGGTTCAAACATTGCGGAGAAAGTAATTACTTTATAATTAATCATTTTTCTTAATGAATTGAGCTATGTGGAGTAACCATTACTTTACAAATATTTCATTATTCTTAATGAATTGAGCTATGCGCAGTAAAACACTCCATGGCTAAGTCAGTTACTCATTAAGCAAGAAGGGTCTAATTAATGCACAACAATAGTTAAACTTTTATGAATATTTCAATTTAATTATTAAACAATAATAGTTTGAGCACTGCATAATAAACATATAAACTTCTATGGATAATTATTTCATACATTTCATTTATAAAACTGAAATTTAACAATTTACAGCCCGTATTTCAAATTAAATAAACTATTCCCCACCGAGAATAAATTTCTCAGTATTCATAAAATTGAGTTTTAGCCTTGCAAATTAAGGATTATTTACAAGCCTGTGGTGGAATTAAAATTCACGTCATTTCCATGCATAGGAAATTTAATTAAGTTACACATAAATTTCATTTTTAATCCATGTTCTGTAATTTTCTACACCCAAATTGAAACAATCAATTTAAAGGTGCAACAATAATTAAAACTCAGGACAAGATAACCACTTCTTGGTTGAACTTCCATCAACCATCATGTCAAAGGTAAAAGGAATATATTTATAACATCTGGGTGAAGAAATAACAAGTCCAGGGAAATATTATGGCCATTGAGCACTCAAACATTAACTTACATGCAATTTTATAGTTGTTGATAACAAATTTGTTCTATGGAAAACATATCATAGTTATACATACAAAAATTCCCTTCCCCTGAATTTATAATTAACCATAGAGACTTCAATTTCAGGAATGCACAATTTAGTTCCTTATGGAAAATAAAACCCAAAAATACATTTCTACACTTCGAATTTTCACCACTAATATTATAATTTTAAGCAAATACTTTGCAGGCATATCCAAATAAAAATGCCATAACAATTTTAACAAGGAAACAACTGAACATTAAATAACAATGGAATTTCCAATAGAAAACTTATCTGAGAAATCACTTGAAATGGGAAACTGGTTGCGTGTGAGGCATGCTCCACCCAACCGTAGGAAATTTTTCTCATCTATCTCTCAGCAAAATGCCAACCCAAGCTGAGACTCATGCATTCACCAAAGAGACACCTCTCCAATTCTTAAACTCTTTCAGAATTAACACTTGGAAATCTCCAAAATTGGGTTGAATCCAATTCCATGCCAAACAGTGCACTTAACCTCCTTGATTTCCTTCTGACTGTACAACAATCAAACAAATCACTACCATCTATGCTCAGAAATCCATCAAGTTAGTTTCTTACACCATTTGCCACTTCACTGTAATGACCAGAGACAAAATGGACAACGTTTTAGCATAAAATTATCAGCAATTTGGCTCACAGGTTGAGGGATTCATATCAATTTTCATTCTTAGATAATATTTTCCTTCACTATTCTCTTAGACACACCAAGGCATGGGTAATTTTTCCCTAGATATCGATTTTCTTCACCTTCCACCAAGAATGGTGTGCACCCACTTTTCCTTGAATTCATAAATCTCTACACGCAATATGGAAAACCACGTGGGCTCTCCCAGCCATTTAATTTATTTTTCATATAAAAAAATAAAAAACACAAAATCCCACTTAATCATAATTGATTGATAATTATGACTTTAAAAATATAAACTAAAGTAATTTAAATGGGTTTACGACTTATGATAAACTTTAGGGACTTAAAGGTTTAATGGGGTGATAACATGGTTTTTCCCCCTTAGTCATTCTAACCCCCTTACCGTCTCTGGTGAATACATGAGTCCCCGATATTTTTAACGTACTGCCTCAACATAGCAAGTTGTGGATTTTAATATTAAAAATTGAAAAATATAATATGTTTAGCCTTGGAGGAATTCATAGTCAATATTTACATCTTGGAATCATCAAACTAGGGTTCTCAAACTAGGGGTGTTACAATGTACATGAAGTGTATGCTTAGATAGAGCATGGGCAAGGTTGGGAAACCTTGAGTCAGTAAATACTGCTAAGTCTTTCATGAATTCATATGACTATTTGTGTCATTTTTAAGATAGTTAAGAGTTAATAACCAAGGATTAAGGAGCAGTATCCTCCTATTGTTTATGTGATATCATGTGAGTGACCATGAGGGTGTTGGGTTATGAAGCCTTTAATGTTGCGCAAGTATCCCATGAACTCTTTATTGGTGATAGTCTAGGATGAAACCTACTTTCTGACATGCATGGAGTGAGTGAACTCCTAGTGTGTGTTCAAGTGAAGAAGGAAGGCATCCAGATAGTTAACTAGGTACTTGGGGAGATGGTTGGGTGTTGGGGTTGAATCATTGGCCAAGATAACCAACTTGCCATGATAGGACACATGTGTAGGCACAATATGGTTTAGAACAATGCTAGAGTGCATTGGATGCATGTGTGTGATTTAAGCATGTGTGTTATATTAATTATTGGGAAGAGGTTCCATGTGCTCCCGAAGGACTGTATAGCAGTAAACTTGGCATGTAGCTTGTTCCTTGGTCAAATAAGTGAAGGATGTTAAATTAGTTATTTTTGTAAGAAAGAAGGATGGCACACTCATATTATGTGTGGACTACAGGAAGCTAAACAAAGCCACAATTAAGAACAAGTATCCTCATAACTTCATTAACCCTTGGATCGCCAAACAGGATGATTGTTTTGTCCATCCTTGCTCCAACTTTGAAGTCATGGTTGCCAATGGGGGCCTTACCTTGCAAGGGGAAGTGTCACAATGTGTGTATCTCTCTGGAAAATTATAACCTGCGCTCTGACATGTTTTCCTTGTCCCTAGGGGGATGTGATGTGTTTTTGGGAATTCACTGGTTACGCACACTTGGCCGCATCTTATGGGATTTTGCTGAACTTTGGATGCAGTTTTCAGTCAATGGGAAACAACACAAATTTATGGGCTTACAACAAGGGTCTCTCCGCATCATCAGTTCACATCGCCTGGAAAATATCCTTAAGAAGAATTCACTTGGTGTCATCGCTCAACTCCATTCCATTCAGATGCACCCATCAACGGTCTTCCCTACTTCCTTGGATAGATATGTAGGTGTGTGCTGAACCAATGCACTTGTCACCTTCAAGAGACCTTTCCGATAAGACTTTAGCCGCATCTACATCTCAACAGGAAATGATGGTTATTTTGCATGTAGTACAGAAGTGGCAGCCATACGTATTAGGGAATCATTTATGCATCAAGACTGATCTCCAGAGTCCGAAAAATTTCATGGAACAACCGGTCTCCTCCCCAGCACACCTGAAATGGGTTATCCAATTCATGGGTTATGCCTTTGTGATCACTTACAAGAAGAGTAAGGGCAATATGGTGGCAGATGCTCCTTCTCACACATTTGATGACCAAGTTCCTCTTACAACTATTTCTCTGCTTGTTCCAAATTGGTTTCAATCTGTTCAATAGGGCTATCTCTTCTATAAACTCCATGCTTCTTCATCGGTAGGGAACTCTGGGTTCCTCAAAACGTATGACCGCGAACAAGGTAATTTCTTTTTGCAGGGACTAAAAATGACAATTCAACAGATGGGGGTTGACTATGATACTTGTCAGGTCAACATGGGTGAAATGACACTCCTTTCGAGACTACTCGAACTCTTGCCCATCCCTACACATATTTGGACAACTATTTCTATGGATTTCCTATAAGTGCTCCAGTGGTACAATACCACATCTGAAAGGACACCATATGAAGTAGTTTATGGACAGGCACCACCATTTCTTCTTCCATACACCCTCAGCAGCTCCCCAGTTCAGGCAATTGACTTGGTTCTTCGAAACTGCGATCAGATTCTTCTCATTTTGTAGGACAATCTTCACATGGAAAGAATTTGACTACAACAACAAGCTGATCAACACCATTCTAAGTGCACTTTTCACGCAGCTGATATGGTTCTTCTTCATCTACAGCCTTCCAAGCAAACATCCCTGAAACTCAAAAGGCATTAGTGGCCCTAAATGCAACTCGAGGATGTTACAGGGGAACCACTCCTTCAGATTCTGCATCAATTTCCACATCTAAAGCTTTGAGGACAAATCTTTTTCTAAGGGAGAGGGGATGTTAGGAACCCATGTCAACCCTTCTATTTACTTTGTTAGTATATTGTTGTTGGACGCATATGCTTTGTAAGTCGTCCCGTAGTATTTGTTGATCCATAGTTTGTATTATTGTTGTTGGACACATATGCTTTGTAAGTCGTCCCATAGTAATTGTTGATCCATAGTTTGTATTGGCCCATGGTTTGTATTGACACATGGTATTGACCCATGGTATTGGCACCCAGACTTAGTATATAAGTTTGTGTTGAGACAAATGAAGGTACCTTGAAGTTATTTGTATTGAGCTTGCTCAAAGGAGGTTTCCCCCTCGAAGTGGCATGCAATCAATAAAAGTGATTTTGAGTTCTGTTATTTCTGCTATCTCACGTATTCTCATTAATTAATTGTTTTAGGCTCTTCACAGAAAGGGCACCTATAAAAATTTAATAGCCTTGGTGAAGGCCATGTATTGTAATGTAGCATTGAGGCATGATTGAGGACATTGCTAATTTAAGGGGGAGGGAAATGTAATGTCCCCATTTTGACGCCTTTAAGTAATACAATGTAATTTCCCGTGGGGGGCATATCAAGTGGTAAAGATGATAAATTGTAAATGGTTGTAAATGGAAGGTCGCATGTTTGAATCATCCCAAACTTAATTGTTCACCATGGTTTGGGCCCTATGGATGCACCTAGGGGTACAGTGGTAGTGAGATTGGATACCTGGACCTCGTGTCACGTGAGTGCCATCCCAACTCCAGTTGTTGGTTCCTCTAGTAAAAAAAAAGTAATACAATGTAATTGTGTCAATGCATGTAAGCATGAAAAACTCATGGTGAGGATCTCAAGTCCATGGACCTGCCATTAAATATTTAAGCATGTAAATCGTCATAGTGTGATCGCAATCTAGTGAAATGTAGGAAAATCGTTAATGCGATTTAAATATGCATGATGCAATAAAAAAAATATAATGGGCTAAATATGGAAAGGCAACAAGAATTAGAAGTGGGGCATGATTTCCACAAGGGCAAGGGAGTGGAACCAAATCCATTCACCGAGAGGCAAGTGTCAAGCTAAGAACCCATGACCCATACACCTTGTTATGTTTGTTGTTAATCATTAATACTTCCATAAGGAAGTGGCTAAGGCAATTAATGCCTTAGGGGAAGGAAATCATGGGTGTGCTTTCGTGTGGGACTCTACCTGCATTTTTAGAAGTGCATGATTGCTTGTTGGGCAAGCCATGAACCATTAAATTGGAGACCAATCAATTATTTAGAGAGGAGTTTTCATTCCTTAAGGGGGATCTATGTGCGTGGCGTTATTATCCATTTCCATGGACTGTTTACACATGATTTTATCTTAGAAATTTGTTTTAGTGGTTTCTTGTCCTGTGGGTTGAGAGTGGAAGACGAAGTTGGAATTCCAGGTATTGTTTGAGTGTTTTCCCTTTTGTCGGGTTAACCATTGAAATGCAATTTTTACCTTGCCTCTTTGTTACGCATATACCAAAGGGGAATTTTTGCATGCCCAACAATTGTGTGTTTTCCCATAAATATTTTTTTGTTGTGCCCAACAATTATATGATTTCCCAGATATTGTTTTTGCGTGCCCAATAGTTGTGTGTTTTCCCATAAATCATGTTTGTGTACCCAACACTTGTGAATCTTCCCATAATTCATTGGTTGTGCACCTAGTTCCATAAATTCACCATATACCTGTTGTTCCTTCACCTACCTTCCATAAATTCTCCCCGGATCTATTTTCCTTCACCCAATTATTATAAATCTACCCCATACACTCATTGTCATGGTGGGTTGTTGGAAGTTTAACCAAGAATTGATCCATCCTGTCTTGGGTTTAAGTTCTTTCCTTAGTGCTCAATTTGAATGGTTCAAATTGGGTCTTAGAGAAGGGTGAATTGTGGGGAGTCATGTGGTGGAACTGAGTTCCATTTGTAATCATGATTAACCTAGCTGTGGGATGGCTTGGATTTGGTATTGTGTTTATTTGACTGTTGGCAGCATGATAAAACCAACTGTGGGTTGGATAGCATTTGAAATGGGTTGTATGGTGGTGAATGAGCTGAGAGGATTCCTTTCCTGGTGGAAATAATTTCCCAGATTGGGTGTGGCCTCTCAGCAGAAAGAGTATATGTTAGACAGAGAGCCTATGGTTGGGTGGAACATTTCCCTTGCATAGTTAGTTTCCTGTTGTAATTAAAATTCAAGACAAGTATTTAATTCATGTTCTATTGTTATTCCTTCAATTATGATGTTTATGAATGTTGAGTTGGATGACCAGGACATATGCTATGATAAGTTGCTTGTGATTATGCAAATTATTCATAGTTAGTGGACATTGTAAATCTTTACATCTATGTGTAAGGTTGACTGATGTAGGAGTGCAGGATGATATATGCATAGATGGATGCATTCACTGGAAGGTCCAATTTGACATAGAGTGATGATATGGAACATAGATAGTTCACTACCTTAGAGGTCCAAAGGGTGATCCCATGGCTATAGGTCTATGGTGTAATGTTTCACCTAGGAGAGTAGCTCACAGATTGGTATGCCGCATGAAGCTAAGTCTCAACACATGCAGTATGTTGCATAGTGATAACCTTGTGATGTGTATGGTCCATCACACAATGGAAAAGTTGGCGCATGGGAGTCCCGCGGGGATCAAAGTTGGTGCGTGTGGGGATCTAACAAGTAGTTGGTTTGAGTGTTAAAAAAAAGTACCCCTTGGCTTCGATGGATCATTGAGTCCACTAGGGATGTGACAAGGCAGTGGATACATTCTAATTAGACCTCAAACTATCATTACTATTTATGCTCAAAAGGTTTCTTTATAGTTCAATTTTTCTCTCATGCAGATTATAAGAAAATATTTGATGATGGGTCATGGTTTGGGGGGAGATCTAGGTTGTTTATGACCCCATGGTTTCCATAGTCTGATCCCACTACAATATTTATATCCAAAATGTTAGTTTGGGCTCATCTCCTTAACCTTCCTCTACCTTTCTGATGCCATTAAGTGTTATAAAATTTTGGAAATCCCTTAGGTAGCTTCATAAAACAGGACAATGTGCACATTCAACAAGGATTATTCACATATGCTCGAATTTGTGTGGAATTTGATCTAAGTAAAGGATTGGATGAGATGTCCCTATTGACCACAGAAGCATGAGATCCATTTGATTATGGCTTTAGAGTTATCGAAACTAATTTCACCTTGATTTAGAGGAGATCCCTTATTGGCAAGTTTATCTGCTTCCTTATTATTCCGCCTCTTGAGATGGAAGAATTGAAGTCTTGAGATATCCAAGATAAAATCCATAATTCTCTTTGGCACTCTTCCAACCACTTTTTCTCTTCCTCCTTGGATCTTCCACATCTTTTGGATGACAATCCAAGAATCTCCAAAAACTTGATAATTTCCAATATCTAGACTTGCCATTAGGGAATCCCATTCTGCTTGATTATTTGTTTGCTTGCCAAATCCCCATGCGTAACAATGCATCATTTTTTCTCCGAGATAAAAAATGACCCCTCCTAAACCTAACTCCCCTTAATTAATTCTTTACTTTACAGTACACCAAGAATACTAATTTCCATGTTTATGGATAGATGTCACCAATCTTATATATCAACGAATTATATGTGATAAAGTTGGGATAATCTTTTATATCGTATGTAGAGACACACATGTATTGAAGGACATATTGCATTGAGGAAAAGTGTTGTAATGTACCAGATATGATCAAAGGAACATTAACTCCAAAAACTTGCAAAATTAAACAAACAGTAGATTGGTTGGACAAAGGCTATCTAATTTGACTAGGATTCAAGAAGAAAAAATAAAATAAAAAACTTAAAGTCTTCCTAAATTATCCTGAGATGAATTTTATGACATGATAAGGCTATAATTAGGAATACAAACAGGCCAATACTTAGACAACAACACTTTTAGGGTACTTCATGCTCAGGTAGAATCCTTGGGCTAAACCAAAGGGTACAAAGCAATTGTCCACATGACTTCTATGGAAAACAAAGGCTCTTGGTGCTTATGGGAAGTAATCCAACCTGGGGTAGACTATGTGAAATGTCCTCACCCTAATAAAACAGTAATACAAAGGTTTGGTATCAAGCTAACAGATTTTTGGAGGATAAACTAGCAAGTGCGCTACCTATGATTGATTGACTAGTCATCATCCAGACTTTTCAAACACCTCCAAAGGGTCACAAATTTAAAAATTAAGGATTTGGTTGGATTTATCAAAGTCTTATGGACCTGCAAAAACTTACAAAAGGATAATTGGATCTACAGAGACCACTATAACGAGCATAGGTGCAATAATGACTCAATTACATTTAAAAAAAACTGCAGAACTATAGTTTATATCAGATAATGACCATCAAATAATGTTCATAATATTACAAATATTTAGATACATTAAGAAGACCCATAGGGTCACCAACAATCTCCAGGAAAGAAGTAGAGACAATTACTATGGAGAATGCTCCAATGGATGGAATTGTTGCATTAGATGAAGAAGATCTTGGATGGCACTGGAATTGGATATGAAAAATAAATTAGAGAAAAGGGATGTAGCCTCACTCCACATGAAATACTTGAATCCATAGGTAGAATAGAGATTCAATGGGGGCACATATCCCAGTTGTGACTAGGGGCACATCTCACTAAGTCTTGAGAAGCTCAAAGCTCTCAATACAAACATTAAACTATCAAAAGATATGAGATTGGTGTGCTCCTATTATTTTATAGGATGAGATACTTTCCAAGATTCAATGTATGTGTTCACCTTTATCATCCATGCACACTCATTGACTGCTTTTAGTATCTTTAGCTTTTGCCTTCTCTGTTTCCTTTTTGCTTTGGATTGATTAATGCTTTTGGAAACATCCTACTTTTTTGGATTTTCTATTCTTTTCCTGTGCTTTTTCCTGCTTTTCTACTTCTTTATGCTTTATGGAATTTCCTTCCTTTTTATGCCAGCTTTCTGCTTTTCTGAGTTTGTTGCTTTTGTGCTGCTTTCCATCTTTTTGTGGCTTTGTGGATTTTTCTTGATTTTCTTCTAGTTTCCATTTCAAATGACAACTCATTGGGTCCACAAGACCTCATGCACACTCCTTGTACACCTATCACATTCACTAATTACAAAAACTAAATATTATAAAAAATATTTACAATTTAACATAGCACTCTTATCCTCAGTTTTAAAATTTAATCAACTAGGTAATGAATGCATCAAAATGTGACCCCTTCACTTGTTAGGATTTGTCCAGACTATAGGGGTTGGTTTAGTGGTAGAATATTCATAGAGTCCTCATGGAGGGAAAATTACAGTCCTCCTTACCCAAAATTTCTTGTCCTTAGGAAATTGTAACTTAGGGTGTTGCAACACTTCCTCATTCTCCCATGTGGCATCTTCACCGGGTAGGCCTTTCCACAAAACCAAATACTGCTTGATAATCATATTCCTCAGCCTTCTCTGTCTTATTTTCAGGATTCTTTCTGGTACCAATATGATTTTCCCTTCATCATCCAAAGTGGGAGTTCTACCGATACTATCACCTACTTCCCAATCGTTTCTTGAGATATGAGACATGAAACACATCATGCACTTTGCTTCCTTCTGGAAGATCCAGCTCATAAGAATCTTCTCCTACCTTCCAAAAAAATTTGTAATGATCATAGAACCTCGGTTTAAATTTTCATCCACTTTACCTTTCAAGGATGATTGCTTGTATGGTTGCAGCCTCAAATACACTAGATCATCCACTTGAAAGCTACGCTAAGTTCTGCTCCTATATGCATACATTTTGTGCTGATTTTGAGCAGTCTGCAAGTTGTCTTTGAGTGCTCTCAAGATATCTTGACTTTATTGGATCCAATATTTTTCTTTTGGTGCTCTACTTTCTCCAAAAATCTGATCAACATAGGTGGAAGCTTCATAACCATACAAGGCCTTGAAGGGGGACATGACAAATATGATAGGAAGTGTTGTAGCAGAACTCACACAAATGTAGCCATCTGACCCAAGTATTTTGCTGCCCTGTAACAAAATTTCTAAGGTATCCTTCCAGCCATAGATTAACCCTCTTAGTTTGGCCATCATTTTGAGGGTGGTAGCTTGTACTGAGATCCAAATTTGTCCCCACTAGTTTAAATAATCATTTCCAAAAATCACTTGTGAACTTACTATCTCTATCACTGATGATTGTTTTTGGAAATCCATGTAATCTGAACGCTTCTTTAAAGAAGAGGTCAGTAATTTGGGTTGCTGAGCTAGTTGAAGGAACAACAAAAAAGTGTGCAAATTTATTAAGTTTGTCTACTACAAAAAATATGCGGCATTTACCTTGTACCTTGGGCAGACCAGTAATGAAATCCATTGAAATGCTCTCCCGTTTTTGCTTTGGGATTGGTAGAGGTTGTAGTAGCTCGTCTAGATGTGTGTGCTCAAACTTATTCTATTGGCATGTGTTGCACTCTCTCACATGCTTCAGCACATCAATTTTGAGGCCCTTCCAAGAGAACCTCTCTTTGACTTTCTGGTAAGTTTTCAAATAACCAGGATGCCCTGATAAAGGTGAATCATGGGCAGCGTCCAAAATCTTCTTCTTCGATTTTGGTCCCGGTACCAAGTAAATTATATATTTGTAATATATGAATCCATCCACCACTTTATACAAATCATCTCTAATTAATCCATCTATCAGATCACATGCAAATTGATTTTTAAAGCACTCAATGGCTAGTTGCTCTTTCCAACCCATAGGAACCTCCATTGCAGAGAGGGCTAGTTTTCTTGAAAGAGCATCTGCAACTACATTCATTTTTCCCTTTTTGTACTCTATATCAAAGTCATAAGCTTGAACTTTACTCACCCATTTTTGTTGCCTATCATTTAGCTCCTTTTGAGTCAAGAAATGCCCCAAATTGTTGTGATCAGTATTGACCACAAATTTGCTACCCACTAGATACTATCGGAACTTGGCCAATGCATGCATTATGGCTAGCATTTCTTTAGCATAGATGGAATAGTGTCTTTCATGTGGCTGTAACTTTCTGCTCTCAAAAGCAATTAGGTGTTTGTTTTGCATCATAACTGCTCCAATGCCTTCCCCTGAGGCATCACACTCAAGCACAAATGGCTGAGTTAAATCTAGGAGAGAAATAATTGGGAAATTGCTCATGAATTCCTTCATCTTTTTTAAAACTCTTTCATCTTCCTCTGACGAACAAAAAGCTTCTTTCTTGGTAAGATAATTCAAGGGAGATGCCAGCTGAGAGAATCCTTTGACAAAATTCTGGTAGTAAGTGCAGATCCCAAGGAACCCTCTCAAATCTGTGACAATCTTGGGGCTTGGCCAATCAAGAATGGCCTGGATGTTTTCCATGTGGACATTCACCTCCTCTTGTCCAATCACATGTCCAAGATACAACAGCTCAATCATTCCAAATTCACATTTGGACAACTTTGCATACAATGACTGATCTACAAGAATAGTTAGTACAACCTCTAAATGTTGTAAGTGTTCTTCCCACGTTCTACTATAAATCAAGATATCATCAAAAAACACAAGAAAATACTTACAGAGCTGCTTACTAAACACTATGTTCATGCAATATTGAAATGATGTAGGTGCATTAGTCAATCCAAATGGCATGACTAAAAATTTGAAATGACCATAATGACAACAGAAGGTTGTCTTCTAAATGTCTTATTCCCTCATTATGATTTGATGGTACCCAGAATGAAGGTCAATCTTGGAGAAGAACTTGTCCCCATGCAACTCATCAATTCTTGTTATGGGGTACTGGTTCTTTATGGTATTCTTTTTCAAATCTCAGTAATCTATGCACATCCTTGGAATTCCATCTTTCTTCTTCACCAAAACTACTGAGGAAGAAAAAAGACTGGTACTGGGCCTAATCAGTCCTAACTCAAGAATATCCTTTATGGCCCTCTCAATTTCATATTTGAGACTTTTGGGATGCTTGTAGGTCTGATTCATGATAGGAAGTGTTCCTACCTCCATCTCTATCACATGCTCAACTCCTCTATTTGACGGTCTTCCAGGAGGAAGGTCTCCAAATACTTTCTCATACTTCTTAAGCAATTTTCTTATATCAAATGGATGTTGTGAAATGTCTATGGCTGATCCTTGTGTAGAAATAAAACATCCAGCAGCCCACTCTATCTCCCCATGCATCAATATATACCTCATGCTATGGGAAGACACTACTTGATTTGGGTAGGTGTTCATACCTTCCAGAACTACTTGTTTCCCATCAGCATTTTTGAATTTCATTTATGGAACTTTGTAGTTCACTGATTGAAAATAACCATTGAACACCCAATACAATGTTTGTGTCAACCACATTCACAACATATAAATTATCTGTCACTGTATAATCCCGAATAGTCACTTGCATCTTGGGAATCCATTTTGTGCAATCCATGGAATTGTTCCTAGGGATCATGACAGCGAATCAATCAAAAGATTCAGTGGGAATATTTCTTCTTTCTAGCATTGCAGCATTAATAAGATTTTGTGTGGCTCCTCCATCCACCAAAATGGTAGCCTTTTTTCCTTGGACTACTCCCTTGAATCAGAGAGTATGAAACCTTAGCACTCCAAATAGAACAACAATCTTTCTAAAATCCAGTTATGGTTGCTCTTCTTATGTTGATTCATAATATTCTTCTTGAATTATTGGCTTCCCTTCATTTTCATCTTCTTCTTCTTCACTTTCATAAAATACATCTATATAGTGTGCTTTCCCCTTAGCACATTTATGGCCTGGAACCCATGGATCTTGACATTGAAAGCACAACTTCTTTCTCCTTAGCTCATCTGAATCTTTGGCAAAATTGTCCTTCTTGAAATTTCCACTTGGACCCTTTTGAAAGGATCTGTTATCCTTCAGCTTGGGAGGATAACTACTCTTAGGTGGGAATCTAGTTCTTGGAATAGAATCTTGCATATATCTAGTCTTTTCCATGGCTTCCTACAATGTTGCAGGTTGATGAGCCTTAAATAGTCCCTTGAGTGGCTTTGCTAGTCCTTCTGTAAAAAAAGAACTAAGTGATCTTTAGATATATCATTCACCATAACTAAAACCTTTTGAAATTTTGAAAAGTAATCCTCAGGAGTTCTAGATTGCTTCAAATCGGAAATATCTCTAAATGAAATTTTAGGATCTCTCCTCTCAAACCTATTCACCAACCTTCTTGTGAACTCCTCATAGGCGGTCATAGTATCATGCCCCAAACTTATCAATCCATGAAACCACCAATCATTAGCTTCCCATTCTAAATGCAAGGTGTCCATCCTAATGGCATCCATTTCAGCCATAGGATTTAATTGAAGAAAGTATCTAGCTTATGCACCCAAGATCTAGCAGTGCATTTAGAGGATCCATCAAAGTAGGGGAGGGAGGTCTTACCGATGGTTCTCTGCAACTCAAAATTTTGAGTGAACTAATTGGGAGGTTTGTAATCTCCCCTTGGTTTAGTTTTGTCTTGGTAGTCACAATACTACTTGAAGGTCAAATGTCTCTTGCAATCATCTCCCAAAGCTGTTGGTAGGCGGGTTTGGATGAGTCAGCTGCGCAGCATCACGGATGCTGTGAAAGGTCAAAGATGCCGCGCAAGGAGGAAAACCGCGCACAAGTCAGAAATTACATTATTTTATGTATTTTTGGGTCATTTTGGACCACATTGTGCGGGTTAGGGTCATTCTTTTGTATATTTTGTTAAGAAGTAGTTAGGCGGTTATCTAAGTGGACCACGAATGTAAAGGTGCAAGCTTATAAATAGATGTAGAATTGCAAGTGTTAGAGGCACTAATGATGAGAGAAGAATTGTGCATGTTTTGGTCTTTTTGAATATGGGTATGCGACAGAGGAATTGTGTTGATGTATCTGTATTTTGTTGTGAAGATTAATATGACATGACGGAGTTTGAGAAGAATCATTGGGTCTTTTCCTATTTTCCTGTTATGAATGCAATATGCGATATGAATCTGTGAATGATGCGATGTTTCCTTTCTTTTATTGATGTTTACTGTTAGATCTATTGCGCATTGATAGTTCTGTTAATGATGAGATCTATTGAATGATGATGCGATTATGTTTGAGGCATAAGTTGAATAGTTAGATATTTTGCTTAATGATGCGCTAAGTTGACAAGTTGATGCACATGGTCCTCCTTCATTCGGCGGAAACGTGGTTCCGTCAGCTCTCCCTCGAACATCTTGGGTGAGACTTCATCTGCTCTGCAGGTGTTGTTGGACAGGGTAAAACCTGCCTAGGCCAGTGCTCAGGGAGATCGCGGTGGTTTGGGTGTCGACGGATTGAGGAACCCCTGTCGACTGGGTTTGTGTTAACAAAAGCCATGTATTCTACTAGTTGAACCTCCAAGGATTCAACTACTTCAAACTGCAACTGAGGTTCCTCTGTTCTAGGCACAAGGAACTTGGGCATAGTAGGCCTTGGAAAATACTTGAATTCATGTGTCTTATTATGAGGCCCAATTTTTTAGAATAGAGTCTCACCAAGGATCTTCTCCCCTTCATGTTGGGAGCCACTGCTTCTCCCTTCTCCATCTCTGCTCACCAACTACTTGGCAAGAATCTCTTGAGTTTCTTGACATGACTTGATGATGTTATGGGATATGTCTTGCATGCCTTTCAACATTCTATGAAAAAATTATATGAACTCGTCTCTTTCATCCATTTCTGACATATCCTTTCCTCCTTGAATATTTCCTCTAGTGGACTCAACCTCCTCTTCAACAAGAGGTTATTTCAAACCTTTCCCTTAGGGAGGTGGAATTCTCTTAGGACTCATCACAAATAATTAGGATCAGGTTCAGAGGACCATGCTCTGATACCACTGTAATGTACCATATCTAATGAAAGGCACATTAACTCCAAAAACTTGCAAAATTAAGCAAACAGTAGATTGGTTGGACAGTGGCACTCGAATCGGATTTGAAAAATACATCAGATAACATGGATGTATCCTCACTTCACATGAAAGACCCAAATCCACAGGTAGAATAGAGATTCAGCAGGGGCACATCTCCCATTTTTTACTAGGGGCACATCTCCCTAAGTATTGAGAAGCTCAGAGATCTCAAGGCAAACATTAAACTATAAAAAGATGTGAGAGTGGTGTGATCCTCTTCTTTTATAGGATGAGATACTTTACAGGATTCAATGTATGTGGTCACCTTCATCATCCATGCGCCCTCATTGACTACTTTTAGTATCTTTAGTTGTTTCCTGCTTTTATCCCTACTTTGTTGCCTTTCCACTTTGGATTTCTTTTATGATTTTGGAAACATCCTTCTTTTATGGATTTTCTATGCTTTTCTTGTGCTTTTTCCTTCTTTTCTGCTTATTTTTGCTTTATGGACTTTCTTGCCTTTTTCTGCGAGCTTTCTGCTTTTATGAGTTTGTTGCTTTTGTGTTGTTTTCCATATTTTTGTGGCTTTGTGTATTTTTATTGATTTTCTTCTAGTTTCCATTACATATGACAACTCATTGGGTCCACAAGAAATCATGCTCCCTCCTTGGCCACCTATCACATCCACTAATTACAAAAATTAAATATTATCAAAAATATTTATAATTTAACATAGGACTCTTATCCTAAGTTATAAAATTTAATCAACTAGGTAATTAATGCATCAATATTTGACCCCTTCACTTGTTAGGATTTGGACAGACTATAGGGGTTGGATTAGTAGCAGAATATTCATGGATTCCTCATGGAGGGGACATTACATGCGTGGATCCAATTCTTGATTTCAGATATTGTTGTTTAAAGTGAGTGACATGACAAGTAGAGATGCACTGTCATAAAACTTGATAGATTGCAAACATGTGAACAGTTTTTTGGTATTTTATTTATTTTTATAAAGTCTGACAACAATAACATGAAATTAGTCTTTTCATTATCATAGCACACATGTGATGAATAACAAAGCAAATAATTGTATTTTATTTACAAATTAAAATTATAAATTTTTAATTCTAAAGTTAAACATTGATAATAGAAGTTTAATTCTTGTAAATTTTAAAGGTGAAAGCATTTTGACCATCAAACGATTACAATATATAGCTTCCTTTATGCAGCTATAAAAAATATTTGTAAAATGGGATGTAATAATTGATAATATGTGTAATGTGATAGGCATAGGGGTCACCTATGATCCATAAGGAAACAAAGTGATTGAATTTTCTTAAGGGCTAGGAACACACATAATGAGATGGAGGTCTTAATGGTTTCCATCCGAACAAACAAAGGATCTCAAAACATCATGATGATTGGAAACCCGCTTTTCTCTCTTGACCTTCTATTTAATTCTCAATCTCCAATATTTATCAACAATGCTCAAGGTGGGTGAAGATTCTGTCTCCTTATCATTTTTCGATGTATATCAAAACCTTAACAATGGAGAAGATACCCATGCTGTAACACACCCAGTGTCACATTAAATTAACTCGCATAATAACAATTTTTTTATGTTTTACATTAATAATGTTCATATGCACTATTTAAGCTAATGTGCAACAAGGAATAGCAAAACATATTAAATGAATCTTTTAGTGGAAGCTTAATTTAATTATGCGTTGCACATTTATCAATTCTAATATCACTTCATCTTTAATTCACATATTAAATATTTTCCATTGAAATGTATTATAATGGACCCATAATACATTAAAAACTTGGACCAACATTTCTAGTAAATCCTTTACTAGA
Source organism: Larix kaempferi (assembly GCA_027924585.1). NCBI lineage: Eukaryota > Viridiplantae > Streptophyta > Pinopsida > Pinales > Pinaceae > Larix > Larix kaempferi. Next base: position 5,310,259 of record BSBM01000071.1, read on the forward strand.
ACTGCGTAGTAAATATTTTATTAGAACCGTGTAGTAGAACTTTTACTACACAAATAAAAATCTAGGATTATTATAATGATAAGAAAACTTAAATAATCATATTCATACTTAAGTTATAAATAAACTTTGCACCATTAAGATCTGAGCATGCAAGAACTAATTGTGCACTAAAACGTGTACACTAATAACTAGGTATGTTTTAACATATCTTAAGAACTAGACTATCAGGAAAATATAACTTTATTTCCATTTCATTATTTCCAATGTCCATTTGGGCAGAATTTTAGCCCGTGGTTTTCCAAAACCTTTAAACCATTCATACTAACCTTAAATAGCAACTCTTCACAATTGTAAATTATTTTCTTAAAGATTTGTTAAACAATAAATATTCAAACATGGTTTTAATCTTGTGCATAAAATAAATACTTCACAACTTTCTTAAAAAGAAAAAATACTTCACAAATATTTCATTTTGTAATGAATTGAACTATGTGCATTAAATCATTACTTAATAAAGATTTCACTTTCCCTAATGCATTGAGTCATGGGCATTAACCATTTACATGGCTAATCAATTGTCTAATTACCGTGCAGTAATAATTATTCTCTAGGAATCTTTCAAGTTAACTACTAATCAATAATAGTTTAAGCACTGCAAATTAGGGATTAATTATAAGCATATGACTGAATGAAAATTCACGGCATTTCCATGCACAAGAAATTAAAATGGATTAAATATGAATTTCATCTTTACTTCATATGTGGTAAATTTTAACACTCAAATTGAAACTATCAATTTGCCATGCAACTATAATTAAAATTCATGACAAAATAGCCATTTCATGGTTGAACTTTCATCAACCATCATGTCAAAGGTAATTGAGGTAGATTTATAACAGCTGGGTAAAGAAATAACAAATCCAAGACAATATTTTGGCCATTGGACACTCTAACATTAATCTACGGGAAATTTTACAGATGTTGCTAACTAAATTCCTTCTATGGACAATATACCATAGCTAAGATACCAAAAATGCCCTTTTTATGAACTAATAATTTATCACAAAAAACTCTAATTTTTAGGTCTGTGTAATTGAATTCCTTACGGAAATAAAACCCATAATTTTAACTAGAAATACAAATAAATTGTAGCAATAAACCAGTGTCAATTCCATGTATAGGAATTAAACAAACAACTCATGAATTTAAAACATGTAATTTTCTTCATCATTCATCAATTAAGCTAAATTGAGAAAATAAAAACTTATCTAAAAATACTTGAAATGGGCAACTTGTTAAAGAAATGTAACTTCGGAAGATATTCTAATTGTATTTGTTTATTATATTATTATTCCTCCTTCAGGAGATGTCATTGATGTAATTGATCATGTAAGAGTCATTGAAAGAGTCAACGTACACCCTCATTTGTAATTCGGGTCAATATTACCCTTAAGAATTGTATTAAATATATTATTGAGTCTCCCTAAGTGAAGCCAGACCTGTTAGGGTAAAAGGACACCCAACAAAAGAATATAAATAGAGAGGTTGATTTCCTCATTTGTATCATTCATTCACTCACTCAAGTTCGCAAGAGAGGGAGAGAGAAGAAGTTCACTAGAGAAGAGAAGTTGCTATTTTGTCTTGGGGTTTTTACAATTTCTTGGTGAATTCTATATTGAGGAAGTTTTGCGGGGTTTTTTCCCTTCTGGTTTCCCTGAGGAAAATATTGTGTTCTTTGTGTTGTTGTGCTTTTCTTTCTTTCAATGATCCTATTTTTGCAATTGATTTAAATTTGTCATGCTAAACAAGAAAAAACTTAACATGGTTTCAGAGTTGGCCTGAAAGAAAACATTGTGCAATTGTTGCAACTGCAGAAAATAGGATTTATATTTCTAGGATCTCTCTCCATAGACTAGCTGAAAAACAGGATGCATTCAACTCGCCTCACTATGGCACATATTTCTATCGAAGAAGAATTCAATTCCGAGAATTTTCATTTTTGGGCCCACTACTGCAACTCGGATAACTAGGGCATCAAGTTTTTGGAGGATCTGTTCACATATTTGGGAAAAAGAGTACATTTCTCAACTCGCCTTAAAGAGGTGCATATATTCCTGCAATTAGTTTTTCAAGATCTCAAAGTTGAAAAATTAGGATTTCTCTGTCAAATCCTAGGTCAAGCTAGAAGTAGTTTTTAGAAAGGAAACATTATTGGTAAGTACTATCTCTCTTCTATTTCCATTTGAGGTTCTCATAGTATCAAAATGAAAAACAACACCAAGATTGAGGAGAAGCTTGAGGGAGCTGATAATTTCATAGCATGGAAATATAGAGTCATGCTCATTCTTGAAGAACATGACCTAGAAGGTTTCATAAAATAGGAAGTTGAAGAACTAGAAGGAGATGAAGCCAAAGAAAAATACAAGAAGGATATAATCAAGGCCAAGAGGATCATAGTTGACTCTATCAAAGATCACTTGATTCATCAAGTGTATTCAAAGAAGACTCCAAAGGAAATGTTTGATGCATTTTCAAGTTTATTTGAAGGAAGAAACATCAACGGAAAGATGACCTTGAGAAATCAACTCAAGGGTGTGAAGATTCATAAATCAGAGACCATACAGTCATACTTCACTAGGGTATCCCAGATTAAAGAAAAATTAGAAGCTATTGGTGACATGGTGGGAGAAGTAGAAGTTGTTATGACCACCTTGAATGGTCTCCCAAGGGAATGGGAATATTTCATTCGTGGCTTATGCTCTAGAAAGAAGTTGATCAAGTTCAGAAAATTATGGGAAGAATGTGTACAAGAAGAAGAAAGAATAGCAATCAGAGAACAAAAGTTAAATGACAAGGAAAATCAAGCCTTGGCAGCTCATACCAAAGGAAATAACAAAAGGAATGATCATGAACATTCTCCTAGAATAACTCAAAGATTTCAAAGGAACAAAAGGGCTAAGAGAGACTTCTCATCCTTTGAATGTTTTACTTATCACAAGATGGAACACATTGCAAGAAAATGCCCCCTTCAAGTTCAACAATTCAAGAAGAGAAACAAAATACTTCATGCCCATGCAAATGGAGATGATGAACATGATGATGAAAAGAATGCCAGAGAAGATGAAGATTCCAGTGAAGAATATGTCTTAATTTCATCCCTTGCTAGTTCAATTTCTCATGGAAGTAACACTTGTCTCATGGACAGTGTGTTAAAACATTATTACACCTAGGACCATAGTCTCATAATCTATTTTGGTGATTATTTGGTCCAAAACATGGTTAATGATGTTAACCCAAGGTTGTTAGAAGGTTGTTGGGAATTTATGACACATTCCACCACCTAAGGGCCCAATTTTGGTCAAACTAGCTGTTAGGCGCCCTCATTTATGGCCACCTCCCTCATTTATTACCACTAACTGAGTGAGGCATTCCCTTATCCCCTTTTTTAGGGATCTGGATTTGACTTGAGGTGCCCATCCATTGAAGGTAGTCATTTTTACCCCTCCTTGGCAGTTATGGCCTATACTTGGCCACCTACACTCCGCCAAATTCTCACCCACTCATGTGCCACCATCATTAATTCCTTCCCATGCCATCCCAATGTTCATATTGAGAATTCACAACAATTTGAGGTGATTTGGGAGACTATTGGTCAACCTAGGGGGGATTGAGGTCCAATGTAAGCTAGCCACTTGTAGGTCATTCTGATGCCTCCAAAGGCTCGCGATTTTTCCCAAATGTAATATAAGGGTGTCCACAACTCATTTATGGGTTGGACAGTTATAATAAACCTGCTATTTGATCATTTGTGTGTTCATTGTGCCTCTTTTACATTGTTTTTCTTGTATACTTAGTCAAATTATTTATTGTGAGGATATCTTTAGCTAGTTGATCCTACTACGATTTGAATTTCACATGGTATCAGATCTATTAGATCTTCTAGTCGAACCAAGACTGCTTCAGAAGTGCACCAAAATTAGTGGAGCAACCATAGAAGTCCCTCGAGCCATTTCCTTGAAGCCATTGGAGCAATCCTTTGGAGTCTACCTAGGGTGTGATGCACTCCCAAATGTGCCTTCTTTCAATGCAAGGTTCGAATTAGCTAGTTAGGATCCCATCCTGAGTGATTGAGTATTTGCATTGCAGGTTTACAATGTTCTTTGTCACCTAGTGCACAAGCTACATAATGGAGCAATCTCATGTCATCTTGCTCACTCCATTCAACTACTTTGAGTGGAAGGAAGAAATGATAATCTAGCTGAGATCCAAGGGTTTCTTCATACTTACCATGGGGACTAAAAGTGAGCCGAATTCTATAGTAGAGAAGTTGAAGTTCTTCAATAGAATGGATGAAGCTTTTGGTATGCTTTGTCTCGGCATTTCAAGAGACCTCTTGTTCCATATTGGTAGTCTCACTACTCCAAATGAAGTGTGGCTCAAGCTTGAGTCATTGTTTGGGAAGACTGATGAGATGAGGAACCACCAATATGAAAATGAGTTGATCTCTCTAAGCCCATGCAGTTTCGAAACTATCCAAGACTTCTTCACCAAGTTCAAATCCTTGGTGTTCAGCTCAAGCAATGTGGCATTGAGAAGAAGGATGAACAACTGGTGTTGTACATTCTTTCAAAGTTGGGCCCTGAGTACTCTATGCTTGTTTCACCATTCCATTCCACCAAGCTCACTGTTTGAAACTGGAAGATGCCATCTTTGGCAGATTTCATGGAGATGCTTACACAAGAATCAGATAAATTGGTTATAATGGGTACCATCAAGCAAAAGGGCCAAGTTCTTGAAACTGGTGATTCGAAGCAAGAAAAATTGAAGCCAAATCCCAAAGGTTCGAAGCTGCAAGAGAAGAATAAAGACAAGGAGAAGCCCATATATTTTGATGGGGGTTTGAACCTTGTCAAGGAGAAAGGAAAGAAGAAAGAGAAGACCAAATGCACTTACTGTCAAAAGGGTTGGCACCTTGAAAGTGCATGCATGAAGAATACCATTGACATGATGACCCATCTCCTTCAGAAGAACAACATTCCTCTTTTATAAATTTCAAAGAATAAGGAGGGTGTTTTTGAAGACAAGGAGAGATGCCATACATTGATGGCTAGTACCTCAGAATCTTCTTATTTCATCATAGATTTAGGTGCCTCAAGGCACATGGCTTCTGCAAGAGAAAATTTCTCTACTCTTTCACCTTACAGTGGTCCTCCTATTCTCATGGGTGATGAGTCTGAGATCCCATTGAGAGGCATTGGGAAGATCAATCTAGACAATGGGTACTTCAACAATGTGTTGTATGTTCCTAATCTTGCAGCAAATCTCCTCTTTGTTTACCAAATGACCCACACTCAGTTCGGCCAAGTATTATACCTCAAAGTGTCACTCTGTACACCATTAAGAGATTTCATGTTATACCACCATGAAGAACATGATGTTCATACCTCCTAAGATGTGTTGAGACCCATCCTCATCATGTTGGTCCCCTCCCTAGTATTACCTGGAGGAAAATCCAACCTTTAATGGTCGAATGCCACCTCACCAAGTCCATTTTACCAATATTTCCGTGGTTCACGCCCTGCTAGTGGTGCAAGGCATAGAAATACAACATTTTTGTTCTCTACATACCTACAGGGGAGCGAAAATTACAACCTTTTCACGCTATGCTCATACCTGAGGGCACGGAAATACCTTAACAACCATATTCCTTGATCTTGGGATCTTGAATCTCGAAAATATTTTCATGTGATAGGGATTCCTCTCGAATCTCATCTCACCCTCCTTCTTGGGTATGATTCAGCTCCTTGATCCATCTTTTACTCATCTAGATCCATCATTCTCTCTTAGTGGTTGGCCTCCCCAAATCCTATAAGAAGAAGGCCATCCATGAGCTAAGGGAGAAATTTTGGAGGCATCAAACTTATGATCTCAGAAGTCTTGCAGAGGTAGAAAAAGGAGAGCTTGGAAGGAGATTCTATCATCTTGGACATCAAGGTATAACATTGTATTTAACTTCTTTGACTTTCTTAATGATAACTTGGCTTATTCTCCCATATTATTTTTCTCATCTTATTGATGTATGATATGTTGTAAATTGGATCTAGATCAATACATCTATTTGCTTGGAATTCTTGGTTCTTTGTCTTGTTCAATAGGTTCAAGCTTTGGAGATCAAACTTGGAGCTGGAGCTAGGACAACCTTCAGGTTGGAGGTAAATTTCACTTCTTCCTTTCCTCTCCCATGTCCAATAGTTTATGCATTGTGCTAGATCTAGGAGAATAACATTAACATTTGTTTTGTTTCTATCATAGATTAAAATTTTAGAAATTTAGTTTAGTCTATGAGAGAGTTTAACTATCCATAGGATTAATTCTCTAACACAACGATTGGAGAGTCAGCTGGGGAATTTCCCATTTTTAAATTGCCATCGAATATCTAAGATTTGATGTCCTACCTCTGCAAATTACTTAGTTTTGATCTTTATTGCCATCCTGGTCTTCATTGTTGGGCTCTCTAAGTCTTAAAAACTTCATACATTGATAATTTTTATCTCATATATTCACCCTTGGCTCTCTACAGCATATTTCTACACCCCTCCTATGCATTACAGAGCGAAAATTCTTAAATTTTCGCACCCCCACAATAGTCCAGAGTGCGAAAATCTCATATTTTCACTCTGTGTTGATCTGTACCCCTTTGTTTTGGGTTTTTGGAAACTTTTTTCTAGGGTTTTCCTTGGTTTGTTGGTTCAAGGTTATTTTCCTAACCTCTTGCTATCAGTTAGGAGCTAGAAGTGCTCTTTCATCCACATTTTGAGTGCATGATTGTTTGCATTTTTAGTAATTTTTTGAACTAGATTTGATTAAAATAAACATCAAATTTGATCAGGGATCGTGTGTCCTACAGTCCCTTCGACCCATATTCAACTTTTTTCAACCTTTTGAGATCTTTTGTGTCATTTGGTTTGCTTTGATTGGATTTGAAAAACTTGGGACAACCTGTTGGTAGGCGGTTTGGAAAGGAAGAATCGTAGCATCGCTAATGCTACGACACATCAGAAGAGGTCGCGGAAAATAGAAAGCTAGGTTATTTTATGGATTTTTGGGTCAATTGTACCACAGTTTGCGGGTTTTGGGTCATTTGGACCATATGTGGTGTATTTTTGAGTCATTTGTACCGCAGTATGAGGGTTTTTGGGTCATTTGGACCACGTCAGTTAGATTTTGGGTCAATTGTCCAAAGTGTCGGTTAGGAAGTTGTTAGTAAGTGGACAAGCATTGTAAGGGCGGAAGCCTATATATAGACATAAGTTGTAAGTGTTGAGGCATCTTAGTATGGATCCTTGGATGTTGATGTGTGCGTCTTTGAGTCTGTATCTAAGATCAAGAGATATTGGCTACATCTGGTTTTGCGGAGATATTGTATCAGGGTTTTGCTAAAGTAATATGACATGATGGAACTATTTGGTGAAATTCCCTGTGTATGTTTTATGATAATGCATGTTGCGATTCATTAATGATGCCATGTTTTCTTGCTGCAACTAATGCTTTCATGTTATACTTGTTGCAATGAAAGATCCTATTGAATGATGCTATGAATATGAATCATGTTAAATCTGAATGCATGTATGTATTGTTGAATGTCGCGATAAGTTAGTAATTGGTGCCGCAAACATCCTCCTTCATTCAGTGGAAACATGGTTCCGTCCACTCTCCCTTGAACGCCTCGGGTGAGACCTCATCTGCTCCGCAAGTGTTGTTGGACGGGGTAAAACCTGTCTAGGCCGATGCTTAGGGAGATTGCAGTGGGTTGGTGTCGAAAGCGATGGGAACCCCTCTTGACAGGGTTTTGAGTCAACAAATGGTTCCATTGCTGGAGGATGTGTTGTGGCATCCAACGCAACCGAAGATACAAAGTTGCTTTGATCAGAAGTTACAGGAATTTGCTGAAGAAGAAAGCTGGAACACTCGAATGACAGTAGATTAGTGGGTGGATAGATATATCCACGATGATCCGCAGGAATGGTTTTTCTGTGAATTCCCAGTCCTTTTGTTCTAGTGGTTGGAAAATTTTACCTATCAGAAGAGGAACCACCAAGGTGGTGAGCCAACGACCTGGACCCCGGAGTTGATCCAAGAACTATAGGAAGTTGACAATAAAGCATTGCGGGCTATCGAAGTGTGGCTCGATAGAATCTTAGAAGGGTATATCACTGAATTCGCGGTTGATACACAAAAGTCTTATAGTGAAGCTAAAAGATATTTCTTCTGCGAACCCCGGGGAAGGTTTCTGTTGTCGCTCCAACTATCCATTAAGATGCTTATTTGCGAGAAGGGTATATTGAAGATGAATCTGGATCAGTAAGCAGCTTGGTGGGAGGAGGTCGTGGGTATTGTGACAGTAGGGGGGCGGTACATGGAATGATCAGGGGTAGATGGGTGTAGGTCATGACGAGACTGTGAGTGAAGCCGAGGAAGAGAGTGGTCTTACAAGGGGAGAAGCAAGGTTTCGATAGGAAAAGAGGCAGAGGATAAGAGAAGGTCCTGCTATGATCAAACCGCGAGTTCGTGAATGAGGACCACACAGGATGAAGCAACCTCACAGTCCAGACAAGGATGCATAGGCTATGCCCATGATAGAGGCAGGACCAAACCCCAACAGCAACGTACCCACACCTCTGCTCACTATCTGTCAACCAGTGAGAAACACCACTTCGACTCCACCAGGTCAACAAAACTTAATTACTAGTAATTCAACGACTGCAGGAAGGAAGCCCAGGATGGCGGGTGATGATGCTAAGTTCCCACTGTTCCATGGGAATGGGACTGATAACCCAAAGCAGTATTGATTTTTGTGTGAACCGGTATGGACCGCAAAACAGATCACTGATGATGCTGTTAAGAAAGGACAGTTAGCAACAACTCTGCGAGGTCATGCATTAGATTGGTTTATGAAGTTTGTTCTAGTCCCTACAAGAGCTCCATAGAATTCATTAGATGACATCATGGATGGGTTGATTGCAGAATTTAGAAAGCCCAAGTCTGAAGCACAATATATCACAGAATTGAAAGAAATTAAGCAGTATCCCAATGAGACGGTGTGGGATTTTGACCAGCAATTCAAGACGCTGGTAGCGAGGGTTAGTTTTGATATGAGCGTGGTCCAACATAAAGAGTGGTTCATCGCGGCACTGCTACCGCACATTCGGCTACCACTGATGCAACAGAACATCACGACGCCCAGTGAAGCTCTAGAGATTGCAATGCGATTGGAGGCATCGCCAATTGGTGAAAATGCAGCCAGGATGACGCAAATACAGACACAGCTAGCTAACTTGACCATACAGCTGCAAGATCTAAAGAAGAGCAAGGAGCAGCGAGAAGAAGTATGTTGTACACAATGTCGAGGGGAAGGGCATACTAAGGACAATTTCCCTGACTTTCGCAACTATTTGGTTTTGGGGGCACCCAACCCATTGAATGGTGGTGGCATGCCATGGTGTTGCGTTTGTCAAGTATTTGGGCACCGCCATGAAGAATGTCCATACATGCAGAAAATGGTCACCAAACCAATGAATCTGTATTACACTTTCTGTAAATCTGTGGGACATGATGATAAAGATTGCTGAGCATATGGGTTGATTCATGAGAGAACGTACGATGCATTCTATGTGAAGGACGATCACCGTGCTGTATAACAACTGAAACCGAAGCCGCAGGTAGCCCAGCTGGTACCTCAACCGTAGGTACAGTTTGTATCGCAGCAGCAACCACAGTAGTTTGTGCCACAATATGTTCCAATGCAAATGGCTCCCCAGTAGCCACAGTATGTTTAGCAACCGCAGTACGCACAGCAAGGGCAGGGCATGGAACCAGCTTCGATGCAGTAGTAGTACAACCAACCGTAGTACCAACTTCAAGGCAGATTCCATGGAGGATTCCGGGGTGGAAGCGGTGGAGAATTTAGTCATGGAGGAGGACGAGGACGTCACGGACCTGTTCAGTTCTATCATTGTGCAGTATGGGGACATTATCAGCGCGATTGCCCACTATTGCAGATGCAGTGTACATTTTGGTTTGTTACCAACCACATAGTGGAGAACTACCCGTAGTTGATTACACGATGGCAGGCAGGAAATGTTCCACAATTGCAGAACCAGGCACAGCAGCCAGTACAGAATCAGGTGCAGCAACCAGTGCAAAACTAGAACCAACGCCCAATTCAGAATGCTAATCAAAATGTGAACCCACAAGGGAATCCAGCACCAAACCAGAATCAGGGTGCGAATGTTGCGACAATTTCTACGGAACCAAGACCACAAGATGCGGCTGTCGCAGTCATCACGAGGGGAGGTGAAACAACAGGAGGGGACATTCAAAAGGAAGGATAGAAGAAGGTATTGTTGGACGTTGAGTCTGAGCGTGATACGTTCTTTCAGGAACGACGTGCGATGGACCAGGATCGTGGTAAGGCTATTATTTGCGACATGCCCCCTATTTTTTATGCAACTTCAAAGGCAGGTCCATCAGCACAGTCTGGAACCTTGCAAAAGTTTCTTGAGAGATGTTTATTGTTGGCAAGAGATCTCGCAGCCCTTCTTGAGATTGAAGGGTTTTTACAACATCCAGCTAGGGGATGGCAGGAGTCCACAGTAAACTCCCTACAGCGGCAGAAGATAGGTAAGGAGATGCGAGTGAATATCCAAATTGGGGATTATGGCATTGATTCAGTTATTTTGGATCTTGGTTCGGATATCAACATCTTAACCAAGAAGGCATGGCAGAAAATGGGGAGCCCCCCATTGAGCTGGTCTCATGTACAGATCCGGTTAGCTAATCACACGAAAGTAATGCCGATTGGGAGAGGCCCACGTTTGGTGGTGGACATTGAGGGCATGAAGACCTATGCTGACTTCGATGTCATCAAAGTGGTTGAAGGAGGAAGTTCATATCCTGCGTTGCTGGGGATCGGATGGGATAATGATAGTGGAGCGGTAATTAACTTCAAGCGGTGGATGATGACTTTCGAAAACCGTGATCTCAGATTCATAGCCCCGTTGGATCCAGATGAAGGATGCAGATACATTGAGCCAGTGAAGGATGACGATCCCAGTGGATGGGACCATGCATTGAGCATTTTCGAAGACTATATGCATCCAACTACCAACAGTGAGCTGGGATGGCACAGTGACAACTCTACATCTTTCGAATCTGATGACACGTTAGAACACTGGCAGAACCGCTTGCATGAGGTGTCACTCCACAAGTGTGGGCTAATCACGTAGTCACTATGCCATGTCGCGACTGAAACGGTCACACTACCAGTATACGAAGGGCTGCTTGGCTTGTCTGACTTTCTCGTGGAGTTTGAGGAAAGAGTTTCAGAACCACAGTGATTGCTGGTATTGGACAAAGCACTGAAGGCTGCTCCAGCACGCTGGTGGCCAACACACAAGGAATCAATTGATGGATGGTCGAAATGCAGAAGATTGATGACAATTCACTTCGGCGATACCGAGGTCTACCACACAGGGAAATATGATGGCCAAAATGACCCTGGAGGCCATTTGATGGACTGTCAGACATTATGGGCATCGCGACTAAGAGACAAGTGGGTCCATGTCTTTATCCATACCTTGGATGAAATGCCGCGGTCATGGTATACTGCAGCTGAATTATGAGGAGAAATCACTACTTGGTTGGAGTTGACAATATGTTTTACTCATACGTTCAGTTTTGCTGATCCCAACCTGGATGTTCATAACGCTTTGCAGATCATCCGCGATGTGGTTCTAAAGGTTGTTCCCATGGTGTACCCGGCGGATCCGCATATGCATTGCCAGATGCAATCCATAATGGAATGTTATAATATCACTGGTGGGCCTGAAGATGGTGATGATCCGCAGAATGTTAATATCCCAGAATCTAAAGGAAGTCGCGATTTGGTACCACCTAATGCACTGAGTGATCCATTTAGTCAGCCCTTGAAGCTTCGCAAGATCAATATTGGGACAAAGGACACTCCCAACTTCACGAATGTTGGGAATTATTGGGATGATGTGATGATGGGAAAGGTGACTAACTTGTTGCATGAATTCCAGGGCCTCTTTCCTACGAATTTTTCTTAAATGAAAGAGATTTTGGGTGATTTAGGTGAAATGAAGATCCCCTTGAAACCAGATGCTAAACCGATCCGGCAACGACCCTATCGGCTAAATCCGCGACATAAGGAGAAGGTCAAGGCAGAACTTGATCGCATGTTGGATGCTGATATCATTGAACCGGTTGAAGAGTCAGAATGGATCAATCCTGTGGTGGTGCAGGACAAGAAGACCGGCGAGGTGCGCCTATGTGTCGATTTGCAGAAGTTGAATGATGCTTGCTTGCATGATCCCTTTCCGACCCCACTTATTGATGAAATACTCAAAGGTGTGGGTGGCCAGGAGATGTATTCTTTCACAGATGGGTTCTCGGGTTATCATCAGATCTGCATTGCGAAGGAAGACCGCCACAAGACGACTTTTGTGACAGAATAGGGATGTTTTCAGTATACCGTGATGTCGTTTGGGTTGAAGAATGCACCTGCAATATTTTCGCAGGTTGTCGTTGCTGCATTCAAGGATTTCATCCAGAATTTTTTGCAGGTATACATGGACGACTGGATAGTATATGGTTTGATCCGTGATGATCTGGCCAATCTGCAATTGATGCTGGAGCATTGTCGACATCACCAAATATCGTTGAATTTGAAGAAGTGCATTTTTTGCGCGTCGTTTGGGATATTTCTAGGTTGTTAGTCGATCCAGCAAAGATTGCGCTCATTTTGAGCGTGACATCGCCGACCACCGTTAAGCAGTTGAGGGAAACTTTGGGGCATACTGGGTATTATCGCAAGTTCATTAGGGGATATGCAGTGATCACTGCCCCTATGGAAAAGCTATTGAAGAAAGATGCAGTATTTCAATGGAGCACTGAATGCTAGGATAGTTTTGAGCATCTGAAGGCTAAGATGGCTTCGACACTGATACTAGTATTTCCAGACTAGAGTAAGGAATTCCATGTCCATGTTGATGCATCATCGATTGCACTCGGTGTGGTGCTAGTGCAACCAGGAGAGGGGGATCTTGATCACCCTATTGCTTTTTCCAGTCGGAAGTTGTCATCCATAGAAAGGAACTACACCACTACCGAGAGGGAAGGCATGGCGATGGTTTATGTACTACAGAAGTTCCAACACTACTTATTGGGCGGACATTTTAAGATGTTCACGGACCACTCTGCATTGAAATACCTAGTCAATAAGCCTATGTTGGGGGCGAAGATATGCCACTGTCTACTTCTCTTTCAGGAGTTCGATTTTGAAGTAATTGTGAAGCCAGGTGTTAAATTTTGAGCATTAATTCACAATACTCTAGGATCTTCACTGAGAGAATAACATATACAATATATCAATGCATAACAATCACAATAAGCATGACAAGCATCACAAGAATCAAAAGCATGAGAGACAAGAGACACAGAGTTTCCGTGGGGAAAACCCTAAGGTGAAAAACCCCCCAACTTCCTCAGAGATAGAGAGAGCAATGGCTCAACCAAATTACAACCAAAATACACTTGAGATAGTCTCCTAGAAGCAAATGATCCTCCTCCTCACTAGTGCACCACTTTCTGAGTGAAAGAGAGATGACTTTTCGAATGATCTAAATAGAGATCTCCTGATCTCTATTTATACTAACCTGTTTTCCTAGTGACCTTATGGGGCCGACTTGTCTAGCTAGGTACATCCACAATATAATATATATTTTAGGGCCGACCCCACACATGGTGGTCTAATAACCCATCGTCAAGTACACACACTTGCGACACTTGTCAATCCACATGACGACACTTCCTTATAGAGGAATAACACATCTCTAATAAGGGTACAATAAATATATATGAAATACATTCCGAAGTTACATATACATCAACACTCCCTCTTAACTAGGAAGGTATTTCTCGACACAGATCTGCTAGACAAGTCTTCTTCTCGGGATCATCGTCATCGATGCAGCTATCTCAACCAATCTCTGACTCTACTCGTCATAGGAAGTTCTACAGAGCCAGTCCTTTTTCATACTAGATGTAGGCCCACCACCTGCAGGTCTTCATCATCACTGGCCATACTGTGGAAATCTCAGGACTTATTATGTGCGTCACAAAACCTTAAAAGAGTCTCTTGACTAGCAAGAACCCTAAAGAGCATCTGAGGCCTTTTTCATCCTGTCCAAATCTCTAGGACTTATTACATGTGACCCCACCACAAAAACTCGAAAGAGAATCCCAGGACTGATTACGAGCACAAGGCTCAACCTTTCAGATCTCCCAGGGCACAAATTACATGTGGTCACCACAAAACCTCGAAAGAGCATCCCAGGACTGATTACAAGCACAAGGCTCAACCTATCGGATCTCCCAAAGCACAAATTACATGTGGTCATGGCAAAACCTCGAAAGAGCATGCCAGGACTGATTACGAGCACACGGCTCAAACTATCGGATCTCCTTGGGCACAAATTACATGCCATAGGACAAAACCTCAAAAGAGCATCTGCCAGATATCCCAGAGCACAAATTACATGCCATAGGAAAAACCTCAAAAGACTATCTGCAGATCTCCCAGGGCACAAATTATATGTCCTCCCAAGCAAAACCTTGAAAGAGCATTTTCCAGATATCCCAGGGTACAAATTACATGCCATAGGCAAAACCTCGAAAGACTATCTGCAAATCTCCCAGGGCACAAATTACATGCTTATCTGCACAACCTGTTCCACGGCCATAGAGTATCAACCGGATACTCACCATACATCATCCTGATGTACACATGATCATCCTGATCATCATCACTGCAACATCCTGCTGCATGTCATCTAGAGCAATATCCTGAAGCTCGTCATCCATGATCATACAATGCATCTACCTGATGCATACCAAGTATCTACCTGATACATATCATCATACATGATCCACCTGATCACATAGTGTATCCACTGATACAAATATAAATACATGATACATATCAACATACATGATCTACCTGACCATACAATGTATCCACCTGATACATATACAGATACATGGTCCAAGCATCCAACATGATGCTTATACAAAATACATACACATGATCCAACCGATCATATCCAGCATCCAACATGATGCGTACATACATATAAATGATCCAACTGATCATATCCAGCATCCAACATGATTCGTACATACATATACATATAAATGATCCAACTGATCATATCCAGCATCCAACATGATGCATACATACATACATATAAAAATGATCCAACTAATCATACAAAGCAGAAACCATAACATCATCCTGATGCTCATCATCCAGCGCTTACATCCACAGCCATGTGAAGGATACTCCTTCCAACATGCTTGGAATGGCTTCAGCAAATGTGTCCATCACTTCTTCCTCGAAGTGTCATCAATTGGAAGAACACCAAGCCTCTCTCTGAAGTACTCGAACTTCACCCTGGCTAGTGGCTTTGTCAGCACATCTGCAATCTGCTCGTCCATTGCAACATACAGGAGCTTCACAGCTCCTCTCAGCACCATATCCCTGATATAGTGATATTTTATCTCTATGTGTTTCGACCTGTCATGAAACACTGGGTTCTTGGACAGCTTCACACAACTCTGGTTATCACAGAAGATACCAGTAGCATCTAACGAGAGATCAAATAATTCAGACAGTAGCTTCCGTAGCCATACTGCCTCACAACTAGCTGAACAGGCTGCAACGTACTCTGCCTCAGCTGTACTCAGTGCTACACACAACTGCTTCCTGCTAAACCAAGAGATCACACCTGATCCCATATTGAAGCAGCACCCAGATGTGCTCTTCCTATCTGCAACACTGTCAGCCCAATCTGAATCAACATAACCCTGTAGGTTAAACTTTTGTTTCACCTCATACTTGAGCCCATAATCCACTGTACCCTTCAGGTACCTCAGAACATGCTTTACAGCAACCAGATGAACACTCCTCGGATCTGTCAGGAACTGACTCAATGTGTTCACCGCAAAGCAAATATCTAGTCTCATGTTCGTCAGGTACATCAAGGACCCAACCATCTGACAATACATAGAGACATCAACCGACTGAGATGAAGCATCACATAGAAGCTCCAGATTCGATGCCATAAGTGTGGCCATGGCCTTGCAATCCATCATCCCGAATCTCTTCAGGATATCTACTACGTACTTCCCTTGACCAAGGAAGATCCCACCTGCACTCTGCCACACATCCATACCTAGGAAATAATGCATCATTCCCAAATATTTCATATCGAATTCAGCAGCGACCTTCCTCTTTGTATCTGCAATCAATCTGTCATCTCCTATTACAAATAAGTCATTCACATACAGGAGTAGAATCACAGGATTCCCTTCCTCAACCTTGTAGTAAAGGTTGGAATCTACTTTAATCTTGGTAAAGCCCAAACTAGATAGGAAACTGTCCATCCTGCCATACCAAGTTCTGGGAGCTTGCTTCAAGCCATACAAGGCTTTCTTCAATCTGCACACATACAACTTCCTGTCATGTATTTCGAAACCGAGTGGCTGCTCCACATATACTTCCTCTTCAACTACACCATTCAAGAAAGCAGTCTTGACATCCATCTGGTGTATTTTCCATTTCATCGCTGCAACCAGAGCAAGTACTGTTCTGATGGAAGTATACCTGGATACAGGTGCAAAAGTTTCTTCATAATCTATTACCTCTTTCTGAGAGAATCCACGAGCTACGAATCTTGCTTTGTATTTCTCTACGCTGCCATCTATAGCATGCTTGATTTTGTAGATCCATTTAGAAGTTACAACAGACTTCTCTTTAGGTCTTGGTACAACATCCCAAACATCATTCTTCATTATTGATTGGTATTCCTCAACCATGGCATAATTCCATTCTTTCTTTTCTGCTACTTCTTCATAACTGGAAGGCTCTTTGTTCATAATGTCATAGAGTAAAGCAACATAGTTGGTATGTGATCTAGTTCTCTTCTTTGCTCTGTGTTCTTCTTCTGGAATTCCAAATCTTTCTGCATCTTGAATGAGCTCTCTAGCCCATGCAGGTTTCCTCTTGTGAGAGTTATCCTCACGGGGTGGATCTATAGGTTCTTGCGGATCTTCAAACTCACGAACAACTTCTGGAACTGCTTCAGTCATGGTAGTGTCTTGAAATCTAGTTTCCTTAGGTTCTTCATAAACTTCGATAGGTTCCTTCCTTGATTTGATGAAGGTTGAGTTTTCATCCAATGTTACATCCCTGCTAACATCAATCTTCTTGAACCCTGGAAAGTATATTCTGTAAGCCTTCAAGCTTTCACTGTAACCCACAAAGATACCCTTCTTTCCTGAAGGATCTAGTTTAGTCCTCTTTTCCTTTGGGACATAAGTGTATACTGGACAACCAAATATTCTGAGATGGCTGACTTCAGGTTTCTTACCAGAAAAGACCTCTTCTGGTGTCTTGTTATCCAATATCTTGTGGGGTGTTCTGTTCTGCACATATAGAGTTGTTCTAGCTGCTTCTGCCCATAGATGCATAGGTAGATCCTGGTCATGCAGCATTGCCCTTGCTGCTTCCATGATTGTTCTATTCTTCCTTTCTGCAACTCCATTCTATTGAGGATTATAAGGAGTAGTCAACTCCCTCTTAATCCCTGAATCACTACAAAGCTTCTTGAAGTCACCTGAGGTGAATTCTCCACCATTGTCGGATCTGAATGTTTTGATCTTCTTGTCAGTTTGATTCTCCATCAAGGTTTTGAATTCTTTCAATTTATCAAACACCTCATCTTTGCTCTTCAAGAAGTATACCCAAGTCTTCCTGGAGAAGTCATCAATAAATGAGACATAGTAAACATACCCACTCAAAGAACTGGATGACATAGGACCACATACATCTGAGTGGATGATTTCCAGGATGTCTTTTGCCTTGCTTTCACTGCTTGGGAAAGCCTTCTTAATGTTCTTACCTTTTGCACATCCTTTGCAAACACCTTCATGTTTGGTCTTGTTTTCAGGAAGACCCTCTACAGCCTTGCTTGCAATTGGAAGTGCCCTATAGTGCATATAAGCAAGTCTTCTATGCCAAAATTCACTTGGCTCCATGGATTCATGTACCATGGCATGTTTAGGTTGTCCCTTCAATTTATACAAACCTCCCTCTTGCTCTCCAATCACTACTGCATCATCTATGTTCTTTCCCTTTGGCCACATTAGGACTTGGCCATCCACAAATGCAACCCTCATACCTTTTGCATCCAATGCAGAGATGGAGACTAAGTTCTTCTTGAGCCTGGGTACATAAAGGACTTCTTTCATCTTCAAAGATTTTCCAGAATCTAGGTTGTAGGAGGATTCACCACTTCCTTTGATTGGGTATTGATAATCATCCCCAAGTTTCACCTTATCGGGTGATTCATGTTCAGATAGATTCACAAAAGATTCCTTAAACCCAATCATGTGTTTGGAAGCCCCACTATCAATCAACCAATCATTACAACCATGGGAGATAGTACCCGTGAGAGCAGAAATTAGAACATATTCTTCTTCACTTGATGAGTCATCATCACTATCACTTTCTGCCCTAGCCTTCTTCTTTGGGGGTTCATCATCTTCGGCAGCATGAGCATGATATCTTCTTTTGTTATTATTCTTGTTCTTATTGAAGTTGTCGTTGTCTTTCTTCTTCTTGGGACAATCTGAAGCAAAGTGTCCCTTCTCATTGCAATTGAAGCATCTGAGATCTTTCTTATCTTTATGATTATGGTGGTGTGAGAATCTTCTGTTATGAGATGATTCCTTCTTGGACTTGCTTTTCCTGGCATGTGATGTGAGAGCTTGATATTCATTTCCCATCTTTTCTTCTCGGACCACAAGCCTAGCTTCTTCTTGAGAGCATTCTTCCCGCAATCTGTTGAAGGAGATCAACTTCTTCCTTGCACAGATTCCTTGAATAAAGGAATCCCATGACCTGGGTAGGCCATTTAGAGTGGTCATCACCACTTCACCATTCTCCACCATTTCATCCACTGCTTCTAGTTGTTCCTTGATCTGGGAGACCCTTGAAAAATAAGATTGAATGGTTTCTCCATTATGAAACTTTACTCCTTTCAATTGGTTTCGCAAGGTCATCTTCTGATTTATGTTCTTCCCTTCAAATAGTTTGGTCAAAGAGTCAAACATCTCCTTGGGTGTCTTTAGAGAAGACACATGGAGTATGAGATGGTCTTTGATAGAATCAGCAATGATTCTCTTTGCCTTGACCAAGTTTTTCTTATGCAATACCTTAGCCTCTTCATCCTCTGGGATAGGGATGTCTTCTTTTACATATGAGTCCAACTCATTCTCTTCCAGGATTAACCCAATCCTATACTTCCAAGCTCGAAAGTTATCATCTCCTTCAAACTTATCCTCAAGCTTGGTGTGGTGAGACATCTTTAAAGAGTACTTCAAATGGAAATAGAAAAGATTTAGGTTTTACCACTTGAAATGCTGAAAACTGGATCTGGTCTTGGATTAGCGTTTGTCGGAAAAACCCTAAAAATTCAAAATGTGAATTTCAATTTTTTGAAAGGATAGAAAGATGTGCCTTGTTGAGCTAATCAGCCTGGTGTATTCAGAATTTGAGATCAGCAAAGATTTACCCTTCAGATTTTCCTTTTTGTCCTCCCGGGTTCACTAGGGAGAGCCCTGAATTAGGGTTTGAGTTTCCCAGAGATCTACCCAACCAAAAATCTCAATCCAAAGCTCTAAACTTCAATTTTTGCAAGGAGCTTCCAGCTATGTCTTTAGATTTTAGAAATTCCTATTTTTGTGGAAACCCTAATTTTTAGGGCCAAATCTGAAAATGCTCAGAATTGAATTCTGATTGGACAGATAGATTCTCCTTGATGAGTAGAGTCAATCTACTATACTGCTTTTCCAAAATCTGTGGAGAAAAACCCAATAAATAAGAAACTCAAGTTTCCATCACTGCAAAATGTCTTCTTCTCAGGTTAGCTCTGATACCATGTTAAATTTTGTGCATTAATTCACAATACTCTAGGATCTTCACTGAGAGAATAACATATACAGTATATCAATGCATAACAATCACAATAAGAATGACAAGCATCACAAGAATCAAAAGCATGAGAGACAAGAGACACAGAGTTTCCGTGGGGAAAACCCTAAGGTGAAAAACCCCACAACTTCCTCAGAGATAGAGAGAGCAATGGCTCAACCAAAGTACAACCAAAATACACTTGAGATAGTCTCCTAGAAGCAGATGATCCTCCTCCTCACTAGTGCGCTAGTTTCTGAGTGAAAGAGAGATGACTTTCAGAATGATCTAAATAGAGATCTCCTAATCTTTATTTATACTAACCTGTTTTCCCAGTGACCTTATGGGGCCGACTTGTCTAGCCAGGTACATCCACAATATAATATATATTTCAAGGCCGACCCCACACATGGTGGTCTAATAACCCATCGGCAATTACACACACTTGTGACACTTGTCAATCCACATGACGACACTTCCTTATAGAGGAATAACACATCTCTAATAAGGGTACAATAAATATATATGAAATACATAAATGAAATACATTCCGAAGTTACATATACATCAACAACAGGGAGGTTGAATGCTAGCCTTGATCATCTATCGCGGATTGAAACAGGTGAAGAGCCAACTAACATTGAAGACGGTTTTCCTAATGCGCAACTATTTAAAGTGGAAGTAGTCGATGGTTGTTTTGAAGAAATCATTCAGTTTCTGGCGACAGGCACTGCACCAGAAGAGTTCACCACTAGTTAGAAGAAGAAGTTGGTAGTCAAAGATGCAGACTTCTAGCTAATCGTAGGAGAGTTATACAAGATGGGTGCAGATGAAATATTGCAATGGTGTGTCTTTCCACATGAGCAAACGTAGATCTTGGCAGAGGCACATGGAGGAATGGCTGGAGGGCACTACGGCGGTCGGGAAACTTCCAGGAAGGTGCTTCGTGTGGGGCTTTGGTGGCCCACTCTGCAGAATGATGCGACAGAATATGTGTTGTCCTGTGATGTTTGTCAGAGAACCGGGAAGCCATCCAGGAGGGATGAGATTCCGCCGATGCCTTAGCTAAAACTGCAGCCGTTCAACAAATGGGCAATGGATTTTGTGGGACCAATCAATCCACCGGGGAAGCACACTGGGGCAAGATACATCATCACGGCGATAGATTATTTGACAAGATGGGCAGAGGCTACACCAGTCGTTGATTGTTCCATAGCCACAACTGTGCGTTTCTTGTTTGACAACATTATCACTCGCTTTGGCTACCCCAAGATACTGCTGAGTGATCAAGGCAGCCACTTTCTCAATCGCACCATTAGCGCATTGATGGAGGAACTGCAGATACAACATAAGAAGAGTACACCATATTATCTGCAGGCAAATGGCACGATGGAAGATTTCAATAAGATATTGGAGCATGCACTGACAAAGGTGTGCAATGCGAACCGCGATGACTGGGATCTGAAAATCCCAGTTGTGTTGTGGGTGTATCGCACCACATGTAAAAGGTTGACGGGATAGACACCATTCAAGTTGGTGTATGGACAAGAAGCAATTATTCCAATGGAGTACATCATTCCAAGTCTATGCATAGCGGCAACAACAGGTATGGGTGTTGCGGCAGCATTGGAAGAACGTCTAGCGCAGTTAGTTCAGCTGGAGGAAGATCGCTTTATCGTAGGATTCCACCAGGGGGTGGAGAAGGACCGTCAGAAGGCTTGGCATGATCGCCACATCAAAAACAAATAGTTTTAGCAGGGTGACTTGGTGCTGTTGTATGACAGCAAGTTTATGAAACATCCAGGAAAATTGCAGATGCATTGGTTGGGTCCAGATCGCATCAGTAGTATCACTTCAGAAGGAGCGGTACAGTTGCAGCAGTTGGATGGAGTGATGCTCCCAAAGTTGATTAATGGTAGCAGGTTGAAGCCCTATCGGTCGGGCTTGGAATAGCATGATGCCTGAGTCACATCGGGAAAAAAAAAAGTAGGTTGATCAGTGGCAAGTTGGCGCACCGAAAGGAACAACATGCGCAAGCAGGGAGGCTTGTGCCACAAGTTAGGAGCGGTCCGCGACAAGTGGTAGGGTCGTGATCAAGTCAAATCAGCAATAAATGCCAAAAGTGAAGATAGTTAATTAACGGCGCTAGTTCGAATGATGAGCATTAATGACGGATTCGACCGATCGACTGACAGGATCGACGGCAGATTTGAGTCATTAATACAGAATTTCGGTCGAATTAATGTAGGATTTAGTAATGATTACGGAGGATTGCGTTGGACACTATAAGAACGGGTCGAAGTTGGTCAGAAGGCATCAAGAATTCAGTTGTTAAGTGTGACTGTGAAGTGTAGCCGAGTTTTGTTGTTGCCTGGAGAGTGCAGTTGTGAGTTGCGCAAGGTTCAGTTGAACTTGCAGAGTGTCGTTGCTGAGCGTTGAGTGGGTCTGTCAATTATGCCGGTGAAGCCACCAGTTGAGAGAATTGTGTGAGGTATGCCAGGCGAGCTGGAAACAGTTGAGATTAGCAGTGAAGTAGAGTCTCCCTTTGTCGGGGTTCCTGTTTAAGAAGAAGTCGAGTGCACGAGAGACGTCAATCTTGAGGCAGAAGTTGAAAACATGCTGGTTGGAGCATCGGTGATTTCCAAGAAGCATCGGGGAGGACATCATTATGAGTCGTCGCAGAGCAAGCGTTAGCTTCGGTCCTCCACTGCTATGGCGGGGGAAGCTTAAGGGGAGGCAGGGCCATCCAGCTGCTAGGTTGATGAGTCCACCACATGGGAAGGACTCTCGACCATTGATATCCCAAGGTATGTCCCCCCTAGTTGGCCCGGGGTACCTTCACGGAAGGTGCAGAGGAATCAAAAGTATCCCACTTGGCTCTACTATCCATATTGTCTGACTTGGATTTCATCACCTTGCAGAGGATATGTCTGGTTGAGTCAGAATACTATTTAGCTAAGTGTTTGCATGCTCCCTTACCTCCCTTTGGTCTAGCGAGTCCACTATTTTTATTTTTTAGGAAACCTGCCGCTTGTTGGTATTCTGACCATTGTTGTTGATGCTCGGCTTATTGTAGCACAGGTGTTACAGTAGGTGTTTTGAGAGAGTTGTTGGCCTAAGTGTCGTATTTTTTTTGCTCTCCTTCTGCACACTCGGTTGCATTAGGGTTTTTGAGCTATTTTTTCACTCAACACAACCCCCAGATACTTAACACCATCTATCACCATTGATTCCCCAAGACATTCTTGGCGCCTCCAGGGAGAGCCCCCGTAGCACGGTTCACTTGACATCACCAGTCATAGACGTAGAGCTTCATCACTCGATACCACTCGTCACAGACCTCGAGCTTCGTCACTTGACTCTACTCGTTGATGACATAGAGCTCCGTCACCCGACCGGGACGCCCCTTATTTCACATCTGATTATGAGGCAGAGTCCGAAAACCCCACTTACACTGCACCAACTAGCCCCATGGCTGGCACGACATCCAACCCTTTCTTTGTAGGGACCATTGGTGGAACATCCACCACCACCCCAGCTACCACAGCCACTTTGGGTATGCCCTCGATGGGGTCCACACCCACCATTCCAATCATTGTGCCCATTCCAGTGGCTAGCATACCCAACCCAACTCCACCAGTGACTCACGCTACCCTTGGTGGTGTAGGACCATCCCATACCACCTTCATTCCTCCCCCTGGGGGCAACATCCCCAACCTGAACCCAGCCCCTACACTTGGGGGCATTGGCCCAAACATGGCCACAACCACCAGTATGTCACATCCTTCTACTAGTTTTCCATTCATGGCTAGTCTCAACCTTCCTGACCTAGCCAGAATGACTAACGATCCCATCAGACACAACCTTGCATGGCCTCACATGCCCACCAAACTCCCATCAGACATCCCTAAGTTTGAGGGCAAGGCAGGTGAAGACTCCGAGAACCACATTATGTCCTTCCATCTATGGTGTTCCTCCAACTCCATAGTGGACAACTCTGTCCGACTCCGTCTGTTACAACGCACCCTCACTGGCTCTACAGCCAAGTGGTACATCGAGTAGCCCCATGGGACCCATGCTACCTTTACTTCCCTTGCCTCGACCTTCCTGCAGTTCTTTCAGTTACATGTCCGCTATGACGCAGGAGTTGAGATCCTACTATCTTGCAGACAGAATACAGCCACCCACATCACTAACCACATTCATGAGTGGCGTAAACGCCAAAGCCTATGCAAAATCAAGTTAGATGACCGTATCTTCTTAGATTGGTTTCTAAAATCTCTCCTTCATGTCATTGCCAAGGATGTGGCATCCGCGCGGCCCCAGTCCAAGGAAGAGGCCATCCTAAAAGCCCAACAATTTGACCTTATTTACGCCCATTCTGTTTACCTCTATACCATTATACCTGACGCCCCCCGCGGTGATTCCTCCCGACATGATGCACCGGGGGCATCCCATGCCGCAGATGGCATCATTGGCTGTATTGCCTCGCATAACCAGCCCTTTTTCCATAGCATGTACTAGCCCTGGCCCCGACCTTTCGCGGGCTACATCCCACTCCGGAGCAACGAATTTGTATGCTCCCATGGCACATCACCACCATTCCCACGAACCCTCATGTCCACCTTAGTGCTTTGGCCATGCATCCCCCGCTTGTGCCCCCCCCGGGTCGCAGCTCAGCCATATTACCACCTGCAGGCCACGCAAGCTCATGTATCCTCTCAAGCCCCCCTGCTTATTATCCGCCATAGGAAGCACCTGCGGAAAACCCACAACCCGTTACACAGACGTATCAGCAACCCCCACAAGGTTCAGTACCTGCACTGCCTCCACCCACTTATTATCCACCGCAGCCTACTCCCGCACCTGCACAACCCCAGAACCCACCTGCTGCCCAAGGGAAAGTGTATGCCCAATAGAATCTGCAGCAAAACCAAAATAACCAACGTCAACAAGGCCAACAAAACCAAGGAAAGGATGTAACCGTGGGAACAAACCCCCTCCAGAATAAGGAGGCCAACCCCCTAATACCCTGAATAATAATAATAACGCGGCACCTGCCAACCAAAACCGCGACAGGACGCCCAAGCAAGACAAAAACCCTAATTTGCGAACGAACCATCCCTGTTCTATTTGCGGGGTCTATGGCCATTACACACATGCTTGCCCAAATTTGGAGTGGGCCCGACAACTCTGGACCGATGATGACCACCGCCAAGGGCATGCGGCTCCTCAGGCACTGCCCAACCCCCCACCACCTCAGAATCAACCCTTGGTGTTACAAAACCCTTTACCAACCCAAGGCGTAGTGCACACTCAACCATTGGGTCCCCCTCAAGGAAACGCGCCACCACAATAGAAGATCACTTATGCCGCTCCTGATCAACCCATGATAGACTTAAGTATCCATAACTTGTTAATGATGTCATCCACCGATGTCAACCTTCAAACCCGTCAGAACCAATATACCTCCACCCCTGAATCCCCTCCCGCCGACAAAAAAACCAATGCTCTTCCCACTGATCAATCGTTGCAAATACCTCTGGCTCCACTAGATGGCGCCTCTAAAGCCCCTCGCTTCCCACTTCGCCCCATCAACAATAACCCCAATGCTCGTGCTGCGTCTAATTACATCATTGTAGATGATTTAGCTCAGTCCCCCATAGCCATGTCTGCATTAGAGGTCTTAAAAAACTGTCCTACACAGTGCAAGACTTTGCTTTCAACCATTGGTGCTATTGACCCAACTGATTCACGAATGATGGCCTTTGATTTGGACCAATCTGAACCACGCCTGCCTTCCACATTAGCATTCCAAGTTTTAGTATCCATTCGGAATTTTGTCATCCATCGATGCATCATCGATGAAGGTGCCTCTACATGCGTTATGTCCACATTCGTTTGGCAGAAGTTGCGATCCCCTACTCTCCAGCAGTTCACCACTACGTTTCGAGCCTACAACGGCCGTTCAGCTCAACCCCAAGCTCTCTTAGCTAATGTCCCCATCCAGTTGGCTGGTAAAACAGTGCTTATTGACATAGAGATCATCAATGCCCAACTTGATTATAACCTCTTACTTGGCCGCAGTTACATGTATGCCATGTGGGCGGTTGCCTCATCATTTTTTCGTACCATGATGTTCCCCCATGATGGACGCATGGTCAAGGTTGACCAACTCACCTATTACGATCCCAATGCCCCCTCTGCACCCGAAAATGTTCTTCCCATGATTGAACAACTTGTTTGCGGTGCATCTACCTCGTTGGTTTCCTCAGTGGGACCTGGAGTTTACTCAGATACACCGATGACCTCAACATTCCAATCCATTCCACCCCCGTCACCAGCGACCGAAATATCTGAATTATGTACCATTTCCCATAATACACCAACATCCAACCATCAACCGCCCTTACTACCCCAACCACCATTGGTACCTAGTCATGTTGGTGTTACACCCATCCATTCAATCCCCTTCCTATTCCCCCCTTCGGGAGTAGTAAGCGCCCCGGTTATGGCTACTCTCAGCCTCCCCAATTTAACTTTAGGATTACCTGTATGGTACATCACGCCTCCCGTTTCCCCTCCGACACCAAATGTCGTCCTACAACCGGTGCAACCCATAACCACTACTAGTAAACCAACTCCCGGTTGCACTACTTCTTCCTCATCCACCAATCCATCCCCTCTTATCAATCACACTGGGGGCAGAGGCCCAGAACCATACACTGCTTTACCCCCACCCAAAACGGTTAAGAACCCCCCCACATTTCGTGCTCCTCCCAAATGCTCGTTGTGTGATGAATTGGGCCATGCTACCCATCAATGTCCACAATTACCCACATTACAAGAGCACATGCAAATGCTTGATGACGACCCCAACATCCCAATTGTCCAACTCGACCCTACCCCTAAGCCTCGTGATAAATCACTGCGTACCAATCACCCTTGTGCAATCTGCGGTATTTACGGCCATTACTCACATCACTGCCCTGATCTCCCAGATTACAGAGCCGCCCTCAATGATATGAATAACTTAGACCTCGAGACGACTCCTCCCACCATTGAAGAGATCCACCCCCTAGCATCCCCGCCAATCGGAGAGATTAATACCATTTATATGATCTCTTCTACTAGCACTCCCTCGTCAACCGATTTGACGACCCAAAGTTTCCACAATGATGAGGAGATTCTCGAGGCTCTTATTGCACCTGATTACCCCTGGGAAGATATACACCATCGTTCCTATTTTCTCCCAGAAGAGTCCTCCCCCACCACAGCCACCCAATTTTCAATTGAGTCCAAAGATTTCCTCCCCACCAAAGTCGATTGGTTTAAAGAGCCCATTCCCGCTCTTGATGCCTTCGAGGAAGGTAACATGGCCAATATCTCATCCACAATCCACATTGATATCTCTACCCCAGCCAGTGCCCCTAAACTCATTACTTTGGGAGCCTCTTGCACTGAGTACGAGATCGGAGAGTACAAGAAACTTTTCCAAGAGTTTCGCGATGTCTTTTCCTGCTCCTATACCGAAATGCCTGGTCTTGACCCCGCTATCATAGAACACCACATTGACACCGCTGAGTTAGGGGGCATAATAGAATACCTCGACCCTGGGATAGGGGGCATGATCAATCATTTTGAACCTTCTCCATCACATCTATCTCAGTATTTCAATGACCCCATTGTTCAAACCAACACATATGTGATCCACAATCATAAACCCCATGCAGATAGATGGGGGCAGGTCATTAACCCTGCTCATTTTTTCACATGCGTGATCTCAACCATTTTTGAGGTCACATATCACTTGTATATTTGATTTCATTTGATACACCTAGTATTCTTCCCCCACGGATCATCATTTCTCCCCACCACTGCATCCTTGGCTTGGTGGGCTCACCTTTATTTATAGCCATTTTTTAACTTAGTTATTTCCTTTGACCATTCCGGAGTCCTTATGACATCCATTTTTTGCACCATTTGCACCACCGGATTCATATTTCCATTCCCGTGATGATGCTTGAGATCATTTCTTTCTCTCACCAAAAACTTTCGGACATTTTTTCCATGCCCCACGCCACCTCGATTTGCATGCCACATCGGTCGTTGTCATTTTTTCGCATTTTTTATACCATCAGATTCAGTTTTCCGTGCTCATGATGATGCTTGAGATCATTTCTCGCTCTCACCCTCAGATTTTTTAGGTATTTTTTCCAAAACACGCCCTGTCGCCTCGGTTCACATGCCACCTCGGCCGTTATCCGTTTTTGACACTTTGTATATCGTCGGATTCAGTTTTCTGAGCCCATGATGATGCTTGAGATCATTTCTCACTCTCACCAGGAACAATTTCAACATTGTGTCCTGACACCTTGCTGCCTCAATTTGCGCACCACATCGGCCGCCATCGAATTGTTACACATTTTTACATGATCCATTCACTCCATTCATACTACAATTATTTCATTATTTTGCCACCATTCATCATCCTGTAAGGAGGCCCACCAGTGTTCCCCCCCACCCTCGTTCTTGGTTCTCATCACTGTCCCTTGATTGAACATTCTCTCCTTGCTTGGCCATTCCTTTTGTTCGGTATAATTTTATCCCTTTTTCGGGCCAAACAAGTTCTTTATGAAAAAGGCACTTAGGGAGTTTCTGTTAAGCTCTTTTCTGACTCCTAAAATAATGAAAAGATCGTCGAGCAATCTTGCTTCCTTTCATGCTCGTTAAAGTACCTAAAAGGGCGTCTATCTGGTATAAGTTTAATCCTTTTCCGGACCTGGTAGACTAATTATGAAAAAGGAATACTCTAGTCACACCGGCTAGAAGAGTTCTTCATTGCATCCTTTTATGCTTTTTCGGGCCTTGGAGACTAACACATGAAAAAGAACCCCCTGGAGTCTTTTTATTTATTTCAGACTCTCTAAAATTTAAAGCAACCACGAGCATGCACCGTCCTAGGCTCGTACAAATCCACACGACGGTACCATTCCATTATTTCAGAGGCTTCTTATTGCTTTCAGACTCCTTAAAATTGAAAGCAATCACAAGCACAAACTGTCCTGGACTCGTATAAATCCACACGACATTACCATTTTGAGCACACTTCTTCTAACTCCTTACACCATAAAGAAGTCCCCCCTGGTGCCTCTCGGCACTATGATCGATCATCTCGGCAACACCCCCAATAAGGTCACCTTTGTTCAGAGTATTCTGCAGTCTCCTACCATCTTACACCAACTTGAGTATCACTCGTCCCAATCACCATCCCTGATCCATTAAAGCTATGATTCCCTTCCCACCAGTTAGTTTCATATGTTGCCCGATCACCCCCCATCATACTCTGGACAAAGGAAGTTTGAGTTCACCCACTCTCTTTGCCCAGTTATTCCCCATCCCCACAGTATGTCAGTCCTACCATCAGTACTCTCACACTTCGGTTCTCCACCTTATGCTCCTATCAAGGAAACATCATTGCCTTGCTAGTTGCAAGTCTCCTTCTGTCAACACCAGCCCATCTATTCTAGAGGATAGACCTAGAGGTACCTGTGCCTTGGACTCATCACCATCTGTCGTGAGTGCCTACGGACCATTTTGAGATATGGGCCAAAAGGGTTCTCAAGTGGGAAATTACCTCCAAGTGGAGAGCTAGGGTTTCAAGAGAATTTTTGGCAGCATAAGGATGGGAGAAATTGTGGATATGAAATGGGGAGCCTCCGCCATCTATTTATAGGTTTTTTAGTGGTGGAGTGTTGACCCATGGTTTTGGGCACTATATGGTTTAGGTCAATTGTATAGGGTTTTTGCTTCCTTTTTTTCCTCTTTTTATTTATTTTTTATTCCCTTTTATTTGATTTTTGGGAATTTAGGGCCCTTTTTAGAGGGTTTTTGTTATTTTTGGAGAAATTTAAATTATTTTGGGGAAAAAAATGGGGTTTTTTTGGCCTTTTGGAGGCTTTTTAATGGTTTTTTAAAGGTTTTGGAGGAAAATATGGTAGGAAATATAGACAAATGAGTCATGTAATGAGGGAGATGAGGTAGTGAGCACTTTTTGGGTGTTAACAGATTGCCCCCTGATGTGTGAAGGCAGGAGCTCATCGTATGGATGACAGACATCATAGGTCTATTATGGTTTTCCTGGGATCTGGAGAGGATAAGAAACAAACTAGAGCCCAGAACAACATTCCCGAACAAACTGCAAAAACTGAAAATACATGACCTCAATAATGAATGAGGGATAATCTCAATATATGGACGAGGCCAGCATTCCCATGCTCGTATCAAGATCTATAATAATAACAATGAGGTCCAAAAAATGGGAACCTGAAAGATACATGGCCTTAAATAATGAATGAGGAAGAATCTCAATATATGGACGATGCGGGCATACTCATGCTCGTATCAAGATATATAAAAAATAACAGTGAGGCCCAAAATGGGGACCTGAAAGATACATGGAGAACCACTGTGTACATCATAAGGGTCCAAAAGAGGACACAAATCTGGGACATACTGCCGGGCTGACCATGTCTGAGCTGAAGAACTGATACACTGGAATATCAATAGTAGTGCTGAGTATGGTGGTACCATAGGAATTGATGAACTGGAAGATCATAATGACGGAGAGTTATACCCTCAATGGTACACTGAACTGGAGCTGAACTGGGTACTCAAGGAAGCATAGAATTGGAAGGGCTTCCGAATACAATCGCCAACGCAACTCAGACATCCTCAGGAACATATGACTAGGTGTTCTGAAGTGACTCACCAATGTGCTAGAGTCGGGGGAAATCCGGGGTCTTCGAGCAATAACTGAAGGGATATAGACCCTGTGCGATTCTCAATGATGTGATCAAGGTGTTGAAGTCGAGCATGTGAGAAACAACCACTCAGAGAGGCACTGATGACTCCTCTCAAAATGATCCGTAGGCACTCACCACAGATAGTGATGAGTCCAAGGCACAGGGACCTCTGGGTCTATCCTCTGGAATAGATGGGCTAGCGTCAACAGAGGGAGATATGCAACTAGCAAGGCAATGATGTTTCCTTGATAGGAGCATGAGGTGGAGAACCGAAGTGTGAGAGTACTGATGGTAGGACTAACATAGTGTGGGGATGGGGAAAAACTGGGCAAAGAGAGTGGGTGGACTCAAACTTCCTTTGTTCAGAGTATGATGGGGGGGTGATTGGGCAACATATGAAACTGACTGGTGGGAAGGGGATCATAGATTTAATGGATCAGGGATGGTGACTGGGATGAGTGATACTCAAGTTGGTGTAAGATGGAAGGAGACTGCAGAATACTCTGAACAAAGGCGACCTTATTGGGTATGCCCGCCTCGTCCATATATTGAGATTCTTCCTCATTCATTATTAAGGCCATGTGTCTTTCAGGTCCTCATTTTTGGACCTCATTGTTATTATTATAGATCTTGATACGAGCATGGGTATGCCTGCCTCATCCACATGTTGAGATTATTCCTCATTCATTATTGAGGTCATGTACTTTCAGTTTTTGCATTTTGTTCAAGACTGTTGTTCCAGGCTCTAGTTCGTTTCTTCCCCTCTCCACATCCTAGGAAAACCATAAAATACCTATGATGTCTACCGGCCATACGATGAGCTCCTGCCCTCACACATCAGGGGGCAATCTGTTAACATCCAAAAAGTGCTCACTACCTCATCTCCCTCATTACATGACTCATTTGTCTATATTTCCTACCATATTTGCCTCCAAAACCTTAAAAAAACCATTAAAAAGACTCCAAAAGGCCAAAAAACCCCCTTTTTTCCCCAAAATAATTTAAATTCCTCCAAAAATAACAAAAACCCTCTAAAAAGGGCCCTAAATTCCCAAAAATCAAATAAAAGGGAATAAAAAATTATTAAAAAAAGAGGAAAAAAAGGAAGCAAAAACCCAATACAATTGACCTAAACCATATGGTCCCCAAAACCATGGGTCAACACTCCACCATTGAAAAACCTATAAATAAGTGATGGAGGCTCCCCATTTCATGTCCACAATCTTCCCTATCCTCACTCTGCGAAAATCATTCTTGAAATCCTAGCTCTTCATTTGAGCTAGTTTTTCCCACTTTGAGTGCCCCTTTTGGCCCATCATCCAAACACTTCAGAGAAGGAGAAGGAACCCATTGGAGCTTGAAAGCAGCCCTCCTGGACTACTGCAAGAGCTTCACCAACCTCAACACTTGAGGTAAATCTAATACAAAAGAAAAATCTTTATCAATCTGTCATGTCTTTTTATTTATGTTAATGCTCATGCTCGATTAAATTTAATATTGTTTTACTACTTTAATTTATTGTTTATTGAACTGCTACTAAGGAATCCCCTCTCCTTAGTAGGTGCTCATTTGCACAAGCTAGGGTGAAAACCCTAGATACAATCACAAATTAACCTCATTTGAGGACATAAAAAGAACTGTGCAGTTAGGTAGGGCATCGGGGATTTGAATCCAAATAATTCCCCCTTGTCATTTTATGTCCGAGACATAGTTGTTTTCTTTTAGGGTGCTAAAATCCTCTTGTATTTGTTGACACGATTATACACCAACTATTTTGGGGGCCTCCCGTTCCACGGGGTAAAGCAACGAGGACTGGTTCCGGATAGACTTTGTGGAATAACACACTCCACTTAGCACCTAAGGACGTCAATCCATTGTCTTCCTTGTATTTTCCAGCCTCCATACTAGTTGTACAAGGTCAAAAGGTAGAAGCTCCAGTAAACCTTCCCAAACGTGTCATGAATGAGGTATCCTAGTGACCATCCTTCTAAGGCTCTTTTACCTGGGATCCCTTTCGGTAGAGGGATATCCCTTCATTTATATTGGTATCTCATTTCGTATTGCTCGACTTGGATTTCATCACCTTGCGGAGGATACGAACTGTTTAGGTCTATGAATCTTAGATAGGAGGTTGCTTGCTCTTTTACCTTGTAGAGGGTCTTTTCTTTTTTAGTGTTGCTTGTTGGATTTCTGGCCTCTTTGTCATAGCTCGCTTGTTGTGGCATCGAATACAGTAAATTTTTTTGAGCTTTCTTTTGGGCCTATGTGCCTCTTTTTCTTTTAGATCCCCTTTTGTACACTTGGTTTCCTAAGGGTTTTTGAGTTCTTTTTAGCGATACTTCGCCCACATCACTTAATCTTGTTCCATGGAGGATCCAAGGAAATCCTGGAGATAGCAAAGGATGAGTCCCAAACCACCTCAATGCACCCAAGATCCTTCTGGGACTACCAATTAAGAGATCCCTTTTCAAGGGGTACCTTTTACTTTTCCTCCACTTAAAGATTTTGGTCCTCCTTTTATTGCCACTTTGAATCTTCCTGGATTGTTTATAGGATTACCAATATGGTTATTCTCCAATCTAGTGATCCCGAATGCACCTAATGTTTCAAATGTTAACTCTCCACAATGAGAGCATCAATCTCAAATTGATCCTTTTCCTTCTTCGTCATATGTCTCTTCTTCCATTTCTTCTTCCTCGCCTGATAAAAGTAGTGATGCTAGTAATCAGGAGGATGGGAAGGAGAAGAAAAGGAAGGTTAAGAATAAGAAGAATAAGAAAGAGACCAAGCATCAACCGATTACTACTAATGACGCTCTCTCTAGTCATACACCTCGAAAACTCAAGTTCCCTTTCAAGTTTTGTAGGGGGGATCACCTTCTTAAGGATTGTCATGGTCTTTCCAAAGTATTAGAAGAGTGTTCTAAAGCCTCCAAACAACCTATATCATCAGCCTATGGACATCATAATAATTATACCCCATCGACCAATGACTCTATGGTTAAGTGTCGGAAAGGTAAATTCAAGAATCCTTGTTTTCTATACAAGGACATGCACCTCACTTACCATTGTCCTTGCATGGATGAAGCTTCACAAATGTTGGAAGACATTACTGTATCCCAGAATCACCTTCCTACCGAATATCGTATGTAATGTCCCCTCCCATCATCCCAGCATGGGAGAGAGAACATCACTCTAATTCCGGACATCTAGTCCCATACTTAGTAAACAAACATTCAATTTAAAATGAAGATGGACATATGCAAATGCATAAATATTTGAAAACACAGCGGAAGTAATTTCAATTACACTTCTATCATACATTCAAAATATTCATCAGATAAATAATTGCAAAGTTAACACCAGAGAATACTTATCTTATAACAAAGTAGTCCCAAGCAACTGGCTATGCAACTGCAACGTTCCACCCAACCATAGGCCAGTTGTGGTCATCAATATCTCCACACACTGCCACCCCTGAGCTGGGCATGATCTCTACAAGGAATCAAGGAACAACAGACTCACACATAGCTCCAACATATACCAAATCATCCAAGCCAAGCTACAGTTGGGTTTTATCAGGCTGCTAGGAATTGGAAAGGAAGAATTGCTAAGCTAGTGCGCTCAAGCACAGAGCCAGGGATACCCCTCCCAGATCTATTCAGCTTGGCACTCACAATGCCTACACACCCAGCACAAGGAAGTATTCTCTTCACTGCCACACAGTCCCTCAAGCCATACCTTCCTTTCTAGTGCTCTCAGGGTGTGCATAGAAAAGTAGCCAAAGCCCTCTTGATCTTCTTGAGAGGTTATTCACCCCACTAGGTTTATCAAGCCAATTCTATCCACTACCACTCCAAATCTCTTGCTCACAGATTCAAACCAAAACAAGGATGCACATAACAACAGAACCACAATTATTGAGCATGATAAAAAAAACGTTTTTACAGTGGGATGTCCAAAGAGAGGGTTTCTACCAATTCAGAAAAACGTGGGAAAGCCCAAAAACGAAATGGCAATTGGGGAACAACCCTGGAGAGCAGAAATCGTTTTCAGAAAAACGCCCATGGGTATTTTGGGGCAAAAACGACCTCCATCACAGTCCCAAATCATGGCCCTTCTCTCCCAGTTGCTGTATAATGCAAAAACGACTCCCAGGCATGGAAAATGCAGGAAAAATGGTGAAAAACGTGATGGGGAAAGACCCAGTAGTTCAGACTGTGTGAGAGAGGAAAGACTGCCTGTTCAAAATGGCTTTGGGCACCATTTCGTGGGTGTTTTCTTGCCCAAGGAGACAAAATACGATTTCCCAGGTTGATGGCTTGCCCATGCACGAAATTGGCTGCCGTACCTCTTCATTCCCAAGGCATTAACTACCTCAACCAATTTCTAGAAGAATTAAATGATTGGGTCCCTAACCCAAAATGGGTAGTTGGTGGTTTATGGGTTTTCTCATTGACACATGGATTAACACTATTGGCTCAAGGGTTTGAATAATTTCCCTCCCTATTCCTTATAGAATCATGCCCCATATCTTTGTTGCATTGCATAGCTAGTTGTGGGTATTTTTATTAAAATTTGTATTTACATGATGTCTTATTTACATTGTGCCTATCTAGCATAAGAACCATAGGCATCTATTTCTTTAATTGCCGATACATAAAACGCTAAATCAATGGTGGGGCCTTGGCCTTGAGCTCCTCACCATGATTAAATTACAATATTTACATCATTTACGATTTAATGCAAAGGGGGTCAAAATGGGGACATTACATTCCCCTCCCCTTACATTAGCATTGTCCTTAGTGCTCATCAAAATTGAACAAAAATGGATATGCCACCCTCATGGCATCCTCCAACTCCCATGTAGCCTCACCGGGACCGTAGTGCTTCCATTGAACCTTTACCTATCCGATGGCTCGGTTCCGGAGCAATGTTACCTTCTTGTCTAGGATGCACAACGGATCGGTTTGGAATTCTCCCTTGGGTTCCACCTGGATCACATCCCAATTAATCACATGGTTAGGATCATGTACATATTTCTTAAGCAAAGAGACATGAAAAACATTATGCGCTTTAGTGCTAGCAGGAAATGCAAGTCTATATGCAACTGGCCCTATTCTTTCAAGCACTTCAAATGGCCCAAAATATCTAGGTGATAGCTTGGCACAACTCCCAAGCTTCAAGGAACTCTTCCTTGATCTCACTCTAAGATACACATGATCCCCAACATTGAATTCCCTATGGATCCTATGATTATCTGCATAGCTTTTCTATCTATCCTGGGCTCTTTTTAAATTTTGCCTGATCTTGGCAACTTCTTGCTCCATTTCCTTAAGCAATTCTCGCCCAAGTACAATTCTGTTTACTGGATTGTCCCAAGTCACTGGTGTCCTACACCTTCTGCCGTACAAAACCTCATAAGGACTCATTCCCAACAATGCTTGTTTCCCATTGTTATATGCAAATTCTACCAAGTGTAGATAATCCTCCCACTTAGATGGTTTGTCCATTACATACATGTGGAGCATGTCTTCAAGCACCCGATTTACTCTTTCTGTTTGCCCATATGTTTGAGGATGGTATGCAGTACTAAAGCTTAGCTGTGTACCCAAATCTGCAAAGAGACCTTTCCAAAAATTGGAAGTGAACCTGGTATCCCTGTCAGAAATGATTGCCTTAGGCAACCCATGTAATCTGAAAATTTCCTTCATGAAAATATTTGCAATGACATTGGCTTTATGTGTGGACTTAACCGGTATAAAATGTGCTGCCTTTATTAACTTGTCCACCACAACCATGATGGAATCATGTTCTCTCACAGTCATTAGCAATCCTGTAATAAAGTCCATGGATATTACTTCCCATTTCCATTCTGGAATTGGCACTGGGAGCAATAAACCTGCTGGATGTTGGTGTTCACTCTTCACCTGCTGACATTCCATGCACTTAGAAATGTATTCAGCGATGTCCTTCTTCATGCCTGGCCAGAAATAATATTTTCTTGATGTAGAAATTGTTTTCTAATATCCTGGGTGACCAGAGTATGGAGCTTTATGGATTTCATCCATAACAATCCTTCTCAAATCTGTCGCATTGGGAATATAGACTCTATTCTTATAAGTAAGAAGTCCGCCTTCTTCCAAATGATAGCCTTCATACTTCTTGCCAAGGTCTTGCTGCTGCAATTTGTCCTTTATGTACACGTACACTTCATCCTCAACAATATGGTTAACAATCTGCTGCTTCAAATCTGGTTGGCAAGTACTAAGCGCTGCCACATACATTCATGTACCTTCCTGCTGAGTGCATCAGCCACCTTGTTTTCTTTCCCTTTTATGTGTTTGATTTCAAAATCAAATTCACACAAAAATTCCAACCATCTAGCTAGCCTAGCATTTAAAGTTGGCTGATCAAACAAGTATTTCAGACCACAATGGTCTGTTCTTAACTCAAATTTTCTTCTCGTTAAGTAATGCCTCCACATCTTTAAAGCATGTACTATGGTTGCAAGTTCTATATCATGAGTAGCATAGTTCTTCTCATGCTCCTTCAACTTTCTTGACTCATAGCATATCACGTGCTTGTCTTGCATAAGAACTCCTCCAAGTCCTTGATTGCATGCATCGGTACACACCACAAAGTATTTTTCTGGGTCTGCAATTTTCAAAATTGGC
This sequence comes from Larix kaempferi, assembly GCA_027924585.1. Lineage (NCBI taxonomy): Eukaryota > Viridiplantae > Streptophyta > Pinopsida > Pinales > Pinaceae > Larix > Larix kaempferi. The sequence goes on from BSBM01000071.1 coordinate 5,347,853, forward strand.
GCACTCGTAAGAAGATTCTTCAACCGTCGAAAACTTTCCTCACATCTCGGTGACCATTCAAACCTTATCCCCTTCTTTTGCAAAGAAGTGATCGGGTTTGCAACCTTGGAGAATCCTTCGATAAACCTCCTGTAGTAACCAGCAAGGCCCATAAAAGATCTCACATCAGTCACATTCCTTGGAGTTGGCCAATTCATAATGGCTTCAATCTTCTCAGGGTCTACAGATATTCCTTCGTCGGAGATGATGTGACCCAAATAATGAATTCTATCTTTATAAAAGTCACATTTTCTCAACTTTGCATACAACTTATGCTCCCTTAGTAATTGCATTGTCATTCTCAAATGTTCTTCATGCTCTTCTTCATTCTTAGAATAGATGAGAATGTCATCTAGGAATACAAGAACAAACTTGTCCAAATACTTGCTAAAAACATTATTCATGAGACACATGAATGTAGTTGGTGCATTGGTGAGACCGAATGGTACCACTACAAACTCATAGTGTCCATACCTCATTCTAAAGGTTGTCTTATGAATATCTTCTTCTTTGATTCTTACCTGATGGTAACCAGACCTTAAGTCAATCTTTGAAAATACCTTTGCTCCTCTCATTTGGTCAAAAAGGTCATCAATCCGGGGCAATGGGTATTTGTTCTTCACAGTGACTTTGTTCAACTGCCTGTAGTCAATACATAGCCTGAGTGTTCCATCTTTCTTTTTCACAAATAGAACAGGGGCTCCCCACGGGGACACACTTGGCCTAATGTATCTCTTTTCTAGCAACTCTTGTAATTGCATTTTCAATTCTAGCAATTCTGGTGTACTCATCCTGTAGGGTGTCTTAGACATTGGTGTCGCTCCTGGCACAAGTTCAATTGTAAAGTCAATGTCTCTCTTTGGAGGGAGTCCTGGAATCTCATCAGGAAAAACATCCCTGAATTCTTGCAATACATGATAGTCCTCCAATTTAAGAGTTTCATTCTCTGCTGCCTCTAAAATGTGGGTTGCATACAATTGACATCCCTTCCTATAGAACTTCTTCAGCTGCATGGCTGAAACCTGTCTAACAGAAGTCACCTTTGGAATCCCTTTTACAACCCTCGGATTTCCTTCTTCATCCATGCATTCAAATGTCTTATTGTAGCAGTCAAGTTTAACTCTGTGTGCTTCTAACCAATCCATTCCAATGAGAATATCATAGAAACCCATTGGTACAATATTCAAATCTACGTAGGTGAGTAGCCTATCCATCTCTAATGGACATTTCTCTACTATTTCACTAACTTTTCTCTTGGTTCCAGTGGCTAGTTGAACTAACCATGATTTACTATGCTTTAATTTCTTAAAAGCACAAATATCAGCAATTCTAGAAGTGACATAACTGTGAGTAGATCCAGGATCAATCAAAATAGAAATAGATTGCTTAGCAATCTTACCTTCAACTTCAACCACAGTTGATTGATGATCTGCCTGGCGGTCTTCCACTGCTGCATAGATTCTAGGGATTGTCCTTGCTATCTGACCCACAGTTTCAGCTCCTTGGATGTTGTGACCTTGATTTGTGTTCCCATTCCGATGTGGATAGTTCCTAAGCATGTGGTCTCCTCTGCAACCCCAACATCAAAGTGGTTCTCTTGGTTCCTTTGGATCTCTTGGTTTATCTCCCATCATCCTAGTTGGCTTAGTCACAACCTGTGATGGCTGCCTTTGCTGATTCCGGAATTGAGGAGGCTTGAACCCCTTCTTCCTTTGATCAAACTTTTCATTTTTCCTATCCTTCCATGCCTTATGGAATTCTGGTTTTCTTCTGTTTTGATCAAAGCAATACTTGGCCTTTCTTATGGCCTCCTCTAGAGTTCGAGGTTCATCAAACTCAATTCTATCTTTATATGACTGGGGCAGTCCACTCAGGAAACGCTGAATTTTCACCTTATCATCTCGAATGTACCTGACATATCTTAGAAGGTCCAAGAATTTGTTTGCATATTCTTCCATGGTCAATTGTCTCAATCTCAGCTCATGGAACTCTTTGATCTTATCATCATAGTACCTATCAGAGAGGTACTTCTGCTTGAAGTATTTCTTGAACTGCTTCCACACAATATTCCTTTCATTGATCTTCTTCACTTGCCTGATGTGTTCCCACCATATAGATGCTCTTCCATTCAAGTTGAAGATGGTTACCCTTGCCTTCATATTTCCCGAGTAGTCTTGGACTTGGAAATACTTTCTCATCCCAAGAAGCCAAGCTTCAGCTTCTTGACCAGACTTTACCTCTCCATCAAATGTAGAAGGTTTTGCCTTCTTAAATTCCCCATGTGAATTGTTCTTGTAGTGCTTCTTTCTCTTACTCCCGCGAGATGAAGAGCTTGAACCCTCAATGGATTCTTCAGAGTCAGATGATTCATTAGAAGATATTTTTGGAGTATATGTTCTGTCTGTAGAAACTCTTCTTGAGCTATTGGCCCTCTTACGGGAATTCCTTCTAGAACTACTCCCATCCCTTTCTGGATTTGATGTCTAATGCCCAGAGTTTATTTTCCTTTGGATGTCTGTCAAACTCTGTAGCATGGCTGCATTCAACTGATTTTGTTCTTCCTAAGCTTTAATCATCCTTTCATTATCTTCCCTATAGCTTTGCAACTCCACCCTTAGGCTTCTCATGGTGGTTGCAATACCTGGAGGAGTCTCTTGATTTCTTCTCCCATTAGATTTTGTTTCAGCATTTTCAACATGTATGTTCTCCCCCATGGCATCTGTCTCAGGCTCATAGGGATCCTGTGCATCATCCATAATGTTGATTTTCTTGGCCCAACCAAGATCCAAAACTTTCCAACTGTACTATCTAGAGTGCTACCCTGATGTAACTGTGATTCTACGAAATGTGTTCATCAACACAATTGTTAGTTGCATTATATTCTCAGAAATTCATAAATTACTTCATGCATGTGGAAAAATATTATGTTGACAATTTGTTGAATCATTGAATTTTCTCACAATCAAAAACATATGAGGGGGACAAAGGGGGTCAAGGGGGCTTGCCCCCTTGTGGCTTCCCTACGCCACTGCAGCGCAGGTCGAGGGCAATGCCCTCGTTTTTTTTTTTTTTTTTTTTGAAATCTTTCCGCAACTTCGAGGCGATTTGCTGAACGCTTCCGTAGTTGCGGAGCTATTCGTCGAATGCTTCCACAGCTGCGGAGCAATTCGCCGAATGCTTCCGCAGTTGCAGAGCAATTCGCCGAATGCTTCCATAGTTGCGGAGCAATTCGCCGAATGCGTCCGCAGTTGTGGAGCAATTCGCCGAATGCTTCTACAGTTTCAGGGCGGTTTGCTGAAGCCTTCCGCAATTGCGGGGCGGTTTGCGGAATGCTTCCGCAATTGCGGGGCAACTTGCGGAATGCTTTCGCAATTGCGGAACGATTTTTTGAATTCTTCCACAGTTGCGGAACGATTCGCCGAAGTCTTCCGTATTTGCGGAACGATTCGCCGAAGTCTTCCGCAGTTGCGAAACGATTCGCCGAAGTCTTCCGCAGTTGCGGAACGATCCGTCGAAGTCTTCCGCAGTTACGGAACGATCCACCGAAGTCTTCCGCAGTTGCGGAACGATTCGCCGAAGTCTTCCGCAGTTGCGGAACAATTCGCAGAATCCTTCCGTAGTTTTGGGCCAACTTACCGAACTCTTCCGCGTTGTGGAACAACTCGCGTAATCCTTCCGCAGTTTTGGGGCAACTTCCCGAAACAGACTTAAACCAAAAATTTTCAAAAACTCTTAGGAAAATTCGAAATCTTCCCTTCTTTCAGTGATGACTGTAATTGGATTTGGCCCATAGAGGTCCAATGCTGCAACCAGCAGCTCTGATACCAAAATGTAGTGTCCCTTCCCATCATCCCAGCATGGGAGAGAGAACATCACTCTAATTCTGGACCTCTAGTCCCATACTTAGTAAACAAACATTCAATTTAAAATGAAGATGGACATATGCAAATGCATAAATATTTGAAAACACAGTGGAATTAATTTCAATTACACTTCTATCATACATTCAAGATATTCATTAGATAAATAATTGCAAAGTTAACACCAGAGAATGCTTATCTTATAACAAAGTAGTCCCAAGCAACTGGCTATGCAACTGCAACGTTCCACCCAACCATAGGCCAGTTGTGGTCATCAATATCTCCACACACTGCCACCCCCGAGTTGGGCATGATCTCTACAAGGAATCAAGGAACAACAGACTCACACATAGCTCCAACATACACCAAATCATCCAAGCCAAGCTACAGTTGGGTTTTATCAGGCTGCTAGGAATTGGAAAGGAAGAATTGCTAAGCTAGTGCGCTCAAGCACAAAGCCAGGGATACCCCTCCCAGATCTATTCAGCTTGGCACTCACAATGCCTACACACCCAGCACAAGGAAGTATTCTCTTCACTGCCACACAATCCCTCAAGCCATACCTTCCTTTCTAGTGCTCTCAAGGTGTGCATAGAAAAGTAGCCAAAGCCCTCTTGATCTTCTTGAGAGGTTATTCACCCCACTAGGTTTATCAAGCCAATTCTATCCACTACCACTATAAATATCTTGCTCACAGATTCAAACCAAAACAAGGATGCACATAACAACAGAACCACAATTATTGGGCATGATTAAAAAAAACGTTTTTACAGTGGGATGTCCAAAGAGGGGGTTTCTACCAATTCAGAAAAACGTGGGAAAGCCCAAAAACGAAATGGAAATTGGGGAACAACCCTGGAGAGCAGAAATCGTTTTCAGAAAAACGCCCATGGGTATTTTGGGACAAAAACGACCTCCATCACAGTCCCAAATCGTGGCCCTTCTCTCCCAATTGCTGTATAATGCAAAAATGACTCCCATGCATGGAAAATGCAGGAAAAATGGTGAAAAACGTGATGGGGAAAGACCCAGTAGTTCATACTGTGTGAGAGAGGAAAGACTGCCTGTTCAAAATGGCTTTGGGCACCATTTCATGGGTGTTTTCTTGCCCAAGGAGACAAAATACGATTTCCCAGGTTGATGGCTTTCCCATGCACGAAATTGGCTGCCATAACTCTTCATTCCCAAGGCATTAACTACCTCAACCAATTTCTGGAAGAATTAAATGATTGGGTCCCTAACCCAAAATGGGTAGTTGGTGGTTTATGGGTTTTCTCATTGACACATGGATTAACACCATTGGCTCAAGGGTTTGAATAATTTCCCTTGCTATTCCTTGTAGAATCATGCCCCATCTCTTTGTTGCATTGCATAGCTAGTGGTGGGTATTTTCATTAAAATTCGTATTTACATGATATCTTATTTACATTGTGCCTATCTAGCACAAGAACCATAGGCATCTATTTCTTTAATTGCCGATACATAAAACGCTAAATCAATGGTGGGGCCTTGGCCTTGAGCTCCTCACCATGATTAAATTACAATATTTACATCATTTACGATTTAATGCAAAGGGGGTCAAAATGGGGACATTACATCGTAAGTTGTCCCTTGAACCCTCATTGGTTGATAAAGTGGTTGATCTAGTTACATCCTCGGTCGATCCTGCTTTTACTTTGAAGAGTGAAGTTGAAGTAGTCAAGTTGATGTCATATCCACTCGATCCCACTCTTTCATTAGAGAATGTCGAGACTGAAGTAGTCACCATTGTTGTTGTAATTGTAACTTTGGAAGATATTCTTCTGTTTATTATTATTATATTATTACTGTATTTTTGTTGTACCTCCATCGGAGATGTTTTTCCTCCATTCGTGGATGTCATTATTATATCTAGTCATGCAAGGTCATTGAGGTAAAACCTTCATTGTAAGTCATGGAATTAGATCCCCCAAAGGTCAAATGTAAAATTTTTTATTGAGACTCCTAGGAAAAGTCAGCCTAGTTAGATTAGTGAGGCTAACCTAATTGGGAATTAGGTCACCCAAACATAAAGTATAAATAGAGAGCTTTGCTCTCTCATTTGGACATACCACTCACTCACTGAAGTTCACATTAGCAAGAGAGAGAATACAAGTTCGCTGAGGATAAAAAGAAAAGCTACAAAAGACATATATTTTGGGTTTTCCATTTTGCTTGATATTGTATTGGTGACAAATCTATCTTTGAGGAAGTTGTGGGGTTTTCTCCTTTATCGTTTCCCCTAGGAAAATTATTGTGTCTATTTTGTTTTGCTGTGCTTGTTATTCTTTTAGTTAAAGATCCTAGATAACATTGAATTAAATTAAAAACACTAACATGGTATCAGAGCTAACTTGAAAAGAAGACATTGTGCAGCAGCAGGAAACTAGGGCTTCCTAGTTCAAGGTCTTCTCTCCACAGATCATCTGAAAAATAGGGCTAGGCTGACTCTCCCTAGGAGGGCACGTATTTTGGAGGCAGTAGAATCAAATTCCGAGAATTTTCATTTTTGGCCATGTCACTACTATCGAGAAGAAAACTAGGGCATCAAGGTTTTGGGGATTCTCTCCATCAATTTTGAAAAAGGATTACATTGTAAAACTCGGCTTGAGGAGGTGCATCTTCCTGTCCAATCAGAAGTTCAAGATTCCAACTTTGGAAAATTAGGGTTTCTCTAACAAACCCTAGGCCAACTAGCTCCCGAACCAGGTTGGGCATCTCAAATTGGTAAGACCTAAATCTATGTTATTTCCATTTGAGTTTTTCATTTAAAAATGTTTCACCACACCAAGCTTGAGGATAAGCTTGAGGGAGTTGATAACTTCCAGGCATGGAAGTATAGGATTGCTCTTGTCCTTGAAGAAAATGATTTGGACAAGTATGTTAGTGAAGAGGTTCCAACACTAGAGGGAGATGAGGCTAAGGCTATCCACGAGAAGAACTTGATCAAGGCCAAGAGAATTATTGCAGACTCTATTAAAGATCATCTCATCCCCCATGCGTCATCCTTGAAGACACCCAAGCAGATGTTCGATGCCTTGAAACATTTATTCGAAGGGAATAACATCAATCGAAAAATGACATTAAGAAACCAATTCAAGAATGTGAAGATCCAACCTTCAAATACCATGCAATCTTACTTCACAAGGGTCTCTCAAATCAAGGAGCAACTTGAAGCAGTTCAAGACAAGGTAGAAGAAGGAGAGATTGTTATGACCACCTTGAATGGTCTCCCAATATCATGGGACTCATTCATTCAAGGAATATGTGCCAGGAAGAAGTTGATCACCTTCAATAGACTAGGGGAATAATGTACACAAGAAGAAGCTCAACTTGTAGCACGAGAATAAAAGATGGGAGCAAACAATGATGATCAAGCTCTCGCAGTTCCACTAGAAGAAATCACAACAAGAGGGAGAACCACCATCATGGAAGACAAAGGAGACCCAAAAGAGATCTATCCAATATTAGATATTACACATGTGATGAGAAGGGACACTACTCTATATATTGTCCCAGAAGCAAAGTTTCCTCCAAAAACAATACTAACAAGAGGAGACATCATGCTCACACCACTGAAGACGATGAACCAACAAGGAAAAGAACCAAAGAAGAAGAAAGAGACGATTATTCAAGTGATGAAGAATATGTCCTAATCTCAGCACTCACGGGAACTATCACACATGGGAGCAATGATTGGATTGTAGAAAGTGGAGCATCCAAGAACATGACGGGATACAAAGAATCATTCATCAATCTATCTGAACATGATTCACCTCACAAGGTGAAACTTGGGGATGACTATCAATATCCCATCAAAGGAATTGGAGAATCTTACTACAAGTTAAACTCCGAAAAATCTTTGAAGATGAAAGATGTCCTATATGTTCCAGGACTAAAGAAGAATCTTCTCTCCATCTCAGCACTAGATGCTAAAGAAATGAGGGTTGCATTTGTCGAGGGCCAAGTCCTACTGTGTCCAAAAGGAAAGACAATAGATGATTCAAAAGTGATTGGAGAGAAAGAGGGAGGCTTGTACAAGTGTAAGGTACAACCTGAACAAGCATTGGTTCATGAATCAATAGAACCAAGTGAACTATGGCATAGAAGGCTTGCACATGTTCACTATAGAGCACTACCTATTGCAAGCAAAGCAGTTTCAGGACTTCCAAAAATACAGACAAGACATGAAGGCATTTGCAAGGGATGTGTGCAAGGAAAGAATGTGAAGAAGGAATTTCCCAATAGTGAAAGAAAAGCAAAAGGAATATTGGAGATAATCCACTCAGATGTATGCGGTCCCATGTCATCCAATTCACTAAGCGGGTATGTATATTATGCTTCTTTTATAGATGAATTTTCCTGTAAGACTTGGATTTATTTCTTGAAAAGTAAAGATGAGGTATTTAGCAAGTTCAAGTAATTTAAAGCCTTGATCAAAAATCACATTGAGAAAAATATTAAGACCCTACGATCGGATAATGGTGGAGAATTCACCTCGGAAGAATTCAAGGACCTATGTAGATAATCTGGGATTAAGAGGGATTTGAGCACTCCTTACAATCCTCATTAGAATGGAGTTACAGAACGAAAGAACAGAACAATAATGGAAACAACAAAAGCAATGCTACATGACCAAGATACTCTGATGCACTTATGGGAAGAAGCAGCAAGGACAACCGTGTATGTACAGAACCATACTCCTCACCGAGTACTAAGAAACAAGACTCCTAAAGAAGCTTTCTCTGGTGAGAAACCAAAATTCAGCCACCTTAGGATATTTGGCTTCCTAGTGTACATGCACATCCTGAGGAAAAGAGAACCAAGCTAGATCCTTCAGGAAAGAAGGGAATATTCGTGGGATACAATGACAATTCAAAAGCATACCAAATATACTTCCCATGATTCAAGAAGATCGACATCAATAGAGACGTAACATTTGATGAACACTCAACATACAACAAATCAAGAAAACAACCTATTGAAGAGAATGAAGAACCTGAAGAAACCAAAGTCAGAGACGCAGTGATGGAAGAAGCAATTCCAGAAGATCATGAAGACCACGATATGGAAGAACCACAAAAACCTGTAGATCCACCTTGTGAGAAGAAATCCCATAAGGAAAAACCAGCATGGGTACGAGAAGCAATACAAGGTGCAGAGAATTATGGTGCTCCAGAGGGGATGCACATGGAAAGCAAGAGACCCAAACCATACTCCAGCTATGTGGCCCTGCTATGTGACATCATTGATAAAGAACCTTCCAACTACGAGGAAGCAGCAGAGAAGAAAGAATGGAAGGATGCCATGACAAAGGAATACCAATCAATTATGAAGAATGATGTTTGGGAGATAATTCTGAGACCAAAATGGAAGTTTGTTGTGACTTCGAAGTGGATCTAGAAGATCAAGCATGCTGCAGATGGAAGCATTGAAAAACACAAGGCAATATTTGTGGCACGTGGCTTCTCCCAGAAAGAAGGCATAGACTATGAGGAGACATTTGCACCTATAGCAATATACACTTCCATCATATTTATACTTGAATTGGCTGCAGTAATGAAATGGAAGGTACACCAGATGGAAATCAAGACAACATTCATGAATGGTGTAGTAGAAGAGGAGGTGTACGTGGAGCATCCACTGCGATTTGAGACACATGGAAGACAGACTCATGTTTGCAAGTTAAAGAAATCCTTGTATGGATTGAAGTAGGCACCCAGGATGTGGTACGGTAGGATGGACAGCTTCCTGATGAGCTTAGGATTCACCAAGAGTAAAGCAGATTCCAACCTTTACTTCAAGGTTGAAGGCGGAATATCAATTATACTTTTTCTATATGTAGATGACCTATTTCTAACAGGTGAGGATGAGATCATTGTAGATGCAAAGAGGAGGCTTACCGCAGAGTTCGAGATGACGGACCTGGGGATGATGCATTATTTCTTAGGCATGGAGGTGTGGAAGAGAGCGGATGGAATCTTCCTTGTTCAAGGAAAGTATGCAGTAGATATTCTGAAGAGATTCAGAATGATGGACTGCAAGGAAATGACCACACCAATGGCATCGAACTTGAAGCTAGTGTGTGATGCTTCATCAGAGACAGTTGATGCCACAATGTACCGTCAGATGATTGGTTCATTGATGTATTTGATGAATATGAGACCAGACATATGCTTTTCCATGAACACCCTGAGCCAGTTCCTAACGGATCCGAGACATGTTCACCTGATTTCTGCAAAGCGTATATTGAGGTACCTGAAGGGTACAATTGACTATGGGCTCAAGTATGAGGAGAATCATAAGATTAACCTGTATGGTTATGTTTATTTGAATTGGGAAGACGTCGACATATATAGGAAGAGCACTTCAAGACGCTGCATCAATATGGGATCCGGTATGATCTCCTGGTTTAGCAGGAAGCAGTCATGCGTGGCACTGAGTACAGCCGAAGAAGAGTATGTTGCAGCTTGTTCAGCTAGTTGTGAGGCAGTATGGCTTCGGAAGCTACTGTCAGATTTGTTTGATCTCAAGTTAGAGGTGACTTGTATCTTCTGTGACAACTAGAGTTTTGTGAAGTTGTCCGAGAACCTGGTGTTCCATGACAAGTCGAAGCATATTGAGATCAAGTACCACTATATCCAGGATATGGTGCAGAGAGGAGCAATGAAGCTCCAGTATGTGGCAACAGATGAGCAGACAGTCGATGTGTTGACCAAGCCATTAGCCAGAGTCAAGTTCGAGTACTTAAGAGAGAGAATTGGTGTTATCCAGATCAAGGTTCCTCAAAAGAGGGAGTGATGAGACCGGAAGATGCAAATGCACTAGAGATAGTTCTCGCATGGTGGAAGACATAGGTTTTCCTTGGGACGTAATGCACTTAGTTTTCTCCAGGTTGTACTCCCATGTTGGAGAAGATATAGAGCTAGGTATCGCATGGTGGAAGACATAGGTGGTCCTTGGGATGTAATGCACCTAGGGTTCTCCTGACTGTACTCCCATGGTGGGGCTGTTTTCACCAGTTGTTTTGTGGGCCCATGGTTTTGGGTATCCCGTGGTATTTTTTCCATTGTATTTTCCCTATAAAAGAAAGACATTGTAATACGGCTAGGGATGATGTATTAGGTTTTATGCATTGTAAAGATCTCTAAGATCGGGAGAGAAACTGTGAGACAGTGAAGAGAAAGTGCAACGGCTGTGCTGCAGGTTGTATCCCTTCACCTTGCTGGACAGTAATAATAATAAGGACTAGCAAATTCAATGTGGATGTAGCCCAAGTTGGGGTGAACCACGATATATCTGTGTTTCTCTTGTAATGTGTGTGTGATTATTTTTGCATTTCTGTTTATTGTTATTGCTTTGCGATCCTGTTTTTCTAACAGCGGGCTGACCATTGAGAGACGTAATGCACTTGGGGTGCTCCTCGGATATACCCACTGGGTGGGAGATGCATGTGGTCTGTTGAACATGAGGTGTGCATCTATGTTGTGCTCCGTGTATGATGATGAGATGATCTGGATACAATGAGATGATAGTAGGAGACGTAGGTGATTGTTGTGGCAATTTAATGTGTGGTCTTGGCTGTACCTACTTGATGAATTGTTCGCAGAGATGATGAAGACCTACATGAGAGATAGGCCTACATCTAGCATGAAAAAGGGTTGGCTCTGTAGAACTTGTTATGACGGATAGATTCGAGAGATGCCACTAATCAATGATCAACAAAATGAGGATTGCAGAAGCAGCGACGATGATGATCCAGTGTTGATGATGATGTTCCAACATTGATGATGATCCAGCAATGATGATGTTGTATAGAATATGTGTCCAGAATGATGATGACTGTGGCGAGAGAATACCTTTTTAGTTAAGAGGGAGTGTTGTTGTAATTGTAACTTCGGAATATATTCTTCTATTTATTATTATTATATTTTTGTTGCACCTCCATCGGAGGAGTTTTTCCTCCATTCAGGGATGTCATTAGTATGTCTATTCATGCAAGGTCATTGAGGTAAAACCTCCATTTTAAGTCGGGTGCATTAGATCCCCCAAAGGTCAAATGTAAAATGTTTTATTTCGTCTCCCAGGACAAGTCGGCCCAGTCAGATTAGTGAGGAAGACCTAATTGGGAATTAGGTCACCCAAACATGAAGTATAAATAGAGATCATTGCTCTCTCATTTGGACATACCACTCACTCACTCAAGTTCGCATTAGCAAGAGAGAGAAGACAAGTTGACTAAGGAGAAAGAGAGAAGTTGTAGAAGACATATATTTTGGGTTTTCCATTTTGGTTGATATTGTATTAGTGACGAATCTATCTTTGAGGAAGTTGTGGGGTTTTCTCCTTTATGGTTTCCCCGAGGAAAATGATTGTGTCTATTTTGTTTTGTTGTGCTTGTTATTCTTTCAGTTAAAGATCCTAGATAACATTGAATTAAAGTAAAAAATCTAACAACCATGAAAAAATCTTCGTCTCATCCTACTCTTCCAATTGAGAGTGAACCAAAAACCACTGATATTTTCTTTATCATTTCATATTGTTCTAGACAAGGGGGATTTTTATCCATTTCGACGGAACCCCCCCCCCTAAGTACTGAGGTCATTTACTTTGATTGGAATAATCTAAGAGAATCTTGTCTTCCTTCGGGTGTTCCTTTCTATATCTTTGTCGAAGTTACCGGTAGGAACGTGCTTTGCACTATTATTGATGAAGGAGCGGATGTTAGTATTTTATCCTCAACTGCTTGGAAAGCTATAGGATGTCCTTAGCTTGTGCCAGCCACTGATCAAATATTGGATTATAATAGAAGACCTACTGGACCTTTAGGGATCCTTTCTGAGTTACATATTACCTTAGGAGGGAAAAATGTCTGCATTGATGTTATGGTAGTCCAAGGTCCCTTAGATTTTAATTTGCTTCTTGGGAAAGATTATGTCTATTCCATGAAAGTTGTAGTGTCCACACTCTTTCGAGTGATGTATTTCCCTCATCATGGAAACATAGTGACCATTAATCAGCTTTCCTTTGTTACACCTAATCATTGTATGACTTCCAGCTACCAGAATTCCCTGAATGTTCTGCATGTCTTAGTGGTTCCTCCCCCATCGTCAACCGTGTCTCTCGGCTGTGGACATCACACCGGAGTTGAGTTGTTAGAGAAATGATGACTTCTTCCCATCATAGAAGAAGCTTAGAGGGGAATGTTTCCAGCCTCTGGACATCATGCTAGAGTTAAGACCACTGACTTCTTATGATGGAGGAAAACTACCAACCTCTGGACATCTTGTTGGTAGGAACCAATCTCAAGCATAGTTTACTTTTCGTTTTAAGCTTTTGTAAAATTGAAACCAACCATCATTTCGAGCATAGTTTCATTATGTTTTAAGCTCGCTAAAAAATGAAATGGGCCACTTTGATCATATTTTTATCCTGATTTAAGCACATTAAAAAATGAAATAGATTATTATGAGCATAGTTTCCTTTTTGTGTTAATCTCGTTAAAAAATGAAACAGATTCCTCTCCCATTGAGTCGAGTCTCCCACCATATTTAGGACTTGAACCTTCATTTCTGCTTGTGTCCCTTAATCTCATTCTTCCTATCCATTTGGTGAACCTTTTTCTATTAGTATCCAGGACTTTAATTAGGCGAAAAATAAGAGTATGCAGACAGAATGAATTTTGGGGGGAATGTCTCTATCCTATGAACATCATGTTGGGGAAAAACATGCTAATCGTTATCACCATGAGTACCAACCTCTGGACATCATGTTGGGAGGGAACCCATCAATGGGCCTCATTCTGAACATAGTTTAGCTTCAACTTCAAGCTCGCTAAAAAATGAAACCATCATCCCGAGCATAGTTCATTTTCTATTGCAAACTTGTTAAAAAATGAAGCAGATACCACGATATTTTTTCTAGCCTTTCTTCGAGCTCATTGAAAAGAGTAAGATGTGTCGAGCTTACTTTTCACCTTTTCGTGCTCTAGTTAAAAACATGAAAATTGTTTTGAGCTTACTTTTTCCTTTTTCATGCTCTGGATCCAAACATGAAAAATATTCTGAGTGCTTTCGATACCATTGTCGTGCTCGTTGAAAATTGAGTAAAAAGGTGTGTCTAACGAGTATAGGTTTGTCTCTTTATCTAGCCTAGCTAGACTATTTACGGAAAAGGATTTGTTCCAAGTTTATTTTGTACCTTTGTCGTACTTGGTTATCAACCATGAAAAAATCATCTTTTGATTGATAGTTTATCCCTTTTTCGACCTCGTAAGACTAGTTATACGAAAAAGGAACCCCTGGAGTTTCCTTTAAGTTCTTTTCAGACTCCCAAAACATGAAAAGATTAGCGAGTGAACTTGCTTCCTTTCACGCTCGTAAAAGGATTTGAAAGGGAATCTATCCATTTTTAGCTCACCCCTTTTTCGGGTTGAGTAGTATTAATTACGACAAAGGAATGCCTTAGCCGACCATCAACTAAGAGAGTTCTCCTTCGCATTGTTTTATCCTTCTTTCGAGATTAGGGGACTAATTTTACGAAAAAGGCCTTTTTGGATTCTGCTTTAGATTATTTCAAACTCTTTAAACATGAAAAATCATCGAGTTTTCCTTCTTTGGACATGTAAAATCAAACATCGAAGGACCCTTTTGGGACCTAACCCCTCCTTTCTCGGGTTCGAAAAACATGTGAGATTGGACTCGTCCAAAGGATGAGCTATACCGAACATTTGTTATCCTCCTCAAGCTCGTTAAAAAACAAAGAGGTACTCATCAAGCATGATGGGGGTTGGGGATAAATAAGCTAAGTTTGTTCTAGAAAGCTTTATGGAAGCTTGTGTCGTCCTTGAACATGCACCTGTTTGCGTCCCGTCATACAATTGGGTAATCTGCTTATCTCTGAGTCATGCCAATTCCGTGATTCATCCCACTCCTTCAAGACATTTGAAGAATGCCTCATCCATCATTGCATTACGTTTTGGTCTTCCTTGTTGATTCAATGCTTCCAAGTCATTATTGTCGTGTCATTTATGTTCAAAGGAAGTTTACCTGAGTCAACCTTCTGCAATATTGTCAGCCTTCACATCCTTGTGTCAGTCCATATTCATCTGATTCATTACTTCACATCACTTTCCTATATCAATTTTGTGTCGATGATGTGAAATTCATTACGAACCTCCTTCGACGAGTCTATTCCTGTCGACTTCAACTCGTTATCCAGGAATTAGGCTTAGAAACTAATCGTAGTACCTTGGTACCTACATGCCTCAATGGCAGATTTCCTCATATTCAATAGTATGTTTCCATTATTGACCTCTGATCGGATAATCCCTCGAATGTTCAACCTCAAAACACCTATTCACATTTGTTGGGATGTACTAGAGATACCTTGGGGATCATTGTCATTATTGGTGATTTCCCTCTTTCTTGTTAACAGTTCACATCATTGGCCGGTAATCAAGTAGTTTCTACCATGTTCAACTTCAACACCTTGTAATCACATGGTTATATTCGTATCGCTTTGGGATCGGGTAGAAGACCCTAGATGGTTCTGATGTTTATTTCCCTCCAGGTTGCGATGGTGATTTTTTAGTAGGTTTCCACATAGACATTATGTTGGTGACCTCATTTATGTACTGTCACACGGATCCACTTTCGTATTGGTCGTGGTTGTGTCATTATCTTTTCATGGATCTACGCTTGTTATCTAGTAGCCCTAATTTGTCTTCAGTCATTGTTAAGTCAGTACTATCATGGATCTACGTTGTATTGGTCAGAAACCATGTTTCAAGTCTGTTGTTCTGAGCATGGGTATGCTCGCCTCAGGGTTATTAGACATATTGTTGATGTTTCCTTGCAACTCCTCTCCAATTTCCTTCCTACTATCTCTGTATACTTCTTCTTTGGTAAAAAATTTTGGCCATCAGACTCCTTCGGACCTCGCACTTTAGGGGGCATCTATTATACCTCAAAGTGTCACTCTGTACACCATTGAGATCTTTCATGTTATGCCACCATGAATAAAATGATGTTCACACCTCCTAAGATGTGTTGAGACCCATCCTCATCATGTTGGTCCCATCCCTAGTCTTACCTTGAGGAAAATCCAACCTTTAATGGTCGAATGGCACCTCACCAAATCCATTTTACCAATATTTTCGTGCCCTACTAGTGGTGTAAGGCATGAAAATACAACATTTCTGCACTCTGCATGCCTGCAGGGGCGCGAAAATTACAATCTTTTTGCGCTATGCTCATACCTGAGGGCACGAAAATACATTAACAACCATATTCCTTGATCTTGGGATATTTAATCTCGAAGATATTTTCATGGGATAGGGATTCCTCTCGAATATCACCTCACCCTCCTTCCTTAGTATGATTCAACTCCTTGATCCATCTTTTACTCATATAGATCCATCATTCTCTCTTAGTGGTTGGCCTCCCCAAATCCTATAAGAAGAAGGTCATCCATGAGCTAAGGGAGAAATTTTGGACGAATCAAACATATGATCTCAGAAGTCCTGCAGAGGTAGCAAAGGAGAGATTGGAAGGAGATGCTATAATCTTGGACATGAAGGTATTACATTGTATTTAAATTCTTTGTCTTTCTTAATGATAACTTGTCTTAGAGCCTCCCATATTCTGTTTCTCATCATATTGATGTATGATATGTTGTAAATTGGATCTAGATCAATACATCTATTTGCTTGGAAGTCTTGGTTATTTTTCTTGTTCAACAGGTTCAAGCTTTGCAGATCAAACTTGGAGCTAGAGCTACGACAACCTTCAGGTTGGAGGTAAATTTCACTTCTTCCTTTCCTCTCCCATGTCCAATAGTTTATGTATTGTGCTAGATCTAGGAGAATAATATTACCATTTGTTTTGTTTCTATCATAGATTAAAATTTTAGAAATTTAGTTTAGTATATGAGAGAGTTTAACTATCCGTAGGATGAATTCTCTAACACACCAAGAGAGTTATTTTCACTCAAGAAGATGTTGAAATTTTTGAAGTTTCTATAGGCAAAGTGGTAGCAGTTGGTGTTGCAGATCATGAGTCAAGAATGTACAAGTTTTCACACTTTCTTTCTTACTCCTATCCTAATGCACTTCTATCACATGCTAATGAGGTCAGTAGAATTTGGCATGAGAGGTTTAGACACCTCAACTACAAATATCTTCAAGCATTGAGCAAAGAAAACATGGTTGAAGGACTTCCAAACATCAGATTGTCCAAAGGCACCTGCAAGGGTTGCATTGTTGGGAAGCATGAAGAGCACAAGTATGAGAAGGGGAAGGCAAGAAGAGCTGCTCATCCTTTTGGTTTGGTCCATTAATATGTGATAGGGCCTCTTCCTACACACTCCTATGGAAAATCAAAGTATGTCCTAACATTCATTGATGATTTTTCAAGGTACTGTTGGGTATTCTTTCTCAAGTTGAAATTTGAAGTGTTCCATTAATTCAAAGTTTTCAAAGCTTCTATGGAGAACTTCAGTGGGAGTAAGATAAAGGTATTAAGGACTGATAATGGAAGGGAATATGTCAATAAGGACCTGCAGCATCTATGTGAAGAAGATGGAATTCAAATGAAACATTTTTTGCCTTACACACCTTAGCAGAATGGTGTTGCAGAGCGCAAGAATAGAGCATTGAAGGAGATGGCTACTTATATGATGGAGGCTAATTCCTTGTCTCCTAAAATATGGGATGAAGCCATTAACTGTGTTGCATATGTTCAAAACAGAGTACCATACAAATCCTTGCAAGGAAATACTCCATTCGAGGCTTGGATGGGACACAAGCTTGATGTGTCACACCTCAAGGTGTTTGGCTCAAGAGAATGGGATAGAATACCTCCAAAGAAAGGAAAATACTTCAACCCCCAAAGCAAGGAGTCCATCATGGTTGGATGTGTAGAATATGAAAAGGGATAAAATCTCTTTGACCGCTCATATCAAAATACTATAATTGAGAGGAGTGTTCAGTTCGAAGGAGATCCCATGCATGCAGCTGAACAAGGAGAAGGGGAATGCTCAAACCCCCCACCTAAAGAGGACGTAAGTGATGATTCATATTCTGATATTTATGATTCTGATTTTAAGGATGAATATGATGACATGCATGCAGATCATAAACCTCCTACAAGGCCCAAGTGGGCTGAGAAAACCATACAAGCAGTTGGTGAACTTGCAGCTGATCCATAAGAACCTAGGAAGACTAGATCACAGTTTAACAATGCATTGTCTACTTGTGATTAAAATATTCATGAGAGGTTTTTTATCATGGTTGTATCTGATCCACATTCATATGAATAAGAATCACATGATCCAATATGGAAAACAACCATGCAAGAAGAGATGAAGTCTCTCCGTAACAATGAAACTTGGGAGTTGGTCCCTCTTCCTTCCAAGAGGAAGCTAATGCAATGCAAGTGAGTGCATAGGACCAATATGGTTTCTAATGGTTCTGATCTAAAGTATAAGGCCATATTGGTAGATAAAGGCTTATATCAAGTCCATGGAGTGGACTACACAGATACATTCGCACATGTGGTAAAGATGGACTCAATCAGTATAGTTTTGGCCATTACAGCTTCCAAGCGATGGGAGGTTCATCACATGGATGTGAAGAGTTCTTTTCCTCATGGGGATATTCATGAGGAGATATATATGCAGAAGCTATAAGGTTTCATTGATGATCCCTCACTTGTTTTCAGGTTGAAGAAGTCCCTCTATGGTCTCAAGCAAGCTCTTAGAGCTTGGTATGCCAAGATGGACAATTTTCTGCTATCACAAGGTTTTGAGAGATGCAAATCTGATCCAAATGTTTACATGAAACATGTTAGTGATATTATTTTGATTATTGTATTGTATTTTGATGATCTATTGATCACTGGTATTTTCATTGAATAACTAGGCTCATTTAAATATGCATTACACAGTGCATTTTCCATGTCAAATCTAGGGTTGTTGAAACAATTTCTTGGTTTGGAGATTGATCAATTTGATGAAGGGATCAAATTTTCACAATAAAAGTATGGTTAAGATATGCTACAGGATTCCAACATGGCTGAATGTAAGGCTTCTAAGCTTCCCTTCCTTTCAAGGGTAAAGCTTCATGATTGGGGTTCCTCACCATTGGTGGACAGTTCGTTGTATAGACAGTTAGTTGGGATCCTGTTGTATCTCACTCACTCTCGACCATATTTGTCTTATGCAGTTGGTGTTGTTGCTATATACATGCAAGAGCCTCATGATATCCATTGGAAGTATGCCAAAAGGATCTTGCATTATGTGCAAGGAACCAAGCAGTTTGGGATACACTATGCAGTTGGTTCATCACTTGAACTAGTTGGTTTTACTGATTTAGATTGGGATGGAGATAGAAATGACCATAAGTCAACTTCTGGTTATGTATTTATGCTCGCACATGGTTCCATTTGTTGGTGTAGCAAGAAGAAGCACACTATTTCCTTATCGTCAGCTGAGGACAAATACAAGGGAGCAGTGAATGCAGCTACACAATGTGTGTGGTTGCAAGGTATTCTTGGAGAGTTTGGCTTTGCATTTGATTCACCCATAGTCATTTGGTGTGATAATAAAAGTGAAATCAAGATCTCCACTGATCTAGTACAGAGACAAAGGACCAATCACATAGAGATACACATGCACAACATCAAAGGCTTGGTGCATGACCAGATTATTTCCTTGAAGTATTTCCCATCTTCACCAAGAGTTTCACTGAGAAGACCTTCACCTACCTTAGATCACTCCTTGGGGTGGGTGATGCATGGTGAAGACTCATACATTTTCCATATTTTTTTTCATGTCCATTTTAGAGGGGAGGTTTTATTTACCATGTGGTTTTCCTCCTTACCTTGGTTACATGGACTAATAAAAATTGTTGTAAGAGGTGACTTGAGCCTTAGTTGCTAAGGCCTCATTTTTTTTGGATACATAAGTCTAGCTTAAGGGGGGGTGTTAGAACATTATTACACCTAGGAACATAGTCTCATAAGTTATTTTGGTGATTATTTGGTCCATAACATGGTTAATGATGTTAATCCAAGGTTGTTAGAAGGTTGTTGGGAATTTATGACAGATTCCACCACCTAAGGGCCCAATTTTGGTCAAACTAGCTATTAGGTTCCCTCATTTATGGCCACCTCCATCATTTATTGCCACTACCTGAGTGATGCATGCCATTATCCCCTGTTTTATGGATCTAAATTTGACCTGAGGCGCCCATGCATTGAATGTAGTCATTTTCCCCCTCCTTGGCAGTTTTTCCCTATCCTTGGCCACCTAAACTCCGCCAAATCCTCACCCACTCATGTTCCAACATCAGTAATGCCTTCCCATTCCATCCCAATGTTTAGATTGAGAATTTCTGACAGTTTGAGGTGATTTGGGAGACTATTGGTAAACCTAGGGGGGATTGAGGTCCAATGTAAGCTAGGCACTTGTAGCTCATTCTGATGCCTCCAAAGGCTCACTTTTTTTCCCAAATGTAATATAAGGGTGTTCACAACTCATTTATGGGTTGGAGAGTTATAATAAACCTGCTATTTGATCATTTGTGTGTTCATTGTGCCTCTTTTACATTGTTTTTCTTGTATACTTAGTGAAATTCGTAATTGTGAGGATATATTTAGCTAGTTGATCCTACTGTGATTTGAATTTCACATAGTGGAGCCTCCAAGCATATGATAGGTTACAAATATTCTCTCTCACATCTTGTGCCGAAAGATTCTCCACACAAAGTGAAGCTTGGAGACGATTACCAATACCCTATCAAAGGGATGGGAGAAGCCTCTTACAAGTTGGATTCCAGAATGCCCATGAAGATGAAGGAATTCCTATATGTCCTAGGTTTGAAAAATAATTTCCTTTCTATCTCAACTTTAGATAAGAAAGGTCTCAGGGTTTCTTTTATAGATGGTGAAGTCCTCATGTGGCCAAAAGGGAAGAAAATAGATGATGCAGTTTTGATTGGAGTTGAAGGAGGACTCTACAAATTCAAGGGACATGTAGATTCAACCTTAATAACTAGTACCATGAGTCCTTGTGAGTTGTTGCATAGAATAATCGCTCATGTACATTACAAAGCATTACCAATAGTGATCAAAGTGGTGACAGGATTACCATAAATCCAAGTTGATCATGAAGGAGTATACAAAGGATGTGCACAAGGAAAGAATACAAAGAATCCATTTCCAAGTAGTGATAGTAAGGCGAAAGGCATCTTGGATATTATTCATTCAGACATTTGTGGACCAATGTCAACTACTTCTCTAAGCAGGTATGTTTATTATGCTTCTTTTATTGATGATTATTCCTGCAAAACATGGATTTATTTCTTAAAGAATAAAGATGAAGTACTTGGAAATTTCAAGGAGTTAAAGGATCTTGTGGAAAACCTATCTAAAAAGAGGATCAAGACCTTAAGATCAGATAATGGAGGGGAATTCACATCAATTGAATTCAAAGATTTATGTAAAGAAGTTGAGATTAAAAGGGAGCTTGCCATTCCCTATAATCCCCAACAAAATGATGTGGTTGAAAGAAAGAATAGATATATCATGGAAGAAGTAAAATCCATGATCCATGATCAATATCTTCCTATGCACTTATGGGTTGAAGCAGCTAGAACCGTAGTCTATGTGCATCATAGAATCTCGCATAGTATTCTTGGAAACAAGAATCCAGAAGAGATGTTTACTGGTGAGAATCCTGAAGTCAGTCACCTAAAAATATTTGGTTGTCTGGTATTCATACATATTCCCAAGGAGAAGAGATCAAAGTTAGACCCTTCAGGAAATAAGGGGATATTTGTGGGTTACAGTGAGCAATCAAAGTCTTACCGAATCTACATCCTAGGATATCGTCAGATTGAACTCAGTAGAGACATTACATTTGATGAGGATGCAACTTTTAGCAAGTCTAGAAAGAATCATGAGAATGAGGAGGAGCACAAAGCTCCTAGATTTACACAAACTAACAACACACCAGTCAGAATCGTTGAAGAAGAGCATGTACCAGATTATCATGACATGACAAAACCTCAAACCTGAGGATTCACCTCATGAGATGATTTCATGAAAAAGAAGACTAGCTTGGGCACGAGAAATGATTCAAGATGCAGAAAAGTATGGTGCTCCAGAAGGTACATGTAGAGAAATCAAGAAACCAAGGCCATACTCCAATTATGTAGCCTTGATGTGTAACCTCATTGATGATGAACCTACATGTTTTAAAAAAAAATCAAAGAAGAAGGAATGTTTGGATGCCATGGTTGAAGAATACCAATACATCATAAAGAATGATGTTTGGGATGTGGTACAAATACCAAAAGACAAGTTAGTAGTATCTTCAAAGTGGATTTTCAAAACAAAGCATTCAACAGATGGGAGTATTGAAAAATACAAGGCAAGATTCATAGCCCGAGGGTTCTCTCAAAAGGAAGGAATTGATTATGAGGAGACTTTTGCTCCTGTGGCTATATACACTTCAATCAGAACCATCCTTGCTTTGGTAGCGAAGATGAAATGGAAGTTACACCAGATGGATGTAGAGACCACTTTTCTGAATGGTAAGATAGAAGAGGAATTGTACATCGAACAACCAGAAGGTTTTGAAATAGATGACAAGAATACACATGTGTGTAGACTAAAGAAGGAATTGTATGGATTGAAACAAGCATCCGGAACATGGTATGGAATAATTGATGGTTTCCTGGTGAGATTGGGCTTTACCAAGAGTAAAGCAGATTCCAACCTTTATTATAAGGTTGTAGATGATGAGCCCATGATATTATTATTGTATGTGAATGATCTATTCTTGACAGGTAAGATAATCCCATCAGTGAATGTAAGAAGAAGCTTGATTCAAAATTTGAGATGAAATACCTTGGTATGATGCATTACTTTTTACGTCTTGAGGTGTGGCAGTGTCCATATCGTATTTTCCTAAATCAAGGAAAGTATATTGTTGAGATCCTAAATATATTTGGGATGATGGATTGTAAGGCTATGACTACGCCGATGACGACAAACTTGAAGCTCTTAAATGATGCTTCATCAGAGACAGTGGATGTTACATTGTACAGACAGATCATTTGATCGATGATGTATTTAACAAATACAAGACCATATATATGTTTTGCTGTGGACACCTTGAGTCAGTATATGGTGGAGCCTAGACATGTTCACTAGGTTACAACAAAACATGTGATGAGGTACCTAAAGAGTACATTTGATTGTGGTCTCAGATATGTATCACATAGTGAGATCAGATTGCACGGTTATACAGATTCAGATTGGGCAGGAAGTGACAAAGACAGAAAAAGCACTTCAGGATGTTGTTTCAGTTTGGGATCAGGTATGATCTCATGGCTCAGTAGAAAGAAGACTAGTGTTTCCCTCAGTATGGCAGAAGTTGAATACATTGCAGCATGTTCAGCTTGTAGTGAAGCAGTTTGGCTTCGCAAGATGTTGGCAGGATTGTTTGATATCGAGATAGATGTGACTGATATCCTTTGTGAAAATCAGAGTTGTATCAAGATGTCAAAAAACCAGGTGTTCCACGATAAATCAAAGAATATCAAAATCAAGTATCACTACATCCACTATATGGTGTAGAAGGGAGTTGTAAAGCTCAAGTATGTTCCTACAGAGGAACAAGTTGTTGATGTGTTAACTAAGCCTCTATCTCGACTAAAGTTTGAATATTTTCGAGACAAGCTTGGTGTGGTTCGAAGGACCTCCCTCGAAAGAGGGAGTGATGATGATGTGGTTTCCTGGAGCCGTGGTGTGGAAACTCGGTCTAGGATTGGTATGTCAGTCTGACAAGGCCTATTTGATCCCGAAAGGGATTGGTATGTCATCTTGGCAATGCCTGTTTGATCCTAGGGGGATTGGTATGTATGATTAGGCTTGTTTGGTACGAAAGGATTAGCAAGTCAAAAAAGGCCCATTTGGTCCCCAGGTAGATTGGTATGTCTGACTAGGCTTGTTTGGTTGAAAGGATTATCAAGTCAGACAAGGCCTGTTTGATCTACCGGAGTGCCCACTATAGAGAAGTTCTAGATGTACATTGAAGTTGTTCCAGCATTCATATGTTGATGATGATGTTGTTCCAACATTCGTATGTTGATGATGATGTTGTTCCAACATTCACGTGTTGCTGATGATGATGATGATGTTGATGATGTACCAATAATTCCTTACTGATGATGACGATGATGTCCCAGCAGTTATGTGCCAATGATGATGTTGATGAT
Source organism: Larix kaempferi (assembly GCA_027924585.1). Lineage (NCBI taxonomy): Eukaryota > Viridiplantae > Streptophyta > Pinopsida > Pinales > Pinaceae > Larix > Larix kaempferi. The sequence goes on from BSBM01000071.1 coordinate 5,372,054, forward strand.
GATGGTCTAGCAGTTCCATATTGATGATGATGATGATGATGATGATGCTCCAGATATATGATGTTGTTTCAAAACTTCCCATGACATACAGAGATTCACTAGTCACTTGTACATTTGTTGATGTTGATGTCTGTAGAATACCTTCCTAGTTAAGAGGGAGTGTTAAAGAAATGTAACTTCGGAAGATATTCTAATTGTATTTTTTTATTATATTATTATTCCTCCTTTGGGAGATGTCATTTGTAATTGGTCATGTAAGATTCATTAAAAGAGTCAATGTAAACCCCTTTGTAATTCAGGTCAATAGTACCCTTAAGAATTGTACTAAATATATTATTGAGCCTCCCTAAGTGAATTCGGCCCAGTTAGTTAGGTGAAGTCGGCCTTGTTAGGGTAAAAGGACACCCAACAGAAGAATATAAATAGAGAGGTCGATTTCCTCATTTGTATCATTCATTCACTCACTCAAGTTCACAAGAGAGAGAGAGAGAGAAGAAGAAGTTCGTTGGAGAAGAGAAGTTGGTATTTTGTATTGGGGTTTGTACACTATCTTGGTGAATTCTATATTGAGGAAGTTTTGCGGGGTTTTCTCCCTTGTGTTTTCCCTGAGGAAAATATTGTGTTCTTTGTGTTGCTATGCTTGTATTTCTTTCAATGATCCTATTGTTGCAATTGATTTAAAGTTATCATGCTAAACAAGTAAAAACTTACACAACTGGTTGTGCGGCTTCCACACTCCACCCAACCGTAGGCAATTTTTCTCATCTATCTCTCAGCAAAATTCCACCCCTGAGATGAGACTCATGCATTCACTAAGAAACACCTCTCAATTCTCATATTTCTCTTAGGATTTCCTCACTTGGCAAACATGATTTACTCGTTGTTACTAAATCCATGCCAACTGTGCAATCCCTTCCCTTAGCTTCATTCTAATTAGCACCACAGTGAAACCCATCACTGCATCTGTGCTTAGAATTCCACTAAAATAATTTCTTACACCATTGTCATTTCACATGTGCAACCAGAGGTAAAATGGACAGCATTTCAACAAATATTTTTCAACAATTTGGTTCACAGGTTGAGAATTTCATCTCAAATTTCGGTCTCAAACAAAATTTGGCTTCCTCATTATCTTAGACAGATCCTAGTAAGGTAATTTCCCACATAGAGCAATTTTCTTCCCAGCCTTCGCGCGCATAATGGAACACACCACTTTTCCTTGCATGCATAAGTCTCTGCATGCAAACTGGAAACCACGTGTGCTCTCCCAGCCACTTAATTAAAACACATATCACTCATTTAATATTCTTAATTAATATTTAAATCTTAAGTATTAAGTCATTAACTTGGAATTATGACTTAGTCAAAACTTTGGGTATTTTAGGGACTTAGGATTATAAAAGGGTCTTAGCAAAGGTTTCCCCACCTAAGGCATTTTAACCCCCTTGCTGACTCTCGTGAATACATGAGTCCCCGATCTTTCAGCATTCTTCCTCAACCACAACCAGTTATAATTTTATTATTATAATGTTGAAATGTATAATTGTCTCGCCTTTTAGGCATTACATAATGATATTCACATTGTATTTAGATCAGTTTAGGGGTCTTAACCAAGGGTATTACACATGCCAACAAAGCATACTACCTTGAAGAAGGGAAGATATTTAAAAAGGATGCGGCATTATTTATTCCTCGATGTGCCCCTTCCCTAATGAAGGAAATTGAAGAAGTTGTAGCATGCAACTTGCATCACATCATGCCTTTACCAAGCAGAAGAGCCATTATCCATCACCACCATACAACATTCACTACATTACTGGGCATAATTATGAAGAAAAAGATGTGGAATGGGACCTTTATGCGTGGGACAAAATGGTAGTTTTGAGGTTTAATTCTAGCAACGAAGGTTCCATAGGACATTGATCATTTGAAAGGGTAGAGTTTGGATCCATAACCTACCACATGTGTTTCCTTCCTAGGTATTCATTACTATCACATGTGTGTTTTATGGTGCACTATCATTATCAAAACTAATGTTGTCTCCTCAAAGATTTGAAAGATCTAGAAAAAGGATTAAAACAATGTGAGAAAGATGTTGCTAAACTAATGGTAATTTGAGATACTTGATTTTGTAATGGATCTTGAATGTAAAGAGGGTTTCAAGTAGCAATTGAAGCAACACAATAAAACTCAGGACCAGTGTGACATAGACACTAGTGGGCATGCTCTTAATCTATGTGAATTGGAGGAGGACTCTTAGGCCCTATTAACGGTGATATGGGGCGAATATGTCAAGATGGATTCAATAATTGTGTCTATCTAGCCTCAAGTGGAGTACAAATTGACACACTTGAATCTTCCCTTACATTCATGGATTCTCCTCATTCAAGTTGAATGGATACTTTTTTGGACTTCACGTCCTCTAACCAACTTGGAACTTCTATGGATTATGATGTTGCTCACTTGATGCAAGTTGTTGGAACTTCACGTGCCCGTCCAATTACCTTTATTGTTGTGTCATGAACTCTAAAGACCCAATTGCACTTGTGGAGCTATAGGTGAATACCATTTTTCAACTTAGTTAAATTGTATTCCCTTACTTCTTTTAAATGCTTTATTATTTTGTGTCCACAATAAGACAATTCATGTGCCATTAGATATGTGATTGGACATCAATTGTTTTAAACTATACTTTTGTCTACATATTATATGAATTTTAGAATGAAAAGATTTAACAATAAGATTTTTTAACCTGCCTTTTTTTCTAAATTTAAATTCTATAATTTAACTACCACTTATTTTTTTATAATACATACCCCTAACCATTTTTATTAAAAAAAAATTATAACAATATGTTAAAGACACTAAAATCCATTACATCCCATTATACTATAATTTTATAATACAAACCCCTAACCCCTACTCATTTTTATTAAAAAAAAATTACACTAAAATCCATTAATTTCCATCTTAACATAATTTATAAATTAGAAAAAAAATAAAAAATATTTAATCATAATGTAATTTATAAATTATATCCCATCAAAACATAATTTGTAAATTAGAAAAAAAAAATTACACCATAATATAATTTATAAATTATGAAAAAAAAATATTTATAACAATATCTTAAAGACACTAAAATCCATTAAATCCCATCATAACATAATCTTTAAGCAATTTGCATGTTTTAAAAGATATATGAGTGCTTCTCTTTCGAAAGATTCCATTACAAATGATTAAAATTAGTTAAATTGAATACCTCATACGTTGTATCAACATTAGTTTATAAATTTTGTATGGAAATGATTTTGCTATTTTCATTTATTCTGAAAATGAATTTATATTAATTAGTCATTATTTATGAAAAGAAAAAGGCATTACCTTCTCATAACACATCATTTTGATTAATGTTTTGAAAAAAACACATCATTTTGATTAGATTGACTAAATGCCATTACATTAATAATGCATTTGAATTGTATTATATCCCTATCATCACTTTACAAAAAAAGGCGGTGCTAATCAAATGAATGTTAAGAAATTGAAATAATATGCTTATAATTCACATTATCACGCTACCTTTATCATCTAATATACTAAATTGATCAAAACTCATGTTGTAAAGTTTGATATTTTAGTGGGTGCTTTATAAAAGTTTAACTTCATGATAGCAAGTTAATTAAATTTTAAATGGACCATAAGTATCATTACCTACACATGCCTTCAACTCTCCTCACTTCCTAGAAAAAGTATGACAAGTTGGAAAGGAGGATTTCTCTCAAAATGATATGTACTTTGTTTGTTTACTATGTTAAATAGTGGATAAAGTTAATTATTATTTTTTATTTTTTTAAATCTCATAAAATATTATAAGAAGTTATAATTTTATTTGTTTTATAAAAGATTTGGCCATAAGGCTTAAATTCAAATCATGAAAATTAAACTTAAAAAAACTTTATCTATAAATAAAGTTATTATAAACACTAAATTTATCCACTTTTCAGCACAATACATTTTATAATCCATACTATAATATAATTAAGCTACACATTTTTATTTTATAATATAATTTCAATGTGCTTTTCGAGATGCCATTATAGTTAGGCGAGATTTCAAGCCCATCAACCTTTTATATTTAATTGTATAGACTACCACTTTAGAGACCAAATTCATAGTATGGGTCTTCACTCAAGACAATTTGGGTATAACACTCTCTCATTGAAAATTTAATTTTGCAAGTTAAGAGGTAAAGATTAATACAAGTGTTGGATTGAGATTCGTCCAAATGTCATTTTCAATCAAGAAGTGGCATATGCTTACTGGGACTCTAAGCCTTGGTTTTCCACAGTAACAACACAGTTCATAAATACTACATCACCAACCACAACCTTGAGATGGGCAACTGGGTTGTTCCCAACTTGGCAATTGAAATGACCCAGCGTAGTAATGGGTCTTGTCTAGGCTTGAAACTAAGTGGGCATTGCTAAATTCAAACTCCATTTAATGAAGGAAGCATTAAAGGAGGGGCGTTGTGAGTGGATAGAAGGGAGTGGAGGTGGATGTGGGACCAACCAAAATACCATTGAGAGAACCCATCATTGTTTGTGGATATAGTTATCCACATAGGGCATGGTGGGTCCATAAACCTTGGACCACTCGGGATACAAGACAAAAAGAAAAATCTTGGGCATGGATCCATATATTTGACATAATGAAAATCTATTGTTAATACATATAAATTGGGCATGTTGACATGGGTGTATATTAAATAATGGTGACCTTGTAGACACCCTAAGGCCATAATTAATGGCAGAATGGTGAGCTGCAGATATTTGAGATAATGGTGTCCTTGTTGACCCCCTACGGCTATAATCAATGGCACAATGGCTAGGTGCACCTAATGGTGAGCTGCAGATATTTGAGATAATGGTGGCCTTGTTGACCCCCTAAGGCTATAATCAATGGCACAATGGCTAGGTGCACCTTACGATTTGGAAATATGGAGGACCCAACCACCTTAAGATTTTAATGGCTTTTGGGATTTGCATTAGACCACTTGAATTACAAGTAGAAATTGTGGGCATGCCATGAGCTTCTGTTGTGGAATGAATTGCTCATGTGTTGATAGAATGATGAAGACCAAGAATCAATCTAAAGTGAAATGACAACTCAAAAAAGAAATGATGAAACCCACTGAGTGGAGCTTTTTCCCTTTATCATGAAGAGATGTGAGTTGTTTTGTGTTTGGGGATAAGCGTTAGAGCATAGGGGGATGGAGAATTGATTGATTTGTAAAGGGTTCACTGAAGGTATAATACCTGAGAGGGACGTGGTGGCCATGCGTGGCATAATCTTCTTTTGTGTTTATGTTGAAAAGAAGTCACCCAGCGAATGAGGGATGTGTGGAAAATTCCATGGAGTGGGTTATGTGGATATGAAATGATGTGGATGAAAAAGTCACATGTGAATGACTATATGGATGTAATGTTGATGTGAGTTTGTAGGATATTTATGTAACAACATTCACTGTTGTCCTTGGTCATGTGAAAGCAACCCCTAACTCCTTAGATCTACTTGTAATCAAAAGCACTGCTTCCTTTCTTAAGACATGACAAACCTCTTCAGGTGTCCCATCGCTTCAGTTAAACGTTGTTTTCATAATGCATTATTGTACACATATTAAGAAAGTTTCATATTGTCCTCCGTTCATTTATTTAAATAATATATTAATAATAGTATTAATTTAATGCCATGCCATGGCTTGTGCCAAGATGTGAGCGTGGTTTGACCATAAAGTGGTAAAATGCATGTTATAAGTTTCATGGGGGATGGTAATGATATTAAAATTTTGTGTTTTGATATGACAATAAATAATTGTATTAAAATTTTGTGTTTTGATATGACAAATTTTTAAGTACGAGACAAATTATTTATTTGGATCTTTGAGGTGACACCGTGAGGAGTTGGAATTAGGATGATTCCTCCTGGTCATGCTGTCATTTTTCAAGTGTTTACATTTAACATTAAATTTTAGATCGATTGAATATGAATATTAGAAAAATATAATTAAATAAAAATATATTATATAAATTAAATATAATTTTATAAATATTAAAAAATTATTTAGTTAAAAAATATATCATAAGAGACCTTTCAAGGCTATGTAATAGATAATATTATATTAATCATATCATATTTCCTATATTACTTATCGGAATGAAAACATAAAATATTATCTATCCTCACAGAAAACGAGTTCATATATAGTGATAATTGAAAATTAAATTAAATGGGGTTTTTAACATTAGAAGTTTCCCTTAAACTTACAATTTTCTAGTTTCAAGTATTAGCATTGGGAAAATATTGACTTTGTATAAATTTTTTGAAGGTGGACTCTCAAGCAAACACTAGCACTAGTTTATGAAACAATTTGGCGTGAAAAAAAGAGGGGGAGAAGTTATCACTTCCACATGTCCCCCCTTCCCCATGAATGCAAATGATCAACGCAACATGCCATATCATATGCTTTGAAGATAGACGTATAGAAACCCATCATTTCCCTACCCTATTCATTTCAAGAACATTCAACTTAATGAGTGGTTCAATGGTTGATCATGCTCTTGTGTGTGGGAAAAATTGGAGGTTTGGGTGGTTAATTGCATAATGGAAGGCTATAGATGGTATTGTCCATTCAATAAAGAACAAGATTGCTCCACAAACAACTTATGTGCATTGCTTTCTTGGGAGTTCCTTGGCATCATGTGAGCATTCTCATGTCAAATTGCCACTACATAAATATGTATCACCTCCTTTGCAACCTAAAATACCTAAGCAGGGTGCTAAGAAAATGTGAGAATGACATTGTAAAGACTAGTGGAAACATGACTTATTGTCGCTCCAATGGAATAGATGGAAGGAAGGATTTGAGAAACAATTAAAGGAGGATAATAAAATTTGAGACCAATCCATTATTGGCACAATTGACCACATTCTTAGCCTCTATGAATAGTAGGAGGATTCTTAGTAATCAATGGTAGTGTTGTGGGGTAAACAAATTTTATCAACCTTTGGTATAAGGTCTATGTAGTGTATGTTGGAGTGCAAAAGTACATTTCTCAAACTTCCCCTTGGGATTTGTTGCCTCCCCTCATCCAAATCATGTGGGAACCTCTATAGATTCGATCATGTCCTTTGACCACCCCCAACCAATTTCATGGAGCATAATGTTACTCACTCAATTTAGGAAGATGGACTTCCACATGCTCACATAATTGCATCTAATGTAGTAGATATAGAATATAAATACACATTGGTATGAATGGGAGGCCCATCCATCCCAATATGGTGTTGGGGTTCTGTTCACACCTAAGTAGTCAAGTTAGTTATATTTAATTATTAAATAAAGAGCATCACTTAATGAGTTGTCTTTGACTTTGTCCATGTGGACCTTTATGTAATCCTATATAAAGGTTGTTAAGCCTCCTCATAATACAAGTGAATCTTTTCCCTCATTCTTATTGTTGTGTGTATTATTGTTGTTAGTTATTAGTTCTGAGTTCCATTTTAGGTTTACTAGCTTGAGAGGTGAGGCTCTCTTGGAGCCTCACCTCCATTGGCGAATCAATTGGTATCAGAGTAGTTTGGCTCTGAGAACTAATTTATTTATTTATTTGTATTTTTGTTAATGTAGTCCATTTAGCTTGCTTCTGTAATTTCCTTCCATCTCTGGCTTGTCCCACATTTTGTTCAAATCACTCCCACACCTAAAATCGCTTCCTCTATGTCCTTCACTACTTAACGTTGCTTCTATATTCCAATCACCATCGCTCTTCCATTTCATTACTCTCTTTTTATTTTGTTTTTCATTTTTTTTTGTTAAATACCGTAGTTGGTTGACATCTCTATTTTCTGCCACTTTTCCCATAATACACCTACCTACGCTACATGTCTATTGTTTCCCTCTTCTGCAGTCATAGTATCTTCCTCTTTCGTAATATCAATCACCCTCATGTCCTCCACTGTAGATCACTTCCCTTGTAGATCTCCCTACATGGCCCAATCACCTAATTTCCCTCTCGATTTACAATGGGTCTAGTCATTGTGTCACCCCATTCATCCCTTTTCCTAGCCGCCTCTCTTCTCCCTCTTTTTCTGACAACCTTTACCCTAGTGATTTTATTTTATTTTCTTTCTTTTTATATTCATTTCAATCCTTTATTGCTAGTGTTGTCCCTCTAGTTTGACTCCCACACCATTTATTATTATGTATCCCCGATGGGACATGTTAACACCAAAAAATTACACACCATGCTCATTCCCTACCTACGTCATCCATTTATCCCTTTTTTTCCCTATATTTTACCTTCACTAACCCAAAATCCTAAAGTTTGAGACCAAATTGGCTTAAAATTATTATATCCCTCTCCAAAATACGGAAATGTGGCTTAATTCCCTCCAAAAAAGAAGAAAATAATTCAAATTATGGATAAATCCCCAAAAATGCAAAAAAGAAAATAAAAAGGGGAAAAACGTTCAAAAAGTTAAAAAGGAGGGAAAACCCTAAATTGCCACACAAAACCAAGAGCCAATACCATGGTTTGCCCAACACCACGGATAAGAAACCTAGTGCAATTATTCCTATAAATAAATGGTGAAGGACCCCATTTTACAAACAAATTCCATTTGCTACCGAAACTCTGCCAAAATTCCTACTGAAACAATGAGCTACCCACTCTTGCTTGAGTTTCACCTATAGTTGATATTGGCACCTTGTGAGTATTCGGTGGAGAACCAAAGCATTTCGGAGACTAGGAGCATCCCTTATACATGGCTACAAGGGCCCATTTCCCTCCTGTTATTCCTAGGGTTGTTCCTTAGGCTTATACAGCCCTTACCTCATTTTCATTTATTTCTTCTATTTACCTAGTTCATGCATTCCCTTCATTCTTCTTAAATTTTATGCTACCCTAGTTTATTTTTGTTATATTTTCATGATTAAATAAGAAAAGCTCTTGTTTATATTTATTTTCAATATAAGGTTTAATTTCTTGGTTTGAAAGGTGTTTTCAAATGTTTCGAAACTTTATAATTCATCAAATCTGATTTAAAGGTCAAACTGGCAGCATATGCCAAAATTTCAAATCCGAAAATGCTGTCAGTACTATGAAAAATGTTGTCAGTTTCACAGAAATGTCAAATTATGATTTAACAGGGGTTTTAAAGTTGATAATTATAATTTGTATTTATTATATTCCGAAATCAATTATCAAGGTGCATGTATTTAGTACCCATAAGGCGTGGCAGCCTGTTTCATTTGACAGTTGGCAATTGAACAAGTACACAGCAGTGATTGTTGATGAGTATGAGATTCCAGGCATCGAAGTTAGTAGATTGATGGACAGAGAAGTGTGATTTCGGGAATGAACCTTGCAAATTAGGGTTTTCATAGCACACATACATTTTTGAATAAGCTAAGTATGGAGGAAACCTCGCAGGTGCAAGAAAGAAAGAAACCAGGTGGCTTCCCATGTAGAGCCGAACCGAACAACATCCAGTGGCTCATGCAATTTCCAAGATCAACTAAGCTGATGAGAGACGCAGGCTGGCTGGTTTATTATGAAAAACTACAGGGTTACAATCCCCAGGTGACTAAGGCATTTATTAAAAATTACAAAGATGGGGTTGTTGATTTTAAAAGCTTCAGGGTAATAGTTAGTGAATAGTTTATATCAGAGGTCATCAACGTCCCAGCTGAAGGTGAAACCTGGTTCAAGCAGAAAGAATTCGAGGGAGATTACAGCGAGTTTTTATTGCCTGGGTTTGAGGACTTAAATTGGCAGAATAAGGTTCATGTAAGCCAAGTTAAACCTAATTGGAAAATCCCTCTTGAAATGATTCAAAATTATATCACTTGTGATGGCCGTTTTGATAAGGTTCTCAAATGCCACATTTGTCTATTGATGCATTTGCATGGGAGCAAGAAAATCAATTTACCATATTATTTGTGGAGAAGCTTGCAGAAAATGGTTTTATGGGTGCAGGGTTATCCAAAACACACAGAACGCTCCATTTTTCATCATGGGCTCATCAAACTCCTAATCCTTCATCATTTGCAGCAAATAGGGCAGAGTTGGGATCAATTTCTCATCGAACAGGGTTTTGAAATAAAGAAAAAGAAGAAACCCTCTAAGGAGAAAGGCAGTGAAACAAAATTTCCAGATAAATAGGTACAGGATAAAGATTTTGAAAGAAGCGATGAAGCAGGGCAAACCACATCAAATGTCACTGAAGGTAAGGCCACCTTTGACCAGTCCAGTGCACTAAAGCCTGATATGTTAAGTTTGATTGTCAAAAACCCAATTGCTAAGGAAGATGAGCCAATCAAAACTATAAGCATAAAGAAAGTGGATTTAGGGCCGAGGACAAGGTCTAGGACTAAAATGGCCACAGAAACCAGATTGTTGAAAGAACCCACAAAGGGAAATGAAATTGTCCCAATCCATGATTCTCATAATGACATCGATAATCAAGAAATAGAAGTTTTCATTTCTGAAAATGAAAAGTTTATAGATATGCAGACAGATATGGGACATATACCAGAGGCACTTTTTGAAACAAGCAGGTGTTGAAATATTGTAACTTCAAAGAATATTATATTTGTATATTATTTATTCCGGAGATGTTCCATACCTCCGATGTGATTATACTATAAATCCGGAGATGTTTATTCCTCCGAGTTGGTTGTGGTAACTAGGATTATTAGACCCACCATGTGGGGGTCGGCCCAGTCAATTGTAGTGGGGTATTTAACCCATTGGTTAAATACGAGCCTACGTGTACCTGTGTAAAATACATGTCAGTGTAGTGTATAAATCGAGGAGGTGTGTTCCTCATTTTGACACATTCACTCACTTGAGGATAGCGCACTTGTGGAGGAGAGGTCTGCTATTGTGGAGGAGGAGATCATGTCTCAGGGTTTCATCTTTGTATATTGCTGGTCATCTATATTGAGGAAGCTTTGCTGGGTTTTCTACCCCATGAGGGTTTCCCAGGATAAATCTCTGTCTTTTGTGTTTATGCTGTGCTTGTTGTTTCTTCAGTGATCCTGTATATGCTATTATTGTGAAATGGAATGTAATGCTGCTATTTTCTGTCTTAGCATATTAAATCTTAACAGCAGGTTCATGCCAGAAATCAAGCATCAAGCTCTAAGGGAGTAAAGAAAGAGGATGTTGCAATGGGTGCAGAGGAGATGGAGACAGTCCCTGAATTGAACCAGGTGAAGAAAACCATGCAATCTTACAAAGAACAATGCTAGTACCTGCAAAATATAAACGAGAGCTTAATGTTGGCAAATAAAAGGCTTCGAGAAGACTTGGGGTAGAAGGATGCAAAGTATCAGAAGTTGGCAGCCATAAAAAAAGAAACATTGCAAAAAAAGAGAGCCTTGCATAAGGACAACAAACAAATGAAGATCCAGCTAGACGAGTTGCAAGGGCAAGAGCACAACGTAGATTCTGAATATACCGGGTTACAAAGAAGATCTCAAGTTCTAGATGACTTGGTTGTTCTAGCTCAATCATCCAGAAGCATTTAATTTATTTGCTATGATTAGGTGATAGGATTGCATAGGTGGCAAGTTATTGTGTTTAACTTTACTTATGTTAAGGATTCAAAAGTCTAAAAGTTAAAACTCTGTTCCATTTTTTAAGGGATCAGATTCGATAGAATAGGATCTATTAATTGTTTTATTTTGAACAAATTTTGTATATATATGAGATAGAAATGAAATAGAAGGGGTTGGAACCTGAACGACATGATGGAAGTTCAGTCTTAGAAGTTTTATGTAGAGGCATGTATGAAGTTTCTTATGTTAATATATTCCAGAAATGATTGTTTTTGAAGTAAACTATAATCTTTGAGCCTGTTTTATTTTAATCTATGAAGTATATACTATCATTATTTTGTCAATTCATGGTCTCAATTTCATGTTGCGATTCTCTTGACTAGTATACAACTATGCCCCAATTATAAAATGAAATTCGATGCTCTTACATTTGTACGTTTATGATCACAGTCATTTTCTGTTTCTGTTTTGATATTGAAATTTTATATTATCCCTGTCTTCTATTTCTGATTATCCAACCTAAGTCATAACTTCATTTACCACCAGAATTACCTATAATTACTGTGTAGATGTCCCATTCCTACCATTCAAGATTTCCTTAAGCTTGAACCCCTGTAGTCTAGGTTGAACTTTAGGGATAACATCTTTTGGCGCCATTTCCGGGGACAGAGAAATGAAAGTATATCTTCCCTGGGTGTTCGACATCTTTATAGCTGATTTTGAGAGGTGACAAGATCAGTACATTTGTTTACAGACTACATTCACCTGACAGTTAGAAAGTTACAGTGGCTTCAAAGCCGATTGGTACCAGAGGAAATCCTTCATCTCCTCTAAATGCAGGAGTTTTTGATCCATAAAATATTATAAGGGATGCTAGAAGAAAGTTAAATTATCCATCATCCAGTGATCCTCAGCTTTCCATTATTGATACAGATCTAGGATCTTCCTCTTCAGACCTTGTAAACAGCCAAGAAGAAAATAAATTGGATTTATCAGTCTGCATTCCTGAGGTTGATGAGCTAAATCCAACACAGGTTGGTGATTTTAACGTTTATTCAAATCCTCTATCTATAGAACATAAACATAATCCTGAGGAAGTGTTTAACTTGAAATCTTTAACAGAACCTGAGATACCTCTTACAAGTAGGATTTTCATTGGCTAGTTGAAAATCGAAGTACCTTCCCCTCCACATACCAAACCACCATCTCCACAGAATCAGCCATTTGTTCCACAGATTTCTCATTCATTAAATATGGCTGGCCAACCCCCTGATATGATGGACCGTATGGTAGCAGCTAGATATGCTCCATTAGTTATGCCTCGACCCTTAAACCCTTTTCCTGGTGGTGACTATCAGAAATACTTGCCTAGGTTTGATGGCCAGGGTGGAAGAACTGCTGAAGAACATTGGGATAAGTTTTGTAGTTATGCTGATAACTACAACATTGAAGCTAGAGATATTTGGATGCGAATGTTTGTTCAGAGTCTAGATGGAGAGGTTAGAAAATGGTTCAGGGAGTTACCAGCGAATTCTATAGATGGTTTGGAGGAGTTACACCATGTGTTTATCAGACAATGGGGAGATACAAAAGATTATCTCTACTATTACACAGAATTCACAACATTGAAAAGAAAACCTGATGAAGCAGTTGCATATTTTTCCAAAAGGTTTAATCAAATGTATAACAAGATTCCCATAGAGATTAAACCCACTGAACCTGCAGTAAAATTGACTTATGCCAATGCTTTTGATTATCAATTTTCCTTATGGTTGAGAGAGAGAAAAGCTGTGTCTTTGATGAACATGCAGGGTGCAGCCCTAGAGGTTGAATATAATATTTTGGCATCACATAAACTTAAAGAGGAAGATGAAGGCCAAAAGACGGATCGAAAGGGTAAAAAGGAGATGATACCTTCTTCTTCTTTTACAAAGGTTTCAGACAGAAAATATGATGAAATGCATAAAACCATAAAAGATTTGTCTGCAAAAATTGAGAGATTGGAAATAGAAAAGAAAAATCAAAATAGGCCTACCCAGGATAATGACAACAGAAACCAAAATCAGTTTAGGCACCCTTATCCTCCTAGATTCATTCCCAGAGAAAGAAGGAACAATGACATTCAAAGGGAGAGGAGAGAAAATTAGGATCAGAAGATTCAGCCACCTTTTCAGAATAATTTGATAAGAGATGATCATCATTATGAAACAGTAGTAGAAGAGATTGAAGAGTCAGAGCATGGTATTAGTTAGTTAGATGATGTGTATGCTTCTAATTTTAGAACTAGGGATGATTATTATGCTGCAGCAGAGCTTGATTATGAAGAAGTAAACCTTAATGAGCAACAATCTGAAATCTGTCAGCGGGAGCAGCAGAAATCATATGGACTGGGCTCAGGAATAAAACCAGCTGCACCATTCAAAAAGAAGGTGAAATTTGTGCCTACCAAAGAAGTATTTCCTTCTAGAGAACAACAAGAACCACAAAAAGATAAAAACAACCCTGTTAAATCAGTAGAGGTGGGAAATTTTCCTGGTTTTGATTTGGAGCATGAGATAAATAAACTCAAGGTCCCCATCCCTTTAACTGAATTGATAAGGAGCAGATCTTATAGAGAACCTACCATGAAAATCTTGAACTCATCACCTGTTCATGCCTCAGAAGATGTGATAAACTTGCAGGAGAAGGATCCCACCATTATCACTGGTTCGAAGGCTTCTGACCAGTCAGACATAAAATCCTATTATCCTCCACCATTCTATATCACACTTACCATACATGACCAGATGTTGCATAATTGTCTTTTGGATTCAGGTGCTTCACACAATCTTATGCCAAAGGAGGTTATGGAAGCCCTAGGATTATCTGTCACAAAACCCTATCATGACTTATATGCTTTTGATTCTCGAGCTGTCAAATGTTTAGGAGTCATAAAAGACCTTGTAGTCAACCTTTCCCAGTTACCCATGAAAAGTATTCTTATGGATGTAGGAGTAGCTGATATTTCTCCTAAGTTTGGCATGTTGTTGTCAAGGTCATGGGCTAAAAATATAGGTGGCACTTTGCAAATGGATCTATCATATGCTTCAATTCCTATATTTGGAGGTGAATATAGAAGATTATATAGAGAGGTGCAATTGGCATTCCTAGTAAGTGATGACAAAAATCCTACGAATCATCCTATTTATACAATACAAGAGGATATGGGTTCATGCATGTTACAGGTAAATGATGATGCTGCAGGGGTTTTGCAAGTTAAGAAAGATATTTCAATTCAGTGCAACACAGAAGAACAGGAAGGCATTTGGCAGATGTATTTTGATGGATCATCAAATAAGGATGGAGCAGGGGCTAGTCTGTTGTTGATTTCTCCTGGAGGTGAGATGATTTCATTAATGTATAAATTAGAATTACAAACCACAAATAATACTGCTGAGTATGAGGAACTAATCCTTGGATTGAGAGCTGCAAAAGATATGAATATTCAAAGTCTTGCAGTGTTTGGCAACTCCGAATTGGTAATTCAGCAAGTAAAGAGTATTTATCGGGTAAAGCAGTCATTATTTAAAGTTTATAGAAATGAGGTGTGGGATATGATAGATAATCTTTTATGTGCTTTCAACATAACATATATTCCAAGAGATTGTAATCAGACTACAGATTCACTGGCATTAACAGTAGCTTATTTCAGAATTCCAAAATTGACACACCTGAAGTATCCCATTGATGTGAGGTATAGACCAGCAGTCCCAGACGATATTAAACATTGGAGGGTTTTCCAAGATGAGCAGGAAATCAAATAATTTTTAGAATTAACTGAAGAATTTGCATATGACTAGGTTGATTTAGATGAAGATGTAGATCTGGCTGAATTTTCTAACCAGGCAAAACATGAAATTGCTGATCAAAAAATTCTTGATTTAAAGAGCAATTTTATCCCTAAGGGACTTGTTCCATTGGAGAGGTTGTTTTCAAAGAATGACATACTATTGAAAAATAATTTTCAGACCACTGAAGAAAATGTAATAAGCTATAATATTGGGTCTACAGCAGAACCTAGGATGGTCAAGATATCGAAGAAACTGTCAGAAAAGGAGAGAAATAGATACATCATCTTGTTGAAAGCATTCATAGATATTTTTGCATGGTCATATGAGGATCTTAAAACCTATGACACTAATTTTATCTAGCATAATATCCCATTGAAGCCTAATACTAAGCCTTTTAAACAAAAACTTAGAAGGCTTAATCCAGCACTTTTACCAGTCATTGAAAAAGAGGTGAAAAAACTACTGGATGCCAAGATTATTGTTCCTCTTAGGTATTCGTCCTGGGTAGCTAACCTTGTTCCAGTACGCAAGAAAAATGGAGAAATAAGGTTATGTGTAGATTTTCGCAATTTAAACAGATCATGCCTTAAAGATAACTATTCATTGCCTAAGATAGATCAGATTTTGGAGAGACTAGTAGGTGCAGAAAGAATTTCAATGATTGATGGTTTCTCTGGTTATAAACAGATTGCGGTTCAGCCGGAGGATAGAGAGAAAGCAACTTTTACAACCCCCTGGGGTACATTCATGTATGACAAAATGCCTTTTGGGCTAATGAATACAGGTGCCACGTTTCAGAGGGAAATGGACATAGCCTTCGTAGGTGAGAATGACAAATTTGTGGTCATTTATCAAGATGATATCACAGTCTTTTCCAAATCTGATGAAGAGCATTTGAAACATCTGAAGCAAACTTTCATGAAATGCAGAAGATTTGGGCTGTCATTAAACCCAAAGAAGTCTCACTTTGCTATGACAGAAGGTAAGCTATTGGGTCATATAGTTTCTGCAGATGGGATTAAAATAGACCCGAAGAGAGTGAAAGCTATTTTAAAGATTGCTATTCCTAGAAATAAAAAAGAAATTCAGTCTTTCATAGGAAAAATCAATTTTCTGAGGTGGTTTATCCCTAACTTTGCTGAAACTATTAAGTATATTACTGATATGCTTAAGAAGGACAGGGAGGTAAGATGGTCTGAGCAAGCTAAACAATCATTTGAAAAAATTAAGCAGGCATTGGTAGAAGCAGCTGTGTTGACATCCCCAAATTACACTAAAGACTTTGCATTTTTTTCATTTGCATTAGAAGAAACAATTGCTGCTGTGTTGTTGCAAAAAAACTCTGATGGCTTAAAACAGCCCATCTCATTCTTTAGTAAAACATTAAGGGATTCAGAGTTGAAATATACTAGTATGGAGAAACAGGCTTATGCCTTGGTACAAGCACTTAAATTTTTCAGGATTTATGTTCTCCATTCAAAAATTTTGGCATATGTTCCTAATTCAGTTGTTAAAGACATTTTGGTACAACCTAATAGCAAAGGAAAAAGAGGCAGGTGGATTGCAAAAGTGATGGAATATGATGTGGAAATTAAGCCCACTAAATTGGTGAAAGGGAGGGGCTTAGCTAAGCTTCTCTCTGAGTCAAATCATCAGATATTGGATCTGCATATGATGGCAGAAAGTTCAGAACAGGGCGAAGAACAAATTTATAACAGGTATTATGATTCTCCTTGGTATGCTGAAATTGTCTATTACTTAATCTGCAGTGTTCCACAGAGTTGAGTAAAAATGAATGCAGATCTGTAAAGCTGAAAACTCTCAAGCATGTATTGATTGATCAAGTCTTGTACTGGAAGGATCTTGGAGGAATACTTCTGAGGTGTTTGGATAGAACAGAAGCAAATAATGTCATTGATGAATTGCATGTTGGTGTCTGTGGTGGACATAAATATTGGAAGGCAACAACCTTTAAAATTTTAAGAGCTGGGTATTATTGGCCCACTATTTTCACAGATGTGTATCAACAGGTTAGGGCTTCTGAACAATGTCAAAAATTTGCAGGCAAACATCAGCTACAATCCTTACCCTTGGAACCTATATCAGTAGATGCTCCCTTCCAACAGTGGGGTATAGACTTTATAGGTGAAATTCATCCTCCATCTAGTGGCCAACATAGGTCGATCTTAACTGCAACAGATTTTTTCACAAAGTGGGTAGAAGCAATCCCAACTAGAAAGGCAACAAATCAGATTATCATTAATTTCCTGCAAGAGAATATTCTTAGTCGATTTGGATGTACTAGAAAACTGATTACTGATAATGCTCCTGCATTTAAATCCAAAAAAATGATAAAAATTTGCTAAAGAAAATAATATTTCCTTGAGACAGTCTACACCATATTACCCCCAAGGCAATGGATTAGCAGAATCCAGCAATAAAAGTATTGTGACTAGCATCAAGAAAATGTTATCAGAAAATAAGAAGAATTGGAATACCATGTTAAGATTTTCTTTGTGGGCAGACAGAGTTACAATAAAGAAGTCCATTGGAACTACCCCATTTCAAATAGTATATGGAATTGAAACAGTATTCCCTATTCAGTTAATGTCTCCAGTGATTAAATTTGTGAAGGAATTTGAGGAAGAACCAGAAGTGAAGAAAAGAAGGACATTCTAGATAATTCAGCTACATCAAGAAAGGGAAGCTCTCATGGACAAAGCTGAAATACACAGAAATAGGATGAAAGAAAGCTTTTATAAAAAGGTAAAAAAGAATGTGTTTTCAATGGGTGATCAAGTGTTAAGATGGGATGCCAGATATGAGGATAAAGGAAAGCATGGTAAGTTTGATGCTCTGTGGTTTTGACCATTCATAGTGGTGAATATTTTGGGAAACAACACTTTTGTTCTACAAACTCTGGGTGGTAATGAGATTCTAGGTCCAGTTAATGGACGCTTTTTAAAGTTGTTTCATACATGTTGAGATAGCATATTTCTTGTATATATTCATTGTATATATCAATTCAAATAAGTTTCAATAGACTCCAGCCCAATAAGACAGATTGCAGAAGGCACAGGTCACATGTTCTTAAGGTCTCACAGGGAGGACCTTATCCCCAGACAGAGCCAAATGTTATTCCTAGGGTTGTTCCTTAGGCTTATACAGCCCTTACCTCATTTTCATTTATTTCTTTTATTTACCTAGTTCATGCATTCCCCTCATTCTTCTTAAATTTTATGCTACCCTAGTTTATTTTTGTTATATTTTCATGATTAAATAAGACATGCTCTTGTTTATATTTATTTTCAATATAAGGTTTAATTTCTTGGTTTGAAAGGTGTTTTCAAATGTTTCGAAACTTTATAATTCATCAAATCTGATTTAAAGGTCAAACTAACAGCATATGCCAAAATTTCAAATCCGAAAATGCTATCAGTACTATGAAAAATGCTGTCAGTTTCACAGAAATGTCAAATTATGATTTACCAGGGGTTTTAAAGTTGATAATTATAATTTGTATTTATTATATTCCGAAATCAATTATCAAGGTGCATGTATTTAGTACCCATAAGGCGTGGTAGCCTATTTCATTTGACAATTGGAAATTGAACAAGTACACAGCAGTGATGGTTAATGAGTACGAGATTCCAGGCATCGAAGTTAGTAGATTGATGGACAGAGAAGTGTGATTTCGGGAATGAACCTTGCAGAGTAGGGTTTTCATTGCACACATATATTTTTGAATAAGCTAAGTATGGAGGAAACCTCACAGGTGCAATAAAGAAAGAAACCAGGTGGCTTCTCATGTAGAGACGAACCGAACAACATCCAGTGGCTCTTGCAATTCCAAGATCAACTAAGTTGATGAGAGACGCAGGCTGGCTGGTTTATTGTGAAAAACTACAGGGTTACAACCCCCAGGTGACTAGGGCATTTATTAAAAATTACAAAGATGGGGTGTTGATTTTAAAAGCTTCAGGATAATAGTTAGTGAACAGTTTATATCAAAGGTCATCGGCGTCCCAGCTGAAGGTGAAACCTGGTTCAAGCAAAAAGAATTCAAGGGAGATTCCAGTGAGTTTTTATTGCCTGGGTTTGAGGACTTAAATTGGCAGAACGGGGTTCATGTAATCCAAGTTAAACCTAATTGGACAATCCGTCTTGAAATGATGCAAAATTATATCACTTGTGATGGCTGTTTTGATAAGGTTCTCAGATGCCACATTTGTCTGTTGATGAATTTGCATGGGAGCAAGAAAATCAATTCACCATATTATTTGTGGAGAAACTTGCAGAAAATGGTTTTATGGGTGCAGTCATCCGAAACACACAGAACGCTCCATTTTTAATCATGGGCTCATCAAAATCCTAATCCTTCATCATTTGCAGCAAATAGAGCAAAGCTAGGATCAATTTCTCATTGAACAGGGTTTTGAAATAAAGAAAAAGAAGAAACCCTCTAAGGAGAAAGGCAGTGAAACAAAATTTCCAGATAAACAGGTACAGGATAAAGATTTTGAAAGAAGGGATGAAGCAGGGAAAACCACATCAAATGTCGCTGAAGGTAAGGCCACCTTTGACCAATCCAGTACACTAAAGCCTGATATGTTAAGTTTGATTGTCAAAAACCAATTGGTGAGGAAGATGAGCCAATAAAAACTATAAGCACATAGAAAGTGGATTTACGGCCGAGGACAAGGTCTAGGACTAAAATGGCCACAGAAACCAGTTTGCTGAAAGAACCCACAAAGGGAAATGAAATTTTCCCAATCCACGATTCTGATAATGAGATGGATAATCAAGAAATATAAGTTTTCATTTCTGAAAATGAAAAGTTTATAGATCTACAGACAGATATGGGACATATACTAGAGGCACTTTTTTAAAACAAGCAGCTTCATGCCAGAAATCAGGCATCAAGCTCTAAGGGAGTACAGAAAGAGGATGTTGCAATGGGTACAGAGGAGATGGAGACAGTCCCTCAATTGAACCAGGTGAAGAAAACCATGCAGTCTTACAAAGAACAATGCCAGTACCTGCAGAATATAAATGAGAGCTTAATGTTGGAAAATAAAAGGCTTCGAGAACACTTGGGGCAGAAGGATGCAGAGTATCAGAATTTGGCAGCCATAGCAAAAGAAACATTGCAAAAAAAAAGAGCCTTGCATAAGGAAAACAAACAAATGAAGACCTAGCTGGATGAGTTGCAAGGGCGAGAGCACAACGTAGATGCTGAATATACCAGGTTACAAAGAAGATCTCAAGTTCTAGATGACTTGGTTGTTCTAGCTGACTCATCCAAAAGCATTTAGTTTATTTGCTATGATTAGGTGATAGGATTGCATAGGTGGCAAGTTATTGTGTTTAACTTTACTTATGTTAAGGATTCGAAAGTCTAAAAGTTAAAACTCTGTTCCATTTTTTAAGGGATCAGATCCGATAGAATAGGATCTATTAACTGTTTTATTTTGAACAAATTTTGTATATATATGAGATAGAAATGAAATAGAAGGGGTTGGAACCTGAACGACATGATGGAAGTTCAGTTTTAGAAGTTTTTTGTACAGGCATGTATGAAGTTTCTTATGTTAATATATTCAAGAAATGACTGTTTTTGAAGTAAACTATAATCTTTGAGCCTATTTTATTTTAATCTATGAAGTATATACTGTCATTATTTTTCAATTCATGGTCTCAATTTCATGTTGCGATTCTCTTGACTAGTATACAACTATGCCCCAATTATAAAATGAAATTCGATGCTCTTACATTTGTACGTTTATGATCACAATCATTTTCTGTTTCTGTTTTGATATTGAAATTTTATATTATCCCTGTCTTCTATTTCTGATTATCCAACCTAAGCATAACTTTATTTACCACCAGAATTACTTATAATCACTGTGTAGATGTCCCATTCCTACCATTCAAGATTTCCTTAAGCTTGAACCCCCGTAGTCTAGGTTCAACTTTAGGGATAACACCTCCATTATTTTGAGGTAATTTCTCGTTGTAATACCATTTTTATTTAAATAAAATAATAATAAAAATATTTCTCTACTCCTTTTGTTTGCGAAAGAGGAAAATATTAGATTAGATTAGATTTGTATACATTTGTTGCACATGATTCTAGTTTCTTTTACTATTGCTCATACAATTTTATTGTAGTAATTTTCTTCATTGTTTTGTTTATTTTCATTTCCCATTAAAATTGTTACTAAGACTTCGATAAGTCTTAGTAGGTGCTTTTTAGTACCAGCTAGTGTGAAAACACTAGCTACAATTTTGGTGACTCCAACTAGGTCAATCTTCATGGATCTATGGTTTGGTTAGACTAGTTATTCTTTCAATTTTTTCATTGCTATTTTTCTAGTTTTCAAGGCCCATTTTGGTTAATGTTAGAGGCATCTAACACCTTTTGTCAGCTTTGGCATAGGAAACTGACCTGTACTTGCTAGTTTGGCCTCTGCCAATGCAATACTCTTTCAAAAGCTTTACTTTTCGGCCTGGGTCGCACTTGTCGACCCTATTTCCACAACCCAAGCGACACATTTCATCTCGAAAAGCATGACCCGGCTCCTCCAGGCCAGATCACAAATTTTCTCTCGAACAACATGACCCAAGTTGCAGCTTTAGCCAAGAAAAGAGTGGCCCAAGTTGCAACTTTTCCTTCGAAAAGTGCAACCCATCTCTTTTTTTCTGGGTCTACAGCCCTGTCGTGACTTTTTTTCCAGATTGTTGTGTCCCAGGTCATGGCTATGTCTTTGACACGCACGACCTGCACTTTTTTTTTATAGCTATTTTTAGCCCCTAAGCCCCCCGTTCAATCTCTTCCCATTGTATCCTGCTATGTTTTTATGCTGAATTTTGTTTGCAAAACCCATTTTAATTTTTTTGTCGCCTTTATTTACTTGTTGTAGCATGTGTTGAATCTAGTTTTTATGACCATAAAGTCACATTCTATTCCAAACAGGTTGCTACACTTCATAAAAATACATACAGATTCATTTCACTTTCATTTCTCTTATTTCAGAAAGTTGTTTGTTAAAATCATGCTTTGTTTCATTGAAAATTAGATGCTTGCTTGTCATTAAGAAATCAAAATAAACAATTTATTTTTGTTCTATATTTCTATTTCCAATTTCAGGATTTATTTTCTAGTTACTGACCACATCAACACATGGAGCACACCTTAATATTAAATGCTTGGTCCATAACCCCAAGTTGAGCCTAAAATTTACCTTAACTCCACAACATCTTAACCTCACTTGAGGCATAAAAGAACTTGGTAGCTAGGTAGGGCACTAAGGATAGGATTCCAAACAAAACCCCTTTGCAACTTACATCTGAGACATAATTGTTGTCCTCTAGGGTACCAAAATCCTCTGGCATTGGCATGGTTGACACCAATTTGTCGGGGGGGACTCTCCTTTAGGAGGGAAAGTGGCAAGATTGGTTCCAGAAGTCCAGGTGGAATGCCACTCTCCACTCTGTACTAAAGGAAACCAACTCGTTGTCCTCATTGCACATAGTGGAAACCATACTGGTTGTGCAACGAACAAAGCACTGAAGCTACGGGAAACCTTTTTGGACGTGCTTTGAAGGAGGTAGCTTAGTTGCCATTCTTTTTAGGGCTCTTTTACCCAAGATCCCTCTCAGTATGGGCATATCCCTTAGCCATTTTGGTCTTCCATTTTGTATCGTCTGACTATGGATTCCATCACCCTACAAAGGATACAATTTGCAAGGGCTTCCATCTTTTATATATGTGACTACTTGCACTCATACCCCATAGGTTAGTGGGTCATTTTCATTTTGATAGCTAGTGCTTCTTGTTGGTTTTCTGACCATTTTGTGGCCGCTCACTTATTGTAGCACACGGTTGCAACGAGTTTTTTGAACTTGTTTTTTGGCCTAAGTGCCCATTTTGTTAAGGGTTCCCCCCTTGCACACTCGGTTGCATTAGGAATTTTGAGCCTATTTTCATACCATACCCATTTCACATTCAAACACATGTCACCATTTCTCCCCCAAGATACTCCCGTAGAATTCTGGGGTAGTCACCGCAACATAGTCCTCTAGACCCCACTCATTGGACCCCCCTTTGACACACCTCCTCATCTTTGGAAATTTTTCGCGAGGAAATTGAGTTCACATTTGACTCTTCCCAGTCCGATTCTTCCATACATTCAACCACACGTAGCATGAATCCTGACCCATTTTATTGTGGTATCATTGGTGATGGGTGCGGTAATGGCCTAGTAGACATTGCGACAACCATTTTAGATTTTAGCTCCACGGGAACCACTATTCCTAGTAGCATTGGACATACTCCCACCACTGCAGTACATATGGTTATTGGGTCCATACCCACTAGTAGCGGGCCCACTCCCATGACCTGCCACCATATCCATTCTTTCTGGTAGCAGTCCCACCCCCATGACTACCATCCCTCCATTCACTAGATTTATTCCTAGGGGCACTGGCCCCTCCATCCAAGTTACACCGACTCCTATCATCAGTTCTATAGTCCCCCTCATGACGAGCAATGTCTCTCCACCATTTGGTGGAGGTGGACCCACAATTACCTCTATGGCCAACACACATGTTGGCTCTACCATGTCACATCCTATTTCTAGTTTGCTATTAATATCAAGTCTTAATATTCCTGACTTAGCTAGATTGACTAATTACCCTATTCAACATGACCCTATGTGCCCCCCTATGCATACCAAGATCCCTTTGGGCGTCCCTAAGTTCGAGGGGAAGGTTGAGGAGGACCCTCATAATCATATTATGTCCTTCCACTTGTGGTGTTCCTCCAACTCTATAGTGGATGAATCCATTCGATTACGTATGTTACAACG
The DNA here is from genome assembly GCA_027924585.1 of Larix kaempferi. Classification (NCBI taxonomy): domain Eukaryota; kingdom Viridiplantae; phylum Streptophyta; class Pinopsida; order Pinales; family Pinaceae; genus Larix; species Larix kaempferi. The sequence goes on from BSBM01000071.1 coordinate 5,396,383, forward strand.
TACCTTCACTGGTGATGATGCCAAGTGGTGCATTGATCATCCCCATGGGTTGCATCCCTAGCCTTGACTTTCTTGCAGTTCTTCCAGATACCAATTCATTATGATGTTGGTGTCAAGATCCTTCTTTCTTGTAGAAAGAGTACAGATACCCATATCATGGACCACATCGATGAGTGGTGTAGACGCCGAAGTCTATGCAAGAGAAAATTAGATGATCGAATATTTTTAGATTGGTTCTCAAAGTCTCTTATCCTAGCCATTGCCAAGGATGTGGCATCAAAACATCCTCAAACAAAATAAGAGGCCATCCTCAAATCCCAATAGTTTGACTTTATTTATGCATAGTCGAGATACATATATACCATTCTTCCTGACTCCCCTCATGGAAATTCATCTCGAAAGGATACTCTAGGGGAATCCCATGCCACCAATGGGTTCATCGGTTCTGTCGCAACCATAATTAAAACTTATGTTCCTTTGACGCCCACACCTACTCCTGCTTACAATACTGCCCCTAGTCCTGCACAGTCATCAATGAGCCATGGCCTTGACCTTTCATGCACATCGGATCACTCAGGAGGTACACCCCCATATGTTCCTCCATCCCCCACTCCACATGTCCATGGACCAACTTATCCGAGACCTAGATTTGGAAATAATTCGAAAGGGTATGATCCCCCTCCCGCAACCAACTCTTATTATCCTTTCCCCGGCCCACTTCCAGTAGCTCCTGCACCCACCCACCCTCAAGCTCCTCTTGTTTGACAAGGGCAAGTTTGTGACCAGTAGAACCAATAATAGACCCCAACATCCCCCAATAATTAGCAACGGAAAACTAATCAGAGACGAGGTAGGAACCATGAAACAACCAATGCCAAGGAAGGGGTGGACCACCTCCTAATCCCCTAGGTCATAATGGAGTGAATCCCACCAACCAAGAACCAAATCAACCACCCAAGCAAGGAAAGAACCCACAATTATGAACTAACCACCTGTGTTCTTTATGCATTGTCTATGGAAATTACATGCATCACTTCCTCCATTTGGTAAAATCCTATCAACTATGGGATGAATACAATCGTCGAAAGGCTAGTACTACCTCATAGGCACAACCTAATCCACCTCAGCAAGTGCAACGACCAATGGTGTTTCAAAACCCCTTACCCACTCAACCGAATAACCTTTGATTATGTACGCTACATCCTCGAGTCAACTTCTTAACTCAGGATTCCACCACCACTTAATGATATCTTCTGAGGTCAACCTCCAGACTTTCCACAATAAATATGGTTCAACTATCGAGACCATCCTAGAAGATAAGGTTGTTACATCTACCCCTATAGACTAGTCTTTACGCCTCCCTCCACCTCTTGTTCATGTGGCCCCCAAAGTCCCAAAATTTTCTTTCCGTCACATTGCAAAAAATCCCAATGCTTGAGTTGCTCCCAATTATAGCATTGTGGATGATTTGGCCCAATCATCCACCGCTATGTCAACCTTGGAAGTTCTCAGTAACTTGGTTGACGCAACGAAAATCCCTGATGTCAACCTTAGGTGTGATCGACCAATCTAACTCACTCTTGATGTTATTCGACTTGCATCAGTCCTAACCTTGCATGCCTTCATCCATCGTGTTTCAGATGCCTATCTCAATCAGGAAATTAGTAATACATCGATGCATTATCGATGAGGACCCATCTACATGTGTCATGTCCACCTTTGTTTGGAAGAAACTTGTATCCCCTCCATTGTATCCTTCCATAATGGAACTGTGTCCTTATGATGATGTCATGTAGTCCAACCACGAGGCCTTCTCCCAAATGTATTTGTCAAGTTAGCCAGCAAAACTGCTTTGATTTATATTGAATTCATTAACACCCAACTTGACTATAACCTTCTTTTAGGACGTAGTTACATGTATTCGAGAAGGCCATTTCCTCATCTATCTTCTGTCTCATGATTTTCCCTCATGAGGGGAGGATTTTCAAAATCGACCAACTAACCTACTATGACCCTAAAGGGTCATCTACTCTAGAAAATGTCCTCCCCATGGTCAACAAATCTACCCTCAACATGTCCATCCCATCGATTTCTTCCATGGGGATGGGTCTTTATTGTGACGCTCTAATGACCACCACATTTAAGGATTTTCCCCCGCCCCCCTCAACTATAGAGATATCAAACTTGTGTATAGTTTCTTTGAGTAAACCATTCCCTAAACCATAGCCTATGACTCGAATGATGCCCCAATCGCAACCATAGCAGCAATCCCAACCTCAACGACCATTAGCGCCTATCCATGTGGGGGACACCCCTATACACACAATTCCCTTCTTGTTCCCACTATTAGGAGTTTTCAGCATGACCATGATGGAAATGTTGAACCTACTTGGATCAACATTAGGGATTCATGTCTGGTAGTCACCTACACCAAATCCATTCCCAACCCTACAGGTTGTTTTACAACCGGTACAACCAGTTGACACTGCTAATCATCCACCTCCTGGTGTGTTCATGGTAATACCCTCCAACCCCACCCCCTATCCCGTAAATAATGATGGGGCAAGACTACAAAGACAACCACCTTGAAAACTGAACAAAGATGTGAATCCTGCTCCTACTGCCTCAGCTCAAGCAACTTTGCCTCACACTTTGTGTGATGTTTTAGGCCACACTACCAAGAATGGTCCATAGATTCCCATCCTCGACACTCACATGAAGAAGTTGGATGACAAACAAACATCCCGGTAGTTCAAGTACCAGACCCCCCTCAACCATGTAACAAATATTTACACACAAAACAGTCATGTGCGGTTCGTGGCCTCTATTGTCACTACTCCCACCACTACCTCGATTTACCAAAATATTGATCCATGTTGGATGACTTGCGTAAGCTATCCTTGGAGTCTGAGGTCACCATCATTGAATAAATCGACCCCCCAACATATTCCTCGACTCAAATGAACACCATTTATGTTATCTCGACCATGGATCCAACTGCCATGTCATCAACTTAGATTGATCCATTTGATCTCTCCACCCGATGCTTTCGATGTGACGAAGAAATACTCAAAGTGTTAACCGAACCTGACTTCCCCTGGGATGATATGCATCATCGTGCTTAGTTTATCACTGAGGATCCTACCACATCTGCAATCGATCAATTCTTGGTCGAGTCAAAATATTTTAATCCTCGTGGAAACATTGATTGGTTCAAGAATCCTATCCTATCCCTTGACGCCTTTGAGGAAGCTAACATGGCCAACAACTCACCCAATATCCAAGTGTATATCTCTATTAAACCTAGTGTTGTTGAAAACATCACAATAGGTGCCTCTTGTACTCCTGATGAAGTCACTTCCTATAAGAAACTATTCCAAGAGTTTCGCGACATTTTCGCATGGTCTTACACCGAGATGCCCAGTCTCGATCCTTCCATCATTGAGAATTGCATTGACACTTGGCCCGAGGTTGTTCCTATCCACCAAAATCAAAGAACCATCAATCCATCCAAAATTATGGCGGTAAAGTCCAAAATTGAGAAGTTGCACCAAGCTGGGTTCATATACTCAATCGTCTATACCACTTGGGTTTCTAACACTGTCTCATTCAATAAAAAACAAGGCACCATTTGTGTCTATACTGAATTTCAGGATTTGAGTCTAGTGTTCCCTAAGGATAAATTTATGACACCATTTATCGATCAACTCATTGATGCATGCACTAGCCACAAGGTCCTTTCATTCATGGATGGATTCTCTGGTTACAATCAGATTCATATCTACAAAGAGGACTAGTAAAAGACTATGTTTACCAGCCCTTGGGGTACTTTTTCCTATCGAGTTATGCCATTTGGCCTCAAGAATGCTGGAGGAACCTTTCAGCGGGCCATGACCTTTTGTTTTCATGATTTTATCCATATCATCTTAGTCTACTTGGATGACCTCACATCTCGATCCAAGAAAATATCTTAGTAACTAGAATACCTCCAGCAAGTCTTCCCACGCTGTCGAAAGTACGACATTCTTATGAACCCCATCAAGTGTGTGTTTTGTGTCCCTATCGGTCAATTGTTGGGATTCATTTTCTCCTAGAAAGGTTTCACCGTGGATCCATTAAAGGTTCAATCCATCCTTGACCTTCCATTCCCCCGCACCTTTTGCTAGTTGCAAAGACTTCAAGGAAAGGCCAATTTTCTTCGACAATTTATCCCATATTACACCACGAAATTCCATGGTTTCTTGCACTTTCTCTGGAAAAATGTTACTTTCATTTTCGATGAACATGAACAAGCTCTTTTCAATGCATTGAAACAAGCCCTGACTTTCACTCCTTTGATATCACCACTAGATTTCACGAAGGATTTTATCCTTTACATTTTTGCATCTAAACATGCCATTGCAGGATTTTTAGTCTATGTAGATGTTTCTTGCCAAGAGAATGTCATATACTACATGAGACAAACCTTATCTATCCCACCACTTCGTTATCTCCACTAGGAGAAAATTGCCCTAGTCGTTGTCTTATCAATTCATAAAATATGCCATTACATTCTTATGAGTTCAACTACAATAGTGGCAGAATCCAACCCTATGGTATTGGTGAGCTCCTAATATGGATGCCTAATGAGGGCAGCTTCTACCAAGAGCCTACTTTAAATGTCAACCCAGGGAATGTACAAACTTGAGATATGCATGCACTATCTGTGCTCTTTATAGGACAATCTCTTGTCACAGTTTAAAGGGCAGTATCTATGTTCTAAAGATTGTCTACTAAATGTGAGGGTTGTCTACTTAATGTGAAAACTGATCATGCTATGAAATTGAATACTGGAAAGCAATGAATCTGATTAAAAGAATTAAAGTGTTGAAAGCAGTAAATATGTTCTGAGAAGTAAAGCAGGGACTCTATTCTAAGTAATTAAAATGCTGAAGTAATTAGATGTTGATCTGTTCTAAGAAATAAAGATATAAAGATAGTAAATCTATTTGAAATAATTAAACTGTTGAAATAACTAAATGCTGAGAATGAAAATACCATAACAGAGCTATTTTACTATTGGGGAAACGAAGTCTGTAACTACTGTCTGCGCACACAAATTGAGTCTTGATCTATCTTATTCTACCAATCTAGAATTGAAATACGATCATTCTAATGCTTACCCATCTTCTACTAAGAAGTTAAAAGAAACTAATCACTATGAGAAACTACTGTGAACTCCAGATCTAACCATGACATTGAAAGCTAAGCTATTACACATGTAATCATGGATAAAAATATGTGTTTGCAAGAAAGAACCTACAGGCCTATTGACATCGTTTTACTGTACTACATAATGCATTCTAAACTACTACAGAAAACAATGACTCATTCAACGCTACCATATATCATAGAACTATTCATCAATGTAAAACGCATACTTGGAAAAAAATACCTGTAGATAGGAATCTCCTAACCTACGTGTTGGAGGGGCCCTCCCCATCCCGTACTCAGGAGAGAATAAAAACTCAGAAACACTTGCTGGAATTAATCATCAATCTTTCATTAATATGTAAAATCCATGTCAAAATAGAAGTCTGTACTTCAGTATCTCAATAGTGCAGAAAACGTTAACAATAATGTCTTTCACAAAAAATAACAGCAGGGACCTCTCGCTACCCGAGAGGTCCATATTTATACAATTTAACTCTAATCCTAACTGATTGTCTAAGTGTCGATTCATCTTGAAAGTGGGAGTGTGTCCCCTATAAATCAGGAAACAGGGCGACGAGCTTATGGTGATCCTTTAGTCTTCTACACGTCCTTCCTTTAATAAACCTGAACCTGCTCAATCATGCTTGGTTTTCATATAATCAGTTTAATTGATACGCATTCTAACATACAAGATTAATCATAAAAAAAATTTCATTAAATCATTAAAGTAAAACACTTTTCCCACAATTGAGTGCGTTTCGTTACCATTGCTTGAGCTAGACTGTGGAAAAAGGGTTATCAAAATACCTGAAAAATGGACCCATCATTCTCTCCCCTACTTGAAGGATTCACCCATCATTGGGTGACCTGTTCCTTTCGTCAATGACGTCCCTGATATCCCATGCTGCCACCTTAGGTGCCCCTTCTTGTCTGAGATACCCAAAAGTCTGATCCTCCCTGGCCCATGCCTTCCTCTCCTCCTCTTCATTAATTTGTTCTTTGAGGACTGGGGAAAGAAAGAATGGAGGATTCAATCTCATCCCAATCCACCTTAGTTGGTTTCTTGCCAGGGATTCTTTATAGAGTATGGTTTTGAAGAAAGCATCCTTAAGCCTGAGGGGGGAGTGGAGTTCTCATCATTTTAGATCATTTTCCACCCTACTCCACCTTTCCTTGATGGACTCATCAACTTCCTTTTGCGTGCTGCAGAGTGTAATGTCGAAGTGACTCACCACCTCCTGTTGTTTTTCCAGGAGAATGGGTATCAACTCCTCGTCCTAAGTGAGGATCCTATGATTATAAATTATTCCCTCAGGGTGAGTGGGCTCAGGTCTGATCATTAATGGAGTTTTCCATTTGGATGCCACATAGAGATGATAGTCCTGGGCTCGCTCAATTTCGTGGTTCATCCACGAACACAATGCCCTTAACTGAAAATCACCCACATATGGGTTTGGTGACCAGTTGGGCGAGCCAGAAACTATGAAATTGTGCAAGAAGAACTCACTCAATCGATCTTTCTCCATCTCTGTGGAGTTCAATGATGCATCAATAAATTACTTAGGAGTGCTTACCTCTATAGGGAGATCGTTCTTCAATCTCTGAAGCTGGAATTCACCCCATTTTTCTTGTAAACAAACTGGATAGACTGCCGATGGTTGTCTGAGGTCACACATTCTCTCATATATGCTGATAGTAGTGGCAAGAACATCCTTAATTTTGATAATTTTCTGGTCCTTCCTTGCCAATTTGCTCTGTGCTTCAGCCAAATTTTCTTGCAACTCTAAATTCTTCTGTTCCTGCCAGCCGGAGCTCTTCTGCATGGTGCATCTTTAGGATTTGTGTCTTCTCAGTTGAGAATGGGGGAGGTGTAGCCTGGCTTCCTGGCCAAATTCTTAATGTTGCCAACTCATTTCTGAGCCTTTCTAATTCTGCTCGTGCTTTAGTGAGCTAGGAAACGACCTTGGGGTCTTCATTACGTTCTGGAGGGTTTTCCTGAAAGTTACCTTGCTCCTGTAAGATCTTCCCTTCTCCTTTATCCATCTCTTCTTCTGTATCCTATTTTTCCTCTTCCTTCCCTTTCTCTTCTTCATCCTCTTCTTCTTTTTCTTCTTCGTCCTCTTCTTCATCCGTAGTGGGATCCTTTTGATCTATAAGAGGATCAATGTCATCATCAGACACATTGGTAATCAGGGGGCTGGGTTCCCTTTCTTTCTCCTTGGAGACTTGGATTTTACATACCTGTGTGAATCTCTTGCTGCACCTCTTCGACCCCTGACTACTGGTAGGAATATCTGGGTCTTATTTGGGGGAGTCCTCTTTGGAGTGTTTTATTTTGACCAAGGTGTCGACCACACTGTCCAAGTCGGTTTTTCTTTTTTCCCCTGATACAGAGGTGGTCTTAATTTTTGATTCAGGTGGCAAGGGCGTAGTCCTCATTCTCTGAACATCCTCAGCAGATACCACAATGAACTCCTCCCAGGAGAGCTCTGGAATTTGAGCTTTTAGGTCCTCAACAACTATTAGTTTGATCATCCCATGATGGGCCAAAGCATCGTCTTTTCCCTTAGCCACCTTCTTGCTCATCTCTGCTAGTGATTGGAGCAGGAAAAATGGAATGCTAATATTGTTGTTTGATGAAATGTGACTTTTGTGCCTGAGAAGCTCTAAAATATGAAAATGGAAAATGGGAACATAGCTTAATCTTCCAGTGCATGTAATATACCTTAGGACAATTGCAGCCATTTCATCCCATGGTGCTGGCATGGAGGGTCTCTTGACTCCATTTTTGTCCTCATCATAAACTTCTTCACGCTCAAAGAATGTTGCTTTTGCTATGTGGTTTGCCTCCCGGTCATTGCTGCTCCAATGCAGGCCCATTGGAAGACCAGTGTGTTTGGCTATCATGTCCTCATCCACTTTTATGCATAACCCCTTCACCCGGGTGACGTACTGTTCATCTTTTATATGCTTGAAGTTTCTTGCGAACTCCTGGGCTACCCCCATGTGGTATCCTCTTAGTCCAAGGATAAATGGAATCCAGCCTGAGTTGCGAATGATTTGCAGGACTCTCGAGCTTTAATAAATGGCACTGTGATCTTCCGGTTCACTCTTTTTAAAACCCTTCGTCATTTTTTCAAATCTTCTCTATAACCAAACAGACTAGGGCTTTGGGATGCAGTTTTATACTTTTAACTTGGTCGGGCTCTGCCTACGGGCTCAAGGAATGCAATGGTGGTTGCTTCTCGGGAATTCTGGGTGGTTACTTATATGCAAAATCGTGGAATATGCTGCACCCGAATTCACTGCCTTTCTGCACCTATTCTTTTCATCATACATGTACTTGCCACTTCTAATCCCCTATCTTTCATGATTGATCTCTTCCTTCTTATGATCGACCTGTGTACTTCATGTGGTGAAGGTTGCGATCATGATTTGTTGAGGGTGACAGGACTTTGGTAGCAATCATGAGTTATGAAGGTCATTCCACCATGCCGCCGATTTGAAATTGAAGCTGTCCTCAGTTGACTAGAAACGACTCTATTGTGGGAAAGTGGTTTATCGTAAAAATCAAATAAAATCATTTAGATATTACCTTGGTATGTATGCGTACCTGCATTGATGAGCTGGTCCGTTTTTCATGCACGGTGGATTCTGTAGTAATCGTGGCGGTGTTTGTAGTTGAGTTCTGCATGTCAGTAGTTACGTGCATAGGGTTCTTTTTTCGATATGCGCATTTTGAATTTGCTGAGAATGTGCTTTTGAAAATTGTGCCCGATTGTGCTTTATATTTGGATGATTGCATGGTTGGATCTGATTGGCTCCCTTCAATAACTTTGCAGGCTCTCTTGAATATGTTTGAAAAAGGTTGGCGTGGTGTGTCTTTGATGAATTCCGTAGTAGATGAAGACTTATTTTGCATGTAGACATGGATGGCTCGCGTGAATTTCTTTCAACCTCACTTGAATATATGGTAGCCTCGTTTGATTTATTTTTTAGGCTCGCTTGAATTGATGGCAGCCTCGCTTGATATAAATTGTTTCTTGGATGAATTGATGGCAGCCTTGCCTGAATGTTTGGCAGCCTTGCTTGTTATATTTTGCAGGCTCCCCTGAATTGTTGGCATCCTCGCTTGAATTATTGTGCAGGCTCGCTTGAATAGGTTGATGCCCTATACTTTCTGTTATTCCTTTGTTCTCTTTTTTGTTTTGTTTTGTTTTCTTTTTTTTTCTCTTTTTTTTGTGTGTGTTTTTTTTTCATGAAATGTGCTGAAGCTTACTGTGTTGGAGCATGCTCTATCAGCATCAATTGTTGCTGGTAGAGTACTTGTGTAAATTCCTCTTTGGAATTTGGTTGTTTGTAGATTTTTAGGCGGTGCCCATTCACGATCATGGGGAACTCATCATCATCAATTGTAATAATTCTCACAGCCCCATTGTCATAAATTTTCTGTATACTGTAAGGTCCAAGCCATCTAGTGGTTAGCTTCCCTTTGAATGTGTCAAATCTGGAGTCGTAGAGTAGTGCCCAATCACCCTCTTTGAATTTCTTATCCTTCAAATGTTGGTCATGCCATTTGTTTCTTTGCTGTTGGATGATTTCAGTATGTGTAAGTGCTTGTTGGCGGTGTTCATCCAGTTGATTTAGCTATAGCATGCATTCTTTTTGAATGTCTAATAGGTTCATATTTAGATCGACTGCAATTCTTAATGTTTTTACTTCAAATTCGATTGGTAGCATGACCTTTTTCCCATAGACCAGCTCATAAGGTGTGAATCCTATTGTTGTTTTCCATGTAGTATTGTAAGCCCAGACTGTTTCACTAAGTCTGTCAGCCCAATCTCTTTTGTGAATTTAGACAATTTTTGTCAAGATTCTTTCTAATTCCCTGTTGGTTACCTCAGTTTGACCATTTCCTTGAGGGTGGTAGGAGGATGACTGTCTGTTCTTTACATTGTTTCTTTTCATCAAGTCTTCAATTAAATTAGATGTGAATTGTGGTCCTTGATCCGAAACTACTTCTCTTGGCACCCCAAATATGTGAAATATATGCTCAGTAAAGAATTTGGCCACACTAGTTTCATTTGCAGCAGCCAGTGCTGCTACCTCGGTCCATTTTGTAAGGTAATCAGTGCATACAAGGATGTAGCTCTTCTGATTGGACTATGGGTTGAATGGGCCAACAAAATCAAATCCCCACTTATCGAATGCTTCTAAAGATATTTGTGGGTGTAGTGGCATTTCTTGTTTTTGTGTTGGCTTTCCCATCCTCTGGCAATCGTCACAATGGGACACATACTCATAAGCATCTCTGTGGAGTGTTGGCCAATAATACCATGTTTGCAAGATCTTGTAGGCTGTCCTTTTTGCAGCGTAGTGTCCTCCACAGGGTTCATTGTGGGTGGCATGCATTATGTCATGTACCTCATCTTCCCTAATGCACCTTCTAAGTACTTGATTTGGTCCATGTTTAAAAAGCATGCCCTCTATCCATGTATATGTGGCACTTTGTCTTATTACTTTTGTCCTTTCTTTATAACTATAATGTTCTGGAAACTTCCCGGAAACCAAATAGTTTGCTATGTCAGCAAACCATGGACTTTTTATTGATATGGCAAAAAGGTGCTCATCAGGGAAGTTATCTTGGACCAATTCATTATCTATCCCATGTGTTACTCTTGACAAAAAGTCTACTATGACATTATACTTTCCTGGTTTATCTATTATAGTGATGTCGAATTCCTGTAGAAGTAGCATCCATCGAATAATTCTTGCACTTGTATTAGGCTTGTTCATAAGATTTCTGATCACTAAGTGGTCAGTATGGATAAAACTTTGGTATCCTGTAATGTAATGTTTGAATTTGTTGATTGCATGTATGACTGCCAGAAATTCCTTCTCTGTGACTGTGTAGTTGAGTTCTGCCCGAGCCAAATTTTTGCTTATATAGTATATGGCATAGGGTTTCTTGTCTTGTTCTTGCCCAAGAACAGATCCGATTGCTTTATCTGATGCATCGATGTGAATGTGAAATGGAATTTCCCAGTTTGGTCCTTGAAGTATTGGTGCTGTGATGGTTTTCTGTTTAAGACTTTCAAAGGCTAACATGCAGTTGCTTGTCCATATGAACTCATTGTCTTTTGTGAGAAGTGAAAACCTGGGGGTAGCAATTCTGCTATAATTCTCAATAAACCTCCTGTAGTACCCTGTCTGTCCAAGGAAGCTTCTCACATCTCTTTGTTTGACAGCTGGGGGCAGTGTCTTGATTACTGATACTTTGGCTTGATCCACCTCTACACCTCTCTATGATATATGATGTCCTAGAACAATTCCTTCTTCCATTAACAACCTACATTTGTCATTGCTTAGGCACAAGCTCATCTCAATACATTTTTTCAATATTAATTCAAGGTTTTCCAATGCCTGGTCAAAGCTCTGTCCATAAGGTGTGAAATCATCCATGAATACTTCCATTTTGTTATTCATAAAATTGGAGAAAATACTCAGTATGGCCCTTTGAAATGTTGATGGGGCGTTACATAGACCAAAGGGTAAGACCCTATAGGCGTAAGTTCCCCATAGGCATGTGAAGGTCATCTTATCTTGATCAACTGGGTGTATTAAAATTTGGTTGTAACCACTGAAACCATCTAGGAATGAAAAGTACTTGTTTCCAGATAATGTATCCAGCACCTGCTTTATAAATGGAAGTGGAAAATGATCCTTCTTTGTTGCTTTATTCAGCTCCCTGTAGTCCACACAAATTCTCCATTTCCCTCCTTTTTGGGGCACTATGACTAGTGGTGAGACCCACTCACTATCAGATATTGGATAGATGAACCCTGCGTCTAATAACTTTTGTAATTCCATTTTGACTATGTCTTTTACTGCAGGGTTCAGCCTTCTTTGTGGTTGCCTGATGGGAGTAGAACCTTCTTTGATGTAAATGTAGTGTTTGCAGATATCAGGATGTATTCCTTTCATATCTATATATGTCCAGGCAAATGCTTTACTTTGTTGTGTTAGTATCTTCATCAATTTCTCTTCTTGCTCTGGTTTTAAATTGGAATTTATGTTGACTGTCTTGCCAGGGTTAATTTCCACAACTTTTACCTTCTCAATCTGTTCTGGTAGCACTTCTGTCCATAAGTCATCCATGTTCTGTTTTGAACTTTCACCTGTTTCTGTAGAAAAAAATTCTTGAATAATATGATTGTTAGGAGATATATTTTGTATAAATCTATCTATATGGCCATCTTCATCTATTGCCTTTAAAGATATTGCAGCATCAATTGTTAGGATAGGTCGGAGGTTTTGATTTGGTGTGTTCTAGTAATCATCAATCCAATTTTGATATTCTAACTCTGAGGATTTCATTGTTGGTGGGTATATTGTTATCTTCTTCCTGGTATGTCCACTGGTGATTGTCATATTTCCTGATCGGCAACCTATGTAAGCGTCCTCAATTGCTAACCAAGGCCTACCCAGGATAATTGGATAGCCTCTAAGTTTGCTTCTTATTTTGATTATTATAAAATCAGCTGGGTATTCCCAGGACTCGATATTTATCATGATGTCTTTTAGCATTCCTTCGGGCTTCACAGTGGATGTGTCTGCTAGTTTGAGTACTATTGTAGTTGGTCTTACCATTGATTGGATTCCTAGGTATAACATGGTTTCTTTAGTCATGACATTGATTGTAGCTCCTAGATCGATTAAGCTTTTATTTATTTGCCTGTTATTTATGGTGACACTTACTACAGGACTACCAGGATCAAGATATTTAGGATTTATTATGACACCTAGCATCAAATCAGCCAATTGTCCCACTACATTATTAGCGGGTGGGTCACTCTTCCTTCTTCCTGGCTTCTTTAGGCAATTCTCTCTAATGAATTTGTTGCAGATGGGCACATCCCTTATGGCTTATAAGATTTGGATTTGGATGTTTAAGTGTTTGAATTCGTTTAAGATTATATTCTCTTCCTCTTCTTTTGTATTCCAGACAAGTTTTTCTAGAAATGGAGGGTTTCTATTTTGTGTTAGTGGTATAATTTCTTCCTCAGGAGGTTTTGGTTCATTAGGATGCTGAACATAGGGTTCTGATGTGTGGTCCTGAGCTTCAAGTACAGGTTGTTGGATGTTGTGTGGGGGTGTATTCTGCAACGTTTTTCCATATCGTAGGTTTATTTCATTTATTTCTATGGTTTCTACAACATAAGTTGGGAATTGTGTGATATCAGTGTTGTAAGCCTGTTGCTGTTGTGGGGGCCTGTTATTATTAGGATTTGCAATTGGTTGGGCTGGAATAGGTGGAGGTCTGGGGGGTGGTTGAGGTTGTGGGCGTCGCATAATGAGTGGCTGTTGTAATGGAGCCCTCCAATTTGATGGATTTGGGTATTGGTTTGCATAGTTTGTGGTGGATGGAAACGGTGGGGGGTATTGAGGATAAGATGGTGGATAATATGGCTGTTTATAGGATGGTTGATATGCTTGCTAGTTTTGTTGCCATTGGTTTTGATTTGGCTGTGATTGCCATGGAGTCAGTGCAGAGTTCCAATTTGGCTGGCCTTGATTATAGTAAGTTTAATTGCTCTGCTGATATGGCCTACCAAAATTATTCCTCCTCTGATTTATAAAACATAGCTGCTCTACAGTTCCTTCAGCTGCTAGGTCTTGAATGGCTGCCTTACATGAGGGTAAGAGGGGACATTTATTAGTGGAATGGTCATCGGTGCAGAGACCACATACTTCTATTATTTTTAAGGTGCACTGCCCCTTCTCATGCTTCTTCCTACAATGAGGACAAAATACTGCCAAGGCTTGGTTAATTTCATCCTGTTTCTTTTTTATTTGAAGAGCATCAAGTTGCGTGGCTAGGGATTGCAATATGTCAGTTTTCATGTCATCCAGCAGGTTTCCTAAATAAGATTTTGTAAGTGAGGATGATGATCCACTGGTGGTTGTATGTGTATCCCTCGTCCCATTCTTAGTTTTCCTATATCTCGAGTAGTTTTTGAAGATTTGCAAGATCTGGTCAAAATATTTTTGGAATATGTCTCCATCTCCAAGGAGATTTACGACCTCAAAATTCTCCTCTTTTACACCCCTGAGAAGGTGATCCGGATTTATGTGGGAACGAAACAAAAGATAGCATATACAAAATCATATACAAAGATATATTGCAAATAACACAGTGATACAGTAAACACGTATTCTATTAAATAGCGGAAATAAAACAGACTGTAAAATACAATAGCTAGAATGGTTGTAGCTATCTCTGAGAAGAGATGTGGCCGCTATGCTCATTCGTGCCAAGATGAATACAAAGAGAGGCCGAAAGGGCCTATTTATCATAAGCATGAGGGAAAGAATCCCAATCATCCAAAAACCTAACCCTAGAAGATGAACCGTCATAAAGTTTGCGGTCCCAAGGTGGTTAGTTGAACAGTCAACTTCCCGGGGTCATAACTTTTGCATACGATCTCCGTTTAGGGCGCTCGGTAGCCCATTGGAAAGGTCTAACCGAGATTTACAACTTTCGTCTGGGCCCAAATGCATGTCGTTGGCAACCATTTGGTCCCCCAAATCGCCAAAAAATGTCGTTTAGGGCCTCAAAATGGCTCCGGAAGTTCAGGACCCGAAAAACTGCTAAAAATAGTAATTTACCAAAATTGCCAGAAGACTGTTTTGAGCCAGTTGGAAGAGGTGGGCCACCACCGATATCCACCTGGATCAATCCTCCCTCCTTAGGAAGCAATGGTCTCCATTGCGTTAAATCCCTTATCATATGTCGAGCTGTGTGTCGATTTGAGCTCTTGGTGCGACATTTGCTGAAGTGGAAAGGTTGCCTTACTTTTACATCTTCAGAGGGTTGTAATTGTTGTTGATGGATGCGCTGGAGCTGTTCAATAGTTTTGGTTGTCGTGGTATCCTTGGTATGCACCGGTGTGGATGGTTTCTTTTTGGAGGGGCCCCTTGAATGCGTGGCCTTGCACTGTAGAGGTACCCAAATAGGCGATGCTGCACTAACTTTGTGTTTTTCTTGTTTCTGCTGAGTAGAAGGATAATCTGCAGAGGTTGTGGATGTCTCCGAGATCTAATGTTCACCTTTAGTGGCAATTGCGAATAGGGAAAATTTCCGAGTGTGGGAGATTATCTTCCTTCCCTGCTCGTTTGGGGTAGGTGCAACTATCTCTGGTATCCGATAGAGTTGTCCTCCCAAAGTGACAATGACACTGCGAGGTCGTGATTCATATACAGCATGACGCTTCCACATATATGGTTGTCCTAAAAGAACATCACATACTTCAAGTGGGGCCACATCACATAATACCTCATCTTTGAAGGGCTTGATGCCATATGGTAGGCGACATTGGTGGCTGACACGGATCCTTCGTCCTTGGCTTAGCCATCCAATGGTGTATGGTTGTGGGTGTGGCATTATTGGTAGCTCCAATCTCTTGATGACTTCTTCTGATATCAGGTTCTTCTGGCTGCCGCTGTCCACAACAAAGTGTAGGGGAATTCCCTTCACCCACATCTGTGAGTGGAAAAGGCGCTCCTTTGCCTCCGACTCTTCAGGTTCCTCTGGTTGAATCTGTGTAGTGGCGACCACGGCACTGGGTTCTGCATCAATGATTTGCTTCCCTTTTCGCGCGGCTGTGAAATTAGGTTCTGAGTCAGAATCAGAACTAGGATCTGATTCTGAAGCTTTGATCTCATCCACCAATGACTGTTTTGAGCGACATTCATCAGTGTTGTGCCAGGGGCTTTTGTGGAACTCGCACCACTTCCCGGTGTCCTTCTTCGTCTTTCCGTTACCCTTCTTCGCTTGTGGTTGCGACTGGTTGTCCTTTCCCTACCCCGTGTTCTGCGAGCCAGAGTTTCCCTTGCCCTGCTTCTGTGCAGGTCCGAAGTCACGCTTGTTCTTTTGCTGAAATTTCTGCTCGATTTTGACAGCATATCGATAGGCGGATCTGAGTGAAGAGATTTCCAAGAAATCCATCTCTGTTCGGATGTACCGGTGTAGGCCACTGCGATATTTCAGTACTAGGTGCCGCTCGGAGTCCTTGATACCTAGCTTTGTGCGCAAGGTATGAAATTTGTTGGTGTACTCCGACACCGTTTGGTCCCTCTCTTGATGCAGAATGGTCCATTTTGTGTACTGGTCATCATAGTTTCCAACAGGGTAATATTGTTCCTTGACGGCACCTATAAAAGAGGCCCAAGTGGGATTGGAATATTCAAACAATCCAGACTCGTCTGATGAGTTTTGCTCACAATAAGTTTCCCACCAATTTTTGACATGGGGGACGGCCTTAAGGAGCGCAAAGATGATCTTTTCCCTGTCGGAAAATTGGTGGACAGAGAAATACCCTTCTAGTAGATTCAACCATTTATCTAGGGCATCAGCATCGATTTGGCCTTCAAATAAAGGGATATCAAAATTAACTTGTACCTTGAAGGGAGTCGTATCTCCGAAATGGCTGCTCGTTGAGGGTGCATTTGCCGCTATTGGCATGCGTTGAAGGATCTGAGCGAAATTATCCATCATCTCATTCCTCTGTCGCGCGAGGGCTTCCTCGAGCAACAGCTTGATAGGATCTACTGCTCCGTCGTCTCTCTTTTCTTCCGCCATGGGAGGCCGTTTGGGGCGGCGAGAGTGGTCTTCCCCAAGTGAAACTAGTTCGAGACCCAACTCTCTGTATCCTAACCTCGTCGGGGGCATGCACCGAGAAACAATCAAAGAGCAGACTGCTCTGATACCACTGATCCGGATTTATGTGGGAACGAAACAAAAGATAGCATATACAGAATCATATACAAAGATATATTGCAAATAACACAGTGATACAGTAAACACGTATTCTATTAAATAGCGGAAATAGAACAGACTGTAAAATACAATAGCTAGAATGGTTGTAGCTATCTCTGAGAAGAGATGTGGCCGCTATGCTCATTTGTGCCAAGATGAATACAAAGAGAGGCCGAAAGGGCCTATTTATCATAAGCATGAGGGAAAGAATCCCAATCATCCAAAAACCTAACCCTAGAAGATGAACCGTCATAAAGTTTGCGGTCCCAAGGTGGTTAGTTGAACAGTCAACTTCCCGGGGTCATAACTTTTGCATACGATCTCCGTTTAGGGCGCTCGGTAGCCCATTGGAAAGGTCTAACCGAGATTTACAACTTTCGTCTGGGCCCAAATGCATGTCGTTGGCAACCATTTGGTCCCCCAAATCGCCAAAAAATGTCGTTTAGGGCCTCAAAATGGCTCCGGAAGTTCAGGACCCGAAAAACTGCTAAAAATAGTAATTTACCAAAATTGCCAGAAGACTGTTTTGAGCCAGTTGGAAGAGGTGGGCCGCCACCGATATCCACCTGGATCAGAAGGACAATCTTTAGTGATTCAGGATCCAATGTGCAATGGCAGGCTTGTTTGTAGCTGAGTTGAAATCTTTGGGCATAATCTTCTAATGACTCTCTATCTCCTTGTTGCATCCTAATGCTTTCATCCCTAGTATCTTTGGCCTTGCAGTAGTCCCTATATTTTTCTAAGAATGACTGTTTCATTTGATCCCAGCTAAAGATACTATTTCCTTCAAGGCTCATGAACCACCGAAGTGATAGGTATTTTAGTGTGGAAGGAAAAAGCCTAAGCTTTTGTGCATCAGTAGTGTAATCAAATGATCTGCAAACTACCTCAGATTCAAACAGGAATGTGTCGGGATCCTCTGAAGTCAACCCATGAAAGTTTGGCAGATTGTTAGGATTGATGTTCTTCATTCTGGCATCTCCAAGAGGTATGCTAATGAGAAAAGTGAAAAGCTCCCTAGGTTATTCCTCTTCATTTACCATTGAGGTGTTTGAGCTGGAACTGGTAGTGAAGTTGCTTCTGTTTGGATCGTATGTGGAGTCAGTCTCGTTTTCAGAGTGTAGAAATTCAAATTGAGAATGGTCAGAACTGTTATTACCATTGTTGCTCATGGAATGCTTGGGCAGAAAGCGGCCAAACCTATCCCTTTGCCGACGAGGCATTCATTGGTAGAAGATATTTATGTTTTTTTTTATGTAATTTTTGTTTCCTTTTTGTGGTTTTTAGGTGATGTCTCCTAAAAGATTTAGCATCTCCCCGGAAACGGCGCCAAAGAGTGGTGAGCTCCTAATATGGATGCCTAATGAGGGTAGCTTATACCAAGAGCCTACTTTAAATGTCAACCTGGGGAATGTACAAACTTGAGATATGCATGCACTGTCTGTGCTCTTTATAGGATAATCTCTTGTCACGGTTTAAAGGGCGGTATCGATGTTCTAAAGATTGTCTACTAAATGTGAGGGTTGTCTACTTAATGTGAAAACTGATTACGCTACGAAATTGAATACTGGAAAGTAATGAATCTGATTAAAAGAATTAAAGTGCTGAAAGCAATAAATATGTTCTGAGAAGTAAAGCAGGGAATCTATTCTAAGTAATTAAAATGCTGAAGTAATTAGATGCTGATCTGTTCTAAGAAATAAAGATATAAAGATAGTAAATCTATTTGAAATAATTAAATTGCTAAAATAACTAAATGTTGAGAATGAAAATACCATAACAGAGCTATTTTACTATTGGGGAAACGAAGTCTGTAACTACTGTCTGCACACACAAATTGAGTCTTGATCTATCTTATTCTACCAATCTAAAATTGAAATACGATCATTCTAATGCTTACCCATCTTCTACTAAGAATTTAAAAGAAACTAATCACGATGAGAAACTGCAGTGAACTCCAGATCTAACCATGACATTGAAAGCTAAGCTATTACACATGTAATCGTGGATAAAAATATGCGTTTGCAAGAAAGAACCTACAGGCCTACTGACATCGTTTTACTATACTACGGAATGCATTCTAAACTACTACAGAAAACAATGACTCATTCAACACTACCATATATCATAGAACTGTTCATCAATGTAAAACGCATACTTGGAAAAAAATACCTGCAGTTAGGAATCTCCTGACCTACGTGTTGGAGGGGCCCTCCCCAACTCATACTCAGGAGAGAATAAAAACTCAGAAACACTTTCTGGAATTAATCATCAATCTTTCATTAATATGTAAAATCCATGTCAAAATAGAAGTCTGTACTTCAGTATCTCAATAGTGCAGAAAACGTTAACAATAATGTCTTTCACAAAAAATAACAGCAGGGACCTCTCGCTACCCGAGAGGTCCATATTTATACGATTTAACTCTAATCCTAACTGATTGTCTAAGTGTCGATTCATCTTGAAAGTGGGAGTGTGTCCCCTATAAATCAGGAAACAGGGCGCCGTGCTTGTGGTGATCCTTTAGTCTTCTACACGTCCTTCCTTTAATAAGCATGAACCTGCTCAATCAGGCTTGGTTTCCATATAATCAGTTTAATTGATACGTATTCTAACATACAAGATTAATCATAAAAACAATTTCATTAAATCATTAAAGTAAAACACTTTTCCCACAATTGAGTGCGTTTCGTTACCATTGCTTGAGCTGGACTGTGGAAAAAGGGTTATCAAAATACCTGAAAAATGGACCCATCAAGTATATCTATTGAGCCACCACCTTGTCTAAGCTCATTGGGCCAAATGGATTGGTATCCTCCAAGATTATGATCTTGAATTCATCACACCCAAAAGCACCAAGGAATTACCCTTGACACAACTTACGACGTGCTTACCATCTTCTTTTGCATCATCTCCGATCACGATCATTCTTCCCAACGAACATCTGTTTACCATTTCTTTGGATGACTCATGGTACGGAGACATCCTAGTTTATTTGCACACTCAAAAATTTGGATCTCATCTCAATCGTGATGAATGACATCACATTCTCCATCAATATTCTTGATACCTCCTTATCGACGATGTCCTTTATCGACATGGCGTCAACGCCTTACATGTGATGAGGTCGATAAAGTCTTGAATGATTGCCATAACGGAGCCTATGGTAGCCACCTCTCTGGTATGGTCACCACCCAAAACGTTATCTGCATTGACTATTTTTGGCTAAACCTCTTTATTAATTCCATAACAATAGTCAAACACTGTCACAACTTCCCACTCTTTGACGCAAAGGTAACAACCCCTCCTGCACTAGTCCACCCTGTCATCACTATTGGTCCTTTCTTCAAATGGGACATTGATTTCATGGAGTGTAATCATACCTCGAATGGCGGCTATAAATACATCATCGTGGCCATCGACTATTTCACTAAATGGGCCGAACCCATGCTCACATTTAACTGTCAAGCCGAGACCGCAACATGCTCTTTCTTGAACCATGTCATTACTCGTTTCAGGGTCCCTTTCCAACTCGTATCTAACCATGACAAATCTTTTGAGGATTTTGTCTAGAAGGAGCTATCTAGCCTACTGAAATTTGAGCATCAATATGCCTCTTCATACTACCCGTAGGGAAACAACCAAGTCGAGGCTATCAGCAAGATCCTCAAAACCACGCTCCAACGCATGGTAGATAAACATAAGTCCAACTGGTATCACATGCTCTTTCCATCCTTATGGGCCTACTACACATTTGCTAAAATTGCTATGGGTTTTACCCCATTTCACTTGGTGCACGGTGTGGAATCTGTTCTCCCCGTTAAGTGTCATATCCCAGCCTTACCCATAGCTATCGAGCTTCTGCTGAATACCTCTCCTTTAGAGAAATGCTTGCTCAGACTGGAACAAGTAGATGAGGATCGTCAAGCTTCCATCTAGATGATCGAGTTTTCTAGGCATCGGTACAAGGCCAATTATGAAACTCGAGTTCATCCATGTACCTTCAAAGAAGACGACCTTGTTCTTGTTTATGACTAAGACCATGGAAAAGGGAATTTTGAGTCTATGTGGCAAGTCCCTTATGTCATAAAAAACTCCCTCAACAAGGCGGCATACATCTTAGCAGATTCCAAAGGACGTCTCTTGAACAAACCCCATAATGGGTTGTACCTCAAGAGATTATACACTTAACCCCTCTAAACCCATGGATTCGATCTATATAGTTTTATTTCTTTTTTTTCACATTTTTTACGCTTGAGCCTTATGGTTTTATTTTGTGATTTTTACCAGATGGATCTCGCTCCCTCAATCCATGTCAGTTTCATCGATAATGCAAGTAGATTGTCTCCTAACCTCACCTTGATAGCTTGGGTGTTATATTCCCCTTCATACGAGGTTATCCACCTCGATGGAGTGTATATTGGTGCTACAACCAATAATTGGGTTGAGTATGATGTCGTGACTGGTCTCTTAACTGTTTCTCTCCAATTGGGCATTCGTCACCTTCATGTCTTTTTGGACTCCTAGTTCCTTGTCTCCCAGTTGAATAATTGCTACCGGGTACGTGATCCTTTCCTTTTTAGAACATTCCCACAGGCTAAATAATTTGTTAGAAATTTTGAATTCATTAAATTCATGCATGTCCCCAGTGTGATATTTTAGGATTAGGATCACTCAACAGTAGCAGACCTCACTAAAACTCACTCAAGAAGTGCATAAAGAAGAAGAAGAAATGGAGATTCAATAATCACTCATACACAAGAAATGACAAAAACTGTTTTATCATACATCAGTTGTGAGCTGGCACTCTGTAAAGTGAATAATAACTTAATACAATCAAATGAATTCGAATGCCACTAAGGTCATTCAAATTCTCCTCAAAGTGTGGCTTGGATAGCATTGGAGACATCATCCAAACCAGTGGCAGTAGTCACAATAGTCAAATAGTCAGACAAATGAGTCTAACTGAGTCTAACTAAGTGCATGGGAACTGATATAGGGAAGGAGAATCCAATGTGGGTGCATGAGGAGCTGTCAGTAGTCAGTATAGATGATCTAGTATCTCTGGAGGTCTATCTAAGTGGTTCAGTCAATCAAACTAGTGATCAATCCTCAGATCAAGGAGCAGATCCACTAATCATGGAACTAACTAAAGTAACTCCTAAATAGGTGGAAGAAGGCACACTTGTACTTCAGTGATGAAAACAAGGGCACATCAGTGGCTAGGAGGGATAAAACTGAGCAAAAATAGGCTCCTGGGGGCTGCAAAATAAGGACTAGGTGCTGGGAGACTACCATACTGATGACTGGATTCTTTTAATTACATGCAGATGACTGGATGTATGCATAATTGTATACATGCATGCAAAATATAAAAATGATGGTGAGAATATTCCAACACCCCCCCCCGCAAGCTATACTATGAGGAACAACTGAAATGGTAGGGCCATGGTAACTGAGACCAAAGGTCACCCCGTACAACAATCTAAATAAATAAAGTGAGGAAAGAGGGAAACCCCAGTGGGAAGAAATCCCCCCTCCAAATATAATGTGGTAGGATGATCAATCATGTACATCACTCACCCCAAATGGTAAGTGGACTTCTCCACCGAAGAAATATCTATCGGTAAGAAATGGATCGGTAATGTGAGAAGGATTAAACCTTCCATTCTAAAAATCAGATCTAGTCCTCCTCGGATCAAGTGGATCTCCAACAAGATCTCCAGCAGATCTAAGAGTAGTGGCTTCCCATCTAGGAAGAGGAGGATCATCAGGTTCTTATGGATCTGGATCTTCCATTCGCTCTTCTTCACTAATAGGTTCTAGATCTTCAGGGTCTTGTGGATCTGGATCTAGCATTCGCTCTTCACCATCTTCACTCGCATACTTTAAATCTGAACTGTCATGTCATGAAGATTCGCTCTCTTGGAGCTCATCATGCAATGGAGGTGTGGTAGGCAATCTCTCTTGCTCAACAAGATGAGCTTCATGAAGAGGCCATTCCTCAAATTGTACACTCCAATCAAGGAATTTTTTCATAGTAGAAGGATCAAGAAGCTTGTAGGCCTTTTCATTCAATGCATAACCCACCATAATACACTCTTTGCTTTGTGGATCTATGACTCTCATTTTCTCAGTTGGAATCCTTTCCCATGCTCTGGATCCAAACACTCTAAGTTGAGACACATCAAGTTTGTATCCCATCCATGCTTCGAAAGGAGTCATGTCTTTGAGTCCTTTGTGAGGAACTCTGTTCTGAAGATAGGTGGCACAGTTTATGGATTCTACCCAAAGACTAGGGTGCAACCCTTTCGACTTTATGATGCAGGTGGCCATCTCTTTCAATGTTCTATTCTTCCTTTCAGCAACACCATTCTGTTGTGGTGTATAGGGAACATTATGTTGCATCTCAATGCCCTCTTCAGCACAAAAGGTTTGGAAGTCACCCTTGATGTACTCACCTCCATTATCAGTGCGAATGGCCTTGATATTTCTCTCTGAAAATGTTTCTACAGAAGAGTTGAAAAATTAAAGAATCCAAATACTTCTGACATTAATATGAGAAAGTATACCCATGTAAATCTTGAATAATCATCAATAAAAGTAAGAATATACCTTGCGTTGTTCAAATATAGATCTGGAAATGGCCCTACAACATCACTATGAATCATATGTAGATGTTGAGAGGCTCTCATTGCCTTCCCCTTCTCAAATTTCTTTTCAGGATGCTTGCCAATCAAACAACCATGACAGTTTCCCTTTGCAAACTTGATCTTGGGCAGCCCTTCAACCATCTCTTTAGTATGCATGTCTTGCAAGTATTGATAGTTAAGATGCCCAAATATTTCATGCCATAGCCTACTCTCTTCATTTGCTTGAGTGTGAAGAGCATACTATTTAGAGAGAAATAGAAAATGGGAGAACTCATACAGTTTTGACTTGTGGTTGCACACACCTTTTGCAATGGTAGATACGGATACCACGTCTTGAATTTTGACCTCATTTGGAGAGAATATCACCCTCTTGGGCTCTCCAGTATGGGTCATCTGATATACTGAAAGTAGATTTGCAGTCAATGTAGGGACATAGAGCACATCTGAGAAGTACCCATGATCAAGTTTGATTCTTCCAATCCTCTCAGATGAGAGCTTAGAATCATTCCCCAACATCATGGATGGTCCAACAGTAGCTTAGAATCTAGTGAAGAGATCCTTGGAGGAAGACATGTGTCTTGATGCTCTAGAATCTATGATGAAGGAGGATTGAGTTGATGCACCTGCCATGAGGGCATGGAATCTCTCTTTGTTATCAAATCCAAATGGTTCACTCTCTTTCTTTCTAGCACATGCAGGTATTGGAAGTTTTTTTTTTCAAGTCAAGCCATGAGATCTATGGTCTTCTTCATACATGAGCTCTCAGGGTGATATCCTCGATTACAGTATGTGCACTTGGATTTTCCCTTCTGAGTTTGCTTGTCCTTCTTAGGATTCAAGACTCCATCTATGATCTAGATTTATGCAGGAATGCAACAGAATACACAAATACCCATAAAAACAAAGATGCAGCGGAAATTGTTGATGTATATGTAACTTCGGAATGTATTTCACCCATGTATTTCATATATGTATTTTGTACTACTATAGAGATGTTATTATTCCTCTATACGGAAGTGTCGTCATTTATATTGTAAGTGTCATAACTTATACTTGATGGGTTATTAGACCACCTTGTTGGGGTCGGCCCTGTATAAGTCATGTCGGTCAAAGGGTTATTAGACCAGCCTATTGGGAGTCGGCCATGTGGGTCAAAGGGTTATTAGACCACCAAGTGTGGGGTCGGCCTGGATTAAGTTAACCATGGATTAAGCTAGACATGTAGGCCCCATTAGTTTATTGGGCAGGACAGAACAAGTATAAATAGAGATCGAAAGATCTCTATTTGATCATTCATTCACACACTTCTCTCATTCGGAAAGTGGCGCACTTATGAGGAGGAGGCTCTGCTGCTAGGAGAAGACTATCTCTTGTATTTTGGTTGTATGATTGCTCTATCTATCTCTAAGGAAGTTATTGGGGTTTTTCACCTTTATGGTTTTCCCCAAGTAAACTCTGTGTCTCTTGTGTGCTTGCATTATTGTGTCCATGATTGATATGTTGTAGATTTGGTGTACTTGTTGTTCTCTCAGTTAAGATCCTAGATCAGATTGAAGTAAATTCTGAAAATTTAACATGGTATCAGAGCTAGCCTGAAAGAAGGCATGATATGGCTTGTATGACACTTGTTGCACTTACGATGCTAGGGCTTGATATAGAAAAAACCAGTCATCCTAGAACTTTCGCTATAAATCCATTTTGGCGAAGTTTTCAGACCTGAAACTTTTACAGGTCAAAGATCAGATCCCCATGTACCTTGTGTCCAAAGGAAACTTCTAATTCGTTGTACTTTGTGATTTATGATCTGTACAATATAGGGTTTCTGCCTCTTCCAGATCGCAGTCATAAACAGGTGACCTTGGAAAAAAGGTCATAACTTGAGCTAGGAAGCTCCAAATGAAATTTCATAAAAAGTGATAGGTAGTACACAGACTGTACTATCTCAAGAAAGTTTTTCAAAGGCTGAAGTTGAACCAATGACATGCGGCACGCCGTACAAGTTCACTCTCATGTTGTATCCCATAAAAAGGTCACGTTGCGACACTTGGAATAACTCTCTCTCAGAGAATCCAATTGAGGTCAAACCTATTGGGATGGAAATATGACAGGCCGGGATATCTTAGGAAAATGTTTCAGACCCTGTGGATCGAAAAATGCGGAGTTACACCAGAAACAATCAGGTACATATTTTTGTCAAAACAAAATTATTTTTTAGCACCTTCATTCATGGCTTCCGGAATTTAGGGTTTCGGAGAAAGTTGGAATTATTGTAATCAGAGACCACGGCTGAATGCTACTCATCAAAATAGAAATTTAGAGACCAAGATCAAAATTTTTGGTTGGGAAGAAGGCTGTTCTTGATCAGACCCTAGTTCAGGACTTTGATCAGAAAAATGGAAAATTAGGGCTTCTGTAAAAATGGAAATTTTTGAAATCTGTGACCACGGTTGGAAGCTCCTCAGAAAAATAGAAGCTTAGAGCTTTGGATCAAAACTTTTGATTGGGAAAAAGAGTGGGCTTCATCAAATCCCAGTTCAGGGTCACGTCCAGTGAATCCAGAAGTTTCAAAGGCAAAATTGAGGAGTGAAACTTTGCAGTTTTAAAATTCTGAATATACCAGCTTGATTAGCTCATCAAGGTGCATATTTCTATCCTTTTGGAAGTTTGAATTTTGGGGTTTCTCTGACAAACCCTATTACAGCTCTAGATCCAGTTCCTGCAAATCAAGTGGATTGGGTTAATCCTAGAAGAGGATGGATTGGTCACCTGCATAAGTGAAGAAGTTCCCGTTTCAGAGGGAGATGAGGCTAAGGCCTTACATAAGAATATTACAAGCGATCTCGACAGGTATGACTCATCGAGGTATGTTTCGAGATTTGTTCATAATTAAGTTTATGATATGTTTGTCTTCATGTTATTACGGTTAGAACAATCTTGATTTTAGATTTGTCGTATCACCTTAACAAAATTATGAATGCATGCTTTAGGGTGTTGACACTTATGATTGTACTAATGCATTATGGTGTTGTATGAGGTTTATGTTGTTCGCTAACATGAAAGGTACACCAAGAAAGACAAATCATGTTCTAGTTCAAGAACATATGATCATGATGACATGAATACAAAGATTCATCCATTGTCATGGATCACTTAGAAAATCTACTTACGAGGTATGTATAACTTGGTTCTACAATGGATTACTTATGAGACATGCAGGTTACTAGCACAAGTCATTGAAGAGAACCAGAAGACATTATGCAGGTATGTTAGACATAACTAGCTAGCATGCTAATCTAGGTATGTTTTTCCTATATCAAGCTAGAATCCTACCTTGTGTTAGGATCTTATACTGTTGTGTTGTTGATAACGATTATTCATGAAGTCATAGGTTTGAATAGTCATGGTTGTGTGCATATTATGCTTCTTACCATAATTGATGATATGACTAACCAGAAGAATCATGAAGGTATAGGTTTGAGGAATCACGGGTTTAGGCATATTATGTTTCTTACTTTAATTTATGATATGGCTAACCATAAGAGTCCTATATAAACCTTGAAATGCTTATTATTTCTATTTGAAATGATCATGACTATACATGCTTAAGATTATTGTGTTTTGATAGTATTAAGAATATACTAATGAATGTATGATTATGTATGATACCTCAATGATAACACAATGATGATACTAATAAGCATGCATAGTGATTAAGGATGGATATTAGTTCAAGGACAGGAAATCCAGGAAGAAAAGATTAAGAGGGAGGACACTCTAGTTGTTCCTGCAAGGAAGCAAAGATCAAGAAGGAGCACACTTCAGTAGTTTTTGCAAGGATGCAGATATTCAGAGGGAGTTGACCACTTCTCACAATCCACATCAGAATGGAGTTGCAGAAAAGAAGCAAAGACTGAGAGGGAGTCAACCCAACAAACAAACAAAGATAAGTATTTGAATTGTCATTACTTGCATATTTTATTGTTAAATAATATTGTTCAATAATGTATATACTGATGTTCCTAGAATTAGGTTGTGTATTATGCATATTAGAATAGTTGCATTGACGAACAGTATACTACTAATATACATGGGTAAGTGGCCTATGGCATTGCACAACATTCCATTGCTACTTATCTAGAATGAAACCTCTTTACTGACATGTTGGGATTTGTGCACACTCTTAACAATGTTCTGGTAGAGATTGGAAGGCATCTAGAAAGTTACGGGATATGGATAAATGTTGTATTGAAGCATTGGCTAAGATAATTACATGACTCTATGACATATTTCTTTATGTGTAAGAATTTGTTCTGAAAACTACGAGATGTTTTCTAATCATGCAATTTAACTTGTTGTGTAGGAAATATCGTATACCATCACCTACAAAAGAAGGACTACAACATTTGTTCAGCAACAAAGTTATCTATTGAAAATATTGAAGATATTGAAGTTCCCAGGATCTGGTAAGAATGCCATGATCGAGGAGTACCAGTCGATCATGAAGATGTTTGGGATGCACTCCCAAGACCTGAAGGGGAGTCTGTAGTGACTTCCAAGAGGATCTACAAGACCAAGCATGCTGCAGGTGGTAGCATAGTGACTTTTGATCCTATAGATAGATACACTTCCAGTAGATCCGTACTTGCTCTGGCTACAGTGATGAAGTGGAAGATACACCAGATGGATTTCAAGACAGCTTTCTTGAATGGTGTAGTTGAAGAAGAAGTGTATGTGGAGCAGCCACTCGGTTCTGAGACACATGACAGGGAGTCATATATGTGCAGAACTTGGTATGGTAGGATAGACAGCTGTCTATCCAATTTGGACTTTACCAAGAGTAAAGCGGATTCCAACCTTTACTACAAGGTTGAGGAAGGCAATCCAGTGATACTACTTTGGTATGTGGATGACCTGTTTATTACAAATGAAGATAGATTGATTGCCGACATGCAGCGGAATCTTGCTACCAAGTTTGAGATGAAGAACTTGGGGATGACGCACTATTTGTTTTTGGCATGGAGGTGTGGCAGAGTGCAAATGGAATCTTCCTTGGACAAGGGAAGTATTCAGTAGAGATCCTGAAGAGGTTCGGGATGTTGGACTGCAAGGCTATGGCCACACCTATGGCATCGAACCTGAGGCTTCTGTGTGATGCTTCATCTGATCCGGTTGATATCACTATGTATCGTCAGATGATTGAGTCCTTGATGTACCTGACGAACACGAGACCAGATATTTGCGTTGCGGTGAACACATTGAGCTAGTTCCTGACGGATCTGAGGAGTGTTCACCTGGTTTTTGTAAAGCATATTCTGAGGTACCTGAAGGGTACAGTTGATTATGGGCTCAAGTATGATGCGAATCAAAATTTTAACCTGTAGGGTTATGTTGATTCAGATTGGGCAGGAAGTGCTGCAGATAGAGATCAGGTGTGATCTCTTGGTTTAGCAGGAAGCAATCCTGCGTAGCACTGAGTACAGCCGAAGCAGAGTATGTTGCGACATATGAGTAGGTTGCAGATGTATTGACCAAGCCGTTGGCCAGAGTGCAGTTTGAGTACTTTAGAGAGAGGCTTGGTGCACTTCAGATCGAGGTTCCTTCCAAAGGGACGTGATGATTCTGGAAGATGCAGATGCACATGATCTTTTATGACATGGTTGATGTGTTCTCCCTTGGTCATGATGTAATTGTTGAGCCATTTTTCACATGGTGGTAGATGTGTTCTCCCATGGTGAAAAAGTAAGGGTTGGATCCTTCCCCGAATGGTGGTAGATGTGTTCTCCCATGTCGGTGATATAAGTGCTGGATGATGTGCATCTAGGCTGTGCTTCATGGACGATAAGATGATCTGAAGAGGACGATGTTATGATGATCAGGAGGATCATGGATGATGAGCATCAGGGAAATGCTCCAGTTACTACTCTGTATATGTATATGCATCATGTTGGATGCTTTTTATGATCAATTCAATCATTTATATGTATATGCATCATGTTGGATGCTTGGACCATGTATCTGTATATGTATCAGGTGGATGCTGAGATCATGTATGTTGATATGTATTATGGATACATCGTATGATCAGGTCGATCATGTATGATGATATGTATCAGGTAGATACTTGGTATGCATCAAGTGGATGCATTGTATGATCAGGATGATCGTGGATGACGAGCTTCTCCAGATGGCATGCATTAGGACTATGCAGTGATGATGATCAGGATGATCATGTGTACATCAGGATGATGTATGGTGAGTATTAGGATGATACTTTGCGGTTGTGGATCAGGTTTTGCAGATGAGCATGTTTGGGAGATCCTATAGGTCGGAGTTGTGTACCCGTAACAGCCTGGGATGCTCTTTCGAGACATTTCTCTTGGAGGACATGTAATTTGTGCCCTGGGAGATCTTCAGGTTGGAGTTGTGTACCCGTAACATCATGATATGATCTTGGGAGGTTTTGTCCTATGGCATGTAATTTGCTCCTGGGAGATCTAGACAGGATGAAAAAGGCCTCAAATGCTTCAGCCAGGTTTTTCCATGACCACATGTAATTTGCTCCTGGGAGATCTAGACAGGATGAAAAAGGCCTCAGATGCTTCAGCTAGGTTTTGTGGTGGACCACATGTAATGTGCTCCTGGGAGATCTGACAGGTAGAGCTGTGTGCTCGTAACAACCTGGGATGCTTCAGCCAGGTTTTGTGGTGAGATCACATGTAATGTGCTCCTGAAAGATCCGACAAGTAGAGATGTGTGCTCGTAACAGCCTGGGATGGTTCAGCCAGGTTTTGTGATGGGTCACATGTAATGTGCTCCTGGGAGATTTGACAGGTAGAGCTGTGTGCTCGTAATAGCCTGGGACGTTATAGCTAGGTTTTGTGACGCACGTAATAAGTCCTGAGGATTCCACAGTATAGCCAGTGAGGACAAAGACCTGCAGGTGGTGGGCCTACATCCAGTATGAAAAAGGACTAGCTCTGTAGAACTTCCTATGACGAGTATATTCAGAGATTGATTGAGATAGCAGCAACACTGACGATGACGATGATTCGTTGATGATGATCCAGAGAAGAAGACTTGTGCTAGCAGACCTGTGTCAAGAAAGACCTTCCTAGTTAAGAGGGAGTGTTGATGTATATGTAACTTCAGAATGTATTTCATATATGTATTTTGTACTCCTATAGAGATGTTATTATTCCTCTATACGGAAGTGTCGTCATTTATATTGTAAGTGTCGTAACTTATACTTGATGGGTTATTAGTACACCTTGTTGGGGTCGGCCCTGTATAAGTCATGTGGGTCGAAGGGTTATTAGACCATCCTATTGGGGGTCGGCCATGTGCGTCAAAGGGTTATTAGACCACCAAGTGTGGGGTCGACCCAGATTAAGTTAACCATGGGTTAAGCTAGACATGTAGGCCCCATTAGTTTATTGGGCAGGACAGAACAAGTATAAATAGAGATCGAGAGATCTCTATTTGATCATTCATTCACACACTTCTCTCATTCAAAAAGTGGTGCACTTATGAGGAGGAGGCTCTACTTCTAGGAGAAGACTATCTCTTGTATTCTGATTGTATCATTGCTCTATCTATCTCTGAGGAAGTTATTGGGGTTTTTCATCTTTATGGTTTTCCCCAAGTAAAATCTGTGTCTCTTGTGTGCTTGCATTATTGTGTCCATGATTGATATGCTGTAGATTTTTTGTACATGTTGTTCTCTCAGTTAAGATCCTAGATCAGATTGAAGTAAATTCTGAAAATTTAACAGAAATAACACTTCATTTCATTGCTCAAAGAACTGAAACGTGTTTACATATAAGATGGAAATAAACTAGCTAGAGTGCTGGTAGCTTATCTCTGAGAAGAGATGTGGCGGCTACATGCCTCTGAACTCTATGTTACAATGAGGCTCGAAGGCCTATATATTATTGAGAAACAAGCGAAACCCTACACATCCAAAAACCTAACCCTAGGAGGTGAAACGCAAGAATATGGGCCCCGTTGGGTAACTTGGTACATCAATTTCCCGGGGTCATAACTTTGGCATACTACCTTCGTTTGACGCACATGATACATCGTTAGAAAGACCTATTCAAGGAATACATCCATAAATGGCAAATTTTGAGTCCAGAACAGACTCATATTTTCCAAACCATCAGATGCTGAAAAAACGTCGTTTAGGACCCGAAAACTGCCAAAAATAGTAAATTGTGCTTCAATTAAGGAAACTGAAAACTGAAGAAACAATGGTGGGGGTCCAAGTGGAATAGGCGGGTGTCCACCAATATCCTCTTGGATCAATATAACTAGTTTGGAGCCTCCTTCTGCTATTGGTCATTCGACTTTCTATCAGAAATTTTTTGTTTTCCTTTGCGATTCACTCTCCTTGACTCAATAGTTGCAAGAGCTGAATCCAATTTGGCCTTTATCACTCACATGTGCACTAGATTCTCTTCCTCAAGTGTGAGAGATAGGATGAAGTCTTCAAGCGAAGGGAATTTCCATTTTGGAATGGACAACTTTGCTGACTGGAAGGTCGAAACAAACACTGAATAATCAGGGCCTAGATTCGACAGGATGGCAAGGATGAGTCATTTTTATTCCTTCTCAATCCAATACCTCTTCAATTCTGAAATCAATTTCTTTAATTTTTTGAGAAACTCAGTGATAGTTTCGAAACTGCTTGGGCTCAAGGAGATGAGATCATTTTCTAGTTTATGAGCCTTCAAATCATCTTTCTAGCTAAGGAGGGATTAGAGCTTGTCCCAAACCTCCTTTGGAGTCTTCGAATTGATAAAATGAAAGTATAGGTCTTCATAAATGCTAAGTAGCAGCAGTCCTACTGCTTCATCAAGCTTGTCTAATTGCTTGGATTTCTCTACTGCACCAGTGGGCTCAACTGCAGATCCATTCACCACTCTCGAAAGGCTCTTCGAATTCAAGAATATGTCCATATTTTCCTTCCATTCTAATTATTTGAATGAATTCAACTTGAAATCCATGATACTGAAGAATTCAAAGTTGAAGAGAGGAGATTGCTGCAAAACAAATGAGAATTATGAAATGGAGAACTGCCGCAATTCGAACTGGACACTGCCTTAGGACACTGAGCACATGTGATTGGGTCCTTCACACCTAGCTAGACCTCACTGGATTGCTCCAATGAATTCAAGGCAATAGCACCAAGATTTGTTGTGGAAACCCAGAGGCTTCTGGTAATGAAAGACAGTAACCCAAGGAATTGTTGCAACTATTGCTACTGCAATTCGAATAGTTGTTTTCATCTATGATACCATGTGATATTTTACGATTAGGATCACTCAGCAGTAGCAAACCTCACTAAAACTCACTCAAGAAGTGCAGAAAGAAGAAGAAGAAATGGAGATTCAATAATCACCCATACACAAGAAATGATAAAAACTGTTGTATCATACATCAGCTATGATATGGCACTCTGTAAAGTGAATAATAACTGAATACAATCAAATGAATTCAAATGCCACTAAGGTCATTCGAATTCTCCTCGTAGTGTGGCTCGAATAGCATTGGAGACATCATCCAAACCAGTGGCAATAGTCACAATAGTCAAATAGTCAGTCAAATGAGTCTAACTGAGTGCATGGGAACTAATATAGGGAAGGAGACTCTAATGTGGGCACATGAGGAGCTGTCAGTACTTAGTATAGTTGATCTAGTCTCTCTTGAAGTCTATCTAAGTGGCTCAGTCAGTTAAACTAGTAATCAATCCTCAGATCAAGGAGCAGATCCACTAATCATGGAACTAACTGAAGTAACTCCTAAATAGGTGGAAGAAGGCGCACTTGTACTCCAGTGATGAAAACAAGGGCACATCAGTGTCTAGGAGGGCTAAAACTGAGCAGAAACAGTCTACTAGGTGTTGTAAAATAAGCACTAGGTGCTGGGAGACTACAATACTGATGCATGCGGATGATTGGATGCATGCAAAATTGCATGCAAGCATGCAAAATATAAAAATGATGCTGAGAATATTCCAACACCTAGAATCAAAATAGTGTTGTAGACCAAATGACTAATGGAATTCTAGAATGGAATATCAATCACCGCATATAAGAAGTACATCAAAAACTCACATCATCATATCATTTTTCATTCACATGTACATACACATCACATAAGCATCACCATGAAATAAAATGCTCATAAACATAATATAAAAACCATAAAAAGTGCATCCACATGCATGTCTGCATAGAGGAGCCCCAACAACTTCCCCGTCAAAAAATAAACCAAGTACATCAATCAAAAATCCCCATGCCCATAGCATTGGGGGGAAGCTCTATAAGTTGTCGACTAATCATCCGAGTCCTTTTCCTCATCATTCTTGGTATCCTCCTTGGTGTCCTCCTCCTCCTCCTCCTCTAAGGGTATGTCACCACGGGCCATAGCTCTCATACACTTAGCCGCCACAATGATCCACTGCATGATGGACCTCCACTCAAGAGGAGCATAGTAACATATGGTGATCAAATACTCATCTAGATGCTTCCACCCGTCGTATACAACTCCCTCCAAAAGCTGGTCAAACCCCCTCTAAATTGATTCTAGAGTAGCATCAGCACTCCACTGATGTCGATATCCCTGACATGGTGTATCTATACCCTCCAACTTGCCCCTACGCCTCCAATACCCAGTTGGGGGCACTGGTCCAATATCTGCAAACACATGACAAAGTCATTATTATCATCACCATATAAAAATATCTAGCTGCCATCTATGCTAGAAAGTACAAAATGTGACTCTAGAAATAAGAAAATTGTATACGTATCATCATCTCCCCAGGACTGATCATGAGGTTGAGGTAGCTCTACATCTCCCCTAAAGTCCATGCCAACATAAGGGTAGTACTCAATCATAATTGGTAACTAACGGCACTAAGAAAATAGCTCTCGCGTGAAGAACCTGCTCACATGTCCACCTCCCCCCCGAGTCATCATCTCCCCCCATTGTCGCATCCTCGGCTCAGTGGGCCCGCCGTCATTCACCACCACATGTGGTTGTAATGTTGGTACCTTCTCAAAGAAGAATGAGCATTGATATGATAAGAAGCAAAAGTACCCCCCAACCTAGCTCACCTTGTTCAGCTCCCGCGGAACAACTATGAAATACATCTGAGCCCAATCGAATTATGTACCCTCCAACACTTTATCCACAAGCATCAATTTCCTACCCGAGATTTTATGCGGCCCGCTCGACCCAAGCACCCACACTACATCAACCGCCACTGCCCTCGTCTCCAGGCTCTTAATATCACAAACCAGGATGTAGGTCTCATGCACCTCCGCCATCCCATAGTAGTGATGAGACATCATATCTTGCATCAAGACTTATGTTGGTGATCTGAGATCTTTTATTTGATGACTATCCATGAATTGCATAAAATATCATAAATAAGGATTATGTGCAATGTAAATAAAAGACACATAAAAGAATTGCACTAGAACTGATAACGAATTTTGTCCACAAAGGAACTATGTCTTCGGGACAGCTCTCCAATGAGGACCAATCTTATTAATGTGATCAAAATGTTGAATTCACCAAGTTACAATCTTAGACAAGTATAGTTTGGCCTTAGAAATGTTTCCAAAGAAGCTTCAACGATCTCCTTCAAGAGCTCTTCAATTCAACAAACTCTAAGAAGAATAAACAAGCTTCACACAACTTCCACCAAGAATTCTTCTCCAAAAAGACTCCTCCAAAGGACCTCCAAGAATGATCTTCTTACAAAAACATGCCCCCCTTACAATGTATAAAGCAAGGGCTTAAATAGTTGAAGCCACCCTTGGTGGCATGTAGCCCATGAATCCCAATTTTGGACTTAGTTACAACTTGGTTGGCTTTTAATGACCATAATCCAAAATATAGTTTTTTCCATATTAAAAATTGCCTATTCAATTTGCACATAATTGGGGTTTCACATGTTAATGCCTACTTGATTAAATTTGGAATTATTAGGTGAAATTTGGACTAAGAATGTGTGAATTTAGACTTTGAAAGTGTCAATATCAACCTTTCTAAAGTGCAAAATCAGGTTCTGAAAGTGGCAATATTGGCTTTTAAAAATGTGTTTTTCTATTCTAATAGTGTTTTTTTTACTACTTATGAACCTTGAAATTGCAGTTTTTTGTTATGAAACAATGAATTTCAATTCAAAAAGTGTGAATTTCAAATAAAAAAATGCAAATTTTGATTTGAAAAGTGCAATTTTCATTTGGAAATGTGCAACCTTTTAAGGTGAAAAGTTCAATGTCTATAATATTCAATCCTTGTTTGAATAACAAGTTTATCAGTTCTTTTTCTTTTTTGATGCCTAGAGGCTCATGGACATTCCATATGCTCGACGTTTGCTTGCCCAGCCAGGTTGATAGATAAACTAGAAGGATTCCAACAAAATATCAATTTTTTGGGCTAAGATCACATCAAACGATATCCGTAGGAACATCCATCCCACTCTGAACACTATGCCCCATATGTTCTCGTTGTGCCTTAACTACTGCAAGGCCCTTCTGGTTTATTCTAATTTTTTCTCCTATCCATCCTAGCCTTGGTGACCATGCCCATATGATTCTATTTACATCGATCATCATATTTTCTTTTGCACCAACAACCCATTTTTGCTTTCTATCTAAGCAGTTTTTGTACAAGACCTTCAGATCCTTCGATGCTCCTGTTGGCTTCCCCCATTGCACCTCTACTTTGTAGGAACCAACAATACTAGCATTTGAATCTTGATAAATATTACCAATGCCAAGGAGGGGGTGGACCACCTCCTAATCCCCTAGGTCATAATGGAGTGAATCCTGCCAGCCTAGACCCAAATCAACCACCCAAGCAAGGAAATAACCCACAATTATCAACTAACCACCCGTGTTATTTATGCATTGCCTATGGACATTACACACATCACTTCCTCCATTTGGTAAAATCCTATCAATTATGGGATGAAACCAATCGTCGAGTGGCCAGTACTACCTCATAGGTAAAACCTAATCCACCTTATCTAGTGCAATGAACGATGGTGTTGCAAAACCCCTTACCCACTCAACTGAATAAAATTCGATTACGTATGCTAAATCCTCGAGTCAACTTCTGAACTTAGGATTCCACCACCTCTTAATGATATCTTCTGAGGTTAACCTCCAGAATCACCACAATCAATATGGTTCAACTATCAATACCATCCTAGCAGATAAGGTTGTTACATCTATCCCCGTAGACTAGTCTTTGCGCCTCCCTCCACCTCTGGCCAATGGGGCCCCCAAAGTCTCGAAATTTCCTTTGCGTCACATTCCAAAAAATCCCAATGCCTGAGTTGCTCCCAATTATAGCTTTGTGGATGATTTGGCCCAATCTTCCACCGCTATGTCAACTTTGGAAGTTCAAAGTAACTGGGCCGACACAACGAAAAGCCCTGCTACCAGCCTTAGGTGTGATCGACTGATATAACTCACTCTTGATGTTATTTGACTTGGATCATTCCTAACCTTGCATGCCTTCGTCCATCATGTTTCAGATGCATATCTCGATCAT
Source organism: Larix kaempferi (assembly GCA_027924585.1). Lineage (NCBI taxonomy): Eukaryota > Viridiplantae > Streptophyta > Pinopsida > Pinales > Pinaceae > Larix > Larix kaempferi. Next base: position 5,433,619 of record BSBM01000071.1, read on the forward strand.
GAAATTAGTAATACATTGATGAATTGTTGATGACAACCCATCTACATGCGTCATGTCCACCTTTGTTTGGAAGAAACGTGTGTCCCCTCCATTGTATCCTTCCATAATGGAACTATGTGCTTATGATGATGGTCATGTATTCCAACCACGGGGCCTTCTCCCAAATGTACTTGTCGATTTAGCCAACAAAACTGTTTGGATTGATATTGAATTCGTTAACACCCAGCTTGACTATAACCTTCTTTTAGGACATAGTTACATGTATTTGAGAAGGCCATTGCCTCATATGTCTTCCTTCTCATGATGTTCCCTCGTGAGGGGAGGATTTTCAAAATCAACCAACTGACCTACTATGACCCCAAAGGGTCAGCTACTCTAGAAAATGTCCTCCCCATGGTCAACAACTCTTCCCTTAATGTTTCCATCCCATTAATTTCTGCCATGGGGCTGGATCTTAATTGTGATGCTCCAATGACCACCACATTTAAGGATTTTCCCCCGCCCCCTTCAACCATATAGATATCGGACTTGTGTACAGTTTCTTTGAGTAAACCATATCCTTTGACTCAACTAATGCCCCAATCGCAACCATAGAATCAATCCTAACCTTAGCCACCGTCAGTGCCTAGCCATGTGGGGGCCACCCCTATACACACAATTCCCTTCGTGTTCCCACCATCAGGAGTTTTTAGCATTCCCATGATGGAAATGTTGAACCTACTCGGATTAAAATTAGGGATTCATGTCTGGTACTTACCTACACCAAATCCCTTCCCAACCCCACAGGTTGTTTTACAACCGGTACATCCAATTGACACTGCCAATCATCCACCTCTTGGTGTGTTCTCAGTAATACCCTCCATGTTGATGTATATGTAACTTCGGAATGTATTTCATCTGTGTATTTTATATATATTCATTGTACCCTTATAAGAGATGTGTTATTCCTCTATAAGGAAGTGTCGTCATGTGGATGGACAAGTGTCGCAAGTGTGTGTACTTGCTGATGGGTTATTAGACCACCATGTGGGGTCGGCCCTGAATTATAAATAATATAATGTGGATGTATCTAGATAGACAAGTCGGCCCCATAAGGTCACTGGGCAAAAAGGTTAGTATAAATAGAGATCGGAGATCTCTATTTTACTCATTCGGAAAAGAAACTCACTCTCACTTGAAAAGTGGTGCACTAGTGAGGAGGAGGATCATCTGCTATCAGGAGACTATCTTAGTGTTATTTGGTTGTACTTTTGGTTGAGCCATTTCTCTCTCTATCTCTGAGGAAGTTGTGGGGTTTTTCACCTTAGGGTTTTCCCCACGGAAACTCTGTGTCTCTTGTCTTCATGCTTTTGATTCTTGTGATGCTTGTCATATTGTGATTGTCATGCATTGATATACTGTAGATGTTATTCTATCAGCAAATATCCTAGAGTATTGTGAATTAATGCTCAAAATTTAACACTCCAACCCCACCCCCCTCCCGTAGAGAATTCTAGAGAAAGACAACAAAGACAACCACCTTGAAAACTGAACAAAGATGTCAATCCTGCTCCTACTTCCTCAGCTCGAGCACCTTTTCCTCACACTTTGTGTGATGTTTTAGGTCACCCTACCCAGAATGGTCCATAGTTTCCCATCCTCCACACTCACATGAAGAAGTTGGATGACATACAAACATCCTGGTAGTTCAAGTACCAGACCCCCCTCAACCACATAACAAATATTTACACACAAACCAGTCATGTGTGGTTTGTGGCCTCTACTGTCACTACTTCCACCACTACCCCGATTTAGCATAATACTGATCCATGTTGAATGAATTGCACAAGCTATCCTTGGATTCTCAAGTCACCATCGTTGAATAAATCGACCCCCCTGCATATTCCTCGACTAAAATGAACACCATTTATGTTATCTCAACCATGGATCCAACTGCCATGTCATCAACTTAGATTGATCCCTTTGATATATCCACCCGATACTTTCGAAGTGACACATAAATACTCAAAGTGTTAACCAAGCCTGAATTCCATTGAGATGATATGCATCATCATGCTTAGTTTATCCCCAAGGAGCCTACCACATCTGCGACCAATCAATTCTTGGTCGAGTCAAAATATTTTATTCCTCATGGAAACATTGATTGGTGCAAGAATCCTATCCCAGCCCCTGACACCTTTGAGGAAGGTAACATGGCCAACAACTCACTTATTATCCAAGTGGATATCTCTGCTAAACCTAGTGTTGTTGAAAACATCACAATAGGTGCCTCATGTACCCCTGAATCACTTCCTATAAAGAACTATTCCAAGCATTTCGCGACATTTTCGCATGGTCTTACACCGACATGCCCAGTCTCGATCCTTCCATCATTGAGAATTGCATTGACACTTGGCATGACGTTGTGCCTATCCACCAAAAGCAAAGAACCATCAATCCATCCAAAATTTTAATGGTAAAGTCTGAAATTGAGAAGTTGCACCAAGCTGGGTTCATATACTCAAGCGCGTATACCACTTGGGTTTCTAACACTGTCTCATTCAATAAAAACAAGGCACCACTCGTGTCTGTACTGAATTTCAGGATTTGAGCCTAGTGTGCCCTAAGGAGAAATTTATGACACCATTTATCGATCAATTCATTTATGCATGCACTGGCCACGAGGTCCTTTCATTCATGGATGGATTCTCCGGTTACAATCAGATTCATATCTGCAAAGAGGACCAGTATAAGACTACGTTTACTACCCCTTGGGGCACTTTTTCCCTATTGAGTTATGCCATTTGTCATCAAGAACACTGGAGGAACCTTTTAGTGGGCCATGACCTTTTGTTTTCATGATTTTATCCCTATAATCTTAGTATACTTGGATGACCTCACATCTCGATCAATGAAAATATCTTAGTAACTATAAGACCTCCAGCAAGTCTTCATGCACTGTTGAAAGTGTAACATTCTTATGAACCCCCTCAAGTGTGTGTTTTGTGTCCCTATCAGTCGATTGTTGGGATTCATTGGCTCCCATAAAGGTACCACCGTGGATCCAATAAAGGTTCAATCCATCCTTGACCTTCCATTCCCCCACACCTTGTGTTAGTTGCAAAGCCTTCAAGGAAAGGCCAATTTTCTTCGATGATTTATCCCAGATTACACCACGAAAGTCCATGGTTTCATGCACTTGCTCTGGAACAATGTTCCTTTCATTTTGGACAAACATGAACAAGATGCTTTCAATGCATTGAAACAAGCCCTGACTTCTGCTCCTTTAATATCACCACTAGATTTCATGAAGGATTTTATCCTTTACATTTCTACATCTGAACATGCATTGCAGGATTTTTAGTCCATTTAGATGTTTCTCACCAAGAGTATGTCATATACTACATGAGACAGACCTTATCTATCCCACCACTTCATTATCTCCACAAGGATAAAATTCCCTTAGTCGTTGTCTTATCGACTCATAAAATATGCCATTACATTCTTATGAGTTGAACTACAATAGTGGCATAATCCAACCCTATGGTATATCTCTTGATCCACCACCTTGTCTAAGCTCATGTGGCGAAATGGATTAGTATCCTCAAGGAGTATGACCTTGAATTCATCACACCCAAAAGCACCAAGGAATTACCCTTGACACAACTTATGACATACTTACCATCTTCTTCTACATCATCTCTGATCACGATCACTCTTCCCGACGAACATCTGTTTACCATTTATTTGGATGCCTCGTGGTACAGAGACATCCTATTTTATTTGCGCACTCAAAAATTTGGCTCTCACCTCAATCGTGATGACTAACATCACATTCTCCATCAAGCTTCTTGATACCTCCTTATCGACAATGTCCTTTATCGATGCGGCATCGACACCATTTTGCGTCGATGCCTTACACGTGATGAGGCCTATGGAAGCCACCTCTCTAGTATGGCCACCACCCAAACAGTTATCTACTTTGACTATTTTTGGCTAACCCTCTTTATTGATTCCATAACGACACTCAAACACTGTCGCAACTGCCCACTCTTTGCTGCAAAGGTAAGGACCCCTCCTACGCTAGTCCACCCTATCATCAACATTGGTCCTTTCTGCAAATGGGCCATTGATTTCATGGAGTGTAATCCTACCTCTGATTGTGGCCATAAATACATCATTGTGGCCATCGACTATTTCACTAAATGGGTCGAATCCATGCCCACATTTAACTGTCAAAACGAGACAGCAACATGCTCTTTCTTGAACCATGTCATTAATCGTTTCAGGGTCCCTTTCCAACTCGTATCTAACCACGACAAATATTTTGAGGATGTTGTATAGAAGGAGCTATATATCCTGCTGGAATTTGAGCATCAATATGCCTCTTCATACTACTTGCGAGGAAATGGCCAAGTCGAGGCTATCAACAAGATCCTCAAAACCATGCTACAATGCACGGTGGATAAACATAAGTCCAACCGGTATCACATGCTCTTTCCAGCCTTATGGGCCTACTACACATTTGCTAAAATTGCTACAGTTTTACCCCATTCCACTTGGTGCACGGTGTGGAATCTATTCTCCCCATTTAGTGTCAGATCCCATCCTTACCCATAGCTATCAAGCTTCTACTAAATACCTATCCTTTAGAGAAATGATTTCTCACACTGGAACAAGTAGATGAGGATCGTTAAGATTCCATCCAAATGATCGAGGTTTCCAAGCATTGGTCCAAGGCCCATTATGAAACTCGAGTTCATCCCCGTACCTTCAAAGAAGGATACCTTTTTCTTGTTTATGAATAAGACCACGAAAAGCATGGAAAAGAAAATTTTGAGTCTATGTGGGAAGGCCCTTACGTCATAAAAAACTGCCTCGACAAGGGGGCATACATCTTAGAAGATTCCGAAGGACGTCTATTGACCAACCCTCGTAATGGGTTGTACCTTAATAGTTTCTACACCTAACCCCTCTGAACCCATGGATTCGATCTATATAGTTTTCTTTTCTTTTTTTTCACATTTTTTATGCTTGAGCCTTATGATTTGCTTTCGTGATTGTTACCAGATGGATCTCTCTCCCTCTATTCATGCTAGTTTTGTTGATGATGCAAGTAGATTGTCTCCTAACCTCACCTTGATAGCTTGGGTGTTATATTCCCCTTCACACAAATTGATCCACCTAGATGTAGTGTGTATTGGTGCTACAAGCATGATCTAGATGGATATATGTGGCCACCCACCTATTCCACTGGCTCAAAACAGTTTTTCATTCTGGCAGTTTTCTTGTAATTTTTCTACGGTTTTGCGGGTTCCAATCTTCTGAGGCCGTTTTGAGGCCCTAAACGATGTTTTCTAGATATTCGGTGGGCCTAATGTTTGTCAATGGCATGCATTTGGTCTTAGTTGAAAGTTGTAAATCTCGGATAGACCTTTCCAACGGGCTACTGAGCGCCCCAAGCGGAGATCATATACAAAAATTATGACCCCAGGAAGTTGACTGTTCAACTAACCACCTTGGGGCCGCAAACTTTATGACGGTTCTTCTTCTAGGGTTAGGTTTTTGGATGTTTGGGATTCTTTCCCTCATGCTTATGATAAATAATCGCTTTCGGCCTCTTTTTGTAGTTAGCTTGTCACCAATGAGCGTAGCCGCCACATCTCTTCTCAGAGATATAGCTACCACAATTCTACCTGCTTTTATTTTAGAGTTTCTTCTATTTCATTCATTTAATAGAATATGAGTTTGTTGTATCACTGTGTTTCTTTCCATATATCTGTGTATGTGAATATATATATGCTCTTTCATTCTGTTCTCACATAAATCCAAATCAGTGGTATCAGAGCCTTCTACTCTTGTGATTTCTCAATGCATGTCCCCGACAAGATCTGAATATCGAGAGTTGGGTCTCAAACTAGTTGAGCTTGGGGAAAACCCTCCTCGTCGACCCAAGTAGGCTCCCATGGCGGGAGAAGAAAAGAGAGATAATTGAGAAGGAGATATTATTAAGCTGTTGCTCAAGGAATCCCTCGTGCGATAGAGGAACGAGATGATGGATAATTTTGCACAAATCCTTCACAGGATACCGACGGCAGTGAATGCACCTTCAACAAGCAACCATTTCTAGGGTGATACTCCCTTCAAGGTACAAGTTAACTTTTACATTCCCCTATTTGAAGGAAATATAGATGCAGATGCTTTAGAGAAATGCTTGAATCTATTAGAGGGTTACTTCTCTGTTTAAAAAAATTTCGACAACGAAAAGATCACATTCGTGCTCCTTAAGTCCCTTCCCCATATTAAATATTGGTGGGATGGGTACTGCGAGAGGCATGCAAGAGAGGAGTCTGAACTATTCAGGATGAACCCTACTTGGGAATATTTTTTCGATGTTTTCAAGGAAGAATTATTCCCTGTCGGAAACTATGATCACTAGTACACCAGATGGACGACTTGGAGCCAGGAGTGGGACCAAACAGTCCCAGATTTTACCAACATGTTCCATACCCTGCGCTCCAAGTGGTTATTCGAGACTCAGAATGGCACTTGGTTCTAAATTACTACAGTGGCTAATGGAATTCTAGAATGGCATATCAATTACCGCATATAGGAAGTACATCAATAACTTGCATCATCATATCATTTTTCATTCACATGTACATAAGCATCACCATGAAATAAAATGCGCATAAACATAATATAAAACCATAAAAGTTCATCCACATGCATGTTTGCATAGAGGATCCCCAACAACTTCCCCGTCAAAAAATAAACCAAGTACATCAATCAAAAATCCCCATGCCCATAGCATTGGGGGTAAGCTCTATAAGCTGTCGACTAATCATCCAAGTCCTTTTCCTCATCGTCCTTGGTATCCTCCTTGGTGTCCTCCTCCTCCTCCTCTAAGGGAATGTCACCACAGGCCATAGATCTCATATACTTAGCCACCACAGTGATCCACCTCATGATGGACATCCACTCAATAAGAGCCTAGTAACATATGGTGATCAAATCCTCATCTAGACGTTGCCACCCATCGTATACGACTCCCTCCAATAGCTGGTCAATCCCCCTCTACATTGATTCTATAGTATCCTCAGCACTCCACTGATGTCGATATCCCTGACGTGGAGGATCTATACCCTCCACCTTGCCCCTACAACTCCAATACCTAGCTGGGGGCACTAGTCCAATATTTGCACACACATGAAAAATTCATTAGTATCATCGCCATATAAAAATATCTAGGTACCATCTATGCTAGAAAGTACAAAATGTGACTTTAGATATCAAACAATTGTATATGTACCGTCATCTCCATGGGCCTAATCATGAGGTTGAGGTAGCTCTACATCTCCCCTAAAGTCCATGCCAGCATAAGGGTAGTACTCAATCAAAACTGGTAACTAACGCCACTAAGAAAATAGCTCCCGCGTGAAGAACTTGCTCACTTGTCCACCTCCCCCCCAAGTAATCATATCCACCCATTGTCGCATCCTTGGCTCAGTGGGCCTGCCTTCATGCACCACCACATGTGGTTGTAGTGTCGGTACTTGCTCAAAGAAGAACGAGCATTGAAATGATGGGAAGCAAAAGTACCCCCCAACCTAGCTCACCTTGTTCAGCTCCCTATGAACAACTATCAAATACATCTGAGCCCAATCGAAGTATGTAACCTCCAACACTTTATCCACAAGCATCAATTTCCTTCCCAAGATTTTATGCATCCTGCTCGACCCAAGCACCCACAGTACGTCAACCACCACTGCCCTCGTCTCCGGGCTCTTAATATCACAAACCAGGATGTAGGTCTCATGCACCTCCGCCATCCCATAGTAGTGATGAGACATCATATCTTGCATCAAGACTTATGTTGGTGATCCAAGATATTTTATTTGATGAATATCCATGAATTGCATAAAATATCATAAATAAGGACTATGTGCAACATAAATAAAGAAAGCATACACATGAATAAAATACATATAAAAGAATTGCACCAGACATGATAACGAAGTTCGTCCACAAAGGAACTACGTCTTCGGGGCCGCTCTCCAATGAGGACTGATCTTATTAATGTGGTCAAAATGTTGAATTCACCAAGTTACAATCTTCTACAAGTACAATTTGGCCTTGTAAATGTTGCCAAATAAGCTTCAACAATCTCCTTCAAGAGCTCTTCAACTCAACAAACTCTAAGAAGAATAAACAAGCTTCACACAACTTCCACCAAGAATTCTTCTCCAAAAAGACTCCTCCAAAGGACCTCCAGGAATGATCTTCTTACAAAAACATGCCCCCCTTACAATGCATAAAGAAGGGGCTTAAATAGTTTAAGCCACCCTTGGTGGCATGTAGCCCATGAATCCCAATTTTGGACTTAGTTACAACTTGGTTGGCTTTTAATGACCATAATCCAAAATATAGTTTTTCCATATTAAAAATGGGCTATTCATTTTGCACATAATTGGGGTTTCACATGTTAACACCTGTTTCATTAAATTTTGACTTATTAGGCAAACTTTGGACTAAGAAAGTGTGAATTTAGACTTTGAAAGTGTCAATATCAACCTTTCTAAAGTGCAAAATCAATTCTGAAAGTGGCAATATTGGCTTTTAAAAATGTGTTTTTCTATTCGAATAGTGTGGTTTTTGACTACTTATGAACCTTAAAATTGCAGTATTTTGTTATCAAACTATGAATTTCAATTCAAAAAGTGTGAATTTCAAATCAAAAAATGCAAATTTTGATTTGAAAAGTGTGAATTTCAAATCAAAAAATGCAAATTTTGATTTGAAAAGTGTGAATTTCAAATCAAAAAATGCAAATTTTGATTTGAAAAGTGTGAATTTCAAATCAAAAAATGCAAATTTTGATTTGAAAAGTGTGAATTACAAATCAAAAAATGCAAATTTTGATTTGAAAAGTGCAATTTTAATTTGGAAATGTGCAACCTTTTAAGGTGAAAAGTTCAATGTCTATAATATTTAGTCCTTGTTTGAATAACAAGTTTATCAGTTGTTGTTTCTTTTTTTATTCCTAGAGGCTTGTGGACGTTCCAGATGCTTTCGTTTTCTCGCCCAGCTAGGTTGATAGACAGACTAGAAGGATTGCAACAAAATATCAATTTTTGGGGCTAAGATCACATCAAACGATATCCGTAGGAACATCCACCCTAATCTGAACACTATGCCCCATATGTTCTCGTTGTGCCTTAACTGCTGCAAGGCCCTTCTCGTTTATTCTAATTTTTTCTTCTGTCCATCCTAGCCTTCGTGACCATGCCCATATGATGCTATTTACATCGATCATCATATTTTCTTCTACACCAACAACCCATTGTTGCTTTCTATCTAAGCAGTTTGTGTACAAGACCTTCAGATTCTTCGATGCTCCTGTTGGCTTCCACCATTGCTCCTCTACTTTGTAAGACCCAACAATACTAGCATCTGAATCTTGATAAATATTACCAATCTCCCTAGCCAACCAGATTGCACAGTCTACCTCTAGTGATTGCACAATGACCATTTGTCCCTTTACAACATCCACTATTGGAATGAATTCATCTCTAGGCTTGTTGCATACTGGTCCAACATAGCAATCCTGCAAAGCAGGAACATTTTCCTTCAAATAGGCATCCCTAATTTCATGTTCATATATTGTAGGTTCACTAATATGAATATCATGGCTTGTCGATGGCCAAAAGTTAGTTGATGACTGATCAACACTCTCGAAGGGACTGTCCAAAGATTTATATATAGCCTCCCAATAATTTAACTTGGTACACCAAAATTGTTCACCTCCCTTCTCAATCGCTCGATTCTAGAATAAAATATATGTTTCTATTCCTTTTTTTTATTTCGTCAATGTCAGAAGGTATTTTTTATTGTAGATTTAATAACCTAGGCTGTCCCATCAACAAGTCTGTGCTACCATATGGCAATGACCGCCAGAGATGAATAAGAGACGACCAAGCTTCATCCTGAAGTGATGCCCTCCATTGCATGATTGATAAAATTTCAGCTCATAGATAACATTCACAATCACTTCTTGAAGGATCAACCAATTTGGGGGTTTTTCTCCACTTTTGGAAAAGGTAAAACAAGAAGGTGAAAATAAGTTACCCTTACCCTCTTTTAAAACTAAAAATAGAATATTTTGTATTTTATCTTTTATTTTTTGCCATTTTATGAAGTTCCCAGTGGATATTTTTGGTCAAAAATTGTTTCGAACACAAATTGTGAAGATTACAGATCAATCACAGAACATAGGCTATGAACGAGGATACTTTTATTACTTTTTCCGAACTCGTGAAACTTACAAAAAAGAAACTTTTAGAGTTTCCTTTAAGCACTTTTCAAACTCCTTAAACGTGAAAAGTTGGCTGAGTGAACTTGTCTCTTTCATGCTCGTAAAATAAATTGAGAGGACGTCAGTTTGGTGATAGTTTACCCCTTTTTTGAATCATTTGGACTAATTACGAAAAATGAATACTCTAGTCTTTCATTGGATAGAAGAGTTCTCTCTCCCATTGTTTTATCCTTTTTCGAGTGAGGAGACTAAATTTTACGAAAAAGAACCATTTGGAATCTTCTTTTGATCTTTTTCAGACTCTTTAAATGTGAAAAGATCGTCAAGTTTACCTTCTTTCGACTCGTTAAACAAACATCGAATGACCCTTATGGGACCGAACCCCTCCTTTCTCAGGTTCGTAAAACATGTGAGATTGGACTCGTCATGTAATATCCCAATCTTGACCCCATTGCATTAAAATGTAAATGATGTAATATTGTTATAAAATCATGGTGAGGGGATCAAGGCCAAGGCCCCACCATCAATTTAGCGATGCATATGGTTCACGTGCTAGTCAGGCACAATATAATTGCAAATATCATGTACATGTGCATTTTAATGAAATACCCACAACTAGTTATGCAATGCAACAAGAGATGGGGGCATGATTTTACAAGGAATTGGGAGGGAAATATTTAATCCCTTGGAGCCAATCAAGTCAAGCCAAGTGTCAATGAGAGAACCCATAAAACCCTCAACTACCCATGTTGACTTTTGTACCCAGTCATTCATTTCTCCCAAGAATTGGGTGAAGTAGTTAATGCCTTGGGGAATGGAGAGGTATGTTTGTCCAAATTCGGGTATGGGAAAGCCACCCTTCATGGAAAACCGTGTTGTATTTCTTGGGAAAGAAAGGGGCCATGAAATTTCTTCCCAAGCCATTACCCATCAACCAGGTTTTCCTATCTCATGTTTTTGGAGCCACTTGGGCATTTTCCCTCCACCTTTTTATGGTTTTTCATGGTTTTCTAGTTGGAAAGAGGGCGTTTTTGTGTTGCAAAGCTACTATATGGAAGAGAGCTCGATTGGGGGGTTTCATTGAGGCCATTTTGACCATTATAATTCTCATAACTTGTGGGAGAAATCGGTTTTGCTCCCTGTGGTCGAATTTCCCTTTCCACTGTCTGTTTTTGGTGTGCCCACGATTTGGGGGAAGCCCATGGCCATCTTGTTTGTAAATACCATTGTTAAATATGTGTATCCATGTCCAATGATTGTGCTTGTTGTGTGTAGATAGATTGTGTTGGGGTAGGGGTTATGGGTATCCATTGCTTTGGCTTGAGCTTGAGTGCAAGCATCCAGAAATGAAGAGGGTTCATATTTAGCCTGATAAACCCCGCTGTGGACTGGCTTGGCTTAGATGCAATGCTTATTTGACTTTGTATGAGCTTGAGTGTCCCCTTTTCCTTGTAGAAATCATGCCCATCTCGGCGGTGGTCTTTGAGTGCTGAAAAATACAAGCTAGGCAAAGACCTATGGTTAGGTGGAACGTTGCAGCGACATAGCTAGTTGCTTGGGGAAACTTTACATAGAGATGAGTATATTTTTTTATGTGTACTATTTACTTCTGAAATGTTTTAATTTGATGGTTGTTATTGATATGTTGTATGCATGAGAAATGTTTGTCGATGAGGTTTATTTCTGTTGTGCATGCTTGATTGATTTGCATTTGCACACATTTGTTTTATTCATATGAATCTAATGAAATGTGATAATTTTATGTAAAAGCCACATAGGTGTTGTCATGTTCCCTTCCTTGCGATTGGATCAATGGGAGGGGACGTGACAAAGTGGTATCAGAGCCTAGGCTACAACATTGGGCCTAATGGGCCAAATCAGGAAACTTGCAGAGGTAACTATGCTTCCTGCTCAACATAAGAAGCGTATTCTTGGAAAATAACAAGTAGGAATGTTTTACATATGTATATGTATTGAATTGCTACTTGGTGAGAAATCACAACTAACAAATCCTTGTGTGCTTGGTAGGGAAGCCAAGAAAAGGATCAACTGTGATGTGGAGGAGGAGCTCCATGTCATGATGGGGAATTGGAAGGGAGAATCCCTCCATTACCCTCTTTCTATTGTGTTTATAATTCCGAAGTTGGCATGCATATAGACTATGGCATAAGAATGCTGAAAATGGAAAAGATTAGATAGATGAAATGAATATGCACTTGATGGAATATTAATAAACATTGCACAGTGCATGTGAAAACATTTGTGCATGTATATGATATTGCATATTGGTAAAATAGTGAGGTTTTACATATGCAATGAGCCACTTAATATAATTATTGTGGTTGCTATTAATTAGTTGTGTTCACATTGGTTGTAGGACCAAAGACAACCAAAGCATGGCTAAATATATGGATGATGATTGTTGCATATGACCAACAACCTTATGAAGAAAGGTTGGGGCAACAAATCTATGTTCAAGAGGTTGGAAAAAGGACTGTGTATCCTTGGTAAGAGGTCAACTGATCAAGTAACATCAAGAGATGTTAATGACAACCATGCAGGTAATGTTTATTTGTGTTTAATTACATGAATGTTGAAAGAGGATTTGGTAAGATCCCTTCAACTATGTTGATTTGGTTCGCATGTGGTACTAAGTTCCTGAATGTGAATGTCATCCTACCAAGTTGGTGAGGTGTGGGTAAGTGAAGGAAAGGATCCTTACACCCTATAGTTGCTTAGAAACCTCAATGCATTCATATCAAATTATATCATGTCATTTGTGTATATTGGTTATGAATTTAACTACCAAAGCAAGTGAGGACTTATAGTCACATTTTGGTATTCATGAATCCATGCAATAAAGCATTGAGTGAGTGCACATTGAAATATTATGTGAATGATTTAGGTGTGCATGCATGTGTGTTGGTGCACATATTGAGATGCATTGTGTGAATGCATGGTTGTGATATATACATGTTTCATTGCAATAAGATAATAGATGAAATGGTGAACTATTGTCAACTCTGAGACCATTTCATGAGTTACTGTGAATTGAGGAGAATGATCGCATGAAGAAGGTAGACATGTTGATGGGATACCAGAGTGCTCTGTCGGAAGGACAGAGTTGTATAAAAATGATATGGCTGTGAAGTAATGAATATTAGAGTTTTTATTTAAATTGCAGGGATAATGTGACTCAGTCTTGCAATTTTATTATGATAATGATGCATATATATATATATATATATTTCATTTCATTTCAAATGATAACAATTGAAAGTGTCTGAATTATTGAGTGTTATAATTCTGAGATCACTTCAGTGACTGTTGTAGCAATGAAAAGATTATATGCGTAGATACTCACAACATGTTTGGCTGATTGAAGTTTCAGATTTCGGGTAGAAATGTCATGCGTATGGCAATGAGGATAAGTCCATAGTAAATATGGGGACCTACCATGTGCAAAGGCCAAATATTGTGAGAAGGATCCCATGGTTCACAAATATGATTTCTACATGAAACAGATCTGAAAATTGTCTAATTTAAGTTTATGAGAATAATCTCATGGTTGCAAATCTAATTTATGTAGGAAAACATATTTGTAAATTTCAGATTTGAAATTTTGCTAATAATTGCTAATGATTGTTTGGCTTATATAAAATTGTGTCAGGACACGTTGTAGGTGGATGTTCGTGTATGGTAGCAAGGGTAAAACCATAATGGACAGAGTGATACCACTTACGAGAGCCAAACAATATGAGGATAGCCTTATGGCTAAGAAAATCAATTTATGTAATAGACATAATTGCAAATTATTAATGCCATTGATTGGTTATGGAACAATCATATTTGAATTCTATTGCTAAATGTTGCTGACTGTTTGGCTATTTGATGTGTATCAGGAAGACATGTTGCAGGAAGACCATGTGTGATGGCCTGTAGAAGCCAAACTCCATGGGAAGGATCCCATGCTTTGGAATAGGTTTCGGGTGAAACGCCATAGTAAATTTTGATAGTATCCCAATTGCACTGCATGTTGGAAAACCATGTGAGTGAGATGGTGAAATTATGCCAAAATGGCATGTGTGGGTTATGGAATGTGAAAAAGGGAGCCCTCATTCTTCGCAAATAAAGAAAAGATGCATCTGTAAAACGAATGAGTATCTTGTCACCCTAACTAAGAATATACATGTCTGGTTATTAGATTTAATATGCAGAGCATGTTTTATTATTTGATACTACTTGAGTGTGACTAGGGTCTACATGACTCACATTGGAAAGGGATGCATACCTTTTGGGTGTTGGGTTATGTTATGGTTGTTAATATTGACTACACCCTAAGGGAATGGATGCATTCATGTTGTTTCAATACTTGATAGTGAATGTTATGAAATATGGTTACAATTTTAGAGAAGCAATACTGATGAGCCTACTTATCCTTCTTGTGCTATCAGCTTACACAGATGCAATTTGGTGTTGCACGTTAAGAGGAAAATTGAAGAAAGGGTACTCAAGAGGACTGTACGGGCAGTGGTAACCTTTCTACACACACACACTAAAGGACACTAGAAGGGATGGATAGGCCCGAGGAGCTATGTAGAAGAAAAGGGGTATCATCCTTGTGTAGTGTGAGTGAGTATTATGGGGCCATGCTAGCCTGCAATCAAGAAAGTCACCTATAGAGTTCCTAAAGGGAACTGCTGATTTGCACAGGAGAAGGAGTGCCATCCTTGTGTGGATGAAGAATTGATGTGTGTGTGAAGGGCTGTGGTGATATTGATGGAGGCATAAAAATATCTATTGGGTCAACAGTAAGGTGGGGTACCGAGACTAACTGAAATCCATGAGATGCCTAAGGCCGAGTGGTAGAGCCTTTACCTATAATGGTCAGTGGCGTAGTTTCCTTCCATTGGATAATGACCCATACGGATGTGTTGGCTCGGCAATGGAGAGAGCCAACCAGGTATGGGACTGGTTGGGAACCACAAATGCTTGGTAAATCTAGTCGGTGTGAAGGTGTACTAGTTGGGCATTAACTATTTGATGTTGTGGAGCAGCATGTGTGCTAGCCAAACATCCAAGTCCATAGGCGATCCCAAGGCTTGCAAAGTGAAGAAGGACCCTATGGACCAAAGAGGAAATGTCCAATACAGATAAGTATTCAATTTCATTTATTCCTTGTTCGGAATAATGAATATTTGAGGTATAAGTCTTCTAACAGCTAAGATGATACACTGTTGTTTCTTTGTTGGAAACCTTGGTCATTGCAGCAAGCAAGGACCCTAAAAGAACCATAAATTCTTGGTAAATCCAGAGAGTAACTGGTTGAGCACTACACATGCCTGCCTAATATAGAGAGTAACTGGTTGGGCGCTACAAATGCTTGGTAAATCTAGAGAGTAACTGTTGATGTATATGTAACTTCGGAATGTATTTCATCCATGTATTTTATTTATATATTATTGTACTCCTATAGAGATGTGTCATTCCTCTATATGGAAGTGTCGTCATGTGTATTGACAAGTGTTGCAAGTGTGTTAACTTGCCAATGGGTTATTAGACCACCATGTGTGGAGTCGGCCCTGATTTATGTAATATATGGTTGATGTACCTAGCTAGACAAGTCGTCCCCATAAGGTCACTGGGCAAACAGAACAAGTATAAATAGAGACCGGAAGATCTCTTTTTGGATCACTTAGAAACTCATTCTTCCTTCACTCGGAAAGTGGTGCACATGTGAGGTGGAGGATCATCTGATACTAGGAGACTATCTCTGTGTATTTGGTTGTACTTTTGGTTGAGCTATTTCTCTCTCTATCTCTGAGGAAGTTGTGGGGTTTTTCACCTTAGGGTTTTCCCCACGGAAACTCTGTGTGTCTATTGTCTCTCATGCTTTTGATTCTTGTGATGATTGACATGCTTGTTATGATTGATATGCATTGATATACCGTACATGTTGTTCTCTCAGTAAAGATCCTAGAGTATTGTGAATGCTCAAATTTAACATGGTATCAGAGCTAACCTGAGAAGAAGACATTGTGCAGTGACGGAAACTAGGGTTTCTTGTTTGTTGGGTTTCTCTCCATAGATTTTGGAAAAGAAGTATAGTAGATTGACCCTAATCATCAAGGAGAATCTATCTGTCCAGTTAGAATTCAATTTTGAGCATTTTCAGATTTGGCCCTAAAAATTAGGGTTTCCACAAAAATAGGAATTTCTGGAATCCGAAGACATAGCTGGAAGCTCCTTGCAAAAATCGATGTTTAGAGCTTTGGATTGAGATTTTTGGCTGGGTAGATCTCCGGGAAACTCAAACCCTAATTCAAGGTCCTCCTAGTGAACCCAGGAAGACTAAAAGGCATTTCTGAAGGGTGAAGCTTTGCAGATCTCAAATTCTGAAAACACCAGGCTGATCAGCTCATCAAGGCGCATCTTTCTATCCTTTCATAAATTTGAAATTCACATTTTGAATTTTTAGGGTTTTTCTAACAAACCCTAATCTGGGACCAGATCCAGTTTTCAGCAAAGTAAGTGGTAAGACCTAAATATTTTCTATTTCCATTTGAAGTGCTTTTTAAAGATGTCTCACCACACCAAGCTTGAGGATAATATTGAAGGGGCTGATAATTTCCGAGCCTGGAAGTATAGGATTGGGTTAATCCTGGAAGAAAATGGATTGGACTCCTACATCAGCTCTGAGGTCCCTATCCCAGAGGATGAAGAGGCTAAGGTATTGCATAAGAAGAACTTGGTCAAGGAAAAGAGAATCATTGCCGATTCTATCAAAGACCATCTCATACGACATGTGTCATCTCTAAAGACACCCAAGGAGATGTTTGACTCCCTGACCAAGTTATTTGAAGGGAAGAACATAAATCGAAAGATGACTCTGCGGAATCAATTGAAAGGGGTCAAGATGTTGAATGGAGAGAGCATTCAATCTTACTTCTCCAAGGTCTCTCAGATCAAGGAACAACTTGAAGCTGTGGATGAAGTAGTGGACAATGGTGAAGTTGTTATGACCACTCTGAATGGCCTACCTAGGTCATGGGACTCCTTTATTCAAGGAATCTGTGCAAGAAAGAAATTGATCTCTTTCAGTAGACTGTGGGAGGAATGCTCTCAAGAAGAAGCTAGGCTTGTGGCATGAGAAGAAAAGATGGGTAATGAAGATCAAGCTCTCGCAGCTCACACCAAAAGAAGCAAGCCTAAGAGGGAGCACTCTCAACAGAAGAGATCCACTCACTATCACCAAAAGAATAAGAAGGACTTAAGGTGCTTCACATGCAATGAGAAGGGTCGCTTTGCTTCAGAATGTACCAAGAACAAAATGGATAACAACAATAACAACAACTCCAGCAACAAGAAGAAGGACAACAAAAGAAAGTTCCATGCTCATGCTGCCGAAGATAATGAACCTCCAAAGAAGAAGGCTGGGGCAGAAAGTGATGATGACTCATCAAGTGAAGAAGAGTATGTTCTAATCTCTGCTCACACAGGTACTATCTCTCATGGTTGTAATTATTGGCTTATTGATAGTGGGGCTTCCAAACACATGACTGGGTTTAAAGAATCTTTTATAAATCTATCTGAACATGAATCACCCCATTAAGTGAAACTTGGGGATGACTATCAATACCCCATCAAAGGAAGTGGTGAAGCCTCCTACAACCTAGATTCTGGAAAATCTTTGAAGATGAAAGAATTCCTTTATGTACCTGGGCTCAAGAAGAATCTACTCTCCATATCTGCACTGGATGCAAAAGGTATGAGGATTGCATTTGTGGATGGTCAAGTTCTAATGTGGCCAAAAGGTAAAACCATCGATCATGCAGTAGTGATTGGAGAGCAAGAGGGAGGCTTGTATAAATTGAAGGGACAAACTGAACATGCCATGGTACATGATTCCATGGAGCCAAGTGAACTTTGGCATAGAAGACTTGCACATATGCACTATAGCATTACCAATTGCAAGTAACGTTGTAGAAGGTTTTCCTGAAATTAAGACCAAGCATGAAGGTGTTTGCAAAGGATGTGCAAAAGGAAAGAACATTAAGAAGCCATTTTCAAGCAGTGAAAGCAAGGAAAAAGGTATCCTAGAAATCATCCACTCCGATGTATGCGGTCCTATGTCATCCAGATCTCTGAGTGGATATGTTTACTATGTCTCTTTCATTGATGACTTCTCCAGGAAGACTTGGTTTTACTTCTTGAAGAACAAAGATGAAGTATTTGATAAATTCAAGGAATTCCAAACCTTAATGGAGAACCAAACTGATAAGAAGATCAAAACATTTAGATCTGGCAATGGTGGAGAATTCACCTCAGGTGACTTCAAAAATCTATGCAATGATTCAGGGTTTAAGAAGGAGTTGACTACTCCTTACTATCCACAACAGAATGGAGTTGAAGAAAGAAATAATAGAACAATCATGGAAGCAGAAAGGGCAATGTTGCATGACCAGGATCTACCTATGCATCTATCGGCAGAAGCAGCTAGAACAGCTGTATATGTGTAGAACAAAACACCCCACAAGATATTGGACAACAAGACACCAGAAGAGGTCTTCTCTGGTAAGAAACCTGAAGTCAGCCATCTCAGAATTTTTGGTTGTATAGTATACACTCATGTCCCAAAGGAAAAGAGGACCAAGCTAGATCCTTCGGGAAAGAAGGGTATCTTTGTGGGTTACAGTGAAAGCTCGAAGGCTTACAGAATATACTTTCCAGGGTTCAAGAAGATTGATGTCAGTAGGGATGTGAATTTTGATGAAAACTTAGCATTCATCAAATCAAGAAAGACACATGTTGAAGATTATGAAGAACCTAAGGAAACTAGATTTCAAGACACTACCATGACTGAAGCAATCCCAGATGTTTATCGTGAAATTGAAGATCCGCAACAACCTGTAGATCCACCACGTGAGAACAACTCTCACAAGAGGAAACCTACATGGACTAGAGAGCTCATTCAAGATGCAAAAATATTTAGCATTCCAGAAGAAAAACACAGAGCAAAGAAGAGAACTAGATCTCATACTAGCTATGTTGCTTTACTCTGTGATATCATGAACAAAGAACCTTCCAGTTATGAAGAAGCAGCGGAAAAGAAATAATGGAAGGATGCCATGGTTGAAGAATACCAATCAATAATGAAGAATGATGTTTGGGATGTTGTCCCAAGACCTGAAGGGAAGTCTGTTGTGACTTCCAAATGGATCTACAAGATCAAGCATGCTGCAGATGGCAGCATAGAGAAATACAAGGCAAGATTTGTAGCTCGTGGCTTCTCTCAGAAAGAGGGAATAGACTATGAAGAAACTTTTGCTCCTATATCCAGGTACACTTCCATCAGATCAGTACTTGCCCTGGCTGCAGTGATGAAATGGAAGATACATCAAATGGATGTCAAGACTGCCTTCTTGAATGGTGTAGTCAAAGAGGAAGTGTATGTGGAGCAGCCACTTGGTTTTGAAACACATGACAGGGAGTCACATGTGTGCAGATTGAAGAAAGCCTTGTATGGCTTGAAGCAAGCTCCCAGAACTTGGTATGGTAGGATGGACAGTTTCCTATCTAGTTTGGGCTTTACCAAGAGTAAAGCAGATTCCAACCTTTACTACAAAGTTGAGGAAGGAAATCCTATGATTCTACTCCTGTATGTAGATGACTTGTTTGTAACAAGAGATGACAGATTGATTGCCGATACAAAGAGGAAGCTTGATGCCGAGTTCGATATGAAGGACTTGGGAATGATGCACTATTTCCTAGGTATGGAAGTGTGGCAGAGTGCAGATGGGATCTTCCTTGGACAAGGGAAGTATACTGTAGATATCCTGAAGAGGTTCGGGATGATGGATTGCAAGGCCATGTCCACACCTATGGCATCGAATCTGAAGCTTCTATGTGATGCTTCATCTGAGCCGGTTGATGTCTCTATGTATCATCAGATGATTGGGTCCTTGATGTACCTGACGAACACGAGACCAGATATTTGCTTTGCGGTGAGCACATTGAGCCAGTTCCTGATGGATCCGAGGAGTGTTCACCTGGTTGCTGTAAAGTATATTCTGAGGTACCTGAAGGGTACAGTTCATTATGGGATCAAGTATGAAGCGAATCAAAAGTTTAACCTGTAGGGTTATGTTGATTCAGATTGGGTAGGCAGTGTTGTAGATAGGAAGAGCACATCTGGTTGCTGCTTCAGTATGGGATCAGGTGTGATCTATTGGTTTAGTAGGAAGCAGTCCTATGTAGCACTGAGTACAGCCAAGGCAGAGTATGTCACAGCCTGTTCGGCTAGTTTTGAGGCAGTATGGCTTCGGAAGCTACTATCAGACTTATTTGATCTCCCACTGGAGACTACTGGTATCTTCTGTGACAACCAGAGTTGTGTGAAGCTGTCTGAGAACCAGGTGTTCCACGACAGGTCGAAACACATAGAGATCAAATACCACTATATCAGGGATATGGTGCAGAGACGAGCAGTGAAGCTCCTGTATGTTGCGACAGACGAGCAGATTGAAGATGTGCTTACGAAACCACTAGCCAGAGTGAAGTTCGAGTACTTCAGAGAGAGGCTTGGTGTTCTTTAGATTGATGACACTTCGAGGAAGAAGTGATGGACACGTTTGTAGAAGCCATTCCAAGCATGTTGGAAGGAGGATCCTTCACATGGCTGTGGATGTAAGCGCTGGATGATGAGCATCAAGACGATGCTCCAATTACTGCTCTGTATATACGCATCATATTGGATGCTGGATATGATCAGTTGGATCATTTATGTATGTACACATCATGTTGGATGTTGGATATGATCAGTTGGATCATTTATGTATGTACGCATCATGTTGAATGCTGGATATGATCAGTTGGATAATTTATGTATGTACGCATCATGTTGGATGCTGGATATGATCAGTTGGATCATTTATGTATGAATGCATCATGTTGGATGCTTGGACCTTGTATATGTATCAGTTGGATACGTTGTATGATCAGGTAGATCATGTATATTGATATGTATCAGGTAGATATAGTGTGTATCTAGGTATCAGGTGGATACAGTGTATGATCAGGTGGATCATGATGATATGTATCAGGTAGATACTTCATATGCATTAGATGGATGCAGTGTATGATCAGGATGATCATGGATGATGAGCTTCAAAATGTTGCTCTAGATGATATGCATCAGGATGATGCAGCGATGATGATTAGGATGATCATGTGTACATCAAGATGATGTATGGTGAGTATCAGGATGATACTTTGTGGCCATGGATCAGGTTGTGTAGATGAGCATGTTTGGGAGATCCTATAGGTCGGAGTTGTGTACCCGTAATAGCTTGGGATGCTCTTTCAAGACATTTCTCTGGGAGGACATGTAATTTGTGCCCTAGGAGATCCTTCAGGTTGGAGTTGTGTACCCATAACATCCTGGGATGCTCTTGCAAGGTTTTGTCCTATGGCATGTAATTTGGGCCCTGGGAGATCCTTCAGGTCAGATTTGTGTACCCGTAACATCCTGGGATGCTCTTTCAAGGTTTTTCCATGACCACATGTAATTTTTTCCCTGGGAGATCCTTCAGGTTGGATTTGTGTACCCGTAACATCTTGGGATGCTCTTGCGAGATTTTGTGGTGACCACATGTAATTTGTGCCCTGGGAGATCCTACAGGTCGGAGTTGTGTACCCGTAACATCTTGGGATGCTCTTTCGAGGTCTTGTGGTGGGGTCACATGTAATAGCGCCCTGGGAGATCCTACAAGTCAGAGTTGTGTACCCGTAACATCCTGGGATGCTCTTTCAAGGTTTTGTGATGCATGTAATAAGTCCTGAGGATTCCACAGTATGGCCAGTGATGATGAAGACCTACAAGTGGTGGGCCTACATCCAGTATGAAAAAGGACTGGCTCTATAGAACTTCCTATGACGAGTAGAGTCAGAGATTGGTTGAGATAGCAGCAGCATGACGATGACGATGACGATCCAGAGAAGAAGACTTGTGCTAGAATATCTGTGTCGAGAAATACCTTCCTAGTTAAGAGGGAGTGTTGATGTATATGTAACTTCGGAATGTATTTCATCGATGTATTTCATTTATATATTATTGTACTGTTATAGAGATGTGTCATTCCTCTATAAGGAAGTGTCTTTATGTGTATTGACAAGTGTCACAAGTGTGTTAACTTGCCGATGGGTTATTAGACCACCATGTGTGGGGTCGGCGCTAATTTATGTAATATATGGTTGATGTACCTAGCTAGACAAGTTGGCCCCATAAGGTCACTGGGAAAACAGAACAAGTATAAATAGAGATCGGGGGATCTCTATTTGGAGCACTGAGAAACTCATTCTTCCTTCACTCGGAAAGTGGTGCACATGTGAGGAGGACGATCATCTGCTACTAGGAGACTATCTCTGTGTATTTGGTTATACTTTTGGTTGAGCTATTGCTCTCTCTATCTCTGAGGAAGTTGTGGGGTTTTTCACATTAGGTTTTTCCCCACGGAAACTATGTGTGTCTATTGTCTCTCATGCTTTTGATTCTTGTGATGATTGACATGCTTTTTATGATTGATATGCATTGATATACTGTACATGTTGTTCTCTCAGTAAAGATCCTAGAGTATTGTGAATTAATGCTCAAAATTTAACAGTAACTGGTTGGGTGCTACAAATGCTTGGTAAATCCATAGAGTAACTGGTTGGGTGCTACAATTGCTTGGTAAGTCCATAGAGTAACTGGTTGGGCACTACAAATGCTTGGTAAATCCAAAGAGTAACTGGTTGGGCGCTACAAATTCTTGGCAAATCCAGAGAATAACTGGTTGGGCATTAACTATTTGATGTTGTGGAGCAGCATGTGTGCTAGCCAAACATCCACCCCACAGGTGATCTAAGGCTTGTAAATAAGAGAAGGAAACCTGTGGAGTAGCAAGGAACTACCCAATACAGATAAGTGTTTGATTTTCATTTATTTTTAGATAATGAAAATTTCATGAACAACTCTTATGACAACCAAGCTAATACACTGTTATTTCTTTGTTGGAAACCTTGGTCATTGCAGGAAGCAAGGACCCTCAAGGCACCATAAATGCTTGGTAAATCCATTCGATGCACTGTTTGGGCATTGAATGTGGTGGAGGAACCGACATACTGTCCAAACATTCCTTAAATAATTGATAAAACTAGTCGGAGTATTGGCCTAGCATATTGATAAATGGGATGCCTGATAAAACCAGTCGACGTACTGGCTTGGCATTGCCTATTCGAATGATTGGGGAGTAGCCTACGTGCTAGCCCAGCATTCATTATTGTATCCACAGGAAATCCAAGGCTTGTAAAGCAAAGAAAGAGCCTATGGAATAAAGTGAAGGCATCCAATACAGATAAGTATTTGGTTATCTTGCAGCTTCTTTCTTATGAATATACGTGTATATATGATTTGGTTATGATTTATCAAACTCTTGTTTAAAGATAAGCCCTATGAAAATAAACTAAACATGTGAATTGATTCAATGTTTGAGTGTAGGTATTGTTGGAAGAAAGGACTATGAAGGCATCATAGGGATGCATGTGGACATGTGACAGTCCTAAAGAGATCAGTATGAGCAATAATGAAAGATGGTGCTAGTGGAACTGTGTGGGTCCTAACAGCCAAAGGTTCTGAAGGAAACAATGGGGAAGGGTTCCCTAGTTGAAAAGTGTTGGTGCCCCAATTTTGTCACAATTTTGACATCAATCATGGCCATGATGACCACATAGTGTCGTTTGCAATGTATCAAGTTCATACATTTTCATCCCTATGATACTATTTTTGCCTCAGATATATATCTTTTAATTTAACGACATTTCCATATGATTATCGATGATTTATTGTTTAACTATGTTGGATTAATGATTTTAAACATATTGGACCCATGGTTTTGATGACACTGGCTATGGTTCTCATGCGGACGATCATTCAAACTATCATTCGCATACGGATGGTCATTCGACCCATCGTTCACACCTGAAGATGCATTTATTTGCCTACCTGGACGCATTGAAGACACCAACGGGAACATGAGTTTTGTTATTTGATCGTGCTACATGGACACTGTTCTTTGGCTTGCACTAATTTGATTCCCACACCTGCCAGATCGAGGAATCTTTAAATCAAGTTAAACCCAAATTTTTAGTAGTGAATATTTCTTAGCTGCCATATTGCGCCTTGATTTGCATGCAAGTGGAAGCATATCTCGCCGAACGCTCTAGTGGGTTTGAATAAAACCTATCCAACTACAAAACCCATAACTTGTTTCTCCAATTTCGCAACCACCAAAGAGTTATCAAGGGGGGCATTTTTCCAATTTGTGTCAGATTGCGTTTTCTGTGTTGGTCGTTTTCTAAGTTGTTTCAGATCATCAATGGAGTTGTCTCCTAGACTTTAAGACGGACTATTATTAGAGGGATCAACCACTAAAAGGGTCGACTCTCTCTCTATTGTAAACTCTATATAAAGACACATTGGTTTGTGTAAAATGATGGGGGCATGTACTGTGTAAATTTTTCAATTAGTTAATGCCAAAGCTCTGTTCTGTTCTGGTTCAAATTCTTTTTTGCTCATGCTCCTGTGACTGATTAATTCGTAAATAATCGACCACTATCTCTTGAGAGGGCCCCTCAACGACAGTGGCTTTATTTGTGCATATGTTATGTTTTCTCTTCATTGTACAGCTAAGTAATTTCATGTTCAGTATTGTGAAATGTTTACATGTTCAAATCGTTTCTCTTATGCGTATAGTTCAGTGTGTATAAAATCAATCTAAGACTTCTTTGTTTATAATTTGTACATTTCTGTCATTCGGCCTGTCGTACATATCAGGCTTTCGAACTATCAAATTCACTTTCAACATTTACTTTTGTATTATGTAGTAGCTAGAATTCGAATTTATATTCAACATTTCATCTCTATTTTATTAAGATAAAGATAGCATGTTGTTACTGTAAGTCTTGTCAATTTTACTTATGTTCCATCCCATTTAAATTATGTAGGTGCAAGAAAATAGAAATGAATTTCTAATTAAACTCAAGCAAGAATAGTCTCATTCAGATTCAAGATGCAATAGTTCCAAGTCATTTTTATGGTTTGATTGTGAGATAACATAAGCTAGTTTAGTGTAGATTTTCTTCTCAAATGTAGAATGGTTTTGTATTTTCTTTTCACGTTTGATTAAAATGTCTTAGTTTAGGGTGAGTTTGTTGTAGAAGTAGGGTAGTGTTGTTTTACTTTTTGATATTCATATAGGTTTGCTTGCAAGTTTAAGATTTGTTTCCATTCACTGCAGAAACATAGTAGTTTCAAATTGTTGTTTCATGATCAATACATAGGTCTATTTACAAACTTTGAGTTTAGAATATTTATGTCTTGATGCTTTGCAAATAGATTTACTTACAAGTTTTGAAGCCTTTTTTAAAAAATAGAATAGAATTAGAAGTTTGTTAAAGTACAAAATTTATTTTTCATAGCATTTCCTTTTCTAATTATGAAGCAGTTAGTAGAAGTAGAATAACTCAGAATGCTTTGATTTCTTATTAATCCTAGTTAGAGTCTGAATGCAAAGTCGTTTGTAGGTCTGCTTGACAAGTTGATTGATATTTCATAACCCTTAGTTCCTTTCAGTTGATTTCTTTAATTTCCACACTTTTGATTTCTAGGTTTTGATTTTCAGTTGACCACTGACGAATAGATTTGGGATCTAACTCCTGAGATATGATCACCCTGTAATGGGTTTCTTTCCTAGGTGCTTGCTGTGCAAATTTGTGTATTTTGCTTTTTACCAGCTTTAGGTCAAATTAGCTTAGATTAGTTTAGGCCTTCAGTCCTGCACATACTGTGCCGACACCTCTAAGCTTATGAGCCCCTGGGTTGTCAATTAATTGTTGAATTAGATAGTGCATATTTTACTCGACAAAAAGCGTCAGACAGACCCTAGACACTAAGTGTCATAGCCAAGAAAGGGCAAGTCAAGAATTCACATTGAAGTTAAAAAGGCTAAGGAGCATGGTACCACAGTGGTGGTGTGGCTCCAAATTGGAAAAAGACTAAGAGGGGGAAACTCTTACTCTTCTCTTTCCTTTTGACTGATGCATCGTAGAAACAAAAGATTGTTGAGTGCATGTCATGGTTGAAAATAGATTGTGTTTAATTGCTTGAAATGAATTGTGAATGCTGAAATAGTTATTTCCCTGTGAAAGGATGAACATGAATGAGTTCATGTGTATGTTGGGAAAGCATAAAAAGTGTGAAAGTCTCATGATTCAAGAAGGGACTTTCCATGTCAATTGGGAAAATAATTGACTAATTTTAATATTGT
The DNA here is from genome assembly GCA_027924585.1 of Larix kaempferi. NCBI lineage: Eukaryota > Viridiplantae > Streptophyta > Pinopsida > Pinales > Pinaceae > Larix > Larix kaempferi. The sequence continues at coordinate 5,460,277 of BSBM01000071.1, forward strand.
GCTATGCTTGTCCTAACAAGAATTGCCATGATGAATCTCATAGGTGAGAAATTGAAATCCATTGATTGCAGTTATTACTAGCCAAGTGTTACTAGTGAGCAAATTCAGAGCCAGTTGTGCACATTGGCCATGGCGGTGGACCAGAGGCTATGGGTTTTGGCTGAAAATCTTCCTCAAATAGTTGCCAGGACAATAATAAAGATGGCATCCATGAAATTCCAGACTTGTAGATCAACTGGAAGGTAAATAAAAGGAAGGGATTGTTGTGGAGCAATGCCCACCTGTAGAGCTGGAAGATCAAATCTAGCAGGAGCAGCTTGTGGAAGCCAAAGGACTTGGTCCTAAAATTTCAAAGAAAAAAGATGAAACGCAGGATAGACCTGCCACATTTTGTGAATCTTGAGACATGTGTAAAGTGGGTATTTATTCCTAAGTTTTGGAACACCGAGGACGGTGTTATTCCAAGGGGGAGGGGATTGTAATATCCCAATCTTGACCCCATTGCATTAAAATGAAAATGATGTAATATTGTTATAAAATCATGGTGAGGGGATCAAGGCCAAGGCCCCGCCATCGATTTAGTGATGCATATGGTTCACGTGCTATCCAGGCACGATAGAATTGCAAATATCATGTAAATATACAATTTAATGAAATACCCACAACTATGCAATGCAACAAGAGATGGGGGCATGCTTTTACAAGGAATTGGAAGGGAAATATTCAAACCCTTGGAGCCAGTCAAGTCAAGACAAGTGTCAATGAGAGAACCCATAAAACCCTCAACTACCCATGTTGACTTTTGTACCCAATCATTCATTTATCCCAAGAATTGGGTGAAGTAGTTAATGCCTTGGGGAATGGAGAGGTATGGCTATCCAAATTAGGGTATGGGCAAGCCACCCTTCATGGAAAATTGTGTTGGACTTCTTGGGTAAGAAAGGAGCCACGAAATTGCTCCGGGCTCCATTACCCATCAACCAGTTTTGCCTCTCTCACATTTTTCGAGCCACTTGGGCGTTTTCCCTCCACGTTTTTTTCTGGTTTTTCATGGTTTTTTACCTGGGTAGAGGGCGTTTTTGTGTTTCAGAGCTACTGGGAGGAAGAGAGATCAATTTGGGGGTTTCATTGAGGCCGTTTTGACCATTGGAATTCTCATAACCTCTGGGAGAAATCGGTTTTTCTACTTGTGGTCGAATTTCCCTTTCCACAGTATGTTTTTTATGTGCCCACGATTTGGGGGAAGCCCCTGGCCATCTTGTTTGTAAATACCATTGTTAAAAATGTGTATCCATGCCCAATGATTTTGCTTGTTATGTGTAGATAGAGTATGTTGGGGTATGGGTTATGGATATCCATTGCTTTGTCTTGAGCTTGAGTGCAAGCATCTAGAAATGAAGAGGGTTCAGATTTATCCCAATAAACCCAGCTGTGGACTGGCTTGGCTTAGATGCAATTTTTATTTGATTGTGTATGAGCTTGAGTGTCCCCTTTTCCTTGTAGAAATCATTCACAGCTCGGGGGTGGCCTCTGAGTGTTGAAAGAATACAGGTTGGGCAGAGACCTATGGTTGGGTGGAACGTTGCAGCGACATAGCTAGTTGATTGGGGAAACTTTACATCGAGATGAGTATTTTTTTTATGTGTATTTACTTCTGAAATGTTTTAATTTGATGGTTGTTATTGATATGTTGTATGCATGAGAAATGTGTGTGGATGAGGTTTATTTCCACTGTGCATGCTTGATTGATTTGCATCTACACACATTTGTTTTATTCATATGAATATAATGAAATGGGTTGAGTTTATGTAAAAGCCCCAAAGGTGTCATCATGTTCCCTTCCTTACGATTGGATCGATGGGAGGGGACGTGACACATCTGAAGGATGATCTATAATGAGCATTTATTATCCTCCTCAAGCTCATTAAAAAAAAAGAGGTACTCATCAATCATGATGGGGAAAATGTGAGAAGGTAAATGTATTTGAACTTGTATTAATGGCAACGAGTCACTCTTGAACATGACATCCTTTCACCCTTTCGTTCAAGGTTGGGAAATACACTTGTCTCTCATTGATCATACTCCTCCATAAGTCTATTCATTGGTTTGTGATAATTGTTGAGTCAATGCTTCAAAGAATATCGTCATGTCGATATGTTCAAGAGTAGGATTCTATTTTGTTAGAACTTGTTATGTCATAAGAGAATCAACCGATAATCCTTCTTTTGCGTCGGCCTATGTTGCAATCCTTAAGCCTTCCTTCATGTCAACCATTCTTGAGTCAATTCCAAATTTACTCCATACTCAGAGTCACCTCAAAATTCATTGTTCATGTTTAGTGTTGATGATGAGGGAAGCATCATGGCCCTCCTTGGACGAGTCTATTTTTGTCGACTTGAACACGTTATCCAATAATTAGAATTAGAAACTAGTTAGTACGTTGGCCCTGCATGCCCTAATGGCAAGTTTCCTCACTTTCAACAGTAGGCTTACATCATATGCCTCTAATTGGAAGATTCCATTGAGTGTTCGACTTTATCTCATCAATTAACATTCGAGGGAATGTACTAGGGTACCTTGGTAATCATTGACATCAATGGTGATTTCTGGCACACTTGTTAACGGTATACCTCAAAGACCAGTAATCAAGCGATTTCTACCATGTTTGACGCCAAAACATATGTTCACATGGATATAATTGTACCATTCGGGATCGGCTTGAAGACCCTAAGTTTTCTTTTACGCATTCACTTATATCATCTGCCTTCCCTAGGTTGTGATGGATTATTTTGTGTATGTACTATTGCATAGATCCACAATGTATGCCCGGTGGCTATGCTCAAATTTGAATCATTGATGACATAGATTTATAATGTATCTCTGTTAATATAAATTATAGTAAGGATGTGTCTACTCTAATTAGCTATCTTACTATGAATTGGTGACATTCAATTGACAGAAATGAAGCAATTATCTAAACTTTCCTAATATCCTTAACCATTTTGAATTTGAAATAAACTTGGAGGGAAAAACTCAAACTCATAAATGGGAGGGAAAAATGAATTACTTCATATAACATCAAAGAAGAAATGATACTTACTTACAACCTTGCTTGAGGTGAATCTATTATCCTTTGCTTTGAGCCATCCTTATCCATCCTTGCCTTTGATACTTCAAGAGCTTTATCGAAGATGAGTTTTCCAAACTTTCCAATCTTCCATCGTTCCCTTAATCTCACTTTATGTACTTTGCTATGCCCCAAATGCCTTTCTTTTATAGTATTGGGAAATGGGAATTCAGGATTCAACTTTCAATGTGGGATAATACATTTTCTTGATTTTTAATTATTTTCACTCAAAACCCCACTTTTCCATTATTTTCAAGCTTTTGACATTAATTTCCATAATTTTCAGGACAATAAATACACCTCTGATGTATTCTTTCCACCCTAGGAGTTGTAGAAACTGGGTTTTGGCCCTTTAAGTGGTCCTAGACTTGGCCTCTTTAGATCAACCTTTGTCTTCACATACTTCCTCCTTTGCGGAAGCAGTGGTCAGATGAGAGATTAGAGCTCTCAATTGTTCCATATTTGTGGTCTTCATGTTGCAGGTGAATGGTAAAATATGCTTCTACCTTCACTTGTTAAGGGTGTTAATTTAATTGTTAACAGATGCCCCATAATGTGTGAGGTCCGAAGCTGAGCTAAGGGTCGAAATAAATTATTTATTCATACTGACACTCTTCATACTGGTACTCTTTATTGATCAAAGCAAGTATGGAAAAGGATTAGCTCATGGGTGAAAGATTCAGGAGAACACCTGCAAGTCAAACATAGCAATTTCTCAAATATGTAACATCTTCCTCAGCTGGGCATACCCATGCTCAGCAGTAAACAAGCATGGCCAAGAACAATACACTATGGATCCATGTCAAAAGTAATTTTTTCATAAGTGTAAACATGCACTTTGATGAGTGCGAGAACAAGGTCTTTATCGAACTTCTCACATGGTAGTTTAATCTTGCGCAACTCAGGAAGTGCATCGATGATTGATACAACTATTTTTCCCAAGATATTCAATAGAAACTTATGATAGTAAAAGTTTATATCATGCGAATATATGATCTGATGTCAAGCATAATAAAACACCATCTGATTATCATTCATTGATGTATATCATTAATAGATGCGAAGAGACCAGCCGATAATGATGATGGACTCTAAGGTGCTAAGTACAAACTAGCGAGTGTGAATAGATATTCTGAAGTTGAACACTTTTAGAATCAAATAATCAGGGGTCATTGATGTATACCCACTGTCATTTGCGAGGAAACCTGCCACTAATGACTGCAAGATCCAAGGTACTCCTGGGTTTCTAGATCCATTTCCTAGATGATGATTTGGCGTCGATAGGAATAGATCCATAGGAAGGAGGGATATAATGCATCCCACATCAACCAATACGAAACAAAGATCAATAGTCTAATATAATTTGGTAGAACTTCAAAATCCAACATTGTATACTAACACAAAGAAAGCAGACATGATTAGTCAGGAATATTTCAGGAATGGACGACATTGTTTGAACTTCCCTTGAACACATAACATGACACAGAATGGACACTTGGAAACATAAGACTCGAGTAACCAACCTTAATGAAATTCACCAATGTTAGATCATTAATGAAATCTCCATTGATGACGGGGGGATAACTAAATAGTGGAGATCTGTTCAAAATACCGGTACAGTTTCCTAAGGCAAATGTAGATGGTGTACTGACAGCAGATACCAAGTTATGTGTCGTGTTCAAGAGAGACAAGGACTGACTGTTGCCATTTTCTTCAAGGATATAATATGAAATGATTCAATTCTCCTTCTTTTTTTATTTTTGTGTTTTGTAATTTTTATGCCTTTTTCATTTATTAGCTTGAAAAAGAATAAAGAATGATATAGTACATGGGAGGGAACGAGTGTTGAATGGGAGTACTCATATATTTCAAGCGCATGGTCAGGCTAAGGAAAATATCCTTGTTATATTGCAAACAAGGTCTGAGCTACTTGTGCACACTCTTTCAGACATTCCCTCCATGGTTTGGCTATCTGAAGCAGTATTATATGTCGACAAACAGTGAAATAGAACCATGTAACTGACTTTATCCAATTTGGTATAATGGCCAAGTAGGAATAGGTCAATGAGGTTTACCTCATGTTGAATCTTATGAAAAATGCCAAAATCACAAATCACCATGAATCATGGATTGTATCCAACTACCTTAATCAAATATTTCGAACTGTTAATGTCTCCAAGTCCTGCAATCAAAACCGTTTCACTACCCAACTATTTAGTTAGAAACTAGTTCAAATTTGCATTTAATATCTAAAAAAGATAGCCAAAATTGTGGAATTATGTATCATCTTATCATTCAAAAGGATACGGCTATACATGTATGATTAAAAGATAAGTAACTCACTCATTTTTTACAATATTCCTTGTAGGCATAGCCGATGGATGAGAGGAGGCATCTCCTATCAGCATAGATTTCTAGAAGTTGTGAACCATTATTCATTGATCTTCCAATTGTAGGTGAGTCTTCATGTCGGACCTGGAAAATATGCACAGTTCAAATGTTTTTGAAGTTTCCAAATATTTTCATTTTTTATGAAAGTTTTTGGGTTTTATCTTGAAGAAAAAGACACAAAAGAGAAAAAAAAAATTACACTATTCTTTTTTATGTGTGCAAAGTTACTATCCAAAATTTCTAGAACCTTAACACACTTTTTGGTACATGATGTAACCTAGATAATTCGGCTTTTACTTATGTCCTTAAATGATATGTTCAATTAAATTGCCATGATTAATGTACATGCTTTCTTTTTTGGAATGATGTTAATGACTTAGATTCCAAACAAGTACGTAGTTGGATAAGGAATCATCCAAACTATTCAGACTTCTAGGAACAAAAATGTATTCAATGAATTCAAAATATCATTCTAAAAGACGTACTCGTAGAAAATTTCTAAACAGTATAGGATGTTGAACCTGATACTAACCATTTAAGTGAGATACAACTAATTTTGAGTCCAGTTTGACGGTTATTCGTTGGATGCCAAGGGTGATAGCCTTGACAAGAAGCTCAATGATTGTGCTATATTCTATAACATTCTTGGTTGCAGATATGAGAAAAATGCCTCCTGAACTTAAGACTTGTTCATTAGATGTGAAAATCACCCATGCGGCGGAAGTAATGTTCCAAGAACTACGGCTGGCACCATCTGCATATCCCAAATATGTGAAGGTTTCTTGTGCCATCTGCCAAAGTGACAATACCAAGCAAGATAAATGTGTGCTTATAACAACTATAGTAAAAAAAATATATAGAAAGAATACAACATAATACAACAAGTGTTGCGAGGAATATGTGCCTACACGTAGTATTTCTTTAGATAGAGACCATTTCTAATTTTTGACAGAGGTTCCCCACCATAATTAATTAGTTCATAAGCTCCCCGTTTTAATACAATTTTGATGACAAGTGGGCCAAACCATTTTTGTACAAATTTACCTTCTCCTATTTTATTTTGGTCTTGGTCATAAACTAAAACCAAATCGCCTTCAGAAAGGACTTAGGGACGGGCCAATTTGTCATATTGCGTTTTAACCACTTTCTTGTGTGCTTCTACATTTAGAGAGGCATCCCTTCTAGTTTCATCAAGAGAATGAAGATGGACAAGCCTTTCTTCTTCTACAGAAGTGTTAGGTAGGAGTTGACTCTTAGTTTTAATGATGGGATTTCACATTCAATCGGCAACATTGTGCTTGAAGACAATCTGTTAATGCGGATAAAAACTGATCTCTCTAGCCTAAATTATTTAGATCTAGAACAAAAGAGTACATAACATAATTATATTTCCTAGTTAGATTAAATTGCAAGGTATATCAGAAAGTGAGCTACCTTATGATTGCAATCAAATTCTCCTCGTTTGATATACTTCCAGTTCCTCAATCTCCAGCTACAAAACAAGATGGAGAAAATGGAAACAAACGAACAATATGAAAGCATATGATTATGAATCTAACTAGATCAACGGTCAAAGAAGCCAATCCTAAACATTATTATAAGACATAACAAGGGAAAGATAATAATATTAAATGTAATTTGCAACAAATACAAAGTAGAGAGTTACAACCGATGCCTTGACGTTATGACTCCATCTTAAATGATCTTGCCTCAAAGATCAAAGCCTTCTAGCCTCCTATGGATGAAGAAGGTAATCCTGACCAGATTCCACTAGCATATGGGTGATTTTTCCTTCATCCCTTAAAAATGGAGAGGGGGTTCATATATATAGGGATAAAGGGATAAGAAAGGTTGATCATTTAGGGGAGAGGCTTAAGGGATCATCCCACTAGGTTAGGGGATCGAGTGTCACCTTCCCAGGTATCTAGAGATAAGCCTCCACATCACCCAATCTTCGAGAAGTCGCTCGAAGCTTCCTTTTATACATTTTAACCCACTATGATGCACCTTGCATAAATGCAACATGCATCAGAAGTATATCACCGCACCTTGTACATAGGCACGTTGTGTCGCCGACGCACTCTGCTAAGGTGTAGGGTGCATCACCTTGAGCTCGACGCTCCTTGATAGAAGGCAGGGCACGTCAAGGTGAATACAAAAGGTAAATGGAAAAGACAGAATCCTTTCTTCTAATTTTTTATCCAAGTAAATTCATGGATTAAGGCATAGAGATGACACATGACTCATGATGACAAGATTTTGGTGTAACAGAATGCCCCCCAAAGCATGAAGCTGGTAAAATAGAACAGGTGAAATGCTTTGCAATATGAAGTATTGAGGCAAGGATCATCAGTCGGAATAGACTTCTGCAGTACAACTAACTCTGAGATATATGTCTCACATGACTCATAACATGGTTGTTGACCAATACATTGCAGATCCATGTTAGTAAATACCGACTGAACATAATCATGGCTACTATACACAAGCGTAGATCCATGAGGAGATGATAACACAACCACGACCAATACAAAGTGTATCCATGTAATATGACTCAAAACTATCTCCATCGGAAGCTGAGTGAGATTTATGACTTAACCTAGGGTCTTCAAGTTGAACCCGCAATGATACGAATCTAACCATGTGATTACAATTTCTTGAATTCGAACATGGTAGAAACCACTTGATTACCAATCGTTGTTGTATACCATTAACAAGCATGAGGGAAATCACCATTGATGTCAATGATTCCCAAGATATCATAGTACATACCATTGAATGTGAATCAATGAGTTCAGGTCAAACACTCGATGGAATATTTCAATCAAGAGCCAATCATGTGAACTCATGTTGAAAGCGAGGTAATCTGACATTAAGGTATGCTGGCCCAAGGTACTTGATTGGTTTCTAGATTTTATCCTCGGATGATGTGTTGCAGTCGACAAGGATAAATCCGTCGAAGGAGGGCCATGATGTATCACCCATATTCAAGATGAAACATGATCAAATATTTTTTGGAGTAAATCGGATAGTAGATGAATGTTTGAGACTGAATCAGGAAAGACCGACATGATAGAAGGTATAACGACTGCAAATATTGAATCGATGAACAAATGTCTCTTGAACATGGGCATGGCATGACTTGGCAGTATTGACATGACGAGAACGACACCGACCCTTGATGAAACTGATGGTGGAATCATTCTTTGGATGACCCAAAGGAGTGAAATGACTCATGGAATCAGTAAGACTCTACGAAAAACATATTACACAAGTACCGGATGCATATGCAAACAAGTGTCATGTTCAAGAGTGACTAAGTACTTCCATAATTACAATGAAACACGATCTCTTTCCTTATCCAGATCATGATTGATGAGTAACTCTTTTGTTTTTTAACGAGCTTAAGGAGGGTAACAGATGCTCAGTATAGCTCATCCTTCGGATGAGTCCAATCACAAATGTTTTACGAACCTAAGATAGGGTGGGTTCATCCCAAAACAACCCCTTTAATGTCATATTTTAACGATTAGAGAGAAGGTAAACTCGGCGTCATTTCATATTTAGAGAGTCTGAAAAGAAGTAAAGATAACTCCAGAGATTATTTTTCATAAAATTTAGTCTCCTCATCCGAAAAAGGATAAAACAATATGAGAGAGAACTCTTCTAGTCATGATTAACTGGATTGCTCCTTTTTCGTAAATCATACCTCCTGGTCCGAAAAAGGGGTAAAATATCACCATAAAGATGATCATTCAAATATTTTTACTATTGATGTATATGTAACTTCGGAATGTATTTCATTTATATATTTATTGTACTCCTATAGAGATGTATTATTCCTCTATACGGAAGTGTCATCATTTGTATTGACAAGTGTCGCAAGTGTGTTAACTTGCCGATGGGTTAATAGACCACCTTGTAAGGGGTCGGCCCGATATAATGTAATATGAAGTTATTGTAACTAGCTAGAAAAGTCGGCCCCATAAGGTCACTGGGAAAACAGAACAAGTATAAATAAAGATCGGGAGATCTCTATTTGGATCACTTAGAAACTCATTCTTCCTTCACTCAGAAAGTGGTGCACATGTGAGGAGGAGGATCATCTGCTACTAGGAGACTATCTCTGTGTATTTGGTTTTACTTTTGGTTGAGCTATTTCTCTCTCTATCTCTGAGGAAGTTGTGGGGTTTTTCACCTTAGGGTTTTCCCCACGGAAACTCTGTGTGTCTATTGTCTCTCATGCTTTTGATTCTTGTGATGACTGACATGCTTGTTATGATTGATATGCATTGATATACTATACATGTTGTTCTCTCAGTAAAGATCCTAGAGTATTGTGAATTAATGCTCAAAATTTAACATGGTATCAGAGCTAACCTGAGAAGAAGACATTGTGCAGTGACGAAAACTAGGGTTTCTTGTTTATTGGGTTTCTCTCCACAGATTTTGGAAAAGAAGTATAGTAGATTGACCCTACTCATCAAGGAGAATCTATCTGTCTAATTCGAATTCAATTCTGAGCATTTTCAGATTTGGCCCTAAAAATTATGGTTTCCACAAAAATAGTAATTTCTGGAATCCGAAGACATAGCTGGAAGCTCCTTGCAAAAATCAAAGTTTAGAGCTTTGGATCGAGATTTTTGGTTGGGTAGATCTCCGGGAAACTCAAACCCTAATTCAGGGTCATCCCAGTGAACCCAAGAAAACTAAAAGGCATTTCTGAAGGGTGAAGCTTTGCAGATCTCAAATTCTGAATACACCAGGCTGATCAGCTCATCAAGGCGCATCTTTCTATCCTTTCATAAAGTTGAAATTCACATTTTGAATTTTTATGGTTTTTCTGACAAACCCTGATCCGGGACCAGATCCAGTTTTCAGCAAATTAAGTGGTAAGACCTAAATATTTTCTATTTCCATTTGAAGTTCTTTTTAAAGATGTCTCACCACACCAAGCTTGAGGACAAGCTTGAAGGGGCTGATAACTTCCGAGCCTGGAAGTATAGGATTGGGTTAATCTTGGAAGAGAATGAGTTGGACTCATATATAAGGGAATAGGTCCTTGTCCCAGAGGGAGAAGAGGCTAAAGCCCTCCACAAGAAGAACTTGGTCAAGGCAAAGAGAATCATTGTTGATTCTATCAAGGACCATCTCATCGCCCATGTGTCATCTCTGAAGACACCCAAAGAGATGTTTGATTCCCTATCCAAGCTATTTGAAGGGAAGAACATAAATCGGAAGATGACTCTGTGTAACTAATTGAAAGGGGTAAAACTTCAGAATGGAGAATCCATTCAATCTTATTTTTCTATGGTCTCTCAGATCAAGGAACAACTAGAAGCAGTGCATGAAATGGTGGAGAATGGTGAAGTTGTCATGACCACTATGAATGGCCTACCCAGGTCATGGGACTCATTTATTCAAGGAATCTGTGCAAGAAAGAAGTTGGTATCCTTCAGCAAACTACGGGAAGAATGTTCACAAGAAGAAGCAAGGCTTGTGGCACGAGAATAAAAGATGGGGAATGAATATCAAGCTCTCACATCTCACACCAAGAAAGGGAATTCCAAGAGAGAACCATCTCACTTCAAGAAATATTCACATCACCATAAAGAAAGGAGAATATGCTTCACCTCTAATGAAAAGGGACATATTGTTATAAATTGTACCAAGAACAAGAAGGACAACAACAACTTCAACAAGAAGAAGAAGGGTAGCAAAAGAAGATACCATGCTCATGCTGTCGAGGATGATGAACCTCCCAAGAAGAAGGCTAGAGCAGAAAGTGGTGATGATGACTCATCAAGCGAAGAAGAGTATTTTCTAATCTCTGCTCTCACAGGTACTATTTCTCATGGTTATAATGATTGGCTTATTGACAGTAGGGCTTCCAAAAACATGACTAGGTTTAAAGAATCCTTTGCTAATCTATCTGAACATGAGTCACCCCATAAGGTGAAACTTAGGGATGACTACCAATACCCTATCAAAGGAAGTGGTGAGGCCTCCTACAATCTAGACTCTGGGAAGTCTTTGAAGATGAAAGATGTTTTGTATGTACCTGGGCTCAAGAAGAACCTACTCTCCATATCTGCATTGGATGCAAAAGGTATGAGGGTTGCATTTGTGGATGGCCAAGTTCTAATGTGTCCAAAGGGAAAGACCATAGATGATGCAGTAGTGATTGGAGAGCAAGAGGGAGGATTGTATAAACTAAAGGGACAACCTGAGCATGCCATGGTGCATGAATCCATGGAGCCAAGTGAACTTTGGAATAGAAGACTTGCTCATATGCACTATAGTGCACTTCCAATTGCGAGAAAGGCTATAGAGGGTCTTCCTGAAATCAAGACCAAGCATGAAGGTGTTTGCAAAGGATGTGCAAAAGGAAAAAACATAAAGAAGGCATTTCCAAGCAGTGAAAGCAAGGCAAAAGATATCTTGGAAATTATCCACTCCGATATATGTGGTCCGATGTCATCCAGTTCTCTGAGTGGGTATGCTTACTATGTCTCTTTCATATATGACTTCTCTAGGAATACTTGGGTTTACTTCTTGAAGAACAAAGATGAAGTGTTTTATAAGTTCAAGGAATTCAAAACCTTGATGGAGAACCAAACTGATAAGAAGATCAAAACATTCAGATCCGACAATGGTGGAGAATTCAATTCAGGTGACTTCAAGAAACTATGCAGTGATTCAGGGATTAAGAGGGAGTTGACTGCTCCCTACAATCCACAACAGAATGGAGTTGCAGAAAGAAAGAATCGAACAATCATGGAAGCAGCAAGGGAAATGTTGCATGACCAGGATCTACCTATGCATCTATGGGCAGAATCAGCTAGGACAACTGTATATGTGCATAACAGAACACCCCAGAAGATATTGGACAACAAGACACCAAAAGAGGTCTTTTCTGGTAAGAAACTTGAAGTCAGCTACCTCGGAATTTTTGGTTGTCTAGTATACACTCATGTCCCAAAGGAAAAGAGGACCAAGCTAGATCATTTAGGAAAGAAGGGTATCTTTGTGGGTTACAGTGAAAGTTCGAAGGCTTACAGAATATACTTTCCAGGGTTCAAGAAGATTGATATTAGTAGGGATGTGACATTTGATGAAAACTCAACATTCATCAAATCAAGGAAGACACCTGTTGAAGATTATGAAGAACCTAAGGAAACTAGATTTCAAGACACTATTATGACTCGAGAACCTGTAGATCCACCCCGTGAGAATAACTCTCACAAGAGGAAACCTGCATGGGCTAGATAGATCATTCAAGATGCAGAAATATATGGCATTTCGGAAGAAGAACACAGAGAAAAGAAGAGAACTAGATCACATACCAGCTATGTTGCTTTACTCTGTGACATCATGAACAAAGAACCTTCCAATTATGAAGAAGCAGCGGAAAAGAAAGAATGGAAGGATTCCATGGTCGAAGAATACCAATCAATAATGAAGAATGATGTTTGGGATGTTGTCCCAAGACCTGAAGGGAAGTCTGTTGTGACTTCCAAATGGTTCTACAAGATCAAGCATGCTGCAGATGGCAGCATAGAGAAATACAATGCAAGATTCGTAGCTCGTGGCTTCTCTCAGAAAGAGGAAATAGATTATGAAGAAACTTTTGCTCCTATAGCCAGGTACACTTCCATCAGATCAGTACTTGCTCTGGCTGCAGTGATGAAATGGAAGATACACCAGATGGATCTCAAGACTGCTTTCTTGAATGGTGTATTGGAAGAGGAAGTGTATGTGGAGAAGCCACTCGGTTTTGAAACACATGACAGGGAGTCATATGTGTGCAGATTGAAGAAATCCTTGTATGGATTAAAGCAAGCTCCTAGGACTTGGTATGGTAGGATGGACAGTTTCCTATCTAGTTTGGGCTTTACCAAGAGTAAAGCGGATTCCAACCTTTACTACAAGGTTGAGGAAGGAAATCCAGTGATACTACTTCTGTATGTGGATGATCTGTTTGTAACAGGTAATGATAGTTTGATTGCCGATACCAAGAGGAAGCTTGCAGCCGAGTTAGAGATGAAGGACTTGGGGATGATGCACTATTTTCTATGCATGGAGGTGTGGCAGAGTGTAGATGGGATCTTCCTTGGACAAGGGAAGTATACTGTAGATATCCTGAAGAGGTTCGGGATGATGGACTACAAGGCCATGGCCACACCTATGGCATCGAACCTGAAGCTTCTGTGTGATGCTTCATCTGAGCCGGTTGATGTCACTATGTATCATCAGATGATTGGGTCCTTAATGTACCTGACGAACACAAGACCAAATATTTTCTTTGCGGTGAACACATTGAGCCAGTTCCTGACAAATCCAAAGAGTGTTCACCTGGTTGCTGTAAATCATATTCTGAGGTACCTGAAGGGTACAATTTATTATGGGCTCAAGTATGGTGCGAATCAAAAGTTTAACCTGCAGGGTTATGTTGATTCAGATTGGGCAGACAGTGCTGCAAATAGGAAGAGCACTTCTGGGTGTTGCTTCAATATGGGATCAAGAGTGATCTCTTGGTTTAGCAGGAAGCAGTCCTGCGTAGCAGTGAGTACAGTCGAGGCAGAGTATGTTGCAGCCTGTTCGGCTAGTTGTGAGGCAGTATGGCTTTGGAAGCTACTGTCTAAGTTATTTGATCTACCACTGGAGGCTACTGGTATATTTTGTGACAACCAAAGTTGTGTGAAGATGTCTGAGAACCCAGTGTTCCATGACAGGTCGAAACACATAGAGATCAAAGATCACTATATCAGGGATATTGTGCAGAGGGGAGCAGTGAAGCTCCTGTATGTTGTGACAGACGAGCAGATTGCAGATGTGTTGATGAAGCCACTAGCCAGAGTAAAGTTCAAGTACTTCAGAGAGACGCTTGGTGTTCTTCAGATCCACGACACTTCGAGAAAGAAGTGATGGAGACATTTGTTGTAGCCATTCCTAGCATGGTGGAAGGGGGATCCTTCACATGGCTGTGGATGTAAGCATCAGGATGATGTTCTAGTTTCTACTCTGTATGATCAATTGGATCATTTATGTATGTACGCATCATGTTGGATGCTGGATATGATTAGTTGGATCATTTATGTATGTACGCATCATGTTGGATGCTGGATATGATCAGTTGGATCATTTATATATGTACGAATCATGTTGGATGATGGATATGATCAGTTTGATCATTTATGTATGTATGCATCATGTTGGATGTTGGATATGATCAGTTGGATCATTTATGTATATATGCATCATGTTGGATGCTTGGACCATGTATATGTATATGTATCAGGTAGATACATTGTATGATCAGGTAGATCATGTATTTTGATATGTATCAGGTAGATACATTGTGTGGATCATGTATCTATGTATGTATTAGGTGGATACACTATGTATGGTGATATGTATTAGGTAGATACTTGGTATGCATTAGGTAGATGCATTGTATGATCAGGATGATCGTGGATGATGAGCTTCTCTAGATAACATGCATCGGGACGATGCAGTGATGATGATCAGGATGATCATGTGTACATAAGCATGATGTATGGAGAGTATCAGGTTGATACTCTGTGGTCATGGATAGGTTGTGCAGATGAGCATGTAAGTAGACCTGGGAGATCTGGACAGGATGAAAAAGGCCTCAGATTCTCTTTCGAGGCATTGCTCTGGGAGGACATGTAAGTAGACCTGGGAGATCTGGACAGGATGAAAAAGGCATCAGATGCTCTTTCGATGCATTGTCCTATTGCATGTAAGTGGACCTGGGAGATCTAGACAGGATGAAAAATGCCTCAGATTCTCTTTCGAGGCATTGCCATGACCACATGTAATGTGCTCCTGGGAGATCCGATAGGTAGAGCTATGTGCTCGTAACATCCTGGGATGCTTCAGCCAGGTTTTTTGGTGGACCACATGTAATGTGCTCCTGGGAGATCCGACAGGTAGAGCTGTGTTCTCGTAATAGCCTAGGATGCTTCAGCCAAGTTTTGTGGTGAGATCACATGTAATGTTCTCCTGGAAGATCCGACAGGTAGAGTTGTGTGCTCGTAACAACCTGGGATGCTTCAGCCAGGTTTTCTGATGGGTCACATGTAATGTGCTCCTAGGAGATCCAACAGGTAGAGCTGTGTGCTCGTAGCAGCCTGGGATCCTACCGCCAGGTTTTGTGACGCACGTAATAAGTCCTGAGGATTCCATAGTATGGCCAGTGATGATGAAGACCTGCGGGTGGTGGGCCTACATCCAATATGAAAAAGGACTGGCTCTGTAGAACTTCCTATGATGAGTAGATTCAGAGATTGATTGATATAGCAGTAGCAGTGATGATGACGATGATTCACTAATGATGATCCAAAGAAGAAGACTTGTGCTAGCAGATCTGTTTCGAGAAATACCTTCCTAGTTAAGAGGGAGTGTTGATGTATATGTAACTTCGGAATGTATTTCATTTATATATTTATTGTACTCCTATAGAGATGTATTATTCCTCTATACGGAAGTGTCGTCATTTGTATTGACAAGTGTCGCAAGTGTGTTAACTTGTCGATGGGTTATTAGACCACCTTGTAAGGGTTCGGCCCGATATGATGTAATATGAAGTTATTGTACCTAGCTAGACAAGTCGGCCCCATAAGGTTATTGGGAAAAGAGGACAAGTATAAATAGAGATCGGGAGATCTCTATTTGGATCACTTCAGAACTCATCTTCCTTCACTTGAAAAGTGGCACACATGTGAGGAGGAGGATCAGCTGCTAGGAGGAGTCTATCTCTGTGTACTTGGGTTGTACTTTGGTTGTATCATTACTCTATCTATCTCTGAGGAAGTTGTGGGGTTTTTCACCTTAGGGATTTCACCATGGAAACTCTATGTGTCTATTGTATCTTATGTTTGCTTCTTGTGATGATTGACATGCTTGCTTTGATTGATATGCATTGATATACTGTACATGTTATTCTCTCAGTAAAGATCCTAGAGTATCTTGAATTAATGCTCAAAATTTAACATGTACAAGCATGAAGGCATCAAGTTCACTTGGCGATATTTTCATATTTAGGGAGTCTGAAAAGAGATTAAAGAAGAACTCCAAGGGGTTCCTTTTTTGTGGGATTTTTACGAGCCCAAAAAAAGTGATAAAATGTAACCCAGTGATGTATTCTCATCATTTTACAAGCACAAGAAAGAACAAAAAGTAAGCTCAATGTCGTCAATACTTAATTTTAACGAGCACAATGATAACATAACAAACGCTCGAAGAGTCATCATTATTTGAAAACAAGTATGAAGCATCTACGATAGTCAACGAATAGTCAGAACACAACTTTACTTGACCTGTGAACTCAAAAAATTGGATTAGAATCGATAATGAGGTGTTTAGTCATAAAAGATTACCAACTATAGTAAAAAACCCAAAAGAGGAACATTAAAAAGAGAATATTTCTTTCTTTTTATATAAAAAGTGAAATAGTAAAGAAATTTTCACCATTTTCTTTTACCATTTGGAATAAAATCACCCTTTGGAGCTCGGTATTCAAACGTCGATTATAGCAGCTACAATCAGCCTTTTTCACCTCATAAGCGTCGGGTAGACCTAAAATCTGTCCTCTACATTTCCAGTGGATTGGTTTTTCATTTAATGGTCATTTTTTTGGTTTTGGGGACTTGTAAAAAGAGGGATTGCATGCCCTCTGGCCGATGCAGTTTCCCCTTGTGGGAAGTGAGTCAAGGGCTCTCTGACGCACTTATCGCATGGCGAAAGTGCATCGTCGGTGCACTGTGTGTAAATCCAGGGTACGTCGACGCAAACCCACTTGTTAAAATAAAAAATAGAGCCCAAAGAGTCCAAACCAAAGGCATGGAAATGTCCTAATACTTGTCTAATTGATGTTTGGGCAGGTTTTGACTTGAAAAATGGTTCAATGGATAGAACAGGAACACGAAAGGGAAGATGCCCAAGCAGCAAACGATCTGCATTCAATGAATTCACTACAAAAATGCGGGTTGCTTAATTTCTTTCATGTCCAGGGCATGAGGTCCCAAGTACCGCTACTAGATTACCTAATCAGGATATGGTACCCTGATTAATAACACTTCCAAGTTGGTGTCCAGACTCTGACTCTAGATGTGGAAGGCATCTATTTCTTTATGGGGTTGTCCAGGTGGGGAGCCCCGGTCTCATTATCAGGGCCATGAGGCAGTGACCAGTCCACAGAGAGATTGGTAGATCAATTTTGTACTCCAGGGACACAAATGCTTGCTGGGAATATTTCTATCAAGAATGTGCATTATAGACCACTGCGGGAGGTTCTGTATACCATAGAGAGGGTGGCAGGGATCAAAGCTCCTCATCATGCCACCAAGGCTCATATGCTATACACGATAGAGTGCATGGCTCCGGCATTGTTTAACTAGTGTGAGGGGCTCCTCGCAATCCTAAAGGAACAGCTCACCAAGTGCCGCAGGGGTGAGATGAAACAGTTTGGATATGGATCTATCATATTCTTGTTCTTCCTGGAACGAGTTCCATTGTTGCAGCCTCAGGTAGATATAGACGATATCGGTCTGCGATATCCTAACATGGTTCGGTGCTCCAAGGTCATGGCCCTCCATGGAGGCGGAGGTCCCATCATTGGTTATGGTCCTACCTTCCTTAGGTGGCTATGCGGGAAGCTCCTCATGGTTGAGGACTATCCATATGTAGGGACCGATTTCAAGGGTGACCCAGAATTGGTTCTTCCTGAGGGAGAGCAGTGGGTGAACATAGGTAAGAACGAAACTCTGTTTTGATTATGAATTTTATATTTTTTATGTTTTGGGGGTAGTATTGATGTTTCACACTTGTTTTGATGCAGATGTTAGTCCATATCGACCTGTAGGGTCTTCTGCTATTGATAGGAGAGGATTCATACGAGACATGGGGGCTTCCCATCAGTATGCAGCAAAGGATTTGGATGAGCTGAAGGAGAACCTCCAAAGACTGATGGTGGACATCCCATATATATCCATTGATGATCTTCCTTGCGGGTACCAGCACCGCACAATTGTAGAGTCAGGGCACTTTGGTTGGTTGCTCCATAGAGTAGCCTGAGCCATTATCTGCTACCATTATCCTCCTCAAGGATAGCTCATGTGTGATGTATATTTATTGAAATCTATAGGCCTAATATTTTGTATCAGTACCACATTTTTGTACATGATGATTATATATATAAAAACACTATTTTGTGGATTTATGCATTATGTGTTCTATGATGATTGAAGATCTTATGGATGTTTGATTACATACTGCGAGTATTTTACATGTTGTGTCGTTATATGCATCTTTGATGGGAATTCTTACGAATGTGCAATGAACCAATCTAATATAAAATTGGCAAGGGAATTAGTAATATTGTTCATGTCTCTCGGAATGTGCAGGTATTGAATTGACTCAAAGGACCTCTCCAAAAGACGTACTCGCCAGAATATGCGGTGTAACACGGGATTGCGGATAGCATAAACTCAGTTAAGATGGGAGACCACTAGTTGTGAATCAAGGTAGATGACAAGACGGTCTACACCCAAGGAACAAGCGTCGTTTAATAATCCAATTACCGCATGATACTCAGTGGCATTGTTGGTCACAAACCATAAGCAAGTTCCTCCTAAGCTAATCAGTTAGTTGGTAGGGGGAATAAAGTACCCAAGCTTCCGAAGCGAGGTTACGAGTGTGCCAGATAGCTCCATCTGCGAATCCAAAACACATTTCCATCTTCACATCCAGACAGAACATGGTATAAGCAGGATGATAAGATCCTAACACACTAAAAAATAAAGTGTCACACCAAGAAAAACACACGTCATGAACAAAATATAAAAAGTACTAACGCGTAAATGACTTAGGCATAGTATCGCTTTAGGTAGATCCCATTGCGAGGCTCCCCCAAATATATTATGTCGTAATCCTCAAGTTCATATGATCCTTTTTCCAACACACACCTAACCACATATGGACCGTGCCACATGGACTCAAATTTGTCTGCCCCCAGTTTATCATGTTTTTGACTGACTTGTCATACTGGGCCTCGATGCGCTTCTTATAAGCTTCGTTATCCAGGGTTGCATCACGGCGGTTTTCATTGAGTTTTTCCAAGTATAGAAAGCATTCTTCCTCGGCGCTGGTGTTGGGTAAGAGTTCAAGAGTGATTTTCAATGACGGAATCTCGCACTCTATAGGTAGCACTTCCTAATTCGTATACCAATTGAAAAGGCATGAATCTAGTGGTAGTTTTGACGGAAGTCCTATATGCCCATAGGGATGAAAAAATCATGGTATTCTAGTTGGACTTATGTGTCCCTACCATACGCTGAATCATGGTTTTCAAGACCTTGTTAATGTCCTCTACTTGTCCATTTGATTGAGCGTATTAAGGAGTTGAGTTCTCATGTCGAAAACCCAACCTGGCACTTAGTTCATCCACCATATTGTTCTAGAAATGTGATCCATGGTCAACGATGATGGCTTTAGGGACTCTGAATTGTGCAATGATGTGATTGAACATAAAGAGTGCGGCATTTGTGTCCTCTTATTTGTACGTAGGCATACCCTTGGCCCATTTGGTGAAGTCGTCTACTGTGACAATAACATAACCATTCCCCTCAACCAAGGTAGGATTAAAGTACATGAATTCGATGCCCCATTTGGAAAATTGACCGAAGGCGATAACTGGATGTAATGGGGCAGGATGTGAGCATTTTTTGCGATGAAAAAGCTGGCAAGGAGGAGACTTCTTGACTGCTTCAATAGAATATTTGAAGATGGAATGCCAATAGTATCCTGAGCGTAGTATTTTATGAGTTGTAGCCATCCCAGAAAGATGACCACCACATGCCCCGGAGTGACAATCATTCAGTACATGTTCAGCCTCCTCATGAGTTAGGAAGCATTGGAGGATAGAATCGACACCATGATGATACAATGTGCCACCAATGATTAGGTAATACTTTGCGTGGTGACACACACGATGGCGTTCCTCACGAGATAGTTGACGACTGAAACGTTGGGTCTAGAGATACATTGTGATATCTCCATACCATGGGTCAGAAGTACTGATAAGAAGTGAGGACTCATCGGGGAGAGATTCCATGGGATCAGTTTCCTGATCAATACAAGGAATATCACAAATTAATTCCACGAAAACCAAAGACTTCTTTGATTTAGCCTTCTCAAACTGGAGATCGAATTCCTGAAGAATCACAATCTAGCATGAATATTTTACCCCTAGCACCTAGCGCGTAAGAAGTTGGTACATGGAGTTAGATTCGGCAATGATGGTGGTTGTGCGAAGGAGGATATAATGATGGAACTTTTGGACAACGATGACTGCTGCGAGAGCTAGTTTCTTGACATATGAATACCAGGTTTCAGATTCAATGAGACCCTTACTAAGGTAGTAAACCGCATGCTCTTGGGTGTTACTATCTTTCTGAACCAAAACCATAGCGATGGTGGTAGTTGAAGATGCAAGATAAAGGATATCATCCTTGGTGTAATTGGGCGTTTGCAACACAGGTGCATGGGTGATAGCATGTTTCAGGTTGTCGAAGGACTGCTGAGCATAATCATCCCAAATGAAAGGGATGTCCTTTTTGAGAAACCGCGTGTATCCCTATGTCTTTTCACCGAAATTACACATGAAACGCCTTAAGTAGTTTTCCTTCCCCTGCAAACTTTGAAGTTCTGGTATATCCATTGTTGGTGGTAGAGAAACAATGGCTTCCACCTTGAGGGGATCGATGTGGATCCCATATTTTGAAATTATGAAGCCTAACAAGCGTCCAGACTCGACACAAAATATGCACTTGTGAGGATTGAGACAGATATTGTATCATCAACATATAAGGAATACAGTCGTCAGATGATCAATGTGGAAATATCGACGATTTGAATGAGCTGGTAGATCGTCTAAGTAAGGTTCCACAAATTCCTTCATGTCGTGGAGAGAATACGACATAGCCCGATGGAATGTCTCACCAGCAATTTTAAGGCAAAAAGGGAGTTTGCGATATAAAAACGTACCCCGTGGGCAGATGAAATTCATCTTGTGTTGATCAGAAGGGTGGATCTCTATCTAATTATAACTGGAAAAGCCATCCATGAATGAGAAGATAATGCTTCTGCCACAGTTGTCGATGATTTGGTCAATGAATGGGGTAGGGTAATTGTCCTTGGGACAAGCCTTATTTAAATCATGTTAATCGACACAAACCCTAATGGTGCCCATTTTTTAGTAACAGGGACGATATTAAATACCCAATCTATTAAGAGAACAAGATAAATGAACCCATCCTTCAAGATCTTTTCTATTTCTGCATTGATAGTCGTAGTTTTCGAAGGGTGCACAGGGCGTAGTTTTTGCCAAAAAGGTTTTGCATCGGGATATGTTTTATATC
Organism: Larix kaempferi; assembly: GCA_027924585.1. Taxonomy (NCBI): domain Eukaryota; kingdom Viridiplantae; phylum Streptophyta; class Pinopsida; order Pinales; family Pinaceae; genus Larix; species Larix kaempferi. The sequence goes on from BSBM01000071.1 coordinate 5,482,240, forward strand.
TTGCATAACAATATCAGGATCAATCCTGGGCATTTGCTTGTAGCTCCATGCAAATACGTCGCAAAATTGTTTAAACAAGGCCAAAAAAGTGGTGACTTCTTCCATAGTACAAGTTTTGCCTAAGTGAATTTGTTCCACTACTCCAGGTTTTAACGACCTGTCGATCGGAAAGGTAGGCATGATGTTAGCCAGGTTCCCCTCGGTTACTGTATTCACAGTCAAGATAGGATATTGAGGGTGAGGAAAGACATCCGGTGAAACAAACATCTCAATGTCATTCTCTACTGAATCTAATGGTGGAAGGAAAGACTATCTATGGTGGAGGTCTTCCCATGGGGGTTCATCCGCGCTCATAATATCCATGATTGACTCGTAAGAGTGAAAAGTATGGAGTAGAGGATCAGGTTGGGATGAGCTCCATTGTAATGGAATAGAACATGAGGTATATGTCGTTGTAGAGTGGACATCAGGTAAGTCAGGTGTCGATTGGATGGCCTCATAAATAACTTATGCGGGGATGAGAGACATCACATCTCCAATCGTATCCAAATGGTATGGATCGGGCACAATCCATTGGTTCATTGAGTAATGAGAGGATGAAATCATGTTCACCGTGGAAACATGGGCATGGGGATATGATGTTGGAAAGACTCCCATGAGGGATGAATCTTTAAGGAGTCCTACCCCCACAATCTCATATATCTACGTCGAGTTTCCTAAAAGAGGGACATTGTCTACGGGATGAGTAGTGGTGTCAGGTGTATAGAAATATAATTGGTCGATAGTGACAATATTCCCTTGGTGGGTAAATTTCACTATGCGTAAGATGGATGATGCTACTGCGGTCATGGCATAGAACCAATTTCAACCAGGTAGTAGGTTGTAATCCAATGGGGCAACGACAAATTCCACGTTAATGGAAATGCTCTTGCCGCCCAACTCGACGGTCAAAGATTGTAGTAGCCCGTGAGGTTGAAATCCACGTCCATCAAAGGCTTTCAAAGTGGTGGGGGAACGGTTCAACTCGGAAGAGCCAATGGCTCACCAATAGGATAACAACATAACCGAGGTAGAGGCTCCCTCGTCTAAGATAGTACAATGGATGCTTTTCCCAGCAACGTTAGTGACGATTTGGAACGAAGTTGGTGGGAAAGCCTCAGCTTGAAATACTCTAACTTGAACATAATAGTGTTAGAGGAATCTGGGTCTACGGGTCCAATCATGGATAATAGGGTCGTACACTAAATGGGATAGATTTTTAAGACTTCTAGCATCGACATAGCACAAGGGGCTTGCGCTAAATCCTCTACTATATTGTATTTTTTAGTAGCCCGAGCATTTGGATTGAAAATGGCTTTTCTAATCGTGCTCTTGGGTGGACGAAGTATTGAATCCGATAAATGTTTCTCTATGACAAGAGGACCTTGAAGTGAAGGAATGTTGGATGTATATGCGAGGGAATTTTCAGGAATATCCCCATCAGATTCCTTTGTATAAGGAGATTCATATGAACGTGATCGAGTATTTAAGTTGATCGTTTCACTCTACATTATGAGAACATGAGCGGTGGAATTTTCTCCTTCAGAAGGAGATTGTTGTTGTGAAATCATCTATTGTTGTTATGTGGGGAAGGGATCAGTTAATACTGTGGGTGTGGGGTTCCCTTTAAGGAACTTTTGCACTTCGTCCTGATGTGGGCACTCATTAGTGAAATGGTCAGCACCGCACAGAAAATAAGGATACTTAACCTTCCACTTTTCTTTACTTTCATCGGGATTGTTCTATCTGGGCTCCTGCTAATTAGAATATTTTTTCGATTTACCTTTGTTCCTCTTTTTACCATTAGATTTTTTAGGTGAAGCAGATTGAACTGAATTCACTTCTTCAATGAAACTAGGGTTGGGTGATGGTTTTTTGTGGTGTCCATCCTATGTCAAAGGTGAGGTCGAGCTATGATAGCTTTCTAATCCACTGGATTATCTAGTAGGATGGGTGTGAACGAAACCAATGGTGCCATCGACATGAGATATCGTAGGTGGTTTTGTTGGATCGTACGTAGTGCAGGGGGCATCAGGAACGATATCGTATAAGGTGCCAGATTGAGCATAGACAAGGTCTAAGTACTGATCACGAGCTATAGAGTTTTCCTCCATAACAGCCCCACCCATGCGTACGTCTTTAGCTATGATAGGAATTAGTGACTTCATGAACCAATCTGCAAGGAGTTAGTCTGGAATGGTATCTTTAATCAGACGTCGTCTTCTCCTCCACTCATGAACATGATCAGAAATGTGGGTGGCAGTAGTTTTAAGGAGAGAAATCAAAATATCAATGCCGGTTTCGTAGCGGATCAGAAGTGAAAGTGAGTCAAAAATAACATAGCCAAAGATCAAAAGTCGGGAAAGGAGTGTGGTGGAAACTCAATGTAATACTTTGCGGCAATACAATTAAGGGTTCTTTGGAATAACCTCAAATGGATGGATTCATCCTTTAAGGAATTGGATGAACACCACAAATGATAATTCATAACGTGGTTCTTAGGGTCCTCATCGGGTTTGTCGTCAAACTTCGGGATGTGTGATGGTAACTTCACAGGAATCGTAGGCCAATTTGTACCATGATAAATGGGATCGTTAGTAAACCGTGACAAGTTTGGAAAATCAAGGGTATCCAGAAATGGTAATTTTTGGTTCAGTTATGGATACTAGTAATATTGATAAGGCATATGTGTACTAGTAGGATCATGGACCGATTGGTCGTAAGGTCCTCCCGTAGGAAATTGGCCATAAGGGGGTGGGCCTCCTGGGTTGGGAGGTGGACCTGAAGGGGGTCCTCCTCAGCCAGAATAAGGTGGTCCTCCCCAGGAAGGTGGGGGTCTGCCTTCTCCAGAGTAAGGTGGTCCATCTGCCAGAAGGTGGAGGTCCTCCTCCTCCAGAATAAGGTGGTCCTCCACCGAAAGGTGGGGGTCCTCGTCCTCTAGAATAAGGTGGTCCTCCGCTAGAAGGAGGGGGTCCTCATCCTCCAAAATGAGGTGGGCCTCCACCAGAATGCGGGGTTCCTCCTCCTCCAGATTAAGCTGGTGGTGGTGGTGGGCCGGATGGTGGGGAAGGTGGTGGTACAACTGGCGGAGGTGGTGGGGGTGGTCCATTGGCTGGAGGTCCAGTCACTGGAACATTATGGTGCCCCCATGGGGTGTTCATGTTTCTGGGATAGGGTAATCCAGGAAAAGGGTTTCCTGGATAGTTTTTTCCTATAATAGTATTATGATGTCTTGGATATATATGCCCCCATGGGAGTTGGGTCCAAATACATGGCCCCCCCATGTGATGTGTCCACGTAGGTTGTCCCATGGTTGGGAGAGAAATTCCAACCATACTATAGTTCGGATGTGAATTATTTCCTCCACTCACGTTATGTCCGCTAACTGGGTGATGTCCTATTGACACAGTTCTTTTGACAGGGGTTCACTTCACACTCTCGTCAACAAACACCAACCAAACACCCTTAAGCACCGGCCCGAAAAAGTTTTTCCCTTTCCAGCAACACCGCGAAGTGAGTGAGATCTCACCCGAGATGATTAAGGGGGCTGCAGGAACCAGATTTCTGCAGTGGGGAAAGGACGTGCATCTAATCCGATTCTATCGCAATAGAAATCAAAGATTCACTTTCGCATCATGCTTCACAACTCAAACATAATTGGCATTCGCATGAACAGAGTAATACTAGTGATCGCATCAATGAAACCTTACATAAAAGACATCATAAAATATGACATAGCATTCATCATTCGACATAAACAGAGATAATATATTTATCATTCGCATATTCAATACATAATTGGCATTCGCATGAACAGAGTAATACTAGTGATTGCATCAATGAAACCTTACATAAAAGACATCATAAAATATGACGCGGCATTCATCATTCGACATAAACAGAGATAAAATAACATATCCAAACATCTTCGTGCATTAACTTATCAAAACCTCCGATATAACCTTCGCAAAAATAGTTCAAAACACCTTATTGCGGATCCATACAAAACTATCAAAAATAGAGTACAACATTACAGAGTTCATCTGCACATCTATCGATCACATATGATCTCCTTCCAGGATCGGATCGGATCGAATCAGATTCCCTTAGGCTTACATTCATCTTCTTATTTATAGAAAACTATGGCGGTTACAAAATGGTCCAATGACCCTTTCTAACTAACTAAACTAACCTTGCGCTCCTTGTTCTCTGTGAATGGTCCTTTCTTCTGCGGATGGTCCTTCTTTGCTGTTGTCGGCTTCCACACTTTATGCAGTCTAACCTCGTGCCAACAGGCCTCCAACACAAACTTGTCGCTCACCCTCGATCCACCTCATCTGGACACCTTTGGTGATGTTCTCGTCCTTCACTGTTCTATACTTATGAGGTTGTTCTTTCCATATGGATATCATTGTCATGTACTTATTGAACTCATCCTCTAGTCTCTTACTCGTGGTCATGTACTTCTCAAACTCATCCTCCAGTATCTTGCAACCTTCATCATCTATTCCTTTGCGACCATCTACTACCTTTGAACCTGGATTGTGACTGGACAGAAATTTCTTAACACCAACAACTTGTGGAGCGGGTGTGGCAGTCCAACACATCTGCTTCACACATTTGATCATCATTTGCTGGTGCCGGCATGCCTTTGCTCTAGGTACTTCGGTGTTCTGCGGGACTGCTGCTCTTCTAACACTTGAAACTTTCTTAATCATCTCAAGTAAAACTTCATCTTTGTTTTTGCTAATGCCAGGTGCCTCTACACCTGTTGGTAGCTTGTGAACACTTGTCATTCTTTCCCTTAACGCACCTTGGGTGCTTCCGCTAAAAACGAAATGCACCATTGTAACTATCTCACTTTCTTTTTCCATAGCTTCCTTGGACTTTCTCCCTATTGGTTGTTTATAATGTTCTTGAGGTTTTCTAGAAAGACCTAGGTTCTACGCGGTTCGAGGAACCAACAAAACCCCCTTTTCACCAGCCCTTTCAACAACAGACTGTGAGCAGATTGAGGTCTCACCCAAGGCGAAATTATGGGGAGGTTGCGGAATCAGGTTTCCACAACCGGGTGATGAGTGCTTAACAAACTGGCGAGCAACGCGCTATAGGACTCATGCTGCGAACTAGGGGCTGCCCGAAGTTCACCTTCTTCATGGTTAACACTTATACAACAACGCATCCAAGGACTGCGCGTCCGGGGTGGTTACTCGATGATAGGAAAAAGCCACAAAGAACTACGCTTCCTCTTCAACACTTATGCTAATTTAATAGATTTTACCTAGTTTAAGTTATGCATTCAACAACATAATGGATTTCAAGCCTTACTAACTTATACACCATAACAACAACACTGCAACTGCGCACTCCGGTGCTACGCGCAGGGAATTGCACTATACATACTTCGTTGGCTAAGTGTTTACCCGATTAAATTATACATTCCTCTGACTTAGAAATACTAGTGCATTCGACATTCATTCACACATGTTTTTACTTAACATATTATCCCCATATCTTATCCTTATGGAGAATACATATAAAAGCAAGAACACATGAACTCATAAACAAGATCTTACCCATTCAACATAAGAAAATACACATATTTAAGCACATAATCAATCACATACCACATAATTTAACGTGGTTCACCCCCAGGATGGGAGCTACGTCCACAGGAACTATTGTTATATTTTTTATGGGAAGGGTACAACAGTTCCAGTCTATGCACTCAGCTGTAGAGTCTCTTCTCTCTTCGGTAGGTCTCTGCGCACGCATCTTGAAAATCCTTTTTACAGTCTCTCTCAATAGAGATAAACAAAAAGCATTCACTTCTTAACACTTAGAATATTTTCCAATGAATATTAAACCCCTCCCCTTACAAAATATGCCCTTTTATAGATCGTGCCCGTAGGTCACGTCTTTACAATCAAGTGGGCCAAAACCCTAAGGTTACCCAAAACTGGTGCGGTTACCTGCCACCCTACCTTTCGCCATTGACAGCTTGCTCCACACGCTTTTGGCTACTATGTTGGACCACTCGCAGCTTGCACACCCTTCTGACATCCGCAGTCTTCACAAAAATGGTTATACCTCATCGTGGTGCATTGCTTTCCGCCCCTGTGGCCTTCCTATCACTGTCGACTTCGTTGCTTAACTTCTAACTATTTTCTGCCACTTCCACTGACATGTCACTTTCTTCTATCTCCACTCTACTCCTTACCCAACTGCGGGGAATCCTAGAGTCAGTTACCCAAAATAGGTCACTTTCATCTGCTCGACCTTACTTATATTCTTTTCCCAAAACTGCGCAGTGCCTCAACTCTGCATTGCTTGCTGCGCTTCTGACTTCGCATTCTTGAACTGCACTATCGACAAAATTGTGCCATCTGAGCTTTCGCATTCTGAACTGTGCAGTTCCCAAAACTTGTACTTCATCAAAATTATGCCGACTTGGGCCACGCCCAACACTCCCTTGACTTACTAACTTTCTTCATTTGACTTACTGACTCTCTTCATTCATCTTACTGGCTCTCTTCATTCGACTTACATCCTTCGATATCTGCTCTTGTATTTATGCTTGCTCCTTGTGTCCTTGATGCCTGATTATCAAATCATTCGCAAAATCTTTCCCATAGCAACCATATTCTTCCCTCAAGTGTGTCATCATCCGTCTCCACCGTCTTCTGGTGATACTTAGTCGCAATAATCATGCATTGATTGGACTCCCGCGTGCTAAACATGCTAAGTATCGACAAGTGACCCGTCTGGTCATGTCTCCCACATTTTGTCATAATTGTTTTTTTTTGTTTCTCAACTTCTATGCGCCTGATCGTGGCGATAGGGTTTTAACCGATTCCCATTTACTAGCTTGGGAAATAATGTCCCATCTAGTCTTTGTAACTGCATTACCCCTCCATCAGTAATGAAATTTATAACATAAGGACCCAACCAATGCATTTGTAGCTTACCTGGATGCTTTGCAAACTTACTGTCATATAGTAGAATTGTATCGCCCCGCTGGAATTGCTTTGTTTTGATGTGGCAGTTGTGCCAAGCATTCTATTGATCTTTTTCTACCTACTGATGTAATCCTGAGACGAATCGATCCTCATCAAGTTGTACTAACTATGCCAATCATTCTTCAATTTCTCCATCATCACTCATGTCTGTAGCTGCTGCGATCTGTAGACTTGGGACGATGTATTTCATTGGCATTACTGCTTCATGTTCGTAGACTAGCTTGAACGGGGTCTGTCCTGTCAGTCGTTTGCAAGTTATGTGATATGCCAAAAGTATCGCGGGGATCTTGAAATCCCATTTGGCATGGTTTGTGTTGCACACCTTTGTGAGTGCATGCTCCAAAATTTTGTTGAATGCCTCAACTGTCCCGTTAGCTTGTGGATGATATGGGGTGCTATTCCTGTTTTGAATTTGAAATTCCTCCACCAGTGCTGCGATTGTCTGATTAACAAAATGAGTCCCCTGGTCACTCATTAGTATCGTTGGGCACCCAAACCTGGTAACGACATTGTCGAAGAGGAACCTTGCTGCAGTCGCAGCTATGCAATTCTTAACCAGTGCAGCTTTCACCCATCGCGTCAAATTATCTATCGCAGTAATTATGTAGAGCGACCCTATTCTTTTTCCTGGTGGGTTGATGGGTCCCACAAATTCAAATTCCCATTTTTTGAAATCATTTAGTGTCAATTGAGGTACTAATGGCATTTCATCCCTTCGTGAGGGCTTCCCAATCCTTTGACATACGTCGCAACATCTCCATGCACCATTGGCCACCATAGTCCAGCTCAAAGTATTTTTCTAGGAGTGGCACATCCTCCATAGTTTCCTCCTGTGATGCCATCGTGGGATTCCTCTAAAATCCTGTCATGCTCATGTGGAAGGACGTATTGTCGAAGTATCTCATCCGGTCCCATCTTATAAAGTTTCCCTGCAATCAGCTAGAAATCTACAACTCTGACAACTAATTATTTCTTCTGGTTGGTGGTGAATTCCTCCAACGCCTTCCCGTTCACTAAAAATTGAATAATTTGCTCGTAATGATCATTGACCATTCCGACCATGAACAACTGAGCATCGGGAAATCCTTCATAAATTTTCCTTGGCTCTTCTCCTAACTCTATTCATGACAGATGGTCTGGTCCTGCATTCAATTGTCCAGGCTTGACAATAATCTCAAAGTCAAATTCCTGGAAGAGTAACAACCATCGACAGATTCCCCCCCCCCAACACAGGCTTTTTCACTAGGTATTTGAGTGCTGAATGATCGGTGAACATCTTAAAATTCCCCCCTAAGAGGTAGTGTCAAAACTTCTATAAGGCGTAGACCATTGCCAAACCTTCTCATTATGTTGTCATATAATTCTTTTCTGCAATAGACAACTTCCTACTTGCGGATGCTATCGGGTGGTCTATCACGCCTTCCCCCGGTTGGGTCAATACTACTCTAATTGCGACTGATGAGGCGTCGACATGAACATGGAATTCCTTCGTCCAATCCGGGAATACTAGAATGGGTGTTGTAGCCATCTTTGCTTTCAATATCTCCAGACTCTTCTGGCATTCTTCATTCCATTCAAACTTGGCGTCTTTCTTCAACAACTTTTCCATTGGCGCCATGATAGTTGCATATCCGTTGATAAAATTCCTGTCATATCCTGTGTGTCCCAACGTCGCTCTCAATTGCTTGACCATTTTTGGTGGTGGTAGGTCAACAATAATTGCGATCTTTGTAGGGTCGACCAGCATTCCTTCCTTGCAAACAATGTGCCCCAACAAAATCCCAAACGGAGCGCAGAAAATGCATTTCTTTAGGTTCAGTTAAATCTGGTGTTGTCGACATCTTTCCAGCATCAACCTCAGATTCGCGACATGATCCTTGACCAAACCATACACTATCCAATCATCCATGTATACTGTGATAAATGTATGGATGCAATACTTGAACACCGCAACTAATAGTCTTGAAAACATTGCTGGTGCATTCTTCAGGCCAAACAGTATCACCGTATATTGAAAACATCCCCATTTGGTGACGAACGTTGATTTGTGCTGATCCTCTTTTGCAATCTTTACTTGGTGGTAGCCTGAGAATCCATCTGTGAAAGAGTATATTTCCTGACCTCCCACTCCTTCTAATACTTCATCCATAAACGGTGTAGGGAATGGATCGTGTAGGCATGAATCATTTAGCTTTCTTAAATCGACACAGATCTTGACTTCGCTGGTTTTATTATCTTGGACCACCATCGGGATGATCCAATCTGATTCTTCTACTGGTTCTATAATTCCTACTTCCAGCATCCTCTCAATCTCAGCCTTCACCCTTTCTTTGTATCGCGGATTCAACCGATAAGGTCGCTGCTTTACTGGCTTCGCATTAAGTTTCGGTGGGATTTTCATCTCGCCTAGGTCCCCCGAAATCCCTTTCATCTCCAATAATTTTATCGCAAATAAGTCCTAAAACTCATGCAATAGATCAGTCATCTTCTCAACAATCAATTCATCCCAGTAGTCTCTAATGCTCGCGAACTTTGGATTTTCTTCCAACCCAATGTTCACTTTCTTGATTCGCAACGACTGCTGAAACTTGTCGGAAGGCATATCTAGTGCCTCGACGCTATGACTTCCTTCTAGATCTGGGATATACGTATCCCTCGGATCATCCTCATTGTTTGGTTCTCCTATTATGTTGTAACATTCCATCAACATTTGGGGTGTCGCAGTCCATTGAAGTCCCATGGGTTTCTCTGTCAGAACTACGTCAAATACTTTCTCCCGGGCCTCCTGTAATGCGTTGTGGATGAAGGGGTTTTCGTCGAAGAAACTGAACGTTTGGTTGAAGCCAATTGTTAGTTGTTCCCATGAGTTTGTTCCACATCGCAGTTCTATTGCAATATACCAACTTCACGGTACTTCATCCAATGTGTGAATAAATGCATGGACCCATTCCTATTTCGCTCGTGGTCCCCATTCGCTTTCACATTTATCCAAATGCCCCTTCGGGTCTCCTCTGCCATCGTACTTCCTTCTGCAATATCCTTCAGTGTCTCCCGACCTAATCGTCATTAGGTGTCGAGTAGTGGCTAGTTACTTATTGTGGACTTGTGCTCTGCCCACCATCGCGCTGGTGTAGCCTTCACGGCTTCCTCCAAGGCCAATAGTCATTGCGGTTCTGCCACTTTTTCTTCAAATTCAGTGATAAATGCAGCTAAGTTGGGAAATCCCTCATATGTTGGTAGCTCACACTCTTCTGTAGCTACCCTTCGCAGTGACCGAGTGATCTGTGCACACCTCCTAAACGATACTTCATGCAGTCGATTCTTCCAATTTTCAAGTGCTTCATCCGAATCTGATGATGTTGAACTACTACTGTGCCATCCTAACTCTCCATCTGCAGTAGGGTTAATGTAGTCTTCGGAGATGTTGTAGATATTATCCCATCCCTCATTGAATTCATCCCTTGTAGGCTCAACATATCTCTTCCCTTCCACGGGGCCAAGAGGTGCAACTACCCTTATCTCACGATGCTCGAATGACATAGTTATTTTCTTGAAGTTGATAATAGCATGAGTCTCCATCACCCAGTCTATCCCGAGCAGCACTGAGTGGGGGCTTGCGTTGTCAACAATCTCGATCACATCCAAATATTCATATGTTTTGAGTCCCTCAATCTCAACGGGGACCTTGTATTGTCGACCGATCAGGGTGACCTTACTTTGGTTTGCTAGTCGCAGTTGTACCGGGGACAAAGCCAACTGTGGTTTCCCCATCGTTTCCCGGGTCTGTTTTGTCAAGATGTTTACATCTGACCTTAAATCCAAGATGATGGAGTCAACATCGAATGCTTCGACTTGCATGGGCATCCACATTTCTCTTCTTGTCTTTTTCTTATGTATGCGATTGATCGTTCGCTCCTATCATGCACCCTCCCGTCAATGCAGCAGGTTATAAATCTCCGCCAATGCGTCCTAATATTTTGTCAGCTCCAGGAAGGCTCTCAATGCATTAGTATTTTTTTTCATTCGTTGTGTCGAATAGTGGCAGCATGTCATAGATGCGTTTTTCCGGGTGAAGAGGTGACTGCATCATCCGTCTTATTTCCTCCTATTCTTTCAAGAAGATATCCCTTTCTCCTTCTATGTAAACTGTGACTTGTTTTCTTGCTATCGTTCGAACACTCCCTTGTGGGCTGTCTTCTCTTATCGCAGCTCTTCCCCGGGTTACCATTCCGACAGTCGCATTTTGAATTCTGAATTCTATCGAGATCTTCTGTACCACTAGTGGCGGATTCTGGTTAATATTCTATTTTGGTGGACGTGGGGGTAGGTTCTTAGTTTTCCATTTCACGATGAACTTAGGACAATCTTTGACACCATGATCTGCAGCACTATAGTAAGTGCACTATGGTGTTTGATTTGGGAAATCCCTCTGGTAGTTCCCCTGTTGACCGCAATTGTAACATATGATCGGTCCTCGACCTCATCCAGTAGCTCCTCCTCGGTCGGAACCGACACCTCGACCTCCACGGAACCCCTCTCTGAAACCTTCGCGAAGTGGTCCGTATGGCAGGTACTACGGTTGTGGATATTGCGGTTAACCGTATTGCGGTGGTTGAAATTATGGTTGTGGATACTGCGATTGACCATACTGCAGTTGCGGATGGTAGTGAGGATGATGTTGGTTGTACTACTGTTGTTGTTGTGCCGGCGGTTTCTCTTCTCCCTTCATGAAAAATGTATCCGCAGTCCTTTCTTGGAGTAGGTCATAAGCCCTGCACTCTTTCTTGTCATGGCCAACCGATCGACAGAACTTGCAATACAAATTCATTGGTTTTGACACCATATTCTGCAGGTATATGCATTCTTTTGGTCAATATCCTCTCGTCTGAAAAACTTGACACCAAGGCATCCCTCTTTGACTAAGGGGATTCGGTGTAACCGATTGTAAATACTCTCAAAATTTTGGGCACTGATCCTTGTGATGTCCTTCTATCTTACACCTAGTGCACCAGATGCATTCGCGGACCTCTTTTCTCTTCTGAATATCTTGTAACTGGATTGTCAAGTTTTCCAGCTGCGCTTGTATTCGATCCATGCCTAAGCCTGTTTTGTTGATTAGTGAAGCCTCCAGCTTCATTGCGATTTCCAGTGCTTCTGCCTGAGTCGCTACCTTTTGCTGCATCAATGGCCCACGAATGTGTGGTACCAACCCGACCATAAACCATTCTTTTTGTTTCATGTCGCTCATCTCGAAACTCACATTATCCATTAGTGTTTTATACCATTGGTCAAATTCCCATACTGACTCATTTGGGAATTGCTTGATTTCCTTGAGCTCTGTAATATATTGCGACTCATATTTTGGTTTTCAAAATTTGTCGATCATCCCTGCCTTGATCTGTGGCAATGTTTTATCTGGAGTTCCCTTCGGTACCTTAGTAAACTTCATATACCAGTCTAGCGCACGGCCCCTGAGGGCCGTCACTAACTGTCCCTTTTTCATATTTTCATCCTGGACCTGCTTCATAGTTCATACCGCCTCATACAAAAACCAATATTGTTCGGGATCCTCGGTCCCGTTACCCTGGAAGGTTGGCATCTTTGCGTCATCACCTTTCATTCTTGCGCTTCTACTATTAGTAATTACTGACCCGCTACTCTTACTATTGTTCTGGCACATAGGAAAACTCTGCAAATAGCTTGTACTTCCTCTTATCAAGTTCTGAGTAGTGCGCGGAGTTGAAGATACGTTGTAACTTAGGGCCCGTCCTTCTTCGGCTTCTGGGTAGCCTGTTCACTTTCTTCTTCTTTGTAATAAGGTCGCTTCATCCCTTGTGGTCTTGTTCCGCAGTCTTTCGTTTCGATCCCCTCAGGATACTCTCTCTCATTCCTCCTATTCTTCTCTAGTTGCCGGAATATCGCCCCACTCCTCAAGGTACCACAATTTTCTTCAACCTCCCTTAGAAATTCATCGTCGCTCATGTCCATCTACCCCACATCTTTCTATCAAACCCGCATTCATGCGGTACCCACAACTTCTGCACACTGATCTTCTACTCATCAGAATTCATCCTCAGTATACCTTTTTCCCAAACGAGCATCTTAATCCACAACTTCAGCGATAGTAGGCATCTCCCTCTAGGTCCTTTGAAAAATTTCCTTTCTGCATCGCTGTATTATTTGATCGTATCAACGACAAACTCAGTGATGTATCCCTCTAGGATATTGTCTACCTAGAAGTCAACAGCCCTTAATACCTTATTGTCGATCTGTTTCAGCTATTGGATCAGTTTTGGAGTCCATTGGTTAGGTTCACCTCCTTAGCAATGGTTCTTGCAAAATGTCAGCTGGGCCAGCCACTGGTGCAGCAATACTAGGAATTCACAGAAAAAAAATCTCGTGGATATCTGAATAAATATGCTTTTGCAACCAGCTGCTTGTCATCTTCCCAAGGTTGCGATTTTCTCCTTCCGCAAATTCTTTTGTCTTCTTGTTGAACCAATCCTGAATCTTTGATTTCGTCAGGTGCCACAGCATGTCCTTATATTTCTTCTTCAGGGTCCCGGAAACGGAACTATTTGTTGACACAATTCTATCAATAGGGGTTCACTTTGCACTGTCGTCAACAAACACCAACCAAACACCCTTAAGCACCAGCCCGGAAAGGTTTTATCCTTTCCAGCAACACCCGCGAAGCGAGTGAGGTCTCACCCGAGATGATTAAGGGGGATTCATGAACCATATTATCATAGTAGGGAAAGGACATGCATCTAATCCGATTCTATCGCAACAGAAACCAAAGATTCACTTTCGCATCGTGATTCGCAACTCAAACATACATTTATCATTCACATATTCAATACATAATTGACATTCGCATCAATAGAGTAATACTAGTGATCCAATCAATGAAACCTTACCTAAAATACATCATAAAATATGATGCAGCATTCATCATTCGACATAAACATAGATAAAAGAACAAATCTGAACATCTTCATGCATTAACTCATCAAAACCTGCGGTATAACCTTCGTAGAAACAGTTCAAAACACCTTATCGTGGATCCATACAAAACTGTCGAAAACATAGTACGACATTATAGAGTTGATCCGCACATCTATCGATCGCTTATGATCTCCTTCCAGGATCGGATCGGATCGAATCACATGCCCTTAGGCTTACATTCATATTCTTATTTATATCCAACTATGGCGGTTACAAAATGGTCCAATGACCATTTCTAACTAACTAAACCAATCTTGCGCTCATTGTTCTCCACGAATGGTCCTTTCTTCTGCGGATGGGGTTTCTTCGCTGATGTTGGCTTCTGCATTTTATGCGGTCTAACCCCATGCCAACATGTCCCCTAGTTAGATTAGGTCCACTAGCTAGGCATTTCCCCCCAATTGAAAATATTCCACTTACTGGAGTGTGCCCAATAATTGAATGTTGACCACTAATGGTAGGTTGACCAAAACTAATTATTGACTACTAACAAAGGGATTATCTCTACTCTATTGTAGACTAACAGGTATATTATAACCTCCCCTTGAATTTTGAGGTGGGGGTAGTGGATATAATGTTCCAGTAACATAGTTAATAGTGGTTGAAGGTTTCCCTCTAGAGGTTAGGGTCAAATAAGGTGTTGAACCGATCACCTAACTCTGAGGTATACTCGTCGGGAACGATGGTTTACCCGGTTCATAAGTGGTCACGGTAGGTGTAGATTTTCCTAGTGAAGAAAATGATAAATAATGGATAGGGGAATGGTATTCAATAGCTGACATTTCCGGATTAGTTCTAGGTGTAAAACTCTGTCGTCTAAGTTCGTTACCGAACATTCGTAAATGATCGATAGTCTCATAAACAGGTTGGAGAAAGATGTCATTAGGGATCCAGGGAGGAAGCCTATGGAATGGAGTCTCCACCATCGGAAGTGACTCAAAATCAGAAACATGGTGTCCCAAAGAAGTGTCCCAAAATGATGCAGTTGGACCAAAGGCTATTGATACCGTGTCATCCTGGGGTTGACTGAAAATCCAGTCTATAGCTCCAGGATGTCCTTCCATCGAATGATGACAAGATGTGCCATGTGAAGCAGGTTGTGCTACAATCAAAGGACCCATAGGATCAGTGACATGTGGGTGTGCAGGAGGTGAATAGTTCATCCCTGAATCCATGGTAGAATTATCTTCTTCATGTGACATAGATGTGGTAGGTTGATCCATATTTGCGCCCGCGTTCTCCTCCCGATTCAGGGGATATTCAAGTGGCAAGTTCAAAATTATGCGGGATCTTCTTAAAGGTTGATCATCTAGAATGACTGAACCAAAATTTCTCCTAATATTTTTATATACAAAAATAAAAATGCACTCCAAAATATACACAAGTTAAAGCTACAAGCAAACTTATGTGGTAGGTGTGGATTCAATGGTCTGGAATCTCATGGGACTATCAAGGCGGTGCAACTCGTGATATACCATAGGGTCCAACAGTTATTCTCGGCCCAATATTTCAGAGCACTAACCATGGAGGATTAGGATTGTACCCCTGACCGTATAACCCAACTACCTGATAACATGTGCATAGTAGCTCCCCAAGTGTTGTTCTTGGTGTATTTCCATGCCAATATGGCCAATAGTTTAACTCGGATGGTTATAGGAATCCTAACAGGGTCTCCCAATATATGCAAGGTACACAGGAGCTCAAATCCTTAGTGGTGTTGTCTAATGCACAACCGCACGACAGGAGCCTTTTGATATACTCTCGAGTACATGAGGTACCTTTCTATATACCCAAGGGTACGTAAAAGGCCATTCGATATACCGATTGGTACATGGAATAACTACAAGCTCTCGGGATGTAGTATAGGAAAATAACGATAGTTGCCATGCTTAAAGACGTCGGAACATGTCTCTAACTTAACACACAGGTTTCTATACAGTTTTAACCTAGTGCTACCATTAAATTTTATCTTGATGGTTAGGTGAATGCATGAGGGGTAGACAAGAATTTAAAAAGAATGCAAATCTTAACTACATGCAAATGCAAATATTTTCTTTTTCTTTTCAATGAAAACTAACTAAGGTAAGGAGAAATTTTCTTTTTTTTCGATAATGAGAATGAACAAATATCTCTAAGCTTTCAAAATCAACCTGGGATAATTTTAAGGACCCATACTTATTTAAAAGTGTATAAACCTTGGCGAATCTTACCAATTTTTAAAATGTCAACTATAAAATATTTGGCGATATTTTTCTTAAATTATTTCAATTTCTAAGGATTTTATATAGTTTATATAATAATTTGGCGATTTTTAGAGTGAAAAACGTTTACCCCATCAAAATTGGGCGAAATGGGGCTTCAAAAAATGCAAATTGGTGAATGTTTTTTTGGAAAAAACATGGAAAAATAGCCCATGGGCTAAATTTCGCCCCTAAAATTATCCTTGAAATCAACCAAAAGAATAAAAAGCACTCTTTCACGGATCCAACAAAAAATGAATAATACATCAAATCTAAATGTTTTTTCTTTTTCTCTTTTCAAGTTAAACAAATCTACGAAAAAGTCAAAAAGAAGAATTTCCTTTTGAATGCAATAACTCCTAATTTTCCAAAATAATGATCAAAAAGTGGAAGAAAATAAAAAAAAATGCAAGATCTTTCAATCTTTGGAATGCTTTGTAAAAGTTCAATTGTACTTGGAATTTTCAAGGAAACGATAAATAACTTTTTCAAACCCAAGAAAATGCAAGGTAATGATAATCCTTTAAAATTTTCAAAGATATTTTTAACACTTGTTCCAAAGTATAAAAATCATCTACAACAATTTCAAGAAGTAAACTCGAAATGGAGATAATGAACAATTTTGATTTCCTACTCAAATGCACTCAATAGATTTGAGAATGATGCCACTTTCCAGATCTACTATATTCAGAAAATGAGAGAATACACTACTGCAAACTCTAATCAGTTGGAAATTCTCAAAGAAAAGTGATCACCCAAAATCTCAATAACACTCAAAACAAACAAAATCAAGCAAAAAATCACAATAACCAAATATGGGAAGGCTCAAAAGTCAGATCGAACAAATCGAATAGATCAGGTAAGACGATTGGGAGTCACAACACTGAGTACATCAATGGTGGATTGAAATTGCCCACAACGACAGAATCACTCACTTGATTAGCTAGGACCCTAATCGACACTTTAACTTCACAATCAAGCCAAGGATAGAACACGTTGTGATTAGGGATTTTGTGACTGTAAGGGGCAACACACAGAAATCAAAAAATTAGACCAAAAACCAACTTTGATCATTTTTATACTAAGTGCCAACTAATGGAGGGAGACGCACCCTGCAAGTTTGCACCAAGGAATTGGAAGATCCAACAACGCACTCTGCTAACTAGAAAACTACGTCAGCGATGTGGTGTGCAAATATCAAAAGAGTGTCAACGACGCAAGTTGGTAACTGGTAAAGTGCGTCAGAAACACAGAGACCCGGGCAATGAATGGCCCAGGTGCGTCGGGCGGGATCTAAGACACAAAAACAAAAATTCTCTAAGAATAAAAAGGTAACAGATCTAATGATGATCCTAAGTAGAGTCTGGATAGCGCAAAGACTCTCTCGTGGTCATATCCAATGGAGGGAAAGGCAATTAGAGACTCAATCGAGAAAAATCAAGAATTGAAAACAAATCAAAACTATGATCTATAACTCCCCAGTATGGTCACCATTTTTGTTTGAAAACAATATGTTAATGCGGACAAAAATTGATCTCTCTAGCCTAAATGATTTAGATCTAAAGAAAAAGAGTTCATAACATAATTATCTTTCCCAGTTAGATTAAATTTCAAGGTATATCAGAAGTGAGTTACCTTATGATTGCAATTCCTTTATCCTCGTTTGATCTACTTCCAGTTCCTCGATCTCCGGCTACAAAACAAGATGGAGCAAATGGAAACAAACAAACAATATGAAAGCATATGATTATGAATCTAACTAGATCTACGGTCAAAGAATCCAATCCTAAACATTATTATAATACATAACAAGTTTATGGAAATATATTTATATTAAATGTAATTTGCAGCAAATACAAAGTAGAGAGTTACAACTGATGCCTTGATGTTATGAATCCAACTCAAATGATCTTGCCTCAAAGATCAAATCCTTCTCCTCCTATGGATGAATAAGATAATCCTGACCAGATTCCACCAGCATATGGGTGTTTTTTCCTTCCTCCCTTAACAATGGAGAGGGGGTTCATATATATAGGGCTAAAGGGATAGGAAAGGTTGAGGATTTAGGGGAGAGGCTTAAGGGATCATCCCACTAGGTTAGGGGATCGAGTGCCACCTTCCCAGGTATCTATGGATAAGCCTCCTAATCACCCAAGCTTCGAGAAGTCACTTGAAGATTCCTTTTATCCATTTTAACCAACTCCCACGCACCTTGCATGAAGGAAACATGTGTCGGAAGTAGATCATCGCACCTTGTACACATGCACACTGCATCGCCGATGCACTCTGCTAAGGTGTAGGGTCCGTCACCTTGAGCTCAATGCTCCTTGCTAGAAGGCAGGGCGCGTCGAGGTGACTACAAAACGTAAAGGGAAAGGACAACAACCTTTCTTCTAATGTTTTAGCCAAGGAACTTCAAGGATTAAGGCATAGAGATGACACATGAATCATGATGACGATATTTTGGTGTAACACACTGCTTCTTATCCATAAACCAATTGGAAAGGAGTGAATCCGGTTGTGGTTTAAGCGGTGGTTAGGTAATCCCAAAGTGCGGAAAACAACATAAGTGCCAGTTAATTTTGTTCTTATTAACTGTTCTCTGCAACATAGTTTTCAAAACCTCGTTAATGGATTTTACTTGTTCGTTACATTGAGGGTAATATGGCAAGGAAAAATCCTACTGCAATCCTAACCTGGTGGTAAGTTCATCCATAAAGGAATTCCTAAAATGACTTATATTATCAGTGGCAATCTCTCTAGGTACACCAAACCTTTCTATCACATGATTGAAGAGAAAATATGCTACAGGTTTTTTCATGCAGTTGAATGTAGGCATCGCCTCATCCCACTTGGTGAAGTAGTCCACTACTACTATGATGTAGTGGTGGCCATTGGCTAAAGGAGGGTTGATTGTCATAAAATCAATGGACCCACAGATACTACAGGTTGTAATGGAGCAGGATGTGTGCACATTTCTCTTGTATAAATTTGGCAAGGCTGACACTTTTTGATAGCATCGATGCAATCTTTAAAGATTGTGGGCCAAAAGTATCATGCACACAAGATTTTATGGGCATATGTTAACCCAAAAAGATGACCACCACATGCCCCGACATGGAAATCATTTAAAACTTGTTCATCTTCGTCATGTATTAAACAACATCTTATGATCATGTCTACTCCTCAACGGTACAAAGTATCCCTGATGATGAGTTATCTTCGTGCTTAGTGTCGAATGCGACGTCGTTTAATGATAGAAAACTGAGGATCAATCCTTTGGGTTTAGAGATATATGGTAAATGTTCCATACCAAGGATTCGATGTTGCAATGAGGAATACATGTTCATCTGCCCAAGATTCAACAAATACAGTATTCTCTTTCTCACAGGGTAACTCAAAAAATTAGTTTTCCAACGACTTCTTGGCTTTAGCATTTATGAACTCGAGATCAAATTCTTGCAAAATTACTATCTATTTTGAATATTTTCCACCAATTATATGCCGAGACAAAATGTGTTTCATGGGTTCATTTCAGCCATTATGTTCATTTTCCATGGAAGTATATAATGTCTAAGTCTTTGGACAGCATGAACTCCTACCAAGGCCAACTTCTCAACCTAGGAATATCTCAATTCGGGACCTACAAGGCCCTTACTAATATTGTAAATAACATGTTCTTGTGATGATTCGTCTTCATGTACCAATACCATTCCTATGGTGGAATTGGATGCTTCCAAATATAGAAAAAAGTCTCTACTATAGTTCGAAGGACTAAGTACCGGGGATGACACCAAAGCGTTCTTTACTACATCAAATGAGCGTTGAGCTTGTTGAATATGATTGTCATTGATGTCAAAGAAGCTCAGTAATGACAAAGGAATAACCAAGGACTGATGGTAAGGCAAACACAAGTGAAAGTCAAAGGAATGACAAAGGGAGTGATGACATGGCATGTATGATGATGTGGCATGTGTGATGAGGATGGGAAGACACGTGATAGTGTCATGGTGCTATCATCAAGTCAGTGTTGCAATCTAACATCAGTCTGGAAAAGATTGGCAAGTTGGTGAAACTTGGAAATTGACCAAGTATGGAGAAATTAGTAAAAAGTGCTCTAAGAGGATGCTTGCCATAATTCATGGTTTGAGTATAATTCCTACACTATAATACCAGGCTATAGCTTTTTGAAGTATCTATCTATTCATGGTCTCAGTTTTCTTTAATCATTTCTGAGGAGACAAATATAGGCATGCCAAAACAGGGTTTTGCACCAGTGGAAGTAAAAGTGACTAAGTAGCCTCAAGATGATGCCCGCCACAAATCATAGGTTGAGATAAATTCCCACAACACATGGGGGTATTATAGTGTGTTTGTTTTTCTACCTAACCATGGTCTTATTTTTCCTTGAGCATGTCTGAAGAAAAATTTATGGATCTACCAAAATGGGGTTTCAAAATAAATCTTGGAAAAAGTCCTGAAATTGACTAAGTGTTAGAAAAAGGTGTTTGAGGGACCAGTTTGAGATGCCCACAAGGAGGTTATCATGAAGTGTTAAAATCAATCAAATAGCATAGGCATGTTCCTTGGTGAACTGGCTACCCAGCAATGAAGTTAGATTCTCACTTGGCTCTCACATGTGCAAATCATCAACCTACCAAAACCAAGAAAAATATTAGCTTGCATGTTGAAGATTAAAAAATGGCTAAGCGTTAAAACAAAAAAAGGGCTAAGTGTTGTATGCCCGCAGTAAGGGTTGAAGATGCCCGCAGGGGCCCAGGGTTAAACCCAGAAGGGCTAGAAGATGCTCGCAGTAGACTAGATAAGCTCATAAGAGCTTGGCTATGCCTGCAGCAAGAGTTGTAAGGAGCAGTCATAGGGTTATATGCCCACATGAGCTTCCAGATGCCTGCAGGAGCTTAGGGTTAATCCCACAAAGGCTTAACATGCCCGCAGTAAGAGCTAAGTGTTCCCATAAAGGTTAAAAGATGTCCGCAGGGCTCTTGTTTATGCCCATAGTGATGCCCACACTATAGGATATGCCCGTAGATTGTGCCCATAGGCTACAGCTTGCCTACAGACCAAAGAATATGATTCTAGGCTAAATATTACGCCTATAGGATGAAGGATTATGCCCACCAATTCTCATATTTGTCCACAAGAAGTGATGCCCGCGTGAAGAAGTCTACAGGAATCTCGCAGGCATGGTGGAAAGATCATACCCGCTTTGAAGATGAATCTTGCAGGTTTGAGGATGATTTAATTGATTAATTAAATAAAAATCAGTGATATTACAGATATACAATTTAATTAATTAATAAAGAATAGAATTAAAGCTAAGATTCGAAGAGGTGTGAGGAGAAGATTAAATTAATTTATAAACAGAGTTAAATTAAAAGAACAGAGATTTGAAGAGGTGTGATGAAGAAAGATCATGAGCTTAATTCGAAAAGGTGTGATGCTTGGCCAATTAGGGAGAATATATAAACAGAAAATGACTATGGAAACATGTGACTCTGGTGTGTCTCTACAGTCCATATTCAGCATCAACTTGAGAAGATAGAGACCAGTAGAATCAAGAAGAAATTCTAATATAATTGAAAGAGGAAGATCTGGAAGACTAACCAGATCAAGTTTAGGGAGGTAGGGTGGTCCTAGGGCAAGTAGGAATCCTGTTGGGGGTCATAGCCTCCATCTAGTAGAAGCTGGAAAACAGGGTATCATGGCATCCTTGCCTGTAGCAGCAGGCAGAAGATCCAAGTTGTGGTAGCATCTTTGTCTGTAGTAGCAGGCAGAAACTAGGGTGTATTAGCATCCATGTCTATAGTAGCAAGAAGAAACCTATTGTAAATATAATTTTGCAATATAGAAAGAATTTATGGTTTTCCCAATTGGGTTTCCACGATAAAATTTGTGTCTTGTGTATCTTGTTGATTCCATTTTTTAATTAATTTTTAATAAGTGGTTTAAAATGGTAAAAAGTTATCAATACTAATTCACGCCCCCCCTCTCAGTATTGACCAATATTCCAACAATTGGTATCAGAGCAGGGTCCTTCACTATAGTTTAATCACTAGAAGGAAGATCCTCATTAAATACCACAATGGATCAATTGGAAGGATTAGCTACCAACAGACCTCCACTGTTCACAGGAAGTAACTATGCATACGAGAGTGCAAGAATGAAGTGTCATCTAATGTCTCTTGGATGGAAGGTTTGGAGAGTAGTTGAAAACAAGTATAACATAGCAGACAACCTACCTACATACCAAGAAGAACTTGACCAATATGAGGACAATTCAAAATCCTTGAATAAAATATTGAATGGGCTAACAAACTCGGTGTTTGTGAAAGTCATGCAATGCAAGACAGCCAAAGAAGCTTGGGATAAATTAAAAATTGTCTATGAAGGAGCATCCAAAGTCAAACATGCAAAACTTTAGACATACAAAGGACAGTTTGAAAGCATAAAAATGAAATAGGAAGAAAATATTGCAGAGTATCTTCTAAGAGTAGATGAAATTGTCAATGCTATTCGAGGCTTAGGAGGAAAATTATAGGAGAAAGAAGTATTGAACAAAATACTAAGAACCCTGACAATGAAGTATGACTCAAAAGTATTTGCTATAGAAGAACAAGATGATCTCAAAGACATGAAAGTAGATGAACTACATGGGATCCTCACTACCTACGAGATGAGAAAAGGACAACATGGACAATCAAATAAATAAGCAGCATTTAAAGTCTTATCCAAGAACCAATCAGGAAATTCAGATGATGAAGAATCCCTTTTCATCAGGAAGCTTGAGAGAGGTACTAGAAAGTACAAGGGAAAGCTACCTCTAAAGTGCTTTAACTTTGGAAGAATCGGACACTTTGCTACAAAATGTCCTTATCCTAAACAAAATGGACGTGATGAAGAAGTCTCAAAGAAGTTCAAATAGGGAAAAACAGGAAACAAAAATTTCAATGGAAAGAAGAAGATTTTTTACACCATGGAAAATAGTGAATATGAAGAAACAGAAATTCTATTCATGGGATTAGAAGCCCAAGATCAAGATGATGAATCAAGGGAAGGAGAAGTAGATCTAAGAGCTGAATTAATCAGTGCTCTTAATGAACTTGAAAAATGCAAGAAAATGAACAAACAGTCAAACCAAATCATTAGTAATTTGAAAACCCAGCTTGAAGAGGCCAAGAAGATTGAAGAGGATCTAATATTACAACTCAAAAGGAGAATGCAAGAATCATAGAATCTTGAAGAATAAATTATGCATTTTAGGAAGAATCTCAATGAAGAATCTATTAAATCAAAGTTTGAGAACAACTCAAAAGTGTTAAATGAAATCTTAAGTAGCCAAAGACCATCGAGTGATAAAACTGGATTAGGTTATGACAAAGAGAAGAATCCAGAATGTTTTCCTCCTACACTCCAAAATAGAAATGAAAGAAGCTATGTTGCTGCACTCAAAAACCCAATTGAGAAGAATAGTCAGAAGTCTGCTCCATTATCCCATAATAAAGGAAGAACTGATATGATATCTAAAGGACCAATGACAAGAAGAGTCCAGCAGATCTTCTTTGGAAATTGCTACACATGTCATAATTTTGGACATATGGCTAGAGAATGCAAGCTAAAGAATAATTCTTCAATTGAAGGTCAAGAACAAAAGAAGGAATGGAAGAAGATGGAAGATATGAAGTAGGAAGATCAAATATTCCTCAAACATAAAAGAAATTTTTTTGGATATTTTCACCACTGTCACAAGTTTGGTCACAAAGTTGTTGATTGCAGAACCAAGAAAATGGATCAAAGCAAGGAACTCAAGGAACACAAAAAGCCAGTAAGTAGGGTACCTCATGAAAAGATGTGGAGAAAAAGAGAAGATTACAGTGAGTTAGAGGAAACACAAACTCCAAACATCAAAGAAGTTTTCAAATATGATGAGGAGCATAATAGTGTTGTGGATAAGAATTGCATTCAGTATGATGGAGAGCAAGATGAAAATGTAAAAGAACTCACTGATGAAGAGAGAAATTATGAAATTCTCTTCAAAAAGTCTCTCATGACCTAAAAGATAAATCCTGAAAGGAATCATATGCTCAAGGGGAGTTAATATCAGAGAATTACAATAGGTATTTGAATAAATATCATTTGGTAAGGATAAAAAGATCATCTATGTGACAAGTGAAGGACAGAAGCACAATACTAAAGCTAAAGTATAAGCATAACCATGATGGGAGGTAATGGAAAAGAGAATGATCTCAGTAAACATTGGAAGAAGAGTATAGTATGAATGAAGCTAGTGCATATCATTTTGATCTTTGGTAGAAAAGGGGAGCAAAAACATAAAAGTTGAGAATTTGCTTGTATGGCATTGAAGACTCCTTAAAGAAGGACAAGTTATATGATGTATCCTTAAAAATAAATCTATGGAAGAAAACTAAGGGTTGAATGAAAGAACTCAAAGACGAACTAATGAGTATAAACTCTATCACAAAGAAAAGAAAATGTTGGCAAGAGGAGGAGCACTGTGACAGGGGGAGTCCATGAACCTATCAAAGACTCACTACAAGAAGGTAAAAGAAGGATGCTAACTAGATGATCAGCACCAAGACCAAATTAATCGGAGGAAGAGAAGAAAGGAGAATGATTGGAAATCCTATGTCAAGATAGTTGTAGCAGGGGCATAACAAGTTATCCTTTGTCATTGTTTTCAAAGGGGGAGAATTTTTAGATCTTTACATCAATGCCAAAGGGGGAGAATGTTGAATATGATTGTCATTGATGTCAAAGAAGCTCAGTAATGATAAAGGAATAACCAAGGACTGATGGCAAGGCAAACACAAGTGAAAGTCAAAGGAATGACAAAGGGAGTGATGACATGGCATGTATGATGATGTGGCATGTGTGATGAGGATGGGAAGACACATGATAGTGTCTTGGTTCTATCATCAAGTCATTGTTGCAACCTGACATCAGTCTGGAAAAGAATGGCAAGTTGGTGAAACTTGGAAATTGACTAAGTATGGAGAAATTAGTAAAAAGTGCTCTAAGAGGATGCCCGCCATAATTCATGATTTGAGGATAATGCCTGCACCATCATACCAGACTATATATTGTTGAAGTATATATCTATTCATGGTCTCAATTTGCTTTAATCGTTTCTGAGGAGAAAAATATAGGCCTGCCAAAACAGGGTTTTGCACCAGTGGAAGTAAAAGTGACTAAGTAGCCTCAAGAGGATGCCCGCCACAAATCATAGGTTGAGATAAAATCCCACAGCACATGGGGGTATTATAGTGTGTTGGTTTGTATACCTAGCCATGGTCTTAGTTCTCCTTGATCATGTCTGAAGAAAAATTATGGATCTGCCAACATGGGGTTTCTAAATAAATCTTGGAGAAAGTCCTGAAATTGACTAAGTGTTAGAAAACGGTGTTTGAGGGACCAGTTTGAGATGCCCGCAAGGAGGTGACCATGAAGTGTTAAAATCAATCAAATAGCATAGGCATGTTCCTTGGTGAACTAGCTACCCATCCATGAAGTCAGATTCTCACTTGGCTCTCACATGTGTGAATCATCAACCTGCCAAAACCAAGAAAAATATTAGCTTGCATGTTGAAGATTAAAAAATGGCTAAGTGTTAAAACAAAAAAAGGGCTAAGTGTTGTATGCCCGCGGTAAGGGCCGAAGATGCTCGCAGGGGCCAAGGGTTAAACCCAGAGGGGCTGGAATATGCCCGCAGTAGACTAGATAAGCTCATAAGAGCTTGGACATGCCCGCAGCAAGAGTTGTAAGGAGCAGTCATAGGGTTATATGCCCGCAGGAGCTTCCAAATGCCCATAGGAGCTTAGGGTTAAGCCCACAAAGGCTTAACATGCCCGCAATAAGAGCTAAGGGTTCCCATAAAGGTTAAATGATGTCCACAGGGCTCTTGTGTATGCCCATAGTGATGCCCGGACTATAGGAGATGCGCGCAGATTGTGCCCATAGTGTACAGCATGCCCGGATACCAAAGAATATGATTGTAGGCTAAAGATTATGCCTATAGGATGAAGGATTATGCATACAAATTCTCATATTTGTCCACAAGAAGTGATGCCCATGTGAATAAGTCTACGGGAAGCCTGCAGGCATGGTGGGAAGATCATACCCGCGTTGAAGATGAAGCCCGCGGGTTTGAGGATGATTTAATTAATTAAATAAATAAGAATCAATGATATTACATAGATACAATTTAATTAATTAATAAAGAACAGAATTAAGGTTGAAATTTGAAGAGGTGTGAGGAGAAGATTAAATTAATTTATAAATAGAAGTAAATTAAAAGAACAAATATTTGAAGAGGTGTGATGAAGAAATATCATGAGCCTAATTCGAAAAGATGTGATGCTTGGACAATTAGGGAGAATATATAAACAGAAAATGAATATGGAAACATATGTCTTTGGTGTGTCTCTACAGTCCAGATTCAGCATCAACTTGAGAAGACAGAGACCAACAGAATGAAGAAGCACTTCTAATATAATCGAAAGAGGAAGATCTGGAAGAATGACCAGATCAAGTTTAGGGAGGTAGGGTGGTGCTAGGGCATGTAGGAAGCATGTTGGGGGTCATAACCTCCATCCAGTAGAAGATGGAGAACATTGCGTCATTGCATCCTTTCCTGTAGCAGCATGCAGAAGATCCAAGGTGTGGTAGCATCCTTGTATGTAGTAGCAGGAAGAAACTAGGGTGTAGTAGCATCCATGTCTATAGTAGCAGGCAGAAACTTATTGTAAATATAATTTTGCAGTATAGAAATAATTTGTGGTTTTCCCAATTGGGTTTCCACAATAAAATTTGTGTCATGTGTATCTTGTTGATTCCATGTTTTAATTAAGTTTTAATAAGAGGTTTTAAATGGTAAAAATTTATCAATACTGATTCACCCCCACCCCCTCAGTATTGACCAATATTCCAACAGAGCTTGGTCATCCCATATGAATATTGCATAATTTTTTAGGAGATGCATGAAACCTTTATCTAGTTCGGAAATATTTGTGACAAATCTTCTCAAGTAGTTTTCTCTCCCTTGTAGGATTTGAAGTTGTGTAAATGTTTTGGGGGACGGAAACTATAATATTTCCTCCACCTTGAGGGGATCCACCATAATCCCTCTTTTTGATACTATGAACCCAAGTAGTCTCCCAGAGTCCACACAAAACATGCATTTAGGTGGTTTCAACCTAATGTTATATTTACGACATCGAACGAAAATGGCACGTAAATGTGCACTATGTTCGGCTCTCCTTTTACATTTGGGTGCCAAGTCATCAAGATAAACCTCAACAATTTTCTTAATATCATGGAATGCATATGACATGGATCTTTCAAAAGTAGCCCCGGCATAAGGCCGAATGGCATTTTTCAATATGCAAAATTCCCCCGAGGGCATGTGAGTGTTGTTTTATGTTGGTCTTCCTCTTTTATATGGATTTGGTTGTAACAGGAGAATCCATCCATAAATTAAAAGATTTCATTCCCAGCACACTCGTCTACAATCTGATCAATGAAGGGTGTGGGATAGTTATCTTTGGTACAAGCCAAATTTAAATCCCTAAATTCAGTACAGACCCAGAAAGTTCCTTGCTTCTTATAAAAAAGAACAGGATTGGATACCCATTCGGTTAAAGGAACAGGATATATGAAGCTAGATTTTAATAGTTTTTCAACTTCTGCTTTGATGGCAGTCGATTTCGTAGGATTCACCGGGCGTAGCTTTTGTCGCACCGGTTTAACATTATCATAGGTTTTTAACTTGTGCTCAACTATGTTGGGATTGATGCTTGGCATTTCTTCGTAAGACCAAGCGAACACATCGTGAAACTCTTTAAATAAAGCAGTATAATGCATGATTTCCTTTGGAGAGTAATCTGCACCTATATTGATGTTTTCTACGATGCCAATATTAATCGATATATTGATAGGGATGGTTTTCGAAATATTTTCCAAGTTTCCCTCTGAATTCACATTGTGAGTTTGGATAGGACATTGATATTTATCCATATCATAATCAAAGTAAAAAAAAATAGTTTAACCTCTACTGAATCTGTCTTGGGAAGAAATGATGATCAATGATACATATATTCCCAGGGTCGTTCAGAGATGTTCATAACTTCAAGGATAGCTTCATCTGATGAAAAAGATTTATCAGAGAGGTCATGAGTACTAGGAGTGTTAATGGACCATATAGGTGAATTGTAGGGATCATATTCCTTCATTTGGGAAGGATTTTGATCTGATGTTGTCGAAGCCATTTGGAATATTGGTATGAAAGCTCTAGTAACGACAGATAGGGGTACACTACTCTTTGTTTCATTATGTTTCATATAATTTAGTATATTTCCATCACTCTTTTCGACTAAGATGCCATCCAACGAGTTTCCCTCCGATGAGGTGGATCCAACTTCCGGTATGGACTTAGAAAAAAAAAATTAATGGAAAGTATACTTAGGATGTAATAGTGAAAATTGGAGCAGTATGAGGGGTGGACACTGGTGGTGGAATAGTGAAGGCTCCCATAAGGGATGAGTCTTTGAACATTCCTACCCCAATATCCTAAATCATTGTTTTTCGAATCCCCTACAAAAGGTACATTCAAGTGGAGACCAGTTTTAGGTGTGCAGTAGTCTAGTTGATCGATCGTGACAATCTTCCCTTGGTGGGGGGACCGAATAACTAGGAATACTGAAGACACTACAATCATCATTTTATGTATCCAACTACATCCCAATAGAAAATTGTAATCATATGGGTGTGTCCACTACCTCAACATCTATTTGAATTTTTTTATCTCCCAGTTCAACTGGGAAAGCCATGATAATTCCATGAGGATGGAACGAATGTCCATAAAATGATTTGAGTATTGTATGGGATGGTACTAGGGTGGGTGGCCCCAAAGCTTTCCAACATGTTAGTGACATGACACAAGTTGAGGCTCCTTCATACACAACGGTTCGAAAAATTTTCTTGCCATGTGAAGTCACTTTATCTGAAATGTGATCTGTGACGGAAGCCTCCATATGGACTATTCTAAATTGAAAGTTATCAAATTGTTGTCAGATGGATCAATAGCACTGATAGCATACAATCGTGCCTTTATTTGAGTAGGACAACTTTGCAAAAATTCTAAGGTGGACATTGCACAAGGATCTTGAGATAAGTCTTCAACCACATTGTAGTTTTGAGCAGCTCACACATTAGGATTGTGTGTTGTTCTACGGAACACCCCTTTTGGAGGTTGAGCTACTATGTCTATGGTTGGTTTCTCAATTGTCAGAGAACCACTAGGTTGAGATCCATATTTTTTGTATCATTCGAATGTTTATCATAAGAACGAGCCCTTGCTTGAATGTTTATTTCATGTTCACCATTCATGAAGATGTTAGCACCAGGGGGGTTTCCCCATGTGGGGGGCACGGTTCCCTCCTGGGGGAGGTACTTTCACTGCAGAAAACATTTGTTGGTGTTGTGGGAATGGTTGGGTTAGGATGGGTTAGGATGGTAGGTTTTTTTTTCCCCCGTCGTTGTGCCAACATTCGATGAATGTCATCCATGTGAGGAAAAAGGTGAGTAGGATGATTCCCTTGACAAATATTGCAAGGGTACTTGTTTTTTGGATTCTCTCGATTTCCTCCAGTAGGATTATTCACCTTAGGTGCTTCTCCCATCCAAGAATTAGCATTGCGATTCTTCTTATGTTTCTTATTTTTTTCCTTTTGGGTCCATAGTTTGAACCGTAAGTACTTTAGAAGTTTGGCTGGGAGTTGTGGAATGTTATGTTTCCTGGACATATATGGGTTGCAAATTCTGAATAGACATATGTCCCAATTGGTGGTTAATCTGCTCAAGTTGGTTGACAGATCCAATCACACCATCTGTATGAGGTCCTTTTGGTGGCCTAGCTAGATCAGACACAAGTCTTACAACATGAGGTATTAAATCATAAAGTGTGCCGATTGGGAATATATCAAATCCATTTTTTGAGCACTCTGAATGAGTTGTTCTTCAGTCATGGCTCCTGACACGGCTACATATTTGGAAAGAGTAAGCAATAGTGATTTTATGAACCAATCTGCTAAGAATTCATCTGGTATTTCATCTTTTATAATCTTTCAACAACTCGTCCATTCGTGGATATGATCTGATATTTGAGTAGAAGTGGGCTTCCTAAATAAATTCAAAAAATTTGTACCCATCTCACAGTGGATAAGTAATTGAAAATGAGTCAGAAAAGCCACAGCTAAAGATGAAAAATATGTGAATGTATTGCTAGGAAACTCAATCTACCATTTCGCAGCAGTTCCCATGAGGGTCTACTAAAACAACTGTAACATAATGCTATCATCAACTAGGGAATTGGATGAACACCACAAATGGAATGTCATCACATGATTTGATGGATCATCCCATGGTCGTCCGTCAAACTTGGTCATATCCGAGGGTAGTTTAGTTGTTATGGTTGGCCACCCATTCAAATGTAGATCAGGGTCATTAGTCAGCCAGGATAAATCCAGTAGATTCAATGTGGCTAGAAACGTTGATTTGATTGGTACCATAGAAAACGATTGATACGCGGGTGGAGCTCAATGGCTCCATTGTTGTTGTCATTGGGCTTGAAAAGAATTCCAATGAGGATTTCCTTCTTGCAGAGGTTGCATACAAAAAGATTGGTTACTTCCTAAATGTTGTCCATTCCATTGTGGAACAGGATGCATGTATGGATTTCCCCCTTGCGAAGGTAGGTTCCAGAAAGAGTGGTTACTTGGTGGAACTTGACCATTCCATTATGGGATAGAATTAATGAGTGGATTTCCCCCTTGCGGAGGTGAGCCCCAATAAGATTGGTTACTTTTTGGAATATGACCACTCCATTGATTATTTCCTTGGTTTTGATAAGCATTCCAAGGTTGATTTCCCTCTTGCGAGGGTGGTCCTCAAGAAGATTGGTTGCTTCCTGGAACTTTCCCACTCCATTGCAGAATTGGATTGATAGGTGTATTGCCCCCTGACATGCTACCTATTGTGGGTATCATATTTCCCACGGGATTTGTGCTAGGAAAATTTGGAGGATGACCCCGAGAGGCATTTCCACTAATTTGTGGAGCATAACCCCAATTGGAATTGTTGTTCCATGGTCCATTGCTTCCACCAGGAATATTACCATTCCATAGTGAAGGGTTTCCCCCATAAGTATAATTTGGAAAAATGTTAGGTACACCAAGAGGATTTTGGTTTACTCCTTGAGTGTTTTGACCTTGATTAGCCAAACCATATGGAAAATCCATATTTGGTAAGGCACACCCTCCAGTAGGGATTCTTGCAGACGAAGTGGATGTACTTCCGGGATTGGAACTTGAGACCGTACCAACTGGCACTGAAGTGCTAGTTGAACTTGTGCTAATGACAGGTATACTAACTGTTGGGTTTGATGTAGAGGCCGAATTGGAAATATTTCTACCTCCTGCAACCGTTTGAGGGATGTGAAGTATAATTGGGTCTGAAATATTGGTCAAAGGTGGGTTTACTTGAGTAGTTGTGTTGTTCTCTAGTGTTTCAGTTTCAAATGGAGCAAGATTATCAACAATTTATGTGTTTTCTTCATTATGTAATGGTAAAGTTTTAGTATTTGTTTGATGTTGTTCTTCTCTGTGTATGTTAATTGAATCTAGAAGTTGTTCAGTTTCCAAATCACAAGGTTGTGGTTTTTGTATCTGTCTTCATGATGTAGCAAAAGCCTTCAATTTTTGGTGACTCACCTCGCTGCTCCCAGGACTGGAGGATCGGGAGAGTAGCCACTTTGAATATTTTGATAAAAGGATTTGTTTAAATTTGTATTCTTAATAAAAAATAGAATCAAACAATCCTAAGGCAATCTAGACTCAACAAAAAGAAAAGTGTCCACATAGTAAAAATGTCCTATGAATCCAAGTAAGCAATCTAATTTTCTAAAGAACCAAAGCTCAGTGAAAATATGGATTAGAGAGCTTTCCGAAACTAGTAGCTTCTGAGGGATCTCAAGCCTTGAACAATTACTAATAGCGAAGGTTTGAGAAACAGTTACAATAAATTTTAATCACCAAAGGTGCAAGTATTAGTTCTTGACCAATACCCTCCACAGGAGTAAAATATTCAAAGTTTGTCTCAGGTACTACAAGTGTCCCCCACTCACAATAGCCGATGTGATATCCTAGGAATAGAAACTAAGGTTACAACTTCACAATCGACGGTTGGGCAGAACAGTTGTAAGACTAGGACAACTCTCATAACCAAGTACTCCAGAAAAGTGATGTCACCTCGAGGACTTGTCACTCACATGGAATTATGTGATGAGCTCATATCCCACTAAACAAGCAAGAGGGGGGAATCACCCTTACTTATACAGATTGACCTCGTGCTTGACTAATGTGTTAGATGCACTTTCCTGACAAGCATTTTTTGCTACTAATGGATTTAAACTCTCAATAATCAATGCTAGTTTCAAAACTTTTGTAGCCCAAGAGTGTTAACTCTCCAATCCTAATCCAGGGCACTAGCCTAACCTTGTTGGTGATATGAAAATCAAATCTTGCTTAGTTTTAGATTAAGCGCCAATTTTAAGGGTACTTTTCTTTGTTTCAGGAGTTGAAGTGTAATTGGTAGTGTGTTGACTCAAAAATTTGAACCAAACAATGCAATATGATCACTATTATACCTTTCAATTCGATGAATCTATTGGAGAATCTTGTAAATCTTTCAAACATGCAAGTTGCAAAAATAGAATTATCTCTATGATTTTGAAAAAATAAATTTTCTAAAGAAATGACATTTTATTGCCACAAATTACTTGATTTCTTTGTTTAAATTTATGTTTACAACATGCATAAAACTCTTTTCAAATGTTTGAATGGGTTTCCAAATCTAGGAAGTTTTGGTGATGTAAAATTTTTGGTAGATTTTTTTATTTTTTTATTTTTTAGGAACAGTTCTTCTTAAATATGGTTAATTATTGATTTCAAAAATCGATGTAAACCAAACAAATATATCACTTGAAATTAATCCAATTTTGTTACACCGGGTATCTCTATTTCTCATTTGCAGAGCCACTTGAAAGTGCAAGCAAAGAGGATATAGAGATCCCTTTGAAGAACTATAAAGTAAACATTACAAATGAGATCTACTTTCTCATTCACAAGATCGCCCAAAATCCCAAGTGAAGAGGATACGGTAGCTCGAGAACTATATGCAAAAATTCAAATCTACTCTGTTACAAGTGAGATCCACTTTCTCGTTCACAGGATCGCTCAAAACCCCAAGTTAAGAAGATACGATGGCTCAAAAATAAATTGCTTAAAAAATCAAATCCTAAACTATTACAAATGAGATCCATTATGTTCACAATCAAATTAACACCCTTAACAAGTGAAGGCAGAAGCACATTTTACCATTCGCCCGCAACATGAAGACCAAAGATATGGAACAAAGAGCTCTAATCTCTCATCTAACCAATTCTTTCACAAAGGAATAAGTATTTGAAGACAAAGGTTGCTCTAAAGAGGCCAAGTGTAGGACCACTTAAAGGGCCAAAACCCAGTTTCTATAAATCCTAGGGTGGAAAGAATACATCAGAGTTGTATTAATTGTCCTGAAAATTCTAGAAATTAATGTCAAAAGCTTGAAAATAGTGGAAAAGTGGGTTTTTGAGTGAAAATAATCAAAAATAAAGAAAAGATATTATCCCACATTGAAATTTGAATCCTAAATTCCCATTTCCCAATGCTATAAAAGAAAGTTTGGAAAGCTCATCTTCAACAAAGCTCTTGAAGGATCAAAGGCAAGGATGGAGAAGAATGGATCAAAGAAAAGGAAAATGGATTCACCTCAAGCAATGTTATAAGTAAGTATCATTTCTTCTTTGATGTTATATGAAGTAATTCAATTTTCCCTTCCATTTATGAGTTTAAGTTTTTCCCTCCAAGTTTATTTCAAATTCAAAATGGTTAAGGATTTTATGAAAGTTTAGATAATTGTTTCATTTCTGTCAATTGAATCTCACCAATTCATAGTAAGATAGATAATTAGAGTAGACACATCCCTACTATAATTGTTATTAACAACCTTTAGTAGCTATGTCCATATTTGAGTCTTTTGGAATAGATTTACAGTGTATTTTCGTAGGCATGACCTGTATTGCTTGACATGGATATGCAATGTATTGATCATCATCCATGCTATGAATCATTGGGATGCCTATCTCAGAGATGATAAATTATTGTACTGTAATTCCTTGTTTTCTATTGCCAGGTTTCTGACCAAAGGGTGCCTTGCCTTAACACTCATCTAACAAAGTATTTCGGCTATCACTCCTTTCTAACTTCATACTTTGGGGGGAAATATATTACACATAATTTTCGTCATCGTTATGATGGTGGATAATGTACTTTTATCCTTTCCATAATACCTAATGTACATGCAAAGACCTGCTAGGAAGATGAGAGTCAAAAGGAAATTTCCCTTCAAAATCCTAGTTTTAGAGGTTGCCGCAGCTTGCTCTCTGACAAACTACGACAATCTCTATTGTTGCAGGTTTCACCACTATCTATTGTGACACTGTCTCAATTTTTCTTTGTCAAAGGTGCAACATGGTCTTTACAAAGGGAAAAAAGAGAAAGTTTGAGGAGCTTCTAGAACGAGGCCCTCGTGGATGGCCATCCCTTCCTATTTGGGTGGATCTTAGCCAAGCTCCAAAGTATTCATGATCCTTTCCTATCCTTCTCCCCTTATCCTCTCATCTCCCTATTATCCATTTGAGCTTATAAATACAATACCAATATCATGGAGTAGGGAGGGGGATTTTGATTTGATAGCCAAATGCTGGAGAAATTCTGATAGTTCCATAGTGTTGTGGCCATTCCTTGATAATCATTCTTTTGGAGCAAGGAAAGCGAGTTGAGGAAAAGGAACCTTTGGGAGGAATCCTAAAACGCCAAGGCTATTGGTTGTATCTCTCTCTCTTTATTATTTATTAATACATTTTCTTTCCCACAATAATTTGTTCATGGTTTTTGTTGCACTTTTCCTTGGTTGTATGCATAAGTTCTTTGTAATTGCACTTGTCTCTTTTATTCTTTTATCTTGTGCGGGTTTTTTACCAAGATCACATGGAGTGGAAGATAGAAGACTAAAGTGAGTACAACCTTCACATCACATTGGTTAGCCTATTTTCCAATTGCACTTATGTTTTGAGAACTTAGAGAAAGAAGTGTTTTTTTGTTCGTTTTGTTCTAGTTTGAGTTGTCTAAGCTACGGAGGTCAATTCTTGTCCGCACTTACAGAATTATCCGTCAACAGAGTCACCCATTAAGGAATTGGAAGAACACCATAGATGGTAGGTCATCACATTGTTGTTGGGATCCTATTCTGGATTCTCATTGAATTTTGGAATATCTGATGGTAGTTTGGTGGGGATTGGTGGCCATAATTGGACATGTTGTATGGGATCATTTGTCAAACGCGACAGATCAAGTAAATCTAATGTAGCCAAAAAGGGTAATTGTCGATTGACTTGAGGATACTGGTAATATTGATGGGGCATCAGAATACCAATAGGACCTAAGGTTGGTTGGGATGGGATATTAAAACCTGTTGGTCCTCCCATATATGGGTTCTAGGGGGATTGAGAGGTAAGAAACATGGGTTTAATAGGTTGAATAGGTAATCTTCCTTGCGTAGGGATAGCCATCAGATTAGGTTGACCCCATGGAAAATTTGTAGCTCTCGGGTATGGTAAACTAGTATAGAGGGGTGTAGTGGTAGCCATGGAGGTGCTAGGTTGGGCAGTTGGTCCTCCTATAAATGGTTAGCTTCCAATAGAAGTTTTCCCTAAAACTGGTTGTTTCCCCCAAATCGTTTGTTTCCCAAAAAATAATGGTTGGCCCCTAGGCACAACTTGACCCACCCATCATAGCTTTCCCCCCTAGGTAAGACAGATGGATTCACCACCAGAGTAGTTGTAGGAATTGATGAAACAACCTATGTTGTTGCCATAATTTTTCCTACTTGAGGGAGGGAGGTTTTGGCCAAGCTATTCATAATAGGATCGGATGCAACACCTTGATGGGTTACTTTACTAGAGTGATACGGTATATAACCACCAAGAAAATTACTTGGTGTAAACATAGGTACTTCTCTAGGAGTGGCGGTGTGACCTGAGTCAAATGCGAGAGGATTCGTGCACATAAACAGTAAGGCTAGATTGACTTGACTAGCCTGGGGAATACTCTAGGCCAATGATATTCCCCATAAAGGAGAAGTGGTTGCAGTCTAAGCTACAATGGTTCTTGTGGAATCATCCATAGTGGTAGTTAGTAAGGGGGTGATGCGATCAACTAATCAGAAGAGTGATATTGTGTCTAGATAATATCCGATGGCTGCCTATTATGCGCTTCGGGTGCTAAATGACAAGCCGAAAAAGTGTTGAAATATCTAGTAGATAGCAATTCTACAAGTACCGAATCAATGGTTTCTGTAATAGGGGGATTTTTCGGAGGGATTAGGCCTTCCGTAATGGTATCAAACTCCCCTTCAAGCCATTTGTTGAAGGGATCAATGCTTCCAACTTCATAGTGGATTCCTTCATTAATAGTTACCTCATTGGAAGAGTGGCATGAATGTTGTGAATGTGGAGGTTCTTTCTCCTCATGGTCCAACCCTTACATTCTACGAGTCTTCACAGACCTCAGTCAACCAGTGTGAACAAACAAAAATTCCTAGGTCCAACTACGAACACAGGAATAACACACCCCTAAAAAAGAACTAAAGGTAATCAACCAAGCAATCAATAGGTAAGGGATCTTTCGAAGATGGGATATCAAGCTGTCAGCAAAGATACGAGAGACAATTACCCACAACTACTTTGAAGTGGAATTCTATAGGTGTAAGTACTGGATGCAACCAAGTACCCTCCTAAGGATCCAAAATCCTTTGTTGTATGTCTACCTTGGGTACTTACAGCACCGCCACTGTAGTCACTTGGGAAGGTAACCTAGGAAAAGCGACTAGAGCTATCACTTCACGCTTGGTGGTTGGAAAGAACGGTCATGGGAGAGGGCTTATGTGAATGGACAAAGAATGTAAGGAAAATGTTTTAGACCCAAATCAAATTATATAGTGGTGTCACCCTGAGGACTTGGCACTACTAAGATTATCCCCTTAACTCGCATAACCCCACTGAGAGAGAGTATTGGGGACCAGTCCAAGCACTCTTTTCAACTTCTCCTACCGCTTGACTCTTGTGTTAGAGGATATTTCCCAACAAGAACTTCACACTACTAATTTATTTTCACTCATTAGTGTTCCTAGTCTCGTTTTATTATCTCTTGAATAATTTACTCACTTTTCCTAGTCCAAAGGATCTAATCCCTATACTACTATTGGTGTGCTATAAAACAAAAGTCTAATTGATTTTATTAGCGCATTGGTTGATTTTAAGGTTTTTTTTACTCAAGGGGTATACAGAGATGAAACTTATGGTGTGATGACTCAACTCCAAACCATGCAACTAAATGCAAATGCAAATATTTTGTTTCGATGAACTCTATCTAAGCAAGGGAGAGGAGTTCTTTTTTCTTCTCAATGTGTCAAACACCCAATGAAATGCAAAAAAAAATCGCTTTTCATGCAATGCACAATATTTCACTTCTCTTTTCAATGAATGAAGAAAGCAATGCCAAACCAAACAAACACTCTTGAAATCCAAAATCAAATAAGAGACAAGCCTTTTCAACAAACACCAAAAATGCAAGACTTTTTCTTGTTTTCTTCTTTTTCAAAAACTTCTACAAATAATTGAATTATGCACTTCTTTCTTTCAATCTAAAGGATTCAATTATATTTGCAAAAAGGAATGAAGACACTTTTTTGTTTTCAAAGACTGCTAAGTTGCATCAAAAGACTTGAAATAAATCTTCTTTTATTCAATTGACAAGATTTAATTTTGCTTGTAAAGACCCTAAAACCAAAAGAAGATAAAGAAAAATTTCCAATTTTTAAAGACTTCCAAACTGAATATTAATCTTGAAATGTGATCTTCTTTGTTTCTATTAGCAAGATTCAATGTCCATTGCAATGGATATAAGAGAAAAAACAACAAATAAAATTTATCGTTCCTAAGGGACTTCAAAGGGACAACAAAGAAAATTTCTCGTTCCTAAGGGACTTCAAAGGGACAACAAATAAAATTTCTTGTTCCTAAGGGGCTTCAAAAGGAAATATTTTTGTTTCAATCTTGAAATAAGAGGATTCCAATAACTTTTGCAAATGAGAAAATACCAAAGAATCCAAAAAAGAAAAACAATTCACCCAAACTAACAAGGCTCAAAAGGATTTGGATCACACAAAAGCCTTCAAAGCTTGTTATTTGCAAAACCCAGTCTATCCAACTTGTAGACCAAACAAACCGAACAATGAAAAGAGAATCTTTTGAAACCTTTGATGTTCAATCCAAGCAAAATTATATGGAAATGGAGAGTTTTGATAGGGTTACAGGGTTCTTGGACTCAATAGGGATCAATGTTTCACCCAACCAAAGATCGACAAGAACC
Organism: Larix kaempferi; assembly: GCA_027924585.1. Lineage (NCBI taxonomy): Eukaryota > Viridiplantae > Streptophyta > Pinopsida > Pinales > Pinaceae > Larix > Larix kaempferi. The sequence continues at coordinate 5,521,171 of BSBM01000071.1, forward strand.
AAAATACAATTGGCCCAAGAAACACACTTCGGATTCCAAATCAATCAAGTAGGTCCAAAACACAACCAAATTATTTTGAGGGTTTTATAACCAAGTTTAGAGAGGTTTGAATGCCATTGGATCAGAGGAATCAGATCAGGAAGATTGTGAACCTCAACAAAGGATCAAGTTAGCCTATGTTGATATCACGCATCCAAAGGTTGGAAAGGAAAGAAAGATACAAAACATGAATAAAAAGTTAATCAAACACTCAATACAAATGCATACAAAGCTTCTATCAAGAAGCAAAGGCTCACAAAAAGAGTTTTGAGACAAAAAAACAAGCAAAGTTAAGCAAGAAAGGCTCAAAAATGCCCCAAACAGAGGATTATTGCCCCTATAACCTCACAGACATAGTGATAAAATGAAATTATCACCCCTTGATAGACTACTGAGGAGGGATAAAATTGATTTATCACTCCCTAGACAACTGGCAGGGAGGGATAAAGTGGAATTATAGCTCTGTAAGCTTCTTTGGGGGAGGGATAAAGTCCTGAAAAGTCAAATAAATGACACTTATTGCCTATATCTGAGGATGGATCAAGTTCTTGACTCAAGAAGCTCCCCAAAAATGATTAGGGAAGGTAATAATTGAAAATAAAACACACACTTGAAGAGGTTTAATCATTCAAACAAGCCCTCAAAGGGCTAGTAGGGCTAGGGAAAGTCCCCAGTGGAGTCGCCAGTTTCTGTGGTAGAAAATTCTCCCTATGGACGAATAGAACTTCTCTTGGATATAAATGGTTGCCTAATCCAATACATAGGTCAAAAAATGGACAGTAACATACTCCTATATCTAGTTCATACACAAGAAAACAAGCTAAGGAAGAGACACGAGAGATAGATGACCTACCTTACTTTCGATGGTTGTCCTCACTACTCCTAGATTGATCCAGCTCCTAGATTTGAGATATGAGATTATGGACCTACTCACAAACAGACGACAATACCTCCTCCAAAGCAAAAAGTGTATAAACAAATATCTCACTATCAAATGATAGACACATTCATACATTCATCATGAAAGACTTGAAATAGGGAGAAATAGGCTAAGTTTATATTGAATGGAAAGCCATAAATAAGTGCATACAAGCATATACCTGACTTAGTAGTAGCATATCCTCCAAAATATCCTTCCAGAACCCTTGAGAATTAGGATAGCATAAGGATGGCATCTTCAATCTCTATTTCCATGTCTCAAATCCAAAGAGTGGGCTCAATTTATAGGATTTGGGAGGCCAAACTACTTGGATAAAGGATTAGATCAAGAGAGGATATGTTGGATCATGAGAGATTAGGCTTGCTTAGAATGGAAAAGGGAGTGATACTCGAATGATAGGCTCATCCACTCAAAATCTCATCCAAATATTTCTCCTTGATTCATGGCTAAGTGGTTGGACCAAAATTATCACTCCCTTAATGAAGGCCATAGGGTGATAAAAAGGAAAATTATCGCTCCCCCAACACTGGAAGTCTATTTTTATCACTTCCTAGACAAGGGGAGGGGAAGATAATTCCCATCCAAATCTCAAACTAGGGTTTAGTAAGGTTGGTTTCGACCCCCAAATGATAGGATCCTCTCCCAAACTTGGCTAGGGAGTGGACTAACCACGTGATGAAGAGTCCTCACACCTAGGGAGCATAAAAATCATGATTCTCATGGTGATGAAGCATAAAAACCAAGAATGACACGTGAGGGTGACATTTTGAGGTGTACAACTATAGGAAGGAAGATACTCCATGAAAGGTTATGGTGGCCCACGGTATTCAAGGATGCTAAGGAATATGCTAGTAAATGTGATGTTTGTCAATGAGTTGGAAAGTCATCTTGACAAGATGAAATTCCACTCTAACCAATTCAAGATTTCCACCCCTTCAAAAACTGGGGAATTGATTTTGTGGGACCTATTAATCCACAAGTGAGGCATTCTAAATCTCGTTACATAATTACCGCAATAGACTAATTAACAAGATGGGATGAAGTAGCACCAGTGTGTGATTTCTCTACAGAAATAGCAGCTCATTCATCTACGAAAACATCATCACTAGGCTCGGATGCACCAGAAGCCTTACAAGTGACCAAGGTAAGCACTTCGTGAAAATCACTATTGAGGCATTGAGAAGAGAATTCTTAATACATCACCAAAAAGTAGTTTGTATCGGGTGAAAACGCAAAGCTGGGAAACAATTCCATGACAACGGAGTGAAAAAAAAGAGGGCGCGCGGATGAACAAGGGAAAAAAAGTCAACCTCAAACTCTCGACCGAGAGTTTAAAAAACTCTAGGTCGAGAGTTTTGAGAGTTCAAACTCTAGGCTAAGAGTTTGAACCAATCGCCGCGTTGTATTTTCAAAAAAACTCTCGGATGAGAGTTTGAACTAAACTCTCAGCCAAGAGTTTGGAAGGTATTTTTCAGCCAAGAGTTTATGGTCAACAAAACCTGTGAAAATATCAGGCATCTTTCTGGAACCTGCAACTTCAGCAAGCCCGAACCCCTGCAAATTTGAAGTATTATTTTTCGAACTTGGTAGCAATGGATTCATCTCCGAATCTAGTTTCCAATGATATAATAATTGTTTCATTTCGATTTGAATTACTATTTATTAATAAATTTTTTCTAAACCTTATCCCTTAAGAATTTTATTACTCTGAAAATCACCCGAAATGAAAATTCAATATCATAACAAAGACAACACCAAAAGATTTGAAATTTCATAGAGATCATAATTGGCTCGTCCTCTTCAAAAGGGTACTTTTAGTTTTTCCAATAAGAGTCACATTTGAAAGAAAATGTGAAGACAAAAACATGTGTCGATAATGCACCATTTTTTGAACATACGTTGTTTCGATAAATAATAAAAAATAGTTCATAAGTCTTAAAAAACTCAAAATATAGTCCAGGATCAAATGTAGTGTGTGTAGATTATGAGCCTACAATTTTTTTCCCTAAAATGAATAACCATCTATCAAAAAACCATCGTCAACACAGGTCACTCATTATCCATACCTAAACTTTTCAAGTATATGCCGTTGGTGGACAACAAATTTGTCCCACGATATGTCCATAAAAAAATTTAAAAAAATACGAGTAGAAAGCTAATTCAATTCTCTAAAACCTTTGTGTTTACTTCAAGTTGAAATTCCTAAGGGAGATATGGGTTTGAAGAGGTCGAAGTTGAAAAACATAAAATTTAGCAGTTTTGTTTGTCAAAAACAAGCCAAAATTGTTTCCCAACTTCATGTTTTCACCCTATAGCCCGCAAGCAAATAGTACTGTAGAATCCTTCAAATAAATTATAGAGACCGAGTTGACAAAAGTATTTTGTGCAAACCGGGACAATTGGAATGATAGGATTCCATATATACTATGGGCATACAATACCACTACAAAGAATATTCATAAATATACTTTATTTTGGTATATGGAAAATAAGCAATAGTTCCAGCAGAATGTGTGCTTCCAAGCCTTTACATTGTGCATGCATGTGATACCCCCAAGACATTCTTATTTATTTATGATTTAATATTTTTGAATATATTTCAAAACAATTATTATTTGTAAGAGTTATTTTGGGATGTGAGTGATACTTTGCACAACAATTATTATTTTTATTATTAATAAAAAGAAAAAGACACTTGGAGAATTCAGTTGAAAGAGAGAACACCACCTTGAGACAAAGAACAAGTGTAAAGCAAGCAAGAGATATTTTGTCTTGATTAAATCCAATCTAAAAACTCAACCACCATACAAGATCCTAAATCATAGGGATTAAAGGATTGATTGAGATGGCACAAGACCTACACAAAAAATATAAATTGGTGCACTAAGATAGCACAGGACATTGTGTTGTGCATGGAGAAATTGTTGCTATGAGTGCATGTTGTTCAGTATTTCTCTTTTGATTGTAAGTCCAACATTGGGCTTGTTACAGACTCGGAGAGAGAGTGATACGTTCAAGCCTTGCTTGCTAGTTCAGTTGTGCATGGTGGTGATCCAGCTCGGGGGTGGAGTTGACTAGTGAGTTGCTGTCCTCTCCTATGGTTGGGAGGAACTGAATTTCCAAGTGTTGTTTCCCCATTGTTTAAAGTAAGTTTATGTCCACTGATTGGGATTTATGTTATTTAATGGAAAAAATTAGTTTACTGTTATTTTTTCTTCTCACAAAAATATGTTGAGCCATGCCGTTTGTATTCGGGTTTCATATCTCTGTTTAAAAAGAAAAGGAATATTGTGAAGAAAATGAGCATTGTCGTTTCTTTTTATTGTTCTTCTTTATGTGATAAGTTTATTGGTTCGGCATTGTATTCCTTATGGATGTCGTAGTTGTTGTAAGTTTGTTCAAACATAGTAAATGAAAAATAATGACGGATTGTAAGTCACTTTAATTATATGATTGATTATTGGTATGAACGATTGTTAAAATAAAGCTATGTGGGGTTACAGATGTTAAATATATTTTATGATAATGCTGAACACATCTTGGATTTCGATCAAAATTTTATAAATACTTACCTTCTATGTCGTTTATATCAAACTTGATTTGTTATGAATACGATAATACATTCAAGTCTTGTAGACCATTAATTTGAAGTTATACAAAGTTTTCATAATTTTATTTCGTGACAGAGAGATTGAATTTCCGAAATTTATGGATCATATATTTTCTAGTTGAGCGATCCTTACATATATGGATATAGTCGATATATTTCCAAGATTTGATATTTATATAAAAGAATATAAGATATTATTAATAGAAATATAATTCAAATATTAATAATAGAAATATTATTAATTTTTATTATTACATAATAAAAATTTACAGGGATTCAAATCTGTGTTATAAATATATGTTGGACATACGATTTGATAAATCGATCCTCCATAGATTCCTTTTTATTACATAGATTAAGATAGAGAAAGAAATTCTAAGTAGTTAAATGCAATAAACGAAGTATTCTTGTTTCTTTCCCCAATTCATCGAAGGGAATTTCGATCTGTCAATATATGGGAAATATAGGACAAGCCTTACAGGGATGGCCCTACTCTTCCAGGTATTATTTAAACAATGCAAGAAAATTTAAGTGTCAAGTGCAATTGAAATTGGACACTAAAAATAAAGGGTAAAGTCTGCACACAGTTTTGGTAAAATGTGAAGTTTTCACAAGATGGAAAGATGTGATGCGAAGCACACATAGCAAGCAAAGTAAAAGTTGAAAGAAGGTAAATGTGCATTGAACCTTGCAATTCGCCTAACCGCTAGAAAAGTAAAAGAAAACTAGCAGTTACAATTTTTGGTCGGAAAGTAGCCTTTATACAGTACTTTCGGGAACCGGATGTTTCCGCATTTAAGGCATATTCATCCATTGAAGACACATTCAATTAAGGAAAAGGACCAATATCTAAGCAATATTTGGCCAACGGACATGACATTTAATGCTAATTTAGCCGTTTTTGGATGGGCCTTAGTGCTGCTATGCCTATAAATAGTAAAGACCGCATACTTATCGGTTTTACCACGAGTTTTAATTTTTACTGCCTATAATTTCCAAGTTTTTACCAGTCACGAGCAATAGTTATCTGATAGTGTATGTCTGAGCAGTCGAACTTAGATGAAATCTTAAGAGACTTCCGACATTCTGGTTTGGAAGGATTCATGAAGACGCCCGTGAAGCAAGCAGTCCCAGAACGAGGTGGAACATCTAGAAATTCACCGCGGAATGTATCATAGCAGAAGCAGAAAGACAAGCAGAATGCCACTGAACAAGAAAATCCGAAGGCTGCGAGTGTTTTGAAGTCGTTTCCACCAGAACTGCCTCGCGACAGACCCATCCTGCTTGTTCCAGAGTACATCCCTCCAAGGAAACGAGATGCGCCAGAGGTGCTTCTCATGAAGAATCCACAGTATGAGATTCTGCTGCCACCCATATCAAGTCATGTACGGATTAAGGAGAATTTGTTCGATAAAATTCCTGAGTGCAAATTCGCAGACCATGATTTGCTGCAAGAAGCAAAGTACCCACAATTTCAACCAGATCAATACATGTACAGGAATCACAATGAATCCAACAAGAAGACAATCATTCAAGTGCAAGACTGGATCGCATTGTTGCAGCCATCAGGGTTGTTGAACCTGTTGTTCATCCCACACTTTGATAGGAGCCCAGAGCTCATGGCGGTTGTGTGCACACTGCTTTCATGCACGAACCAGGGCTACTTGTGGTTAGACTGCAATATAAACATCAATATAGATCTCATCTACTGGATCATGAACTTGAGCAAGAGAGGTGTTGATCCTGCAGTTTATTTCATAGGAAATAACAAGCATAAAGAGCTTGCTAAAAGGATGAAGAGAGAATTTGGTTTGCTCAAGGGAAATCCTGGATATACAACAACTGGAATTAAGGACCAAGCTACGTGGTTCACATTCCAACTCCTTGTAGGAAAAATCCTAAGGAAATACAGACCGAATGAGGTGTCGATCACTGCGATATCCTTAGCTGCGAAGGCCAAGGATGGACTTCAGTACAATTGGTCGAGCTATCTACTAAACGAATTCTTAGATGACATTCGAGATACTCAAAATAGTGGAAATCAGTTCCACTACAGTTGGTTGCTAGTGTTGATCGCCTTCATAGGATGGAAAGATCCTAGCTATCAATAGAATGTCCTAGTATTCATTGGAGATTTCCGAGGACCGAGGTTTGCGAACATGTGGGAAAACTCAAGGCCAGACATATAGAGTAAAAACAACATACAGTTGTTCACTTATTATGAGCAGTTATGTGAAGTCATTCAGAGGACTCCGTGTATCAATAAAGAAGTCACAACTCTCTATATTCGAAGGATGACTTTCAAAGCTGGACTTCATTTCATATACATTCATCCAAGAACACAGCTACAAAATCCTCAATGGTTTGAAGGCCTATATCAATTAGATGGGCAGAAAATTGGTCTGATCATAGAGGACTGGCCGCCAGAATGGAAGGTTGATGCACCAGCAACGCTGATCACAACATCATAGGAAAGCGAAGCTGAGAGTACACAGAACCAATATGATGACACAACAAGCGCGCAGAATCCATAACCAAGTCAAGTCTATGATTGTTGTAAGAGTCCTCTCTTCTATGCTCATAAGTTATGTCAGTTGTCTTTTCCACCATTGTCCATTATTCATTAGTCATATTTTTACCAGCAATTTTAGACACAACATGAAATTATCATTTTGTTGTTCATTACGAATTACTAGATTGTGCAAACCCAAAAATTTGATTTGGAAGACAGGTTGTGTTTATTAGGGAAACAAAGATGTATGTAGGGGAGCATAGAGGTTGGGAAATCTAGGGACCTTTACCCATTGAGTTCTGCTACTTTTGCATGCTTAAGAAGCCATGAATTAAGGCTGCAAGTGGTTCTCCAAGAGCATATAGTAGGTTGGAGTCCTTCTATGCACACATTGAAATCACCTGGTAAGATGGATTTCCCAAGGGAACCATGAATAGGTGAAGGGGATTCCTAAGCCCAGAAGGGTGTTGTGTGGGGTAGGTATTGTTGGGGGCAAGGCTGTGAGGGCTAAGTGAGATCCATGTGGAGCTCTATATGAGCATTTGGCTAAGCATAGAGAGCATAATGGATTGTGGGATGAGAGAGAGAAGCATGTAGGAGTTCCCTTAGCCCAAGTGGCCTCATATCCCAACTTGGGGGTGTTCTCTCAGTGGAAAGAGTATATGTTGGACAGAGTGCCTATGATCGGGTGGAAAATCACGCTTACACGGTCAATTTCTTAGATCTTCTTTGTTTAAAGATAGGTATTATATTTGTATTTGAATGTGCAATGATTTTATATTATGCATGTGATGAATATGTTATATATGCATGATGTGTGTGTGTGGGTAGAGTTTATTTATGTTATGTTTATATTTATACATCTGCACACATGTTTTAAATGTTTATAAATTTGTAATATGGCCATGGGAAGAAATTTAGAATCCCATAATTCATAAATCTCCCCTTCGTTGCTCAGATTGATGGATGGGGATATTACAAAGGGTAAGGATCGAGGGGAGGGCTCTGACTCTCCCCCATTCCCTCGGTGCCCTCTCACACTTCAAACCTACATTGGCATGACCAAGAAATTAAACCTAAATTAATGGAGATTAGGGCAGAAGGTGGGATAATGTTATTCGATATCGTTTCGGATGAATTTCTTAGTGACATGGAAAGGTGCCCTATTTCCATCTATTGGTTGTCTATTTATGGTTCATATGGTGTGCATATTGCGATAGCCTATGTTCTCCCTATGAGGAAAGATTAGTTCTGCAAGAGTCCAGGAGACCAGCTCGTGAGAGGCATTGGCTTCATCGGTATATTTGATAGAGGTAAGAGGTTAGATAGTTCAACTTATGTCTTTGTTATAGCTCAAACTCCATCACCCAGTCTCTATGAAAAGCTTCTTAACAACATTCTTGTTCGCATTTTTTTTTTTGGTTGTGTCAATTCAGGTTTTATGTGGAGGTCATGGAAATTGGAGTATTTAACCTAGTTTATGATATTGCAAGCTACCCTAATCATGGAAGTAATACTAGGGATGCACTTTATGAAATTAGGAAAACTTTGAGGTAGTTAGCTAGTCAACTTGAAGGTATGCATTAGGCCATTAAATATTTAAGCATGTATATGGAGAAGCATTGTCTAAACAAGAAGAATTAGACTCCCAACTTAACTAATAGAAGTTAAAATCAAATAAAATGGCTAATGATCTTGAGATGCACTATAAAATTATCCTCATATTTTCAAGGAGCTCCTAGTCACTTACTAGACCCCCCTCCCCTCCTACTTGTATTGGCTCTGTTAAGGATCAAGGTGCTAATGAGGATATTGTAAAGTAGTTAGAAACAACTAGAAAGACAGTAGAGGACCCTTAAGAACCTTGGATTTGGAATGGATGATATATCCATGAAGAAAGCCCATAATAAGCATGTCTTCGTTCAAAAATAACTCATCATTTATCTTTACTTACATTTTCCTTTATGGTAAATTTGCCAAGTAATATTGCAATAGATATTAAATTATTGAACTAGCTCTTACATGTAATATGCATAATTTTGAGTCGGATTGTTAAATCTATAAAACATTTTTTATTCTTGCCCTGAACTCTATGTATGTACTTAAGGTTAATTGACTTTCAACAGCCTCCTTTATATATTAAAAAAATTCCATTTTCGAAAAAAAATAAAAACAAATGTTCTATAAAACAAGCAAACAATTTTATATCTATAAATGTATAGACTTAATTATGTATTTATATACATATAAACTTATTTATTTAATTATAGACTTATTTATTTCTTAGAGCAAGGGATAGGCATAGTTTATTTGTGTAATGTTGTATTTATAGACTTAATTATGCATTTATAAACATATAAACTTATTTATTTAATTATAGACTTATTTATTTCTTGTAGCAAGGGATAGGCATAGTTTATTTGTGAATTTATAAACATATAAACTTATTTATTTAATTATAGACTTATTTATTTCTTATAGCAAGGGATAGGCATAGTTTATTTGTGTAATGTTGTGTATGCTTCAAGGGTTCATCATCTCACATACCAATTAAATTATAATGATGATGTGACATGTTGATACCAATTGTATTACTACATTAATGTAGTATATTGCTTATACCTGAGTATCGTACTAAAACCTGAATGTTCTCAAAATGCATAAATCCCTCTTGTTGCTTCATGTCCATAAAAAGTATGTTTATCGTTGTCCATATAAGCAATCCAACAAAACAATATACGTGAACATTAAAAAAAACATCAAACTAAAACCCCTTTATAGTCTTTGTAAACCTTTTTTTTATTCACGTGCCAACTTTTAACCTATTGTTTCAACTCTTCGTGATTAAGTCATACTTATAATATAATATAGTATTCGAGGATGTCTTGAATCAACAATATTAATGTACCTTTAAAGCATGTTTTGCATTAATCGTAATGCACATTTAAATGTAGAAAGTGTGTTTGGCATATCATAAAGTGTAATCAATTATCCAAAAAGGAATACCATTCTGTTATAACCCACTAGTGGAGATCCGTCCATAAAGTATAGTTTTTTAACTTGTTAAAAAAATAACCCATAGTGGAGATCCGTCCATAATATTGTAGCGCCTAGTATGTACTTGTAAATTTTAAGGATTGTCCCTATGCTTATACTATTCTCCATTATAATGCATGTATTTGTTTCAATGAGTTAAATGTATTTATTATATTATAATGTGTATTTAATTGGTTAGGAATATCCTATATTTATATTAGGATTTTATATAAAAAAATTGAATACCTGCGATTTTCTTTGCTTCTTCTTGGAATATGGAATTTTCTTTCTTGTTTTTAGGTGAAGGGATTTTTTTTGTCATGGTTGCCCTTACAACCCACGATTCAAATTGTAAAAGACTCTTACTAATCTAGATCATTATTAGTTTTGAAATGTCTCCCCAATCGAGCACTCAAGCGAAGTGTTAAGAGAACCCTAGTCTCTAAGAATCAAAACCAAAGCTCTCCAAGGGATGTGTAGACCAATAAGAAGAGAACACCATATCAACACCCAAACTCCTATCCATAAATCATGTTAATGAACCTCCATTCTCCATTGATGAGCCAACCCACAAACCTTAATCATCTCAAACATCAAAGGACTTATTATCATCCTATTCTTTGCATGTTAATGAATTGTAAATGCATTAAGGCGCTTTCATGACCAGGAGTAATGGAGTTGTACAACACCTTTGTGGGCCGAACGACTTTGTTGATTACTCGATGCTTCAATTAAACATCCACCTAACCACCTAAACATTTGTGTGAGGTGCACATGCAAGGTGCCACCTCCATGTCGCATCCTCAATTACTAGTATCACTTCGAAGGCTCACTTCCCTATCACCCCATGCAAATGTTACATATTATCTTTCAAATACTATGCAATAGTCATTTTTAATCTTCAAACATTTTAAACCCTAATCATAATGCACCACTAAAACAATGAATATCATTAAAATCATGAATAAAACAATGAATATCATAAAAAATCATTAATATAGTCATTAACGAACCGTGATTGGAGTTTAAAACATTGACTAATACTGAAATGATTAACTATATAATAATAATAATAATAATTTATTTTTAAGATTGTAGCTTAGCTAAATATCAATTTGATGTATAGGATACCTCTTTGCACAATGCTTTGACTAACGAAGGTACACATGCCTTACTCCATCCAAATTTAAACCTATAACCTCTTAGAAAAAACACATATTCTTAACCATTATACCTATTCAAACTATACATCATATTTAAAAACTTAATTAACTTAATAAATTAACCTATAAATCTATCACTATAAAGGCCCTCTAACATATTCTAATCAAACCATGCCAATAATAACAGATATGAGATGTCATGTTCTATTTGGTTTCGTATGTTTTAAGTGGTTATGTTCCATTTGGTTTCGTATCTTTTAATTGGCTATATAAATATATTGCATGCTTTCTTCCTCGATCACGCTTTTTTTCCATTGTAGATTGGATATAATTATCAAGTAATTTTTAATGGATATATTAAACCGTGGTATAATGCTTTTTAAGGATAGTTTTTTGTTTGATGCATCAATAAATTATTGCTTTATGCAATGTTGTTATTATTATTTAAATTTTAATGGATATATTAAACCGTGGTATAATGCTTTTTAAAGATAGTTTTTTGTTTGATGCATAAATAAAGTATTGGTTTATGCAATGTTGTTATTATTATTTAAATTTTAATTAAATGTTTTAATATTTAGTTAGTTAAATTGTTTATACTTTAAATTATATGTTTTAATAATAATTTATTACTTAAATAAATACTCTAATTTATTTTTAAAAAAAATATTGTTGCCTCTTAAATGTTGCTTATTTTAATATCATTTATTTTATTAATAAATATATTTAAATAAATATTCCAAATCATTTTTTTTAAACATTGTTGTCTCTTATTTTGAGATCATTTACCTTATTAATAAATATAAAGTAAAGGTTCTTTCTAAATGTGTTATTTCACATACATCCCAAGAGTATGTCCCTTTGACTAAAGTCTTCGCCATTATCACAATTATTTGGTGATTAAGGCCACAATGTAGAAGTAAACAATTATTATTGAATTACTAGGAATCTATTAAATGTTTTGCATCTTTAACAACTTGATCACTTTATAATTATAATGGTTAAAATAATATATCCACATCAACACTCATAGTTGTTATGTTTTATTTATATGATTAAATGATTGAATTTCTAATAATTTGGTATCTTCTCTCGACCTCTATCATAGAAAGAAAAAATCCATCTTTTATAATAACTATTATTATTTTACATGAATGTCTCCTGTTATGTCTCTTTATATGGGGCCAACTAATTTTTATTTTTTTAGAAATTATAATAAATCAACAAAAAGTCTTATATTTTAAAATTCATTTGTAAAACATTAGCATCTTATATAATCAGCACACTATAATCTTTCTTTGTAAAAGAATAGCATCTCATATGATCCGATCATAACATTTGTCGTTTAAGGACCATACCATTTACCTTTATGTTTGGTATGAAAGTGACCATTAACACGAACTTAATCGGGGTCAAGACATGAATCAAGGTACAATTTTCTCATTGCTTAAAAGGTTTAAGGTTAAAATAGATTTATGTTAGGTTTTTTACATTAAATTATTTAATTAAAAATAAAAGATAAATTTAGTAATTAAAAAAGAAAGTCAAATGTTGATTTTTTTATTTTATTTTATTAACATTATATAAAGATGTGACTCGTTATCATAATAATATCTTCCATTTAAAACGTTGTAAAAACACTTTTTTTTTTTGTAAATAACTCAATTATCTTGATCTTATTGCGCACTAATTGAATTTTAAGCCAATGCTTCACATCACCAACAATTCTAAGTGGATTCTCTTTAAATCCAAGCTTGAATGATAAGACTAGAGTCTAGGTTTCATTTTCAATGAAGTTCTTAAATTCTCATTTGAGCTAACAAAGTAATTTATTTGTTTCTAACAAAGTAATTTATTTGTTTCTAACAAAGATCGATGCATAGATAGATAGATATGTTTCATCAACTATCCATGAGACTAAATTTCCATATAGGGCAATAAAGTTTACATTATGTGTGTCATTTTCTAAGAAAATAAAGTAAGAAATTATGATAACTAGAGCTGGCGATGTAATGGAAAGGCACAAATCATGGATTTGGGTAACTCAATTGGATCAAGTCCCTTTCGCTCTATATCAAGGACTAGATACCAAGTTGACTCTACTCTCATATCACCTGCTTCTTTTCCGCATCATTTTCTCAACCAACCTTACTGTACCTCTCACTAGATCCTTCTAAAATGTTAACTCCTAGTCTCTAATATGCAAATATGGCCTCCCATTGATTTGCAAGTATGGCGTAGAGTGTAGGAGAAAATGTTATTTAGTTTCAACCTCCCTATTTCCATATACTTGGTATAACCTTCCTATGAGCCTTCCCTGCATTGACTTATTGGTTTGTTATCATCTTCATGTTTCACATATAAACCTATATGAGTTGGTTCTTAATTGTGTTATTACTTGTTGTTCACGCCATGGGATGCAAAGCTTTAAGTAGTTTTTCACTTTGATTTCTTCATGTTTGTTGAAGTTGTCTATGTAGTATTCTTTTTTTTACCTTTGGTATGTTTTCCCCATTTTCCCTTCTTGTGGCATTCTTGTATACAATGTTTTATCATATTTAACCCATTGGGAACCTTTCTTCTTCTATATCAATGAGGCCATTTTCTACATTGATGATTCCAAAAGATAGTTATTGTTTATGGTTATCATGTTTTTTTATACAAAATTAGTATTCTCAATGCCTCCAATTCTCTTGGGAATAGTATTATTTTAACTAGAGTATCTTGTAAGGGGTGTTATTTTAAACCCCGAGACATCATCTTATCAGGGTTTTTCCACTTATTTGACTTGGCTCCATCTGTTTTTAGACATATTTGGTCGCCATACTTCACATTTGTAAAGGAGTATTGGGGTTATGAGCATTTGAAAGAGGGAGCATAACATTTCATACTCCCAAACCTCTGTCGTCCTATGCTTAATTTGCAACAAGAAGAATGGTTTCCATCCTCTTTGTAATATTTTCCTCGTGCATGCCTCCTACCTTAGCTTCTCATTGAAATCTAGTCCCAAAAATATATAGTTTCAAGATATCTCTAATGGCTCACCTTCGAAGCTTATTGTGGTTGTTTGATTCTTTTTTTAACAAATAAATTATCATCTTATCTTTTTTGCTATTTGCATTCATCCCAACCTCTATGAGAAAAGACTCTAAAACTTTTAAACTAGTGTAGATCCATATTAACACTATGTTTATTAAGCATCAAGAGGAATTAAAAAGAAATGAGATTCACATCTATCACTACTTAAAAAATCTTGATTGAAGATGTATCTACATTGGTTTGTGTGTTTATAAATTAATGATTAATACTCCTTTTTCTTTTTTAAAAGATGTGGAAATTTATCTCTTCCAATTTGGGTTGTTAATTTTTCATTTTTTTAAGATATTATATTGGTCAACTTATGTTACATGTCACTTCAATGTTAGACACACACATTACAAATCTTCCCCATTGTGAACTATATAATACACCTCACTTCTCTCAATGCAATTATCTTGTGAGTTGTGTAGCTTCCTAATAATTAACACACTTGCTTTGTGGAAGAAGATTCATCACAAAAATCGGGTCTAATTAAAGTAGAGAATCAAGAATGGATGGGAAGGAAAAGAACTATTCAACCACTCAAATTTTTGGAGAAATTCATCATGTGTAGTGACTATATATATGTTCATTAAATACTATGAAAGATATTAACACTAAAAATTTGATCTTCCCTTAAACCAACTACGCCCTTTATATGCAATATGCAATGTTGCCCTTAAGTACTTGGTTGTAGTTAAGAAGATGAACCACTATAACTATTAGTTTTTTAGTTTTTTTATGAGCTTTTCTTGCATTAAGGGAAGTTAATTTACGAATTTGATTTTTCAAGCTACTCAAAATAATGAGAAAGAAAACCAACATTTTTTGTTTGAAATCAAGTAGGAATCATATTAGGTTGATGGAATTGCATGTATCAATCATTACCATTGCAAAATTATATTGCAATAGGGGCATTCAAGGGTGTTCAATCAATTTTTGCATCAACAATCCAAATTTGCAATTTCAAGATTTAATGACCAAATTATGATCATGACAAATAAAAAAAGTTTAAAATCATAGAACATTTAGCATTTTCATTTATAACTTAATATGGATGAGATGTTAAGTTATGCTAATAAACTAAAATGAAAAATAAGTTAAGATTTGTAATGGAACAATGAAAAAAAATATCAACCATAATAATAATAAAAATATTAAAAAAACATTCACGATAATAATAAAAATATATATAAGTAATAATAAAAAAATAAACTAGCATATATCCATTTTACCCTCAATTTTTCAACCACAATGCCTCTTCTTTTTTATTCCTCTTATTCTTTAATAACTATAATAACTATAGGGTTAAGGTAAATCTATGGTAGTAAACAAACACAAACAAAATTAATGAAGATAATTAAAGTCCATTGATACCACCTTTGATTTATCGAATCTTAAGAAAATTGATAAAGAATCAATTAATTTATTTTATTATTTTATTTATATGATAAAAAAATATTGGAGAGAAACTTTCCCACCTCTCTTTTGTTTTTATAAGTTTACAAGTTATGAAGATTAGTAGTGTTACTAATGTTTTGAAATTGAGACCTAATGTGTGCAATTGAGTATTTTTCATCTTCCATTTTCTTAGTATAAAAAAGATTAAATATTCTTCATTTCCATGGTGTCTTAAGTCTTGTCCAACGACCCATTTCACTATAGAGCTTGTGAGAGTTCATTGTTATAAAAAAATGTACAATTTGTATTTTTTTCAAGTTAGACAAGTTTACAATGGTCATGCCATATCGTAAGCATGTCAATTTTCAATTGACAAAACCCGTTTGTTAAACGAAAACACATCCTAGCTTAACAAATATACAAAAACAAAGACATGTCCCCTAAATAAATGCCTTGATCGAAGATCATATATCTCTATTTATACCTTTTTTCTCTATATTTCCCTCAACTTTAGTCCAATCAACCATCAAAGTGTCTGTTGTTGGAGTATTTCTCTTTGTTGAGAACTTCTTTGTGCATGTTTAAAATAATGGTTTTGAATTTGTTTCATATTCAAGGAATCTAATGCATGTCTCCGCTTTCATATTCTCACAACACTTTCATGTTTAGGAAACAACAAAGAGATGAATTGCCTACTAAGAAATTATTGTATTTTTCTCTAGAGCAGTTGTAGTTATTGAAGAAGTGGGTTCAAAGTCCTCTAGAGTCTCATTTGGTTGTAACTAATTGTTGTTCAGGTTAGAATATTTCCACCCAGAGGGATTCCCAAACTTGAGATGACTTTGTCTTTGAGGGAAGTCATTATATGATTATGGTTAGAGCAATGTCTACAATGAAAGGCAATAATTTTGCAATATCCACTTTCTAACATGGTTTGGTTAAGAAAACTTTGTTTAAATCCACATAAATACATAATAAAACAACACTAATTTGTGAGAGAACAATTTAATGTAATCAAAGAATTAACAATTGTAATTAAAGACTTATCACCCCAATGATCCAAAGGGAGATTAAGCAAGCTAGATCATATCGAAGCCATCATTAAAGTTTCTAGTTTCATAAATAATTTGAGAAATTTCCAAAAACACAGGCACAACTTATACTATGTAAATAAGTGAAAAAATTTTGCATGTAGATGTCTAACAAGTTTTTAACAAATAAAGGAATAATTGTAGTCTAAACATTCTATGAAATTGACTTTTTTGGCAACTCAAAATATCCAAAGGGAAACTAATTTTTTGGTCTACAATGTGGCAAGAATATATTTGGATTTGATAGAATTGAATATATGAATAGTTAACATTGAAAAAGTAGGGTACAGTAGGGGTATTCAAGTGTGCTTAACCCATTTTTACATTAAAAACAACAATTTCAACAATCCAAAATTGGAATTTCAACAAATATTTTATAACTGAATTCTGGTGATGACAAACCGAAATAGATCAAAATCTTAGAATATTTAGCCTTCTTCAAACAAATATGCATATGTTAACATCATGAAACTTTAAGGGGAGGTAGGTGCGGGGGATCGTCTTGGATTGCAAAGAAAATTAAGGATTTAATTATTCCTAGTGACTTGGTCGTGCTTCCAATAATGAGGTAGAGACATTGTCAATTTACCATCTATTACTCAAGGGCAAGGGAATCAATTGTGCTTTAGTGTTAGGGGACTCCTTTATAGTAATTCAACACCTACATTGTTGAACGACTCCACAAGATGTCCACCTACTAGCTAGACTCGTATATAAAGTCAAGCTTTGGCAAAGGATTTCAAGAAAATTGAAATTTATTTATTTATTTTTTATTTTTATAATATTGAGAATTCATAACTTAAGCATAGAATTAAAAGCCAATTTGGGTGTTGAATTAGGAGAGGGAGTTTTGAACATAAAGTGTGGGGGGGTAGGGGATTTGGGGCTCTATCACCTCCCCTCTCCAATGATACCATATCAAATCACCCATGATTATATCATTTTAATTATAAGTGTCATTGGTCCAAGCATACACTCAAGAAGTGGGAGTTAAAGCCTTGCAAAGGCTAGTGCCTCATCATTCACTCTCGTAGGCAATGAGAACGATTATCAGTTCAATGTTAAGGAGGGTCATTGCATGTGATTTTATCATCATGCTCTTGGATGAATGACTCATTGTTCTAGTACTGACTTCTTCAGTGCTAGACTTGGAAGGTTTGGTCAGTATAGTGCTTTGGTTTTTGTGGGCATTATATATTGGGTTAGAGAACACGATGGAATTAGGTCAACTTTACTGAGAATACACAGTTTCCATGCCTAGTTTTCACTATCGAACCAAATTTTGTGTTTTGCGTGAATTAAAGGATGTTATGAGAGGGATAAGGAGGTGTGAATGCCAAGTCTCAGGGGGACAATATGAATTGGAAAATCCAACCCATAAATGGATGCAATGGTAAGCTGAATGGGAGTACAAGGCCGTAATGGAAAATCAAGTTCAAGATTAGTTTACAATTAAGTCTACCTTTCAAACGTTTACATTTAGAGGAAGGGAGCAGGAGCTAGTTGATTTTATATATAATCACGAGGAGAAATATGTGGCGTTGAAAGGGAGATTAGCTTTTTTGTGCTTATTAGTTTCTCGAATTACAAAACATCTTCAAATTCCATGTAAACTTTTACTCCTTCACCAAATTTATCAATTGGGACCTCTCCTCACTCTAGTCCAACTTGGGCAAAAGGAGGAGGTTTTAGTGCCTCAATGCCAAGTCAACTCATCCAAGGAATCCGTTGCAGGAGAAGACAATGCAGTGGACTCAGACAATGTGGACACATGACCATCTAAGTGTGAGCTAAAGATTCTAGTTGGCCACCAAAAAGAGCCCATAGTAAACCGTATTTTATATTTTTTTTGTATTTTCCATGTTTCTATTGGTCAGTTTCGATCTTGGTTCTTCTCTATTGGATTCTCGGATCATAAGGTCGTCTCTTTGCAGTTGGACTTTGAGGCGAATGTGGGGTTTTTTCCTTTCAAATTTAACCCGATTTGGCTTAGTGACGGGGATTTCAACGATCTTATTAAATCTGTCTGGGCTGATTGTGATGGTCGTTTTGTGGGATCTCCTTTGTATGTGCTTACGCGGAAGTTGGGCTACCTTTGGATGAGGGTCTGTCAGTGGGAAAAATGTAAGAAAGCTGATAATAAAAAGAGGTTGGCTGAGATCGATGATGAGTTACAATGTGCTATGCTCGAGGTTGAGGCCTTGGATTTTAACCAAAGGGTTATTACTAGAATTCGAGAGCTTGAGGTGGCGAAATCTAATTTATTATTGCAGCTCGAGGAGACATGGATACAGAAGAGTCGGGCGACTTGGGTCCGGTCGGGGGACTCTAACACTAAGTTATTCCATCGATATGCTAATCATCGGAGGCTTAACAATTCTGTTTGGGAGGTGAAGGGTCCACAGGGACAGTCTATTTCGCCTCAAGACTAGATCTGTGAAGCTGCGGTGAATCATTTTAAAGGTCTTTATAGTAATAATTTTGTGGGCAATATTGAGGAGCAGCTTAAAATTATTCAGTTATTCCCGCATCTATTTGATGATATAGCTGGTGTGGATATTTGTCGACCTGTTGGGGAATCGGAGGTGCTGAGTACCCTGAAAATGTTCTCCAGAGATAAGTCTTCGAGTCCTGACGGATGGACTGTAGAATTCTATTTGCATTTCTTCCCTTTGTTTGGTAATGATATTACTGCAATGGTGGAGGAGTCTCGTTTTAAGGCTTGTATCCCCTTGACTCTTAATGAAACTTACCTCACACTGGTCCCTAAAGTCGACAAGCCTTCGGATTTTGGTGAGTTTCGGTCGATCTCCCTATGTAATCTCCTGTATAAGTTGATCTCTAAAGTTATTGCTGAAAGACTTAAGCCATATTTGGCTGAGGGCATCTCTGAGGAGCAGTTTGCCTTCTTAAAAAATCGACAGTTGTTGGATGCGGTGGGATTAGCCCAGGAAGGGCTTCACTCTATTGCTCACAAAAACTTGGTTGCTTTGGTACTTAAGGTTGATTTGGTTAAAGCCTACGACAAACTTGACTGGACTTTCATCCGGTTCATTCTACTACAGGTTTGCATCCCTCTGGATATGGTGAACTGGGTTATGGACTGCGTTTCGATTGCTCGATACTTTGTCCTTGTGAATGGCTCTCCGACGGATGTCTTTGCTAGGGATAGGGGCCTTGGTCAGGGTTTCTCTCTTTCTCCCTATCTATTTATCCTATCCATTGAAGGGCTCAGTCTTTTGATTTCTGATGCTCGCAGAAGGGGAGATATTAAAGGTATTAAGGTGGCGTCGTCCATGGTTTTAACACACCTGCTTTTTGTTGATGATGTGCTTATATTTGGAGTTGGCTCTCTGGGGGAGTGGAAACAGTTGAAGGTTATATTGGCATGATTTTGTAAGGCTGCGGGGATTGAGATTAGTATGAGTAAATCTACTATTATTCATCATGGCGTGGAGTCTGGTGTGCTGTCCTAGTTATGTGATTTGCTCCCTTATCAAGTTTTAGAAATGCGGCAAGGTTTTAGATACCTTGGGTATTTCCTTAAACCTTACGGCCTCTAGTGCGAGGATTGGGGTTGGCTTATTAAAAAAGTTAGAAGGTGGATTTGTGGATGGGGTTACAAATACCTCTCTCTGGGTGGAAGACATACTCTAGTATGTGTTGTTCTTCAAAGTATACCGATATTTTGGTTTTCTCTGTTCATAGTTCCTACTTCTATTATTCATGTTCTTAGTAGGTTATTTGCGAATTTCCTCTGGAATGGCGTTGGTGGTGACCATCATAGGCATCTAGCGGCCTGGCACTTGATTGCGCATCCTAAGAGTTTAAATGGTTGGGGTATTAATGAGCTGAAAAGATTTAATCTTTCACTTGTGGCTAAATCCTGCTGGAGGTGCTTTACGGAGCCCGGATTTTGGGGAAGAATGATAAAACAAAGTATTTTGGTAGGCTATCTTTCCCGCTCTGGCTTCGTTCTGGAAATTGGACATCCCAAGGTTCTTTTATTTGGAGAAGTTTCAAGAAAGCATTCCATATTATTAATGCGGGGTTGTGCTGGTAGGTGGGTAGAGGCACCCAAGTCTTTGTGGGGATTGATCCCATAGCGGGTTTTGGTCCTGACTTCCGGTTGGGTTTGGAGCTGATCAAATTGCTACATACACATAATCTCTATGTGTTGCATCAGCCTTGTCATATTATGGAGGATGGCTCTATTCGTTGGAAGTCGGCTGTGGACTTAGGTCTTCATCCTACTTTGGCTGCAAATTGGACCAAGTATATCTCCTTGCTTATTGAGACTTGTATCAACTTATCTCTGGATGAGGATGTTATTTGCTGGAGTCTTCACTCTGAAGATGGTTCGGTATCGGCTAAATTGCCCTATCTTTATCAGATGGATGTTGCTATGGTTGGTGGTGGGCATCGGTTGTTTGAGAAAATCTGGTATTTGAAATGTGGTCCCAAAATCCGTTGTTTCCTTTGGCTAGCACTGCACAGTAGAATTTTGACTTGGAGCAATCTGAGTCGTAGAGGCATGCATGGGCCTGGCAGATGTGTTTTTTGTCTGTGTCAGAATGATGACGTTGATCATCTATTTGGCCAATGTCATTATTTTGGCAATCTGTGGAATATGTTACAATCTCTCTTGGGTTTTCATTTTATTTGGATGGGGCTCCCGTTGGTTGAATTTTACAGGAATTGGATGGCGTCGCATATCTTCGATCCGACACTTTTAGGGGTAACTCTGTGGGAGTTGTGGAAAGCCAAGAATGGCATCATCTTCAGGGACTGTTATATTTCCTTGCCTGCTCTAGCTGCTCGTATTGTTGGGTATTTTAGTACCAACTTTACTTCTAGCATCTCGCCTTGTCGCATAAATGTTCCGCATGTGGAATGTGATTACTGCATGTCGATTGGTTACTTCGATGGAGCGGCCCAGAATGGTTTATGTGGTGTGGGTGGAGTTTTAAAGGTGGATTTGCATGTGCATTATTACTTTCAGTTTGGTGTTGGTCGTGGTAGCAACATGCGCTTAGAACTGTTAGCTCTCTGGGGCTTGTTGTTCGTGGCTAGATCTTTGGACCTCCCTCGTTTGTATGTCTTTGGAGATTCCCTGGTTGTTATTAACTGGGCCAATAGGAAATGTGGTCTTTCCTCCTTGGTTTTGATTGCTTGGATGAGCAAGGTGTATGATCTTATGTCTCGCTTCCTTGAAGTTTCTTTCTCCCATGTCTATCGTGAGTACAATTCGGAGGCTGATCGACTTTCTAAGCTTGCATTGGGGGATATGGCGGGGTATATTTTGGTTCAGAAATTCTGCGATGGAGTCCTTGCAGAATCTTTTAATTTGGACATAATTTAATTGCTGGTGGATGTTTGGGTTATTTGTATTTTGACTAGTGTGTTGTATAGTGGTTCAGCTTCTGACATATGATTAGTCTTTTTGGTTGACTGTACTTGAGCTCTTGAGCTCGTTCTGATGTATTATGTAATGGCATCTCGCCTCTGGTATCTTGGATACAACTTTTTATTTAATAGAAATTGGTTTTTTCGTATGAAAAAAAAAATAGCAATATATTTGTCAAATATATAAAATTAGGATTTGGAAAGAATGAACAAAGTAGCTTTTTTTGTCATTTTGATTATTTCAAACATTTTAACTAACTAATCATAATATACTCGTTTTTTTGGTATTATCACGTTGTCCAGTTCAATGGCAACCCTCTTGGCCTTAAAAGGAAAGAAACGAGGAAACATGGAATGCCAATATTTAGGGTTTTGTAGTGCTAGAAAGAAGATGACTCTAGGTTTGGATGACTCCTAAGCCTTTATACTTTAAGGCAACTTTATTCAAATTCTCAAAAAAAAACAAAAGAAAGAGCAAATTAAATATGCCTCCAACACTAGCCAAAGCAATCCGATTGTGAGGTTGGTAGACTCAATAAACATTAGTCCCTGATGTGGGCTCACGTGTAACCTTCTTTTTAAGGTTGACCTCAAGGAGTGGGTCTGTGTAGAAAGGAATAAAACATAAAATGTGAAGACCCAACAACCCCACTCTACCCATGTGGCTAACACAAAAAAGTTTCTAAGCCGCAAATACAAGCCCACCCTGTATACAAAAAGATAAAAAAAGAAAATTTACACTTAACGAGGTGTTTAATGGAGACCAGAAGAAGACGCAGTAATGTACAGGTACAGACATGTCAAAGTGTCGCAGTCACTTTATTTTATTTACCACTGCCGGTAAGGAAAGGCAACATTTTCGCGGCGGGCCTAGGCCGTACGTCAGTGGGCATTCCGGTTATTAGACGGACCGTATACCGGGGGTCCCACCATAGGCATTCGTATGTTCCCGGCCCGATGAATTTTTCTCCGGCGCCTGGATTTCCGGGGCTGTCGGTTTGACCCTGGTTCTGTTCGAGGAAACCATGGTCAAGGATCAAGATCGCGGTTCGTCAAGCTAGACATCGTTTCTTAATCTTTGCACCTTCTTTTTAATTATTAAAATTTCTGGTGTGAAGTTTTCTTGTCGGGAGCACTAAAAGCAGCGTCAATAGACGGGACGTTTGCAGACGGAGATCAGGCAACGTGACGGAAAGATGACGTTCTTGATGATGATGAGGTGAAATGAATCGAGAGGGCATGAGCTCACGAGACTTGGTTTAACGGGTGCGCACATGGTCGCGAAGGCAAGCATAATTGGGGGTATGTCGAAGAAAGGTGTAACGATTATTCTTATTGGTTGATGAATATCGATAGGTCACAAGTTAAGTGTTATGAACAAGTTATATGTTATTTGTTCTTTATGTGTAGTTATAATCACCCGTTGTTTATGCTTTAGCGGCATGTTACCACCTACATTCTTTTAGTTAAACAGGTTGTCTACCACTCAATATAAACACGAGTTTTACTTTCTTATTAAAAATTTTGTTTTTATAATTTTAATTAATTTAACACTAATAATATTTTTCAATATCTATCGTCACTGAAAATAACACAATTTAAATATCTTGTATCAAACACCTACATTCATACTATAAACACGTTGATGACATAGTTTTAAAAATTGTAT
This sequence comes from Larix kaempferi, assembly GCA_027924585.1. NCBI lineage: Eukaryota > Viridiplantae > Streptophyta > Pinopsida > Pinales > Pinaceae > Larix > Larix kaempferi. The sequence continues at coordinate 5,545,116 of BSBM01000071.1, forward strand.
ATACAATAAAATTGACAAGTAACATTATGCCATGCTAACAACATGTGCCAAAATTTCAATGTGACATGTGGAATTTGGTCATATAAATCTCTAGTGTATGGTTTCCCATCACCACCATACACTCTTTTTTTTCACATAGGAAAAAAACAACTTTTATTAAGTAAAAAGTTGTGTAAAAATATACAATCTATCGAGGAGGGCGAGCTGCCAGCTCCTTTGATGTTGAAATAAACTCAAAAGTCATAATTTACTAAATATTTGCCGCAACATCCTTACAAAGAAACTTCTCACAACTGACCATAAGAGTCCACTGAACATGCAAGAAAAATTAGTCGCTTACAGTGTGGCACAGACTTGGACAATCATCAAAAAAGAAGGGTGGCAGTACTAAACAAAGATCCACCTCTGAATTCTTCCATAAATATGGAGCCATCCATGGATCCAAGTAATCTCTTAGATAGATGATCCACAACCAGATTATGCTCTATGTAGATATGAAGGAAGGAAATGGTAGAGTAAGAAGAGACGAGAAAGTGTGTTCGCTTCAACCATCCATTCAACTCCACTGAATGTAAAGCATCTTTACCGCTTTCCCAATTGACCACACACCTTGAAACTCCAAATATAGAAAGGGAATGAATGCCCTTGTGCCTACCAAACCATAACAGTCCCCAAAGGGCAATGAGCTCAGCTTTGGTATTAGATCCACTCCCAACTCTCATATAAAGATGATACATGTGTTCCTAAGAGAGTTTTAAAATCATCCCTGCACCACACAGTCCAGCCTGGGCTGCACCATCAAAATATCCCAAAGGAAAACTGTAGTCCAATTCAGAGAAAGATTTGATCAATCCTTACTTAGGACTGAGAGTCATGCTAACAGCAGAGAAGTAACCATTTATCCGTGCACATAGATTAAGAGCAGAGACCTTCTGGTCCTTAAATATGATATGATTTCGAGCTTTCCAAACTTCCCACACTGCATAACAAATAAGTTTCAGATCAACGGGGTGGCTGTCGAACCAGAGTTTGAGATTCCCTTCAAAAGTGTCACCGTTCCAAGAGAAAAGGAAATTGAAAGTACATTCCAGTCTCTTCCAAAGGTTCTGAAAGAAAACACAGTTCCCAAATAGGTGATCTACCTCATCCGAAGCAATGTAACACATGCAGCAACATCCGAGTCCAATAAATCCACGTTTAGTAAGGTTTTGCAAAGTGAGAATTTTATTATGGAGCAGTAACCACATGAAACATCGTATTTTCAGTGGACAATTGAACGACCAAATTCTTTTAAACCACCATTTTGGAGCATCCCCAACACCCAACTCCTTCACACAAGAATATGCAAGGCTAGCAGTGACCATGCCTATTGACTTATTGAAACTCCATAGTAAAATATCTTCCTCGTGAGACAAAGTAATACCAGCCTGCAAAAGAAAATTAACATACTTCTCCTATTCTTCGTGAAGAGGAGGATCCAACATAATGTCCAATGCAAAATACCAGTGAGTAAGACCTCCCCCTCGTGAAGAGGAGGCCTGCTTCAAAACATAAATATTGTGTCTGTGAAGTGCTAAGATGAGCTCAATAGAAAGCATATACTCAGATCCAAGACCTACAATTGGATCAATGCCCACATAAACTTGGGTACCCCTACCAATAGCCCAACCAATGGCTTGATTTATGATCGGAAAAGATTTCAATAAGCTCCTCCAAAGGTAAGAACCATGTGGTTCTTTTTTACCATTGCACAACCAAAATACAGGAGCTAATCTACCAAGATACTTAGCTCTTACCACCTTACCCCATAAACCCACATCGAATAGGCTACGCCACAAAGAGTTAACACACAGAGAGAGATTGAAAGCTCGTTAATCTTTTATGCCCCAACCATTTAAAAGCTTAGACCGAGTAAGAGAATCCCAAGAAACAAGATGAAACTTGAACGAACCCCTGTTTCCGACCCAAAGAAATTGAGAGAAAATCCTTCGTAGATCATTAACCACCAATTAAGGTACCAAAAAAAGAGAGAACCAAAAGACCGGTATACTCTGTAGCACAGAGCAAAGTAAGGTGAGCCATCCTCCTAAAGATAACAGTTTAAAAGCCCAAGTATTTAGCCTCCTGTGAACTTTCTTAATGAACCAATGCCAATTGGTTGGGGAGTATCCGTTAGGCTTCAAGAAATAACCTAAATATCTGAAACCATTCCCAATTTCCTTCATCTGATAAGGTAAAATTTGACTAATCTGGTCCTTCAAACCTGTATCATGAAACTGATAAAGAAAAGAAGATTTGCTGAGACTGATCTCCATGCCAGGAGCTACACAAAAGGTATTGATGATGCCTTTAAAATGAACCCATTCTGAAATATTACCCCTTCCAAATAAAAGTACATCATCAACAAATAGAAGGTGAGTAATAGAAAGAGCATTTGTCACTTTAATACATGTAATGTGACCCCCTCTCCTTGCTTTATTAATCAACAGATTCAAACCTTCAATGTCCAGGATAAAAAGATAAGGCGACAAAGGGCACCCCTACCTAAGTCTCCTATTCCCATTAAACTGCGTTGATGGCGATCCATTGACAAGAACAACATAACTCACAGAAGACACACAAAACATAATCCAACCAATAATCTCCACTAACAACCCCATTTGCAAAAAAAAAAACCATAAATAAGTCCAGTCTAACCTATCATACACCTTAACAAAATCCATCTTCAAAATAAAAGCGTCAACTTTTTTTTTGCTTAATCAAATGTAAACCCTCTTGGGCAATGCCCACCATACACTTGAAATTATTCTTTTTACTACCGTACTAATTTATGCTCCTCTAAAATAAAATAAAATGCCTTTTAAACATGTTACTTTTACTTCCCAAAATAAATATTCCATGGTTCTACTTTAAGCCGTGATCAGAACTTTTGCAAGATGAAATATCCAAAGAGATTAAGTGGCAAGCATATTTCAATATGGATTAGTTCTAATTGAGAAAACTCGAACCATAAGATTAAAGCTTAAAGTAACGTATTTGTTCAATTTTAAGAATTTTTAGTATGTTTTTTTTTTTAAAATTTTGTGGATACATTTTATTGACTTTAGGAAAGGATAAATATCATCATCATATAAAGTGAAGTCAATCTCTTATCCAAGTCGGGCTTACAAGAAGCTCACCAAAAAAAATACAATCTTTCAAAACAAGTAGAAGATCGAGAACTTAAAAAAAAATGATTTAGAGGTAGAAATCACTATAGAGATTATTGAATACAATCTTTCAAAACAAGTAGAAGATCGAGAACTTAAAAAATAAATGATTTAGAGGTAGAAATCACTATAGAGATTATTGAGGAAAGGGAATAGAAACACACAAAAACATGTGATCATATTACATTGAGGAATCACATATTTTATAAACTAGTTTGCATGTAAAATCAACAAATCAACAAGGAGACATGGTAGAAACAACTTATTATATGTTGTAACTATATTTTCATTGAATCTCAAGACATAAATAATTGATAGTCAATTAAGTTTGTATATATCCTATTATTAGTTGTACAATTTGAGTGGGTCTAACGATTAAGATCATGTGGCTTTTCCTTCAAGGTCATAGGTTCAATTCTTGAGTGGGGTAGGGTATGTACACATGAGCAAGCTATTGTTTACGAATATTTGAATAACACTAGAAAGCTGCCAACAAATCTCATTGTTGCTTATGGGCTAGAGAGCGAGATGAACGGTATTGCTTGGGCAGACCTCAATGCCCAAAAATATCTCATCATTAGTTGCCAAGGATCAAAATTAAGACTAATACAAAATTGTCTCTAAAGAAAATGTATTCCAAGTCATGCTAGAATTGGCTATGGAAAAAGTCCCTAGCCCAAAAGGCTCCCCGTTGGGATTTTTATTTTTAATTGGGCTATATTGGGTGAGGATACATGGAAAATGATGGAGGAATCTTCATAACCTTGAATGCTTCTTTCAACACTCCCATACCAAATATAAAGAGGTGCTTATTGCTGATGAGAATGTGATAATAGCCTTATGCAATACAATTATTAAATTATCTCTAAAGTAATAGCCAACAAGGTTAAACAAATCTTATTAGCAATATTTTCCAAAACACAATGTGGCTTTGTCAAGGGTAGAGATCGCATTATCATAGTGCACGAATCAATTCATTCCCTAAAAAGAGTAGGGAAAAATTGGAGTGATGATAAAACTAGAGATGTCCACATCCTACTACAAGAACTTTATAAATAAGTGTTAAAAAGTATTTGGGATAATTTTATGGATTTAATGGATCTAAATTTGCACATCTTAAGTGTTCTCAGTATCGGTGAATGGAGCTTCCACAAATCCTTTCCAACCTAGCAAAGGAATAAAATATGAATATCCCATGTCACCACACATTTTCATCATAATCATAGGAGGATTGGATAGAGTAATGAATACCTTCAAAGAGCAAGATGAGATGAGGAGCATAAGACCTACACAATGCTTAGCTTTAGTCTTTCATTTACAATGTGTAGATAAAAATCGGTTACCAAATATTAAAACATGATGCATGCAAAGCAATGTCCCAACAAGAAATATTCCAAGTTTGTTAGACTTGGCTAAGGTCAAAGCCCCCAACCCATATGGATACTTGTTAAATTTCTTATAAATCGGGATATAATGGGTAAGGATTCATGGAAAACAATAGAGGAATTTAGATTGAACAAGATCGTCCACACTATTAAGGCAATGTGTTGAGGAGGCCCCCATCCATGGTTGGAGTTTCCCTTGTCGTCGCTATGCTACTCTCTTTGCTCAAAGATTCACAACTCATCTACATGATTGCTACTTGCAAAGCCAATGGAATGAAGAGATCAAGGAGTCTATGAGGGATTTATTTTATGCTTCATAGTGGATCCATATTGATTATCCAGTAATGGGAGATGAAGTACATTCATAAATAGAGGCGTTCAATCCCCTTGTTAATTCCCTAAAGTCGGTTGCAAGAACCCAACATCAACATTGGAGGTTGTCCAAGGAATTGTAGATTGTCCCATATAGCTAGATATTTCACCTAGGAACCAAGGAGAAAATCCATCATTCCGTTGGAGAGAGCTCTAATTGGGAAGTTCACAGGTATCTAACCTAGCCCTAGAGTTGTAGCAAAACATTGGACACCTAAGATACAAAGTTAGGTTTCAAATTTTTCATTAGAAAGAGGCCATTTTGTATTTCTTTTTCTGAATAAGGAAGCCCACGATTTGACTTTTCAATATAGATCATACTTCATGGGATCCAGGTGAAGGTATTTATCACCTTGGTCTCTTGATTTTAACTGAGGGGATGAGATTATTGAAGCCCATGTAAGGGTCAGGTTGCCCAATTTACCCTTAATTTTATGGGATGAAAATTCTTTCAAAGATATTGGGAAAAGTTAGGATAATGTATTGGTAGAGAAAAACCAAACATAAATCTATTCTCTTGTGAGTGAACATGTGTGGAAGTGAACCTGGAGAAGGGCCTACCAAAAGCATTGCAAATCAATTTGGAGGGATGGAATCACTTGCAAATCCTTGATTACGAAAAACTTCCTTTCAAATGGAACTTATGTCATATATGCGTGCATTTTGCTAAATTTTCCCAAAGTCTCAAGTAGAACAAACCCCACCTTCTCAACAATAAACCAAATTCAAGCAGTTTAAGAGCAAGAACAAAAGTTCACAGTGCAAGGAAGCACAACACTAAAAGACTCCTTGGGAGGAACTACCCAAAAAGAGTGATAATAAATTTAAAGAGTTGGAAAATTTAGAAGAAGCTGAGAAGGAAAACAAAGAGGAAGAGAAAGAAGATAACACATCGAGCACATTTCTATATGAAGGAGGGAATGGTCCTTCAAATTCCCAAGTGAACCTAGAGAATGGCGTTCCAACAAGACAGAAAAGGAAGAAGCAAAGGAAGAAGAGGCATAAGAACATGGATCAATGGAATATTTAGAGGAAGTAGAGGGGGAAGAGGAGGATGCAAAATCATAAGAAGGGATAGTAGGGGAAGATCTCATAGCTAAAATACCAATGCAATTTGATATCACCTTAGTACCTCATTTGAACGAGAAATCAAAGTCTCTTTGTTTTGTTGAAGCTTTGAAGAAAGGAAATCATTCATCCCCTCCTCTCACATGAGGAAGGAAATCAAGTCGGGAACAAATATAAAAAGAAATTTAGAAGCATGAATCTTCTTGAGGACTCAATCAACTTTGGAATATCTCTTGTTAAAGGGGATAACTCCTAAAAGGTGGTAATTATATATTGTTTTTGCACTTTACTAGGCAAGCAATTTATAAGAATTTATTATAGTACTCAAGAATTTATAAGAAAATATAGTGGTAAGGAAAAATGGTGGATTAACTCCTCCCAACTCCTTGATGGGAGGAAGAAAGATTTGCAAGTAGCAATTCATTCTTAGAAATTGTGTACTATCCAATTGTTCGATTAGGCCATAGCCTTTTATATATCAAAACAATGATATCCATACTTGTTAACAAAATAAAACAAGAATGTCCTCAATGCCCTAACTGCCACCTCCATCACTTTGATGCCGAAGAGAAATAAGCACTTAAAACTAAAAAGTATATTATGGTAATATCCTTATACAATATAATTATTAAATTATCTCCAAAGTAACCACATTAAACAAATCCTAGTGACAATATTTTCTAAAAAACAAAGTGATTTTGTCAAAGGTGGAGACGTATTAGATTGGATTATCAAAGCTTGATAACCCCTTCATTTGTTAGATATAGGTTTCAAAATATGAACGACTAGAGGAGAGCAATGGAAGAGTATGAGGATCAGTCACAAAAGACACACTGCAAGTCGGTTGCTAACAACCAAGGAGATGGAACAAAATTAATGCACCAATCAGGGTAATGGATTAACTTAATCATCCCTATACCCTTTTTGTAAACTTTTTGACATGGTTAAGAATAACAACTAGTTTTGCTTAAGAACCCATTGAAGCTAAGGAAAAAATGTTATGAGGGTTACGAGAGTTTTAGTGGTTATTGTTATTATTGTTGTAGCTGTAGAAAGGGTTGATTGTTGTTGTGCATGTATTGTATTGATCCTTGGAAAAGAGATATCCATTTGAAGGCATTCTGCTATGATGTTGTGGAAGCTCATTATATTTGAAATATATGAGTGAAAGGAGTGTGATTTGTGCCCCCCTTTAAAATTTTTGTATTATATCTCTAAATGTTGCATGGATTGTCCATTGTTCATGGATATTATGAAACTCTTGGCTTAGTTATATATGACATATTATACTTTATATGATATGTATGTCATTTATTTCCTTGAACGAAGAATCCTTGAATGTTAATATGACAACAGGCTATTAGTCACATCCATCCCAAGGTATTTTTTCCATCCTACAATAGTCTTGGCTATGCTTTGTGTGAGACCTTCTTCCCTTTAGTAGGATTGAGAATGCCAACGCATCTAGACTACTACAGAACTTTGTTGGCCCTTGCATGAGAACCTTGGTCTCAACCTGATGTCGACATAGCTTATGAATGAATCCGCCCCCTACAACAACTAGAAAAAAGTGGAATGCTGATAAAACTAGACATGTTTAAAGACTATTATAGGAACTTTATAAGTCGATGTTAGAAAGCATAATGATTAGACAACTTATGAATTCAATGGATCCAAAGTATCTTCAAGATTCTTCTCAATATTATTGAATGGAGCTCCCCCAACCCCTTCCAACATAGCAAAGGAATACGACATGAGGACCATTTGTCATTCTACCTTTTCATCATAACCATTAATGGATTGGAGAGAATAATGAATGCCTTCAAAGAACAAGATGAGACAAGGGGCATAAAACCTACATAGCCTTCAAATTCAACAACTTATTTACAATTTGTAGATGGAACATTATTTTTGGGAGAATCTATTGTCACTGAAGATAAATCTTTTAAAAATCCCTTAATGAGTTTCTCAAGGCTTCAATAATGATAAATCAAGGAAAATCCCATATATTTTTTTCCAACACCCCATTAGCGACTTAAGTGCATATGGAATAGTACACATTTTCCTTAGATCTTGATTACCAAATAAGTATTCGGGAGTACCCTTGGTTGTGAATAGCGGAAGGGAGTTAAATTGGAGGAATCTCTATCCAAGATCAATAAAAAACATTATGAAACTTTATTTGTTTTCCCTCGTTGATCAAGTCACCCTAATGAAAATAGGTTTGCACGTAGTCGATGTAAACTAAAAAAAACTTATTATGGGTTGAGAAAAAATGGGCCCTTGACATGGAAAATTTTAAGGACCCATACTTATTTAAAAGTGTATAAAACTTGACGAATCTTACCAATTCTTAAAATGTCAACTATAAAATATTGGCGATATTTTTCTAACATTATTTCAATTTCTAAGGATTTTATATAGTTTATATAATAATTTGGTGATTTTTAGAGTGAAAAAAGTTTACCCCATCAAACATGGGTGAAATGGGGCTTCAAAAAATGCAAATTGGCGAATCTTTTCTTGGAAAAAAAAATGGAAAAATAGCCCATGGGATAAATTTCGCCCCTAAAATTATCCTTGGCCCTTGATTGCATGGAAAAAGATCTACAACCTCAAGAATAAGAGAGGTTTTGGACTCAAAAACATGGAAATTTTCAACATCGCTTTATCAAGTAAACTAATTTGGAGATGGCATAAAGAAGATAAAAAATCTAGGCCCACATATAGTGAAATATGCACCAAACATTCCTTGGCAAGATCTACCAAAATTATTACATTCCATGATGGATCTTCTATTTGTAATAGTGTGAAAAGAGGATGAGTTTGATCATCAAAGGTAGCTTCTAGGAGATACAAGATGGAAGATCAACACGCTTTTGGGAAAATTCTTGGAATTAATGCCCCATGAAGCAATCAATGAGCTCTAAGATTGTTAGATTATTGTGGCCAACTAGGTATGCAATATGTGCACCAATATTTAGAAGCCCATGATGACTCAACCTCAAATATTATTGGTCGCTAGAGATCGAGATATATGGATTTTGCGTTAAGAAATGCCAACAAACACAAAGGAAATACTTTAGAATGATATGCAAAAAAGACACATATTAGTTAAAGAAGGTCTAAATGCATTAAACATGCATATGCCCAATTAATGAAGTGATTGGGTGAATGAGACATAATATGGACCAAAGTCTAGATTGTTGGCCTATAGACCTGGCATATCCATGATTGGAGAATGAAGTAGTCCATGGATTGGTAAATCTAGGAGTAGATCTATATTGGGGACAAGAAAGTGTATGGCATATAGGGATTCCTTAGAAATAAACTAGTTTCCCTAAAAGATAAAGCAACTTTTCAAATAATAACATTAGGATGGTAGAGGGAGATCCATCTACACTCTCACTAGTACAAAGAGAGAACAATAATCACTAATGTAATCAAATGACAAATATTTAAGAACATAATGAATGAGAGCTTTGTAGGAGTTGTTGTCACAATGTGAAGATCACAATGGTTATAATGTAGAGCACAATATGTTGAGATCATATAAGGAAGGGTTGTGCTCATCATCTAACTAGCATCTATCTCCCCTTCTTAAAGAATACTCCTAATTATTGCCATTCTTCTAAAAATTCAACCACCATATCCATAGGTTGGGAGTTAAGATGCCAATGGATTGGTAAATCTAGGAGTAGATCTAAATTGGTGACAAGAAAATGTATGATACTAAGGGATTCCTTAGAAAATACACTAGTTTTCCTCACAACTAGAGCAACTTATCAGAGAAGAACATTAGGAGCATAAGGTGGGAGATCCCTCACCACATAACTTACCCACTTTTTTATAATGAAAAAATTATGTATCCGGATGGGTTCCTCTTGACCAAAGATAGATTTCCAACCAATAGAAAAGGGAAACATGATCTCCAACCTAATCAAATGGAAAATATAAGGGTCATAATCAGAGAGAGCTTCATTGCAAAAGTTGTTATGAAACTATGAAGATAGTGGTGAGTACATACTAGATTTTGTTACTACATGCCAATAAGGTATAATTTGGGGGACCTTTTTGTTGCCATGCCCATATGATGCTATTTTACTTTCCAATCATTGTTGTATAATCACCAAATAGACATGGTTTATATTTTAGTTTTGTTTTTACCAGAAAATCAACCATGATGCTTGTACAAGCCATGATCAATCATGCAAACACATGATAGATTAGTGTATTGGTTAGTTTCTATTATCAACTTAGTTAATTATATGGATATAAGTTGAGAGTTGTCCATTTTAGATTAAAAGACAATGATAAAATCCCAATTAAGGCAACTTGGGGTTGTATGTTTTCCATCATGACAATATACAAATGGTTCTTTTACTTGTAGAAAAGACAAGTATATGGGAAGACAAAAATGAAAGTATTGATGTGGAATGAAATCCCAATTGTCACATATACTACAATAGTAAGACTTACAATTATTATGGATATCACATAAATAGCAACGACACGTTAAAAGGGGTTCTCAAGGCATACCATCAAAATCATCTATGATACTAACACTCAAATGAGAAAAGATGTTATCACATCAACACACACACACACACACACACATAATGAGACCTCATTCTTTTTGAGAATATCAAGATGGATGGTCGCTCAACCATTGGTCGCAATAATGATAGTTAACTTGAAGGACTCAATTGGATTTGACCTTGTAAACGGTGACCTCCTTCTTGACAACATGCATTGGGAAAATGGTTCAACTGATTGAACCCTAGGTACTTTTTAAAATTGAAGGACACGGGGGTGGGATTTGATCCAGTTATGTGTGCATGAATCATGATATCATTTAATATAATCCCTTTGGGTGCTCAATCATTGGGAGAACATGGGGGCGAGATTTGATCCACTTATTTGTGCACGTGTCACAATATAATTAATATAATCCCTTTTGGTGTAGCCGCATGTTTGACCACTACCTTAAGGCGACTCCATGGCTCTAAGAAAAGTTGTCACAAGAATTGAACCTTGTCCAATGGTGAAAAACTTGTTACTCCTCACTATTGAATCCAAACCATTTGAGCTTACATTTGAAGGACACGAGATTATTTAATATAATCTCTCTGGGTGGAACCACACATTCGACCACTATCTCAAGGTGATCCAACCCATTTGAGCTTGAATTTGAAGGGCATGGGTGTTACACGCTTGTTTTATATAATCTCTTTAGTGGAACCACACATTTTATCACTACTTCCAAGTGACCTATGGCTTTAGGAAAACCCTCTTGAAAATTAAACCTTGCCTAATAATGAAATACTCGTGACTCATCACCATTGAATCCAACTTCTTTACACATATATGAATTCCTTAAAATAATTGATGAATACATTGATGGTAACCATGATGAATTCCTTGAACCAATTCACCTCCTCCTCTTTACATACTTGAGAATTTCAATTTATTGCATCTCTTCCTCATGCTCTTTAATCAACTTGTTTGTCTTGAAGATGGTTCTCGATCTGGATTTGATACGTCGACATAAAAATGAATACCGTGGCTAATCCAGAAAACACCGCTGTTAATAATTATCACCACATAAATCTTAAAACCCTAATTGTTCCCAATCTTTTAACTCAAACAAAACGACACTACAATCATCCTTATAACAATTTATCTTCTCATCTCAAACCTAACGTTTTAGGGCATCCATCCATATCATGTAAATGATCTTGAAGGATTTGAGAAAAGAGCTAAATTATTTGTTTTCAAAATTTCCTTAGAACTTAACTAGTGTAGGTGGTCTCTCAATAACATGAATTTTTCAATAAATTCAAAGTCTTTCCGCTTCGATTTATTCTTAATCGTTGTAATGAGATATTTCCCCTTGTCTTGTGTCTAGAAATCCAAAGTGGTGGTTCCACTTCAATTTGTCTTAATCGTTGTAATGATCTATTTCTCTTAGTCATGTAATGCATTAAGCCGCCCACAATCACTAGCGTAAACGTGGACAGTTCAGGGAGACAAAGCAATCCTCCATTCAACTTTGGATGAATATGAAACTTCACTCTCAAACACCAATCCTAACAGCCATGCTTGAACTTGATGGAACTTTGCCTCTTAACTTTAGCGGGTCCCATGATTCTGAAACATGGCTAAATTACTAACCTATAAACATCAAGTACACAGCAAACGAAAATGCTAATAGCGGTCCTCTTTTCTAAATCCAATCGAATTGAACTAAGCATTTTAGCAAAAGTAATTAATGGCATCACTCAAAAGATCTTTCCGGACCAAAAGATCTTTCTCATGCTCTGGAAATTGGCAGTGAAATCTCAGCTAACAATGCAAAGCAAAGACTAATAAGCTTAGCTGAATTAACAAGTTTATTGAGACGCTCCACCTCCCAAATTGGAATGTTCTAAACAAACTAGACATTGCGTTAATGGCGTGTCCAATATTCAATAGTACATAGTGACTGAGACTAAGATCCATTTTCACAGATTCATCTTGACTTCAAAGTTGAAACATAATTTTTTTGGGTGTGCTGTTAAATCGGATGTCAAGATGAATTTTTGAAATACTAAATTTATTTTTAGTGCTCTTCAATCTAACGTTAAGATGAGTTCCTGTTAAATATAATACATGGAAGACAGTTTCATCATATGAGAGAATTCTCCAGAGGTAAAATAAGAGAGCTTCATCGTGTAAATTCCACTTAAACATGTTCTTTATAGAAAAATCTCCAGAGATAGAGTTGGAGAGTTTCATAAGAATTCCACTTAAACACAATGCTACTCATTTCTGTTATAGAGCAGATCAGTGTTATGGATAACAATTATGACTTGAATTTTTTTTGGATCTTTTTACATTTCGATCCAAATCCGTACCGAATAAATGACAACATGGAAAGAACAGCATCATTTTGTCACAGTTCACAATCATGTTTTACTATGTAAATCTGTTTTGTGTTTCTATATACAAGTATTTTTAGTAATAGCATTCATAGTTAGATTAATTCCATGAAACGGTGATGGATAGAATTCATATGGGGGGTTGTGAAATATGCAGACCATACCATTCAGATGGTATCCAGCGAATAAACTTGCAAGCCCACTTTGCAGCGAAGTGTTGAAGTGGATCTCTCTAGGCTTGTCAGATTACTTAATGGGTTAGTGCATGCGTGCAATGAGTATACGTTCCTTTGAAAACTGTATATTATTATGTCGAACACTAGGCTAGTTTACGGATAAATTATATATATAATTTACACAGTTTTTAATGACAGACATTCCAAACTGACGGAGCAAATTCATGATACATGCATACATGCCCATTTATAAGTCTGGTCGGCATTGACGAGATGGGTTATGTGGAATTGTGCAGAGAGTGAGTGAGTGAGAGACTGAGTCAGCTGCTGCTGGGCTGTCCTTTTGGTGGGATCCGCAAAACACAAAAGAAAAACAAGTCTCTTATAGCCACTTTTTGAGGGCATATGATGAGTGTTTTTGAGTGGGCTTAGGCTTCGGATCTGTCTATGGGATGTGTGTGGATGTGTGGTGGGGGAAAGGCAGGAAGAGAAGAGGAGGAGGCGAAGGAGAATGTGGGGGGGATGAGCAGAGATGCAGAGATACACTGAGATGTTGCTGGGCTACTGGGCTGGCTTAGTGGGGGCACAGTGGGGGCACTTTCTATCTTTTGGCTTTAGAGTTCAGAGTTAATTACTGTCAGTGAAGTGAATGAATTCAAAGCACAAGAGCCATTGAGTTTTGAGTTTGAGAACTGATTCCCATCCTTAAGAGCTGCCTTCCTGCCAGCTTGCCTTTTCATACTTCCCTCTTTCTGTCATACTTTCTATACATTTGTTAAATCCATGATGTTCTCTAGCTTCAGGGCACATCCAACTTGTGAAATTCGAGTTGCTTGCATTCACAGTAGCCCAATCGTGGAGTGATTCGTATATTTGTACGGGTATCTGCTTTCTGCAACGAGAATCCTCATGAATTCTACATCTTTATGTTTTTGTTATCTTTCACAGTCAAGGAGGCCCTTTTTCTGCATTTGGGTAGATAGTGAGTAGTGGCCTTTTGCTGTGTTCCCAAAAAATTCAGAGAAGTCATCTTTTAGCCTGCATCGTCTAGCTCTCAGAGCTGAATTGTACTTTTGGGGTGCTAGTAGCCTTTTGCCTTGTATTTCTTCTTGTGACTGTGAAGCTGAGAGAATTGGTTTGAGAGTTTTGAATTTGTGCACTCCCTATATCATATATTATTCCTTTGAGAGCTTGATAAACTTTCAGGATGCCAAATGCAGTGCTGGAGAAGTCGGGTGCTAACCGAGGGGACAATGAATCCGAGGAGCAAGAACAAGACTGTGTAGCAGTTGAAGAGGGGGATTCTCAAGCTGGGTTTCCTCACCAGAGATCCTCAAGTGATTTGGGCAACTATGAAGATGAAGATGATGACAATGGTGCTGTTCCTCTGGTGAATACCATGCTAAATGAAGATGTTCCCTCTGTTGGGAATGGGAGCAGCAACCAAGATGGCAAAATCAACAAGGATGTTGGTTCTTCTTTCAGAGAACATGATTACATAGGCCTATCAGACGGGGGGGGCTCCTCCACCACCACCCAAGATGAAAAAACCAAAGGAAAGGAGCTTGATTTCGGGCCCAAAACAAAAGAGACTGAGCTCAGATTGGGTCCCCCGCCCGAGGCAGTTGAAGCATCATTCCAGAAGAACATCCACAACGGCCTAGTGAAGAGAGCAGCTGAACACCACCAAGTCCCCACTAAGCCTGAACTCAATCCTGCTGCTGCTATGCTGCCCGTGGATTCAGAGGGTAGACTGGGCAGACCATATGCACTCAATGACTCTCTTCAGAGATGGAATCGCCAGTGTTTTGGGGAGTCTCATGTGGGAAAGTATACTTACCCCAAACAAACTCTGATTTCAAGCAAGGAATCCTCGGAGCCCAAGTTCTTCAACAACGGTCAAGAGGTCCATCCCCATTCCCATTCCCATCCTCAACAAGATTATAATAACAATGCTATGGCCTTTCTCTTGACACCCAAGAATACAAACACCCCGACAGCTGGTGCCAAACGTGTTTTCTCAGACGCCATAGGAGTGGCTCAGGTGGTCAGAAGCGCCCTCAACATGCCAAATGAAGGCAGCAGAATGGGCCTCCTGATGCCTGCAACCAATGCTAAAAGTGAAGTGGACTCCAAAGTTTCGGTCCAACAATCTCAGCATCAGAATCAGCATCCGCATCATCAGCATCAGCCCCCTCTTCCTCTCATGTATCCCTGGGCTAATGCCGTGCAGGTGCCCAACACTTGGCAGGTGAGCCTAGAGCAGCAACAACAACAGCACAGAGGGAGTTTTGGGGCATTTCCTACCCAGGCAGCGGCCAGAGTTATGGTAGGCAACATGATGGCAGCAGCGGCAGGGAACGTTACCCTGAACGAGGCTCCACATGGAACCCCATCCGAATCTCGTGCAAAATCTTCACAGGAGAGCGTCTCAGCTTCAGCCATGAGGCCGCCAATGCCACCTCCTGCACCTTCTGAACGGCAGCAGAAGAATCCCACTGTCAACGAAGCTCTAACTCCTCCATCCAACGGCAACGGCAACTCTGCTGCATCGAGGTTTTTTTCCCCATCTTTATCTCGGTTTCTCCCCTAAGCCTCGTAACCTCAGCTCTTAAGGAATGGATCTGCATGTTTTCCTCTAAATTTATATCCCCAATTTGGTAGTGAATGGTTCTAATTAAAGCTTAGTCTGAATTCGCTCTTCTTTTCTGTAGTTAGTGGTTATCCTTAATCTGATTTCGGTATGCATTAGTTTAGTTAGCAGTTATACTCAGTCTGGGTTTTAAATTCGGAGTTTCTATCGCAAATTAAAACAACTGGAACTTATCATTGTGTGTTTCCTTTCTGTGGTTTTGCAGAGTTGCCCCAGTTGTAGGATGGCCTCCCATTCGGTCATTTAGGAAGAATCTGGCACCTCAGCCCAAGCCTGACATTGAAGACCCAACTGATGCTTCTGGTAACTCTTATGCTTCTACCGATCCTGGACAGACCTTTGGAGATTCCATGTTTGTGAAGGTGAACATGGATGGTGTCCCCATTGGGAGGAAGATAGATCTCAAGACTTATGATAGTTACGATAAATTGTCCCAAGCTCTTGAAGAAATGTTCAAACGTTTCATCAATGGTATGTCCCTTTTTCCTCCACTCTTGATTTTGATATTGAGTTGGCAAAGCTCAGGGCTCAGACGTAACTACGTGCTTATTAGGCATTCATGTTTCTTTCAGTGGGTTGGGAGGTCCTATTAACGAGTCTCTAGAATGTAGAGAAGAAACATGGAGTTAAATATTTTGTGTGTACAACTCATGCAAATATTACATCCCCCAGCACATGATCTTTGGGTTTCAAGAATCTAATTTCTTGAAAAAATGCATTTTCTTCCTATGTTAAGAGTATAATTCTATGAAAACCCAAGAAAGGTGAGATCAACTTACTGTCAGGCTCTTCCCTCTGCAAGTTTCCTCCATCACACAAAGTTTGGAAATGAGTTTGTACTATATGATTGACTGGTTAATCTTCCTTGTCCAACATGTAAGAAAAACAGAAGTGGGTTTGATTGTAATACTCTCGTGAAGGTTGCAATTTATATTTATCATCGACCACTTCAGCCATCTTTGATTTCACTTTAGCTTTCTTCCATATCTCTCCTGGTTTCATGTAGATCATCTAATATTTGAATATTGGTTTTTATGGAAATCTATCTTTAGAATTGATGTTATTTTCCATTTCCTGATATATTTTCCCTGGTTTTCATTATTAACAAAGTATAATCAATTAATATTTAATAATTATGAGCCGATATAATATTCGTCAACTCTTAGGAAAATACAATTCGACTCTAGCAGTCTCACGATCAGTTTTGTGTTTCTTGCCCACCGTTTATACCCCTTGCTACTTTTATCAATTCTTTTGTTTTGATGTATGCAAACCACAGGATTTCTGAAACTTATCCTATCGAAATCAGTCTCTCCCACATTGACTTGTTCTGGGACTTGGGTTCTCATAAAAGTCCTTTCTATGAATGATGTACTATTTGAGCCTGGGTTTCACAGAAATCCTTGTTTCTACGCACAGTAGTGTCTGATGCTTTCTGGAATTTGATTTAATGAAAGATAGAAAGCTTGCATTATTATACATTTAAGAGGTTTGGCTCCAAGGCTTGACCAACTTACTGGAATGCTTAAGCCTTAACTGATTTGCTTTCTTGGTCTGCATTCCAGTGCAGGGCAGTGGGCAGAGACAACCTACCAATCCAACCTCTGAAAGTGATCAGCCTCCTCTATTAAGTGGAACTGATTATGTTCTCACTTATGAAGATAATGAAGGGGATCGTATGCTGGTTGGAGATGTACCATGGGAGTGAGTACCAATAAATATGGAATAGTTTTGAAAATACCAGTTCATAGTCCTAGCTGGTCTGATATCTGATCTTGTGTTTTTGCAGTATGTTTGTGAGTACAGTGAAGAGGCTGCGTATCATGAAGAGCTCAGAAGCACGGGGCCTAGGTACTAACCTTTTCTGCCTTGTCTCAGTCAGAAGGCTTCTTTTACCTTATAGTTTGAGCTCACAGAGTTTCTTTGACTCAAAAGGTTATCAAACTCTGGTTTATAGATTTTTATTTAACTGCGATGATGGTGTTTTGCTACCCTCATAGATCTTGATGCAAACCATTTTTGTGATTTATGGAACAGCACCGAGGCAGCCTCTAAGGCCACAGGGTCAAGTGACCCAGTGACTAAGCTCCAGTAAAAGGGATCCCAAATGGAGGAGATCCCATTAGCAGCAGTGAAAGGTTGGGGTGATTTAAAGTGTGCAGGAAGGTAGGCAAGTTTTCATCAGGAATTGAAGAAATTTTTCTTGATGGTGGGGTGTAAACTATGATTTGAATATAATATCAGTTAGAGCATCCAGAGAGGCATTCTCTTGCATGCATCATGGCTTAGCGGATTGTGTTGTATTATTTCGGCAGTTTTCCTCAAGGGCATACAAGAAATGCCTGTCTTCTCTCTTGGGCTGTGGTGGAGGCATTGCCTTGTGGATCCAAGCACACATCCCAGAGATTGCGTGGCTTCTTTCTCTGCAATCTGAACATAGACTAGGTTATTTTTTTCTTTTTCCTTTTTGTTAACTGACATGGAGAATGTTTCCCATCTCTGTACTTCGAGGAACTGACCTCATGTTGTTTGTATATTTATTTGTACGAACTTTTTAATATGGTTTGAAGCTCATTCCAATTGCAAAGGTGATTTCACAATATGTTTCTTAGTGAGAACAGCTCCAATCTGGGTTTTCTTGTGTATGTTCTTTTGTTGGGTCATGTGCGCTGATTGTGGCATTTGACATGTAGAGCTTCAGGATGTGTGCTTGGAAGGGTTTTGTCCAGCACATATTTCAGGTTGGGTAGCTGGAGTTTTGGAGAATTAAATTATTTCTGTTTTTCTTTGCTTTGAAAATTCAAACGATTATGTATAGCAAGTCCAGTCTTGTAAATCTGGTAGCAGTGAACTGCTGCTTGACAGCTATGGAGTTTCTGTACCTGTTGATCACTTTTTCAGTTATTTAACATTAGTTTTTAGATCATGATTTTCCTTGTAGTGGTGATCTTGTGAATTGGATCCAGCATACCTATTTTAAAAGTAATTTACAAATCTTTTGTGAAACTCTGTTTCTATATCTTTGAAAGAAAAGTGTTGCTGAATAGGGTGGACTGGAAGTCTATTGGTATTTGCTAAACAATGAGAAACTGTGAATGTGTATTGGAATGGCAATGCCTATGTAATTGTGGAAACGGAGTCTAACCCATGCTCCTCTGTCTCTCTAATCCTGTCATAAAAGCTTTTGTGGAGTATTTAACTATTGCCTCTACGTTTGCATCCCATTCTAACATATCTATTAGCAGGATTGATTTAAAGTACTGCAGCCCAGTTTAAAGTACTGTGGCCCAATTTCAGGCTAATCAATATGATAAAGAGAAGCAGTTGGCTTTTACCCATGGATAGTAACAAGGCAAGGTCATAAATATGGAGCTGTCCTTGCCAGTTAAAAGCTACATCCATCACTTCCGAAACTGGACACCTCAATAAATCCAACTAATCACCCAGCATGCCAGGGTTGCTTTTTGGATCGGGGCATTCGCTTCAAGCCTATTCGAAAGAGAGAACCCAGCATCTGAGATGCATCTGGCACAGGTTGGATTGTATGCATTGCAGCGTTTTAAATACAAGGAGCAGCAATCCTTATGAAATGAGGAAGTGTTGGTTAAAGTTCGGAAGGCTAGCAGCCTTAAACAGTACTAACAGTATTGTCTATATCATCATGTCTGAAACATTTGCAGGCAAAGGGTTTCTCTCTCTTGTTCATGAAGGTTTTAAGTTGCAGTTGTGGAGGAAATCCAGTGTAGGCTGATGTATTTTAAGAAACTGCTTAATTAACAGACATATTATGTAATATGCACTGCAACCTATTTGCTCAAAATTGTAATGCGCTGATCATTGATTCAGCCTTTGGGTGGAATGATATTCGACATAGGGCTATTTTTATCATGCATAATAACATGTTGCGAAACACAGTAGCACTTGGCAAATTCCAATCCCTAAATAAGGTCTCTTAGATTTCAGGATTGCTTCCAAGGACACGGTGCTGAGTCCAACTTGTGATGTTGTATTGAAAGTTGAAACTGAGATACTGTATATCTTGCCTTATCAAACTGCGAGCAAGTTTGAAAAATGTGACAATATATAAATGTCAAAGAATCATTGTATGACTTGATATTTACCATAAATTTTGATGCTTACAATATTTATATCTGAATTTTTTTATAGTGGTTTTTGATTTTGAAGCTACCTAGATAATGATGGCTCAAATTTTCACCTACTTTTTGTATTTTAGCAGTTGAAGATCAGAGAAAGCTCAAAGAGCTTAAATGTATCTCTACTTTTATTGGATAGAACACTCATGGTATCCATTTGATGGAGCAAATGTTGACATAAAATTTTATTAGATTTTAAGGTTAAAAGTATAAATGCTGACATAAAATTTTATTAGATTTTAAGGTTAAAAGTATAAATGTAATTCTGACATAATTTTTTATCAGATTTTGAGCGCAAAATATAATGTAACTTAAAAGTATAAATGTAATTCTGAGATAATTTTTTATTAGATTTTGAGGTCAAAATATAAATGTAACTTTTTGTGCTTATTAATCAATTACATTTGCATAATGCCTTGAGCAGTCTACATTGAATGTATCTTGGTTGGTGACCAACTTCTCTGTAACATAAAGAAGTGTCTGCCATGCCATTTGTCATTGAATGTATCTTGGTTGTAACATAGAAGAAGTGTCTGCCATGCCATTTGTCATTGAATGTATTTTGGTTGGTGACCAGCTTATCTGTAAACATAGAAGAAGTGCCTGCCATGCCATTTGTCATTGCAGTTCTTAAAGCACATTATTGAAAATTTTAAAAAATAAAAGGAAAGCCTGCCATCTTATTTAATTTGCAGTTATTAAAGTATCATTATTGGAATTTAAATAAATTGTAAGGCTGAAATGAGGAATTAAAAAACAAATGAAAGCATTGCTATACTAGCCATCTTGATTTGTTATTGCAGGGGTTTTAAGGATCATCATTGGAATTTAACCAGTATAGATCCATCTTAAACCTAGATCTATTAAGCATCCATAGGGATCCAATTTCTCGAGGTGTAATTTTTTTCTTGATATATAAAAAATTTAAGATAAAAAAATTCAACGAATAATCATGATGATTCCATTAGTAAAATATATATATTTAATTTCATTAAAATATATATCAAGTTTTTCTAGTTATGTTTTTTTTATAAATTTTATTATTAAAATACGTCAAATTACATCACATCACATCACAACATCTCTCCCATACTAGGTTGTAAGCACCTCACTACTTTGGGTGCAAAGAAAATTTAAAGGATCTAGCAAGTTGAAATGATGAATAAAAAATAAGTAAAAAATAACAATAATAGTTTTTTAAAGTATTAAAATTATCAATTTGAATTAAGGGTGGCAAGTATGAGGGTGGGTTTGACATGTTTAATTTGCATGGACATAATCCTTCCCAACTTTACATTTCCCACACTTTATTGCTAGCCCCTGCGGTGGGATTTTTAACGGCATAGTGGTGACAATTCATGGTACATATGGGATAATATATGTCAGTTTGCATTGTGATTTCTGAATTTTCTTTATGATTGGAATCGGGTTTGTTGTATGTTGGGTTGATTTGCTTGTTGGTAGGACTGGTTTGTTGTCAAGACTTGACCTTGGCACTTGTAGTAGTGAATTAAGTTTCTTTAGCTCTAAGGTTTGTTAGCTTTTTTCTTCTCCTGTTGGGCTTTCCATTTAGTGTGACGACAATAGTAGTGTTGAGATTGGAGGGCAATGGTTCAATTTGTTGGATATTGTGCCCTTTCTCCATGTCTTGGAGGTAACCATACTGGAGCACAACCACCTTGGTAACTATGTGAATTGTTGTATTTTGGATATACACAAGGTTTTAAGGAACCTAGCTAGTTAGATGGATGCTCTCTGAAGGGTAATTTTTCACATTAGTGTCCAATTGGAAGCTCAACTCGCTAAACAAGTAGAATTGATTTGGAAACTTAGAACTAGAGATTAGACAAAATTGTAGCAAATTTGGACATGCATTATTATATCATTCTTGGATTTGCTCGTAGTTCCTAGTCCCTTGTGGGTAATCCTTTTAACCCCATAAGTTCAATTAAGCAGGAATTATTGGAAGAATTGATGGTGATAGGCCCCATGAGGACCATGTATGAAATGCACCAGTCGAGCATGGACTTGGGAGCCTGAAAATTGAAGATATAGCTATGAAGGAAGCCCAAATTGGGCATGATTTCACATAATGTTATCGGGGATTTATGTATTACCAAACTCATTGTGTTATGTGCACATTGTGTGGTTTCAAAAACAAATAAAAAGTAGATACCTTAATTTGCTAAGCAACTTTTAGATTTTATGTATTGCCAAACTCATTTTGTTATGTGCACATTGTGTGGTTTCAAAAACAAATAAAAAGTAGATATGTTAATTTGCTAAGCAACTTTTAGATTTTATGTATTGCCAAACTCATTTTGTTATGTGCACATTGTGTTAGGTTTCAAAAGCAAATAAAAAATAGACATGTTAATCGGCTAAACAACTCTTTTTTATTAGATATAAAGATTTTGGATTTAAATTACTATGCATTAGACTTTTTTGATATTTTTGTTAAACACTTAATTGAGCCACAGTTTTGTATATCAATATAAACATTATTCATTTAAAAATATATATATATATATTTCCAACTTAAATTAAATTGAATCAATACATTTCTATTTCTATGTTATATGTAATTTTTTAAAAATTTAGAATATATATTTCCAACTTAAATTAAATTGAATTAATACATTTCTATTTCTATGTTTTTCTATGTTATATATAATTTTTTAAAAATTTAAAAAGTTAAAAACTTTGATAAAAAATATAAATGAAAATATAACATATAATTTCTCTAAAAAAAAATAATTTTATTAAAAATAAAACTACATTATTCAAAATTTAAGTAGTAATTCTTATATTTATATATATATATATATATATAATAATACCATTGAAGCTTATTAAAATAATTACAAAGTGAATTCTGCTTAAAAGGCTAATTAAGATAAAAAGATAACACTGTCTGAATCTCATTAAAATAATTCAGAAGATAAAAAGATATTTAATTCAGAAGATAAAAAGATAACACCGATTGAAACTCATTAAAATAATTCCGACCTGAATTAAGTCTAAAAGGCTAATTAAGATTTTTATTGATTTTGAATGTTAACGTCATGCTTGGATGTCCAACACAACCTATTCTGAATTTGTAACCAAAATATATTAAATGGAGAGAACTTTAATGGATAAGAAAGAAAATAATAATCTATAATAATTTCATATTAGCTTGCCAGCTTTTCATTTTAATGGATAAGAAAGAAAATAATAATCTATAATAATTTAATATTAACTTGCCAGCTTTTCATTGCGACCCAACGGAAATGTTCAGTTTTATTATTGATAAAGTTGTTGAAAATGAAGGAAAGCCTCGAGCGTTCAGGTCAAGTTTGTATCTTTTGTTTAGAGATTCTCTAGGAAGAGTGATAGACCATATTTAAATTTATCATGGTTATTTTAAAATTTATTGTAACTTAGAATATAAGTTTTAAATTATTTTGATTAATGTGTAAAAATAATAGTGTTTGTGTGAATGATTAATGTAAAATTAATATGATGATGGTCTTTACGAATAAAATTAATTTTTTCATATTTTTATTTTTAAAAGTCAATTTAAAAGTTTTATAGTTTTTTCTATGTTTAAGATATTTTTACTTTAAATATCAATTTAAAGGTTTTATGTTTTTTTGATGTTTAAAATATAATTTAGATCTATTTAAAACACAATTTTTTTTTTTTGACACAAACGGGTAGTTTTTGTATTAAAAAGGGGTGGCAGAGCCACAAGCAAAATTACAACTTCAAAGTCTGTAAACTAACTATCATAGGATCTATCTTAAACAGTAGATGCCTGTGTTTTTACATAATCAGGACTTTCAGGAAAGCATATGCCTGTGTATTAACAAAAACAGGACTTTCGAGGAATAGACATACAAAAAACAGCAGAGTTAGAAGATAGACTGATGGTGTCGTTGTTTATCCTTTGAGGAGGGGTTGCCTTCGTCGTGGGTCTTGCCAGCATCTTCCCGCAGCTTCACTAGAACTTCTTCCATCTTGTCGAGCCTATTATTCATGCTTTCAATGGCAGCGGTTACCCTCGTCTCCAACATTTCAAGAGCTTCTGCAAACTCTGCTCTCGTACTACCAATCTCGTCCTCCATTCTGTCCAGCCGGTGCCCTCCCTGCACATCCATTTGTCGCATGAACTCCCCCTGTCTTCGTACACGCCGACGAAGGGTCCTAATGTCCGCTTCCAGTTCCAGGAGCGGGTCTGGGGATGACGCAGCCGAGTCCTCTGAGTGAGCCATATTGTCAAGCGCGCTCCAATTGCTTTTCTGAGGGACCAGACTACAGGAAGCGGAGAGCTCCCAATAGCTGTGCCGACCAGAGTCTACCACCTTCAGCTTGGAATCGCCTCTCGAATTCAGGAGTGGGCAGAGGAACGCTTTCTGAGAAGTACTGGGTTCATTTCTTTGTCCATAATGCAGATGGAGAGCCTTCGAGATGAAGCAGGGAAAGGGCCCTTTTAACCACATGTTCATGCTCTTGTTCCTAGTTCCCGTACAATTCCATAAATACCTTCGCTCATTGCAGAGAGAGGGAGCCGCAAGATAATCAATACCCCGAATGTCCGTGTCACAGATCGCAAGCCCTGTGAGCCCAAAGCCTTTGGAAGTTAAGGCACTTAAGTCTCTTTGCTGATATGAAATTGACTTCGCACGCCTGACGGGAGGAGGATGCGAGATTTCCTTAGTATGGGAGATCTTTCTGCGTAACTGCTCCTGTACCAGCGTACTGTGAATGGTACCGATCGTCATCCGCAAGGACGAGGACGACATCATACTGAGGGGAGGTGAGCGGGCGTTCAGATGCGAGAGAGGAGGAGTGGCCCGACATGAAATAGCCAGCACACTTGGATTAACCACGTCGCGTGCGGAGAGAATTCCCATCCGTCGCCTGGAGATCGTTCCACTTGTCATGAGGTTCCTGCCAGCGGGTAGCTCCCAAATAAAAGTCGAACCCATAATGTTACGGGATTGGAACCAGGACTTGATCATTATTGATTTTAAGAGTCCCTTTACTAAGGGGTATTGCTTCGTTTGCGGCTTTATCAGCCTGTGCGTTGTTTTTACGCAAGACATGATAGAATTTGATGTCATAGAAAAGAGGGATGAGGAGTAGGATTCTTCTGAGAATTTGCCTAAGGTGGATGGAGGGGGGCAGGCTCTGAGCATTTAAACTGTGAATGATCATCCTCGAATCCCCAACCACCGAAAGGGTTTGAATTCCATGCTTGACAACTTGATTTAGTCCTTGCCACAAAGCTAGAGCTTCCGCCACATTATTAGTTTCGATTCCGAGGTTCCAAGAATAAGTAATAATTCGTTCTCCATCGGGGTTTAAGATCACGCCTCCCCCTCCTGCCTCCCCTTATTTAAAACACAATTTTATTATGGATAAAGTTTGTGTTAATAATTAATAATTTTTTTTCACCAAGAAAAATATATACTTTTGCTATTCAAGTTGAATAAAAAAATACATCAGTGGTATTTACAGTCACTTATAACCTACGTGTTCTTTCAAAAGCATATCAAAATTTTCCAGTATCTATCAACCTTTAGCAGTTAACAAAAGTTGTCCAAAAATATATCTAAACATGCAGAAAAAATAGACAAAACATCTCCAAGAGATTACATCAAAAAAAGGTTCATTGAGCCATGTTCCCAAATGGAATTCTCCAATAATTCCTCCCAAAAGAGTATACCTTCATCACCAGCCAGGGCCAATTTTGACAAGAATCTGCAACCTGGTTTTGCTCTCAATATATGTTTAAAATCTATGAAAGATAAGTGATTCAACAGTTCTCTAATACCACTGCACCAATGATTTAAAGAGACCACCTGTAGATTATAGTCGCAAGTAGCCATGATCACCTTGGAATCCCCAAAAACTTTTAAAGTAATAAAATCAGTCATATGAAACAACATTATTATTATTTTTAATTTTAGTTAATATTTAAAACATAATTTTGTTATAAATAAATGTTTTCAATAATAATTAATAAAAAATATAAAAATGGTTATCTCAATATTTTTATTTTTAAAAATTAATTTAAAAGTTTTATATTTTTTTGGATGCTTAAAACAAAATTTAGATCAATTTAAAAAACAATTTTATTATGGATAAAGTTTGGGTTAATAATTAATTAAAAATTAATAAAATTAGTCATATAGAACAAGATTATTATTATTATTTTTAATTTTTTAATTTTAATTAATATTTAAAACATAATTTTGTTATAAATAAAGGTTTTCAATCATAATTAATAAAAATAAAAATAAAATGATTATCTCAAATTTATGCATTGATGAAGAATGTCTTCTGAATCCATGTTATCAAGAATAGATGTTTCTCAGAGTGGTCCATCATACGAAGAGAGAAATAGGGAGATGTATGATCTTGAAAGTTAAAATGAATAGAAAAAAGACTCAACACATCCAAGGATAAAGAAAAAGGAGGAAACTATTAAAAGAATTAAAAATACAAAAGGATTCTATTAATAAAATTACTATTTTTCGGAAATTAAATGAATTAATAAAATTATAAAAGAATATTAAATTAATGAAAAAATAAAAAGATAATCTAAAAGAATAAAAAAAAGTTAACAAAACTTAGATTAGGTGGTTGGGAGCATTCGTTGTGATACTTCCCACCAAGGTTCAAATCAAGCTTCCAACATGTTATCCTAGACATTGGAGATACCTTGATTCTTTGTGAATAGATAATAGTTAAAAACAAAAAAAAGAAAACATTTCAATAAATAAAATTCAAGAAAGAATAAAACTATTTATTAAAAATGTAAAAGGTTGAGGAACTCATAAAAAATTAAAAAGATAGAAAAATAACGAAATATTAAACTATAAAAGGAAAAATGATTTTTCATAAATGGTGGTTCACTATTTGTTAGAGGAATTTTGACATTGAGATCTTATGTGACTGTACATAGGGAAATCTAAGAAGAGGTGCTTTTCATCCTCAACACTCATAGTCTCACAAAGATGATAGATCCTTTCAATCCATGGAGTTTTAGGAAAGGTCCAATGCCCTATTTCACTATGTAGCTCATGAGAGTTCATTCTTATTTTAGCTATGTGGATCTTCTTCTTTACGCTAGTCAAAACATATATATAATTTTGATCTTCAAGATTAGGTTTAATGACCACCTTGTTATATCTTAATTTTCTTTTATCCTCTAAATTTTCATCACACTACAACTTCTCTTTGAACTTCGAAGTATAATATTTTCAATATCATCTATGTTTTACAAAGTGACATTTTTGTCAATCCCCCACATCTTTAACCAAGACATGGAATCTTTATACCAACCTTGCTTGAGCCTTAGGTGGTTTTGACTGGAATTTAAAACAATTTTTGGAAGTCTCTGGTCTCCCAAGTTATTTAATTTTTTCTTGTACATTAGGTACCTAGCCATAGTTATGCACCCAATGGGGGAAAGATCCACTTCAATAAGGAGAATAGGACATGGTGTATTGCTTTTAATTTTAAGACTGTAAGTTATAAAATGCTTATGGATTTCCTCAATCCTTCTCCAAGATTCTCTAAAGACCCCAAAATTCACACCCATAAAGGAGAATGGGAGTGAGGAGAGTTTCAAAGAGGTTTTTCTTTTTATCCCACATCACAAGGTTTGTCGACTTACAATTGTTTTCAAGTCCAAAATAAGATTTCCGCCCTCCATTGATTCTTTTCTCGATGTTGTAGTTCCAATTAAGCTTGTTATAGATACCAATCCCAAGATATTTGTAGGAAGTCCCAATTTAATTAATATTATTAAATTAATATAATGATGCAATAATACAAATAATTCAAATTTTAAAAAATATAAAATTAATTTTAGAATATTAAAATTAAGATTATTATTATATGATTCTAAGGAAGGAAAAATAAAAATGAAGTTAGGGGAATAAAATAATAACAAACATAAGGAAGAAATAAAAAAAGATAAAGAAAATTATACTACAAAACAAGTAACAAAAAATCAAAGAAATAAAAAATAAGAAAAAGAAAAAACAAAAAGAACAAAAATGGACGTATAGGAAAAGAAACAAAAGAAAAGAAAAAGAAGAGATAGATAAAACAGGGAAAAAAACACACACAAAAGGATAGAAGAAAGATAGGGTCAACAGAAACCAAGGAAAAAGGAAAGAGAGTAGGCGACAATAAGGGAGGAAAAAACAAGAAGAAAACAAGGCCGAGTTACCTAGAGACAAACTTGGTTACTAGGGAAGGTGTCCAGTTACTACTAATCTTCCATCCATCATCTCTGTTGATATTATTGGGGCGCTTCTCAATTTATGAAGGATTCCCTAAATTTCTTGTTAAAGTAATGATCCTCATTGGCTAGGAATTTGGCATATTCAATGCAAATGTGATGTTTAGTCTTG
Organism: Larix kaempferi; assembly: GCA_027924585.1. Lineage (NCBI taxonomy): Eukaryota > Viridiplantae > Streptophyta > Pinopsida > Pinales > Pinaceae > Larix > Larix kaempferi. The sequence continues at coordinate 5,573,467 of BSBM01000071.1, forward strand.
TCTGAATGTTCGATGAGAGTGGAGGAAAGGGAGTGGTTGTGCTTAATATCAACTGCATGTTCATGAAACCTTATTTTGAAGGACCGACCAATTTCACCAATGCAAGGAATTCTGCAAGAGCAGGGAATCAGATAGACACCTTTTTTGTGCGAAGGATCAATGGGGTCCTTCATAGACCTAAGTGAGTTCCTGATGGTAGTTAGAAGTTTGAAAATGGTTTTGATGTTCTTATTTTTAAGAACTTTGGCCATCTTGTCTGTTGTCCCTTAAATGTAAGACATGAAAACTTTGGAGATTACGTCTTTGCTTTGAGAATTGATCGTAGGTCCATGATTATCCTTCTCAAAGGCTTTGATCCCTTAATACTTGATGTAACCATTGTCTTCAAAGACCTTAAGGAGGTGATCCTTTTCTTATTCTAAGTGATGTTTATCAGAAATTCTCAAAGCTCTTGTAGCTAGAATGTTGAGAACACCACGTTTTTGAGTTGGGTAATGGTGGGAGTCAACATGGGGATACTATTCTAGTGAGTCTTCTTCTTGAATATTTGGGGGGCTAATTAGGATTTGTAAAGTTTTTTGGTGAGTTGAACATCTACAAAAGGTAGGCTCCCATCAAATTCAACTTCCATAGTGAATTTGATGTGTTCAGATTGGCTTAACATGGAAAATTTTAGGGGCTAATCTTATCCCATGCGATAAATTTAGGGGTTTTAAATCTTGAATAGGCTAATTTTTTATTAAACACCCATTATATATGATTAGCCCACATTTTATTTATTTATTTTTAATGAATAGAAGGCTAGCCTCATCGAATTTAAAAAGGGGAGGTAAGAAAAAACAATTTTTCCCCTCTAAAAATCGATTTAAACTTATGTTCTCCCACGAAAATTGCTAGGTAGCCCCATTCACCCAAAATTTCCAGAAATGACAGTTGCTAGGGGCTCTCTTTCCTTCTATCAATCATGGAAATCGAAGTAGGAGTTATAGCCATACATATTTTATGGGTTGAATCTCATTTTGCAAGTTGCTTAATGTCCACATGAGAAGGGTAGTTGATATTTACTATCAGGTCTCATAGTGACCCATTTGCATCGCCTCAAATCCAAAGTTTCCCCAAGAAACATGGGGATTGTGAGGCTCGCGATCATCGATGCAACCATAACATTTATGTGGGTGTTTGGGGCATCATGCTCGGGGGTTAGGACTTCATTCATAGTCACATATTTGAGTGTGCATAGTGTTAGGATATTTTAATATTCCATCCTTGTCCTACCTAGCATTATTTCATTTTCCTAGTAGTCGATGATGTCATTTCCCCCCTAGTGGTGTGCAGATGTCATCCAGGATCCATCTACCACCTTCTGAGCCCTGCATGCATAATTTTAGGACCACTTTAGTAAGTTCCCTATTTTATAGGAACCTACTCAGTGTTCCAGTTCAGTCCACTTGAGTTAGATGACTCTTGTGGGGGGTTAGAGTTCCGAATGCCACCGATTGTGGCCTCATGCTCCCTTTTCTGACTGTTTTGCATGGAAAAATCACTAATGCCCACTCCTTGGTCAGTTAACTGATTGTGTCTTCAGTTAACTGAATTTAGGATCAGTTTGGTTGAGTTTGAGTCTTCCAGAGCACTCTAGTGGTGACAATTCCTATGCTATACCAACTGAGGTTCGAATTCTCCTGTGTGATTCAAATTCTCTCCATTGTAACATCGTTTTTCATTATATTGTTTATTGGATCATGTAACATTATTCTACTCCTATCTGAGTTCTCATGCATGATTAATTGTCTGCTCATTTTTACTGCAATTTTCAATCTAATTCATCTTTTTTGCTCATTATTTCTCTATGAGGTATACTCAACTCTTAGATGTGCCGTGATTTAGAATTTCACATAGGGGGCATGATGTTTCTTATAACCACTGCCATTTTGTTTCTACTTGCGTTTATGTTCTCCTTTCTAGGACATGCCATGGGTGGAGCAACCTGGAATCCCACTGTCTTTATGTTACTTGTTTTGTTTATTGAATTTTATGGTTCTCAAAGGATTTTTGTAGGGTTGACATTGTATTTTGTGGTTGGTTAGCCTACTCTTGCGTTGGTGTGAATTTTTCTCTTTTAGTAATGGGGAATACATTAAATCTAGACTTACAGAGATGTAAAAATGGATATGTGAAGCATTAGAGAAGGTATGAAATGTTTAACTCTGTTTTTCTGGATGCCACCTAGAAAGGTGTATATGATGTTATGTTAGAATTGATGATATTGTTTGTTATTTGACCGATGTTGATGTATATGTAACTTCGGAATGTATTTCATATATGTTGTATGTACTCCTATAGAGATGGTATTATTCCTCTATACGGAAGTGTCGTCATTTATATTGTAAGTGTCGTAACTTATACTTGATGGGTTATTAGACCACCTTGTTGGGGTCGGCCCTGTATAAGTCATGTGGGTTGAAGGGTTATTAGACCACCCTACTGGGGGTCGGCCATGTGGGTCAAAGGGTTATTAGACCACCCTATTGGGGGTCGGCCCAGTGAGCATTATGTTATGTGGTTAAGTTCGAGCCTACATGAGTTAGGTAAAAAGGCAAGTCAAGTCAAGTATAAATAGAGTGCGGGAGGCACTCTATTTGCTCACTCACTTCTCACTGATGCACTCAAGGAGGAGTGGCGCACTTATGGAGGAGGAGGATCTGCTACTAGGATATGTCTATCTCTTATGGTTGGTTGTATCATTGCTCTATCTATCTCCGAGGAAGTTATTAGGGTTTTTCACCTTTATGGTTTTCCCCAAGTAAATGTTTGTGTCTCTTGTGTGCTTGCATTATTGTCTCCATGATTGATATGCTGTAGATATGCTGTACATGTTGTTCTCTCAGTTAAGATCCTAGATCAGATTGAAGTAAATTCTGAAAATTTAACAACCGACTCTTTTGAAATTCAGTATGTAGGGATGTCTTGGGATGAATTAAGATACACAAGGAAAGCTGTTAGTTTCTTGGTAAGATTCTTCCACACTTGTGATTCATTAAAAACATACCTATATGCATTGGTATTACTCTCTTAAAATGTATTTGGTAAGGTGTGTGCATAAATGAAGTGTTGGTCGGCCCTTGTAATAACATGGAGAGCTAAATGAGGATAGAGGTGTTGGTGGGCCCTTATATTAACATTGATTCTATTTGTCATGGTGCTGAAAAATTTCATTGTTGTTTTCCAAGAATATTACTAGAGTATGGGGAATTTATATGTACTGCGATAGTTAGGGTGACATACCAAAATACCACCAAAAGAGGGCTTGTTATGTGATGGTTTATTAATATTTATCTTCTCTCGAGTATTTTTTGTATATGTTTTCCTATTACTATATATGGTTTTATACTTTACAAAAATTTCAACAAGACTTCACAAGACTTTATAATTTAGTAAAATATTTGCCAAGATTTTACAAGGTTTTATAATTTAGTGAAAGATTCGCCAAGATTTTACAAGGTTTTATAATTTAGTAAAAGATTTGCCAAGATTTTACAAGATCAGATAATTCAATGAGAGATTCGCCAAAAAATTATATATACCTAATATAACATTGATAAAATAGCCTTCATATTTTCTTATACATTACAGGGATTCACCCATTTATTATACATAGAAATTTAGTGGGGGTTCTTAAAATTTCACTGATTGGCTATTAAGATAATCAAGGAATTTATCCAAATTATCACGGCCATGGGGCCATATGACAAAGCTGTCATTAGCAAATATAATCCACATCTTCGGTTTTAGAGGGGAAGAGGACATGGCTTTAATTTCCAGATCTTCCATGAATAAGTTAGCGACAAAGGGAGAAAAGGGGGTTGCCATGGAAACACCACAAGTTTGCTCATAAATCTCACCTTGAAAGCTAAAGAATGTTGATCTCAAGAAAATCTCAATTAGTAAATAATTTGGCAGTGTCTCAATTAGTAATCTTGTTAATGACCTCTATAGCTCCATCAATGGGGTTTTGGTGAAGAGGGAGACAATGTAAAAAACTAACTAGAATGTCATTAGAATCAAGCTTGAAATCCTTAATTTTATGAACAACAAAAGGGAGTCTTTTACAAAGGAGCTAGTGTTTCCAACCAGGGGTTTGATTTTTCCAACCAAATGCTTCGCAAGCATATAGGTAGGGCATTAACTTTGATTTTTTTAATACAATAAATATATAAAACAAAATTTTATTATAAATAAATAAATATTAATAATTAATTAATTTAAGTTAATGTAATGGAAATGACCATGATAACTTGGTGTGATAATATTTTCTACCTACGGATAAGATGATAATCTCTTGGATATTAAAATGGCTCCCTTAACCAACCCAAGACAAAAATAAAACAAGTGGGGTTCTATTATCCAAGATTTAAAGCACTCATGCGAGCATTCATAATAAGAAAGAGGATAAAGGTAGATGTATTAACTTGATTCAAATGATTATCTTCGTTTCTCTTTGTTGATCCAGTGCTTCGCTTGATGATCCAAATAAGAGAACCTGTGGACAAAGAAGAGGAGAAAATCTAATTTCCTACACAAACATGTTAGGCTAAACCTCTCTACTTAAACAAGCACAAATTGAAATATTTCAACATAAAACACACAATTTGGGAGAATAGGCCAAGTTCTTTATTAGAAATCCAAAGAGGAAGTAATACAATACAACATTATACCTAACAAGATTCCGACAACATCTCCTCTTATGCTTTTCAACAAGCCACCTTTGGGAACCTTGAGAACATAAGGAATTCTTCACAAGTAGATCTGCAACTATAGTTCAGACTTAGTCTCTATGTGTCTAATCTCAAAACCAAAGAGCAATGGACTTGATATAGGGTGAAGGAGTCCAACCAACATGGAGAAGAGTGTGGATCAGGAGAGGAAGATGTGGAGATAGGTAAGATAACTTGGATCTCATAACTCCCAACATTCTTTACAAGGAAAAACAAGATTGGATCTCGAAGGTATGATGGGATTCTTGAGATGGGGGATCCTATATCCAAGGAATAACTAACTCACCAAAATCATCGTGCCCCAGACACTGAGCAAGGCGTGAGATAGTTCTAATTTTTGTGCCCCTATAGTTGAGCAGAGCATGAAAATATGGAATTTTCGTGCCTCCAAAAATTCTTCCATAGATGGGTAAAAGTGGTTAGGTGAAGTGGCATTCGGCTTTAATAAGTTAGGTGACTTCTCCAACTTAAATGTTTAATGAGTTTAACAAATGAAAATGGGTTTAAAACACCTAGGAGGTCATGGAATTCATGCTTCCCATGGTGGTCAAGCATGCATGACCGAAAATGGAAAAATGAGGTATAATAGGTTCCCCCTAAAGTGAGAGGTCAGAAAAGTATGATGGTCGAAATACTTTACCAACTTGAATATTCTCAAAGACAACCCAAAGAAAAGGTTGGAGGAGAGTTGCAGAAAACCAACATACTCTGATCATCCCCGAGGCGGGCATCCCCATGCTCGAAAAAGACTAACTAAGAACATGTCTGTCGACCAATACATTGCATATCCATGTTGAAATCGACTGAGAACATGACGGCTGACTCACAGTATGGACATAATCATGGCTAATATGAAACAAGCGTAGATACATGATGAAATAACGACACAACCATAACCAATACAAGAGTGGATCTGTGTGACAATACATCAAACATTCTCCATCGCAAACTGGGTATGACACGTGGAGATAACCCAGGGTTTTATACCCGATCCAAAGTGATACGAACCTAACCATGTGATTACAATGTGTTTAATTCGAAGATGGTAGGAACCAATTGATTACAGGTCAATAATGTGAACCGTTAACAAGCGTGAGGGAAATCATAGATGATGATAATGATCCCCAAGGTATCATAGCACATTCCAACGAAATGTGAATAAATGAAATGGATTTGAACATTCGTGAAATCTTCCAGTCAGAGGCCAATGTTGCAAAACTACTTACGAAAGTGAGGAAACCTACCATTAAGGCATGCAACTCCTGGATGATGAGTTGATGTCGACAGGAATGGAGTCGTTGAAGGAGGGCCATAATGATTCCCACATCATCGACAGAAAACCATCACAAGGTGATGGTGAATGATGATATGAGTAAATAATGACACAAGTATGAAAGGTTGACTCAGGCTAACACTTTCCTTTGAACATACAACGACATGACATATGAATTGGCAGCATTGACATGCAAAGGCAAGAATCAAAATGTAAAATGACAAAGACTGGAGTGTTCTTTAGATGAATCAAAGGATAAGAAGACTCATGAATTTGATTCGGACTCAAGGACAAGCTGAATACCCAACCGTAAGACAAGACACAAACATATGCCATGTTCAAAGGTAATGACTCATTGGCTACTGTAATAGTCAAATTCGACCCATTCTCCCATTTCCCCCATCATGATTGACGAGTACCTCTTTGTTTTTTAATGAGCTTGAGGAGGATAATAGATGCTCGATACAAATAATCTTCGGATGAGTCCAAACTTGCACTTTTTACGAACCCAAGGAAGGAGAGGTTCGACCCCAAAAAGGTTCCTTCAACGTTTAATTTCACGAGTCCAAAGAAGGCAAACTAGATGATTTTTCATGTTTAGAGAGTCTGAAATAATCTAAAGAAGACTCCAATATTTGATTTTTTCGTAAAATTTAGTCCCTAGGCTCGAAAAATCATAAAAAAATACCTAGACAAACTCTCCTAGTCATCAGTCAACCAAGGCATTCCTTTTTCGTAAATAGTCTACATGGTCCGAAAAAGGGGTAAACTATCACTGGATAGATGATATTTTCAAATAATTTTACAAGCATGAAAGAGACAATTTCAGTTGGAAATATTTTCCTATTTCGAGAGTTTGAAAAGAGCTTAAGGGAAATTCCACGGGGTTCCTTTTTCGTGAGTTAATTGCCCTAGTCCAAAAAATATATAAAATAATACTAGGTTGATACTTTCCTCATCATTTTACGAGCATGAGTAAAGCATACTAAGCTTGAAACATTTTTACATAGTTTTAATCAAGCATGACTAAAGTGTGAAAAGCACTTGGAATCTCTTTCATGTTTTAGATCCAGAGCACGAAAGGGAAAAAGTGAGCTCGAAACGGTCATCAAACGACTCCTATGGTATGAAAATATTTAATGAACCTGCCCAAACCTGGTCAAAACCCTAGAAAATAACATTAGAAAATAAAAATATGTGAAAAAGGCCTTAAACAAAGGTCATAAATGTGAACATAGCTAAAAAATAGCTAGTTCCACTAGTATAAAGGAGAGTAAAATGTAAAACACGTCATTTTCACTTTGTCATATTTTCTTCAAGATAATTTTTACCTTTGTTGGGGACCGATTTTCAACTGAATATTTTGGGATATCTAGGGTGCCATTCGAGCCACCGTTTGAAGTAGGTTAGTCCTCTTGCTCTGCTCTTTCATTTCATGTATTGTTTTTTGGATTTCATGCTAGTTTGGGGGAGAAGAAAGAACTCCAGGGCACAATTTTGTGCGCCTAGGAATTTTTGCGCCCTCGCTAAATTGTGAAGCACGAAAATTATTGAATTTTCATGTTCTAGGCTATGGTAGGGATGCGAAAACTGATAATTTTCACATCCTAGGCTATTGGCAGGGCGTGCAAATATGCAGAAATAGATTTTCAAGAGCTTGCCTCTCCTCCATTGGGAAAAAAATTGCTTCAAGGCTCTAATCATGGCTTCCTTTAATGATTTTCAGGATTTTCCAAGAGATGGGAGTGACAATGATTGAATGGAAAGAGAGAGAGCAAGAGGGGGATGACCGAGATGCCCTCAATGATGATGCTACTTTGTCTGCACTTAGAGAGTGTGGATTATTGAATTATTCAAGACAAGAGCCATCAGGAAACAAGGGACACTTCTGAACCACCAGATGGAAACGTGGGACCCATATCTACAAGCTTTCCGAATAGCAGAGCATATCCTCGAGATAGAGCTCGAGGACATATACTTCTTGACCGGTCTCTCTAGAAGAGGGGCACGAGTCAATCTAGCTAGGAATCAGATCATCGAGGAGAATACAAAGAGGAATGCATAACTCAGTATTGCAGACAAGGATCCCACAAGAAAAGCGGGAATATACTCATAGCTCATGTGAGAGATCTTCCTTTGAGAATGGTCTTGTATACCATTGCTCGAGTGGATGGGAGTGTGGGGCCTCATCATGCTACAAAGGCCCAAATGAATTATGCCTTGGAGTGTATGGAGCCAAGGTTGTTTAATTGGTGTGAGGGAGTTCTGGTCAACATTAAGGACCAGGTCACCAAGTGCCACATGGGATAGATCAAGCAGTTCGGGTATGTCAACATTCTAGTCACCTTCTTTTTAGAGAGGGTGCCACTACTACGCTCGTAGATAGATAGACTCGACCATCCTCCATATGAGCCACAAATGGTGCAGTGGAGTGATTATGATGGGAAGCTAGGTGGGCCACAACTCTTATCTTTTAGATCCAACTTCTTCTCATGGATAGAGGAACAAATCACGATGATCGAGGACTACCCTTATGCTGGGGTGGACTTCCGTGGTGAAATTGACTTGGATATGCCAGAGGAGGATGACTAGGATGAGTCAGGTATGTTACCTTTAAATGTGTTTTTAAATTTTGAAATATTATATTTTTTTTGTTGTTGTGCAAAAGAACTAATATGTACATGTGTGATGCTGCAGATCGTGGACCAACGAGGATAGCAGGGTCTTCAACACTGCGGCGATGAGGAGAGGAGTTTTGAGAAGAGGAGGATGAGGAAGGAGGAATATGTGATGTAGAGTGGAACCTTGAGGGGTTGAATATGGGGATCTCTCCTATGAGGCTGCTCGATATCCTGTATCATATGCAGAGGCATAACATGGGTGTGCTTGAGCGTATAGGTCGCCTACTCCATCGTGTTGATAGGGCAGTAGTGTGCTATCACGAGCACTGTTCTCCTCGTGACTAGGTCTAGGCAGTGGATCTTTTAGTATTAGTGACATTTATATGATGTACGGGCGGTAGTCCCGATTTTGTATGGTCAATAGTCCCAATTTTGTTCTTTTAGCACATTTTGATCTTTTTGTGGCATGATTAAGCCTTTTACACAAACCTATATCTAGGATATTTACTTATAATGATTTGTACTTTACATTATTTACATGTTTTCAACGATGATGATAATTTTTATGTATGATCTAGATGCTAATTTAACACGTAGTTAGCTAATGAATCAACCACTGTGTTTAATTTCCTTGGTATGTGTTGATATGAAATATAATCAAACAATATTTGAAGAAGGCGTATTCTTCGATACAAATGAAGTAAAGTGGGGTCATAGATGGTGTAAATGCGATTTAGCTGAGACACCATGAGTTGGGAATCCAGGTGGACTATGAGATGATTGATATCAAGAGAGGATGGTTCAATGAGAATCCCAATTATTGCATGATATTCTGCAATGTTGTTAGTTGTTGAACCTAAGCAGATTCCTCCTGAGGTGATTAACTCATCAGTAGGGGAATAGATCACCCATGTTGCAGAAGCAAGATTCTGGGTGTGTCGACTAGCTCCGTCTGTGAATCTAGAATACACCGACATTTGCGCATGAAATCACAAATCGAGATAAATAGTCACGGATGAGATAAGACCCTAACACACAAAAATAAATCAAAATCACGCAAATAAATACACTATGTATAGAGTGCATATGTAGGATATCCATACCCATAAAATCTCTTCAAGTAGAGCCCATTGCGGGGCTCTCCTAAAGGAATCCATTACATTCAACCAGCTCGTAGGCCCCTTTCTCCAGAACACGTTTCACAATATAGGGACCATACCACATAGACTCAAGCTTACCTTTCCCTAGTTTGTCATGCATCTGGTCATAGTTCACAACTAGGCCACCTTCATTAAAGGTACGAGGCTGAACATATTTATCATATTGGGACTTGATATGATTTTTATGAGATTCGTTAGCGAGCGCGACGTTGCGACGAGTTTCATTAAGCTTAGTCAAGTGAAAATATCGTTCCTCCTTTGTAGTGTTGTTTGGAAATATTTCTATGACTAGTTTAAGGGATGGAATTTCACATTCAATTGAAAGTATTGCTTCCAAACCATAGATTAGTTGAAAGGGTGTGAACCCAATTGAGTTTTTAACGGAAGTCCTATAGGCCCATAGAGTCGAAAAGAGATCCAAGTACCAATTTGAATTCTGAGTTCCCACCATGCATTGGATATTTTTTTTCAAGACTTTGTTAATTGCATCTACTTTCCCATTGGCCTGGGGGTAATAAGGAGATGATTTTTCATGACAAAAACCCAATTTGGTGCTTAGCTCAGCCACCATATGATTCCTAAAATGGGAACCATTGTCAGTTACGGTGTCTTGAGGGACTCTGAACCTACCAATGATGTGATTGAACACGAAGAGTGCTGCCATTTTTCCATATTCAGCATACGTAGGCATAGCCTTATCCCACTTAGTAAAATAGTCAACTGCTACGATGACATAACTATGACCCTCGACTGAGGTAGGATTACAATGCATGAAATCGATGCCCCATTTTGGAAAGGGCCTACAACAATCACATGATGTAGTGGAGCTGGATGGGAGCGCTTCTTTGAGTGAAAGAATTGGCATGGTGGACACTTCTTGACCACTTCAATGCAATATTTGAAGATAGATGGCCAGAAGTATGCAACACGCAGAATCTTTTGGGATGTAGCCATCCCAGAAAGGTGACCACCACAAGCTCCAAAGTGATAGTCATTAAGGACACATTCGGCTTCATATAAAGTCAAGCATCGACATAATATGGAATCGATACCATGCCGATACAAAGTATCACCAATGATCAGGTAATATTTGGCATGGTGTCGGATGTGACGATGCTCATCGCTATAGATATTGGACCGAAACTGTTGGGTTTGGAGATACAAAATAACATCTCCATACCAGGGATTAGACGTGCCAATGAGGAACAATGTCTCATCAAGAAGAGAGTTAATGGGATCAGATTATTCACTAACATGGGGAAGAGCACATCTTAGCTTGGTAAAGACCAATGATTTATTATATTTTTCCTTTTCAAATTCCAAATCAAAATATTGGAGGATGACAATCCAACGGGCGTATTTTCCTCCAAGCACTTGGCATGTGAGGATATAATACATGGGATTGGAATTGGCGATGATGGTTGTCTTGCGAAGCAATATGTAATGTTAGAATCTCCGGACAAAAAAAATGGTTTCTAGAGCCAGTTTCTCCACATGTGAATAATGCATTTCAGAATCAACAAGACTCTTACTAAGATAATATATCACACGTTTGTTACCACTATTGTTTTCCTGTACTAACACCACACCAATGGTGGAGGTGGAGGCTGCGAGATATAAAATATAATCCCATGTGTATTTGGGGGTTGTAACACAGGAGCATTAGTCAAGGCCTTTTTCAAATTGTCAAAATATTATTGAGCTTCATCATACCAAACAAATGGGACGTTCTTCTTAAACAGTTTCATGTAGCCCCGAGTAATCGCAACAAAATTGAAAACAAAGTGGCGTAAAACGTTTGTGTGCCCTTGCAAACTTTGGAGTTATGGAATATCAGTGGGTGAAGGTAAGGATAAAATGGCTTCCACCTTCAAAGGGTTGATTCAAATACCATCCTTGGAGACTATGAAATCCAATAATCTTCCGGCTTCAACACAAAACATGCACTTGTGTGGATTCAAGTGGGTCTTATAATGGCGACTCCATAGAAAAATGGATCTAATATGGTTAGGGTGATCTTCTCGCTAAATGTAATGAGTAGGTAAGTAATCCAAATAAGTATCCACAACATGCTTGATATCGTGAAAAGCGTAAGACATGGCCCGTTGAAATGTAGCCCCAACATTATTTAGGCCAAAAGGTAACTTTTGATATGTAAAAGTTCCCCATGGGAAGATAAAAGTCGTTTTATGTTGGTTGGCCGAGAATATCTCTATCTGATTATAACCAAAAAAATCATCCACAAAGGAAAAGATGACACTTCCAACACAATTACTGATGACTTGGTAAATAAAAGGGGTAGGATAGTTGTCCTTAGTAAAAGCTTTATTTATATCCCTACAATCAACACAAACCCTAATAGTGCCCTGTTTCTTAGCAACAGGGACAATATTGGACACCTAGTATGTTAATGGGATAGGATAAATGAAACCAACTTTGAGAAGCTTTTCCACTTCTACCTTTATGGCTGCAGTTTTCCTAGGGTGGACGGGTCAAAGTTTCTACCAAACAGGTCATGCGCCGAGATAGGTTTTGATTTCATGGACTACTATAGTGGGGTCAATGCCCGAAATTTATTCATAACTCCAAGCGAATATGTCACAGAACTCCTTAAGCAAGGCTGCATAAAATTCGATCTCTATCGGTGTACACGTTTTGCTTATGTGGATGTGTTCCACAATTCCAGGTTTCACTGATATGTCAAAGGGGACTGTTTCCGTAATGTTACCTAAATTTCCCTCCAAGAGTACATTATGAGTGAGGATGGGAGATTGAGGATTTAGGACAATACCAGATGAAACGAGGGATGTGATATCAGTTTCCACCATTTGGAGATCAGGTAGGAAAGAGGACCCATGATTGTGCTAAGAAAATCTCCCTATGGATAGGTAGATATCTGCTCGGGATTAGAAAAGGCCTTTAATTTCCTACCCAAGACAGTAAGTAAACAAATAGACACTAAAATAATCCTAGATCTATCAAATACACAAACTTGCAAACTATGGAAAAAAAAGCAGGTAGATGGTGTACCTTGATTTGATGGTTTCCCTTGATATCTCTCTATTACTTCAGATCCAGCTTTTGATCATGAGATTGTGGACCTGTTTACAAAAGGAAGACAACACCTTCTCCAAAGCAATATGCATATAAACATAGATCTAACAATGAAATTAGAGATAATTTAATGCCTTCATCATAAAAACATGAGAATGGGAGGAATAGGCTAAGTTATATTAATGGAAATTCATGAAGAAATGTACGTCAAAGTGGATTATACCTAATATTGTTGTAGCATGATCATCCTCCAAGCTCTCCTTCTCTACCTTTCCAAGATTCTTAATATCATAGATTTTATGCCTCCAAAATCCACCCCTTAGCTCATGGATGTCCTTTTTCTTATAGGATTTGGAGGACCAACCACTAAGAGGATATTATGGATCTGAGTGAGGAAGATGAGGATCAAGGATATGAACCATGCCAAGGAGGGAATGTGAGATGGGATTCGAAGGGGGGCCTCATCCCATGAAAATATCCTCAATATCCAAGATCCAAAATATAAGGAAGATAGTTATCCAAGGATTTCCATGCCCTTTCAAATGAGGGAATGTGAGATGGGATTCGAAGGGGGGCCTCATCCCATGAAAATATCCTCAAGATCCAAGATCCAAAATATAAGGAAGATAGTTATCCAAGGATTTCCGTGCCCTTTCAAATGAGGAAAGTGCGAAAATGTTGTAATTTTTGAGCCCCCATAGGCATGCATAGCGCAAAAATGTTGGAATTTTCGCGTCTTGCACCACTAGTAGGGCGCTAAAATATCTCTAGGAGTTTGAAAAGTGAGTTTGGTGAAGTGGCATTCGACCCCTAAGTTGTTGGAGTTCCTTCCAAGTATGACTAGGGAGGGGACCAACATGATGACAAAGGGTCCTAACACCCCTAGGAGATGTAAACATCATGTTTCTCAAGGTGATATGACATGAAGAATCTTCGTGGTACATAGTGTGACAATTTGAGGTATAACAATGATGGTGATATTCCCATGGAGTATCATCAATGCTCATAATTTCCATTTTTTACTCGTCCGAAGGAAAAGTCTGTAGGAGATAATAAGAAGATGACAAGGATGAATCTAGCCAAGACGGTGGGGGATCAGGGTTTGATGCCATAGGATGGTGGTCATCAGAGTTGATACAGTCTGAAGCAGACTGAATCAAGTGATATGTTGCCTCATTTAAGTTAAGGGGCATGCAGTCTCCAAGGGTTTCACATTTAGAGGGAATCGGGACTACCCAAGAGTCGTGAGATTCATGGGATCGTAGTACACTAGAAGAGATCATATTGATAGTAGAAGCTGGGGGTGGTAGATCCAGGAAGAATCCGATAATGGAAGATTCTTTCAACAGTCCAAAATCAACGTCTTCATAATGATGTTGAGATTGTGTCAACAATGAGACATTGTTAGTGTTGTTGGAATGAATATCCGGGGTGCAAACGTCAAGTTGGTCGATGGTGAAAATATTTCCTTGATGAGGAATCTACACCGGGCGAAAGACTGAAGATGCTACTGCAGTCATAACATAAAACCAATTTAGACCAAGTAGGATATTATAATCTAATGGAGCATCAATTATTTCCACATGGATGGAGACATTCTCCCCCCTAGTTTTACAACTAATGATGGCATGAGTCCGTATGGTTGGAAACCACGTTCGTCGAAGGATTTCAAAGTAGTGGGATATTGAGTTACTTCAGGAGAGCCAATATCCCTCTAGTAGGACAAGGACATAATGGAATTGGAGGCACCTTCGTCCAAAACGGTACGATGGATGTTATTCCCACAGATCTTTGTGTGGATCTAGAAAGCTAATTGATGGGAAAGCCTCGGTTTGAAATATTCCAAATTAAAAATTATAGTGTTGGAAGTTTCGGGTTCCACAGCTCCAAGTGCTGAGAACAGGATTCAACCCTGAATGGGACAACGCTGTAGAACTTTGAGAGTTGACATGGAGTAGGGTGCTTGAGCTAAGTCCTCAACAATATTCTAATTTTGAGCAGTTCGCGAACTCAGATTGGATGTTGCTTTTCAAATGGTGGCCTTTGGTGGGTGCAACACAGTGTTAGGAATATGCCTTTCATTATGAAGAGAGCCAGAGGGTGGAGGGGTGGGGGAAGAATCTTCCAAACGATCTTTATCCTTAGATCTCTTGTTTTTGTTCGAATTTGGAATGGATTTGTAAGTCTTTGTCCTGGTGGAAAGATGGATAGTCTTATTACTCATCATGAGGATATCTCGGGTAGCATATGAATCAGGTTGATTGGAGTCGTTTGTAGTTCCCCCTTGTGGAGGAGTGTGTGCAATCATTTGTTGTTGTTGAGATGGGAAAGGGTCAGTTAACACTGTCGGGTGGGAAGAACCTTTTACGAATTTATTGACTTCCTCACGGTAAGGACATTCTTTTGTATAATGGTTCTCCTGACAGATCAGGAAAGGAAACTTAGCTTTCCTCTCGGGTTTATTGTCAGCATGGGTTTCTTGGGGTTTTGGATTCTCTTGCTGGGTGGAATATTTCTTGAATTTTCCTCGATTGTTCTCCTTCTTTCCTCCGGATTGTTGTGATGAGGATTGAACTGCATTCACCTCGAAGGCTTGAGCAGGGTAAGCGTTGTTTTTGGTGGTGGAAGCAACCTGATTCTGTGATGGAGTGGAGGTAGAATGAATTGATTTTCCACTCATCTTTGGGGCAGGTTGGGTCTTTACAAAACCAATTATTCCATCAGCAAGTGGTTCGGTGGTGGGCCTGGAAGGATCATTGGTAGGGCCTAGAGCATTGGGGATCAAGTCATATAATGTTCCAGACTGAGAAGAGACTAAGTCCAGATATTGTGTGCGACTGATTGCTTTCCCTTCGGTGACATTGACTACCATGGAAGCATCTCTCGTGATAGGTGGTAGCAGTGATTTGGTGAACCAATAAGAAAGAAATTGATCGAGGATGGGGGCCTTTATTAATATTCGACGCCTCCTTCACTCATGTATATGATCAGATATGTGAGTGGAATTGGATTGTCATAGTGAAGTCAATAGGTCCGTACCAGTTTTGTACCTGATCGGTAATTGAAAATGTCTAAGGAACTGCATAACGAGAGAGTTGAAGTCTCGGAAGGAGCATTGTGGTAACTCGATATACCATTTTGGCTATCATCCTGGTGAGTGTTCATTGGAATATACGTAGGCGTATGGAATAATCCATCAATGAGTTATAAGAACACCAAAGATGGAATTTCATAACATTATTCTTTGGGTATTCCCCAAGTTTTCCGTCAAATTTCAGGATATCAAACGGTAGTTTGGGAGGGATGGGTGGCCAATGAGGTTCATGCCAAATGATATCAATGATTAATCTTGACAAGTCTGGAAAGTCCAATTTTTCCAGGAAGGGAAGTTGCCTATTCAGTTGCGGGTAAGAATAATATTGATGGGGTACTGGAATGCTTGTGGGGCCTGACACTAAAGGTTGTTGTACATTATACCCATACATGTTACCAACATGGTATTGATGGAAGCTTTTTATATTGGGGACCATCATGTTAACCATTTGTTGACTAGGATTCATCGGATTGTCGATTTAGAATCACAAAGTTAACCGATTGTTGAAAGTTCTGCATCATAGGGTTAATAGGTGGAAGTGTAGGACAAGGTGGGACTCACCGAATTCCTGTGTTAGGCAGAGGAATTGGATGAGGTGGAGTCCATGGATTGTTTACAACTCCATGATTAAGGGGCAGAACAACTCCTTCTTGAGAAGGGGGCGTTGGGGGAGGTGGAACCCATTGATTATTTGCAACGCCTTGATTACTAGGTGGCTCGGAGGGGGTGGGATCCATTTATTATTACCCATACTAGGGTAAGTTAAACCAAGATGTAATTTAGGATTGGGGATATAAGAACTTTGAAATTGGTTTGTTTTCCCCCCGACAAGATTTTGGTTTCCTACCATGGGTTTCCCTCTAGCAGGTGGTTGTTGTTGTTATGCCAATGAGGCAAAAGGTTTTATTGGTGGAGGTTGATGACTGTCCGTGCTAGGTACAAAAATAAAAGGTTTTAATTTGTATATGGTGCAGATCGTCGCTGAAGTTTGACCTCTAGTTATAAGGGGCATTCCAACATAAGAGGTTTGAGAACTCCCAACTGGAGCGTTCAAAGGGGTAACTGCGTAAGTGTTTTCGACTTGTTAAGGTGAATGTGCACCAAATACGGTGAATATGGGTAATGAAGGGACATTGGGATTAGTACTTTGGTTAGAAATAGTCCCTAAAGAACGACCAAGAATTTCACTTGCTAATATAAGTGGGAAAGTTCTAGGGAGAGGTTTTGGCGTGAATTGCATAGACACTGGAAAGGTGCAAAAATACTCAAGGGATTGGCCCAAAGTAGTGTTCCATAATGATGACGGTGGATGAAAAATATCCATAGTTGTTGGGTCGTTAGGAAAGGGTTGGGTAGACACCCAATATGTGGTCCCGGAACGGCCTATGAAAGACATGGCATAAGTGGGATCACAGGGAGCGGATTGGGGAATTATTACACCAGAAGGGTCTACCACTTAAAATGTGGAAGACAATGAAATTCCTAAGTTCAGGGGCCCCAACCTTTGTGCTGCTTCACACCTAAATGTGTCCGTTGTGGCATGTTCCCGAGATAAAGCAGTGATTTCTGCGTGTATGGATGCCATAATTTCTTGACCCGTGGGAAGTTCAAAGGTTGGAATTCCTACTGTTCTTCTACTAGATGATTCAGATTGGAAGTTGGTTACAACAGGGGAAGAAGGTGTCACAGTTGGTGCTACTAACTGGACTAATGGTTGGTTAAAATTCCCAGCTAATTGAATGGTTGTAGAAGGAAAGGGATATGGTTCTTCAACGAATTCAATATACCTTAGATAAGTCATCTTGTGATGGCATTTCTGGTATTACACTACTTTTCGATGCGACACTAACTTCAGGAGTGATACTAACTTCTGGAGTGACACTAACGTCTGGTACAATGTCGACCTATGGTACTACACTAACTTGTGGTATTGTAGTGTCTTGGGCCATAGCAGTAACGTGTGGTGTTGCAATAGATTTTCCTGAGACAAACTCCTAACTATTATTTATTCCCATAGGAGGATCTTGGGTACGTGGAGGTGGTCATTGACTGGTCCTAGGGGTGGACAGTTCAGAACTCAATACTTGTTGTCTTCGGGGTTTTCGTGGATCCGCCATGGAACAAAACTAAGTGATGTGGTCTAAGTCTCAGGAAAAGACCTCAAAAAACCCTAAAGCAATTGAGCGTGCAAAAGGGGAGCTAGAAGAAAAAGATGCACACAGGCCAAAAAGAAAGCTCAAAAACTTCACTGCAACCGATGTCACAACGAGCGATCTACAAAAAAGTGGCCATAAATCCAACAAGCAACACAACCTATAAAATAAAAATACCTCCTACAAGGTAAAGGAGAAAGTAGTCATCGAGCTAAGAGCTGGAGACCTCAACAAATCATATCCCCCACAAGGTGATGAAATCCAAGTCGGACAATACGAAATGAGAGACAAATATAGGCCAAGGGATATCCCTCTACCGAAATGGATCCTGGGTAAAAGAGCCCTATAATATTGGCCACTAAGCTACCTCGTCCATGACACGTCTAGGAAGGTTTACCAAATCTTCATCCTTTTATCCCCTGCACAACCGGTATGGAGGCCGAAAAATATAAGGAAGAAAATGGATTGATGTCCTTAGGTACTAAATGGAGTGCAACATTCCACAAAGTCTGTCTGGAACCAGTCCTTGTTGCTTACCCCCATGGAACAAGAGGCCCTCCCAATGAATTGGATTATAACCGTGTTAATAAATACAAGAGGATTTTTATCTCCCTAGAGGACAACTTCTATGTTTCAAATGTAAAGTGACAAGGGTGATTTGTTTGGATTCCTATCCTCAATGTCCTACCTAACTAACATATTGTTTTGATATCCTAAAGTGAGGTTAATGTATGTTGATTTAAGGTAGTTAATTTTAGAGGCTGTTGTTACTCAATCGAGAGGTGGAAAGTGCAACTTATGGTGTGTGGACTTGACCTAAAACCATGCAAAGTGGATGAGTATGCAAGTCTTCTTTTTTTCGATGAAATTCTAGATATATAAAAGGAGATTTATTTTCTTTTTCCCAAAGTATGAACAAAATAATGCAATCCAATTGAAAGATGAATAATCAAATTTTATTCTTTTTCAATGAGATGCCAACACCAAACAAATCCATTTTTTTTCCAAAAACAACACTAAAATCAAATTTTTTTGTCTTTCCATTTTTTAAATGAGTAAAAGATGACGAATTAAATGAAGCAAAATTCTCTAAAATGCAAAGATCTTTGATTTCAAGCAAAGAAGA
Organism: Larix kaempferi; assembly: GCA_027924585.1. Taxonomy (NCBI): domain Eukaryota; kingdom Viridiplantae; phylum Streptophyta; class Pinopsida; order Pinales; family Pinaceae; genus Larix; species Larix kaempferi. Next base: position 5,592,723 of record BSBM01000071.1, read on the forward strand.
AAAGGAGTTAAAAATACTTTGAAAATTTTCCAAGCAATTTCAAAACTCAACAAAGCATAGACTCTTCACAAACAATGCAACGATTCTTTTGAATATAGAAGACTAAGCCTTGATTTCCAATAATCCTTCAAGTATGTAGTAAATGTGAAAGGATTTCCTCCGTTTCAAATAGGATGCAATAAAATAAGCATTTTTGCAATAATCAAATCAAGAATCCATGTAAAGGATTGAGGCATTTTTTGTCATTTTTCACTCAAAAATTCCAAAACCAAATGAGTGTAAAATCAATCAAACCAAACAACCTTTTAGACCTTCAAACTGGGAGTAAAGGAGATGAAAATCTGTCAAACCAAACTTAGATGTTTGAGAAGGTGATGGAATGGTAGGGGAGTCTACAACAGTCCCTCAATTGACAACACACTTCCAAAGATTACAAATTGAATCCAAAGTCTAAATGAAGGTAAAAGAGGATCAATATGCAGAAATCAAATCAATCACACATAGCTTATCAATATCAGATGGAAGAAACGAAACAAAAGCAAAAGTCAAACCCTAATCAAGCAAAATCAGACAATTTTGGCAATCTACAAGAAATTTTCGCTCCATGGTAGGCTATGACATCACGAAAATTAGGAATTTTTGTGCTCTAGACTATTGCAGGGGCGCAAAATTTAGGAAATGTTTCATGTTGGAATGAACTGGGGGGGCACAAAAATTCCTGTAAGGAGGATAAGGGAGAAGGTATGAGACCAGATTTGACTGTGTACAGGGTCTGAGACTTAGAGAGCCTATCAGTGAAGCCCAGACTGAAAATACAAGTCAAGAACAAGTAGTCCGAAGAGGAAAAATACCCAAATATCAAAGATTCGAAGGCTTAAACAAACAAGGGAAATTCCACAGTATGGTTGCCAATTTCAGTAATAATATTTTCTACCTACAGATAAGAGGAAAATCTCATGGATATTAAAATAGCTCCCTTAAACCAACCCAAGACATAATTAAAACAAGTGGAGTTATATTATCCAAGATTTAAAGCACTCATGTGAGCATTCATAACAAGAAAAAGGATAAAGGTATATGTCTTACCTCGATCCAAACGATTATATTTGATTCTATTTGTTGATCCGGTCCTTCGCTTGATGATCCAAATAAGAGAACCCATGGACAAAGAAGAGGAAAAAATATACTTTCCTACACAAATTTGTTAGGCTAAACCTCTCTACTTAAACAAGCACAAATTGAAATATTTCAACATAAAACACACAATTTGGGAGAATATGCCAAGTTCTTTATTAGAAAGCCAAAGAGGAAGTAATATAATACAACATTATACCTGACAACATTCCGGCAACATCTCCTCTTATGCCTTTCAACAAGACACCCTTGAGAACCTTGAGAAGATAAGGAATTCTTCACAAGTAGATCTGCAACTATAGTTCAGAATTAGTCTCTATGCGTCTAATCTCAAAAACCAAAGAGAAATGGCCTTGATATAGGGTGAAGAAGTCCAACCAACATGGAGAAGAGTGTGGATCAAGAGAGGAAGATGTGGATCTAGGTAGGATAACTTGGATCTCATAAATCCCAACATTCTTTACAAGGAAAAACAAGATTAGATCTCGAAGGTATGCTGGGATTATTGAGATGAGGGATCCTAGATCCAAGGCATAACTAACTCACCAAAATAATCGCACCCCAGACATTGAGCAAGGCGTGAAATAATTGTAATTTTCGCGCCCCTGCAGTTGAGAAGAGTGCACAAATTTGGAATTTTCGTGCCTCCATGGTTCAACAGGGCACGGAAATTCTTCCATAGATGGCTAGAAGTGGTTAGGTGAAGTGGGGAATTCATGCTTCCCATGGTGGTAAAGCATGCATGACTGAAAATGGAAAAATGAGGTTTAACACTTGGTACATGGAAGGAGGGTAACCCGTTAGGGTCGATGGTGGTGGATTACACCTTGGATCCGTTGGAAGGCCAACTAATCTATTCCACCATTTCCAAAAGGGAAGAGTTTGTTGTCAAGGGGTACAAAGTCACTCAAAAGGGGAGTATAGAGGGTTTGAAGGAGGTAGATGGGACAACAAATCAGGTAGAGACAACTACAACTCAAAAATGGGGTCTCAAGCATGGGATAGGATTGCTAGGAAGAGGATTTATCATCAGGATAAAAGCATGCTCAAGTCAAGGGTGGATGTTATCTCCAATGTATGTATCTTTTGGGTAGATTAACTATTCATTTTGGATCTTGAGGCTTTGTTACGTTTAAGGATCTTGGAGGAAGGTTCAACTAGTGGAATCATTGTGTAGAGGTTGCAGGGATAATTTTTTCTTGTATTGGAGGGTGTGAATGATTATAAGGTGGGAGGCTGTTGGAATAGGAAGGGGGAAGAGTGGGGACCGAGGATGAAGGGAAATCATCTGGGTTGGGTTCGAATCCTATCAGTGAGAGGGTAGAGGGACCAACTATAAAGTGGGGTGGAATGGCGAAGTCTTCAAATAAATGCATCAAGAAAAGAGAGAGCGAGATCAAATTGGTGCTTGGGAAGGATGTAGAAATGCATGAGGTGGATTATCTATCTAAAATAATCCTTGGTGGGGAGATTCCTAGGGATAAGGATGGGGGAGGTGGTGCTAAGATCATGGATTAAGGGGTAGTGGGAGTCTCTTTTAGGTTATTTGCACAAATTTTATGTATTGGCAAGAGGTTGGTTGAGATTCACTATTAGAAAGGTAGATGATGTGAAAAATGTAAAAGGGGTTTGACAAAATTATTTTTAAAATAATAGAATCATTGTTTTGACCCAAGGAAGGAGAAAATGGAAATTTCCTTGATTTGGGTAAAACTATCAAGCATGTCAATGGACTTTTTTCCATTGGTAGTGTTCAAACAAATTGGAAATTCCTTCGGGATTTTCATGGAGGATGATATGAAATTTGAGAGTTCAAGCAATCTGACCATAGCCCTTATTCTTGTGGGATTGGACTTGAAGGAGGGTTTGGATTAAGAAATACAACTGCAGTAGGGTGAATTTGTTATCACTCATCCTATGGATTATTATGGGATCCTATTCAAATGTTCTAGGTGTCATATCTATTATCACATGGTTTGGATTGTTATCTAGGTTTTTACATCTCTCTTGAAGAAATCAGGAGAGTATTTTTGAAGAAAAATATTTAGGCATAAAGCTTGTGGAAGGAATGAATGATCTACATGATATGGTAGTCGATTTGGGATAGGTCTTTTCAGAAGAAGTAAAAAAAAGTAAACCTCCACTAGAGGACCTATTAGCAATGTCTATGGATCCATTGTAAGAGCATGATGGAACATGTGGTCACTAGAGGTAAACCCAATTGAGGTTATGGTAGCAACTGAATAATTATCCCTTAGTGCTCAAAATATTGATTGGTACACGAATCCAATGGAAAACAGACTATTTTGAAGGATATGGGAACTTGGAATGATCATATTGAAGGTATGTCCTTAAATTATTTAGCTCATATCAATGGGTTTTATCCTATTTTTAGAGGGTTTACACCTTCCATGGGTTCTCCTTTTAAGGGATCAAGGATATTTGGGGTGGAGGATGGGTACCCTAATTTTATATTGAAAGGTTTTGGGTTTACGGAGAGCTCCGTGAATAGTCATTTTGTAGGGTTGGGGTTTGGTGGAAATACTTTAGGGTTTAATTTGGGGGTAGATGAGCCTATTGGTGAAAATTATGGGTACTTTACTAGATCCAAAAAGGACAAATGCTATGGATTGGAGGGTTTATCCATTTCAGATCACAAGGTATTCAAAGGTGGTGGAATGGATAAGAAATCACACATAAGTATAATGAAGAGTTTTGATAAACTCGTGTGATAAAAACAATACCAAAAATAATCTAAAACAAACCAATTAACAATGGCTCATACACACATTACACAGAGATTTACCTTGAAAACCCAAAATCAAGAAAAACCATAATTTCTAAGAGTTTCTCAACTATTTATCTCACTGTATTATATTTTTTGTTTACAATGCAATATTATAGCATTCAAAAACCTAATCCATTAACCCATATTATATTACAACCCCAATTCCTTAGCTAGAATTAGTTTACAATGGGCCATAAATAACTCAAAACGTACAAAAAATGGACCCAAAAAAATTATTTCAGGGGTGCTACCATTGAACCCTCGGTAGGAGCCTTGATACCCACCCACACCCCCTACCTTGGGGGGATAATAAAGCCTCTTAAACCCCCATTGATTTGGTGTTATGAACTTCCACAAGGATGTAATGGGTGGGGTCATAACATATAGTAACCTACAAAGAGTACAACACTTGTCCAACATATAGTACACAAAAGAGACTTTCTTGACAACCATTTTGGGAAGCAGTTAACTATTCAAGGGGTTCTTAGAGAAATCCAAACCCCCTCTTCAATTTCATGCTGTAATGCATCTCATTGAACTCTAGGGGGTTGAGTATCCCTGGAAAAAAATTGTCCCTTAAAATTTTAGTGGAGGTGCATGGACTTGATATTATTTTTCTTCAAGAATCTATGAGGGACGGGTGTAAGATTGTGTTATATTTAAAGAAGCTTCTATGTGGGTGGGATTTTGTATATTTGGATGAAAAATTTAGATAAGGTGGGATTATTTCAGGATGGAGAACCAAGGAAATTAATTATGCTAGCTCCTGGGCCATTGAATCAGGTGTAGGCCTAAATTTTTTCTCCCTGGGCTTGGGCAAGGATATCTTAGCTCTCAATATTTATGGGTTGTATGTTGATTGAGTGCTCTTTTGGAAAATTTTCTCCAACATGAGTATTTTGGTTTAGTGTAATGTGATAATGGGGCGAGACCTAAATTTTACAATTAGAGTCTTTGAGATTAGTGGGATAATGCATATTTGGATCCCCTCTTTGATATTTTGGTTAGCAAGTTGGATAACAATGGGCTTATTGTTATAAACCCTATCAAGATGTGCCCTAATTGGAGAAATTAAAGAGTGGGTACTGAGAGCATAACAAAAAGTCTAGATAGGTTTTTGGTTTCATAAAGCTCGGTGGAGGATGATGTGAAAGTGAGGAAATGGGTTGGACTTAGTGGGGATTCAAGTCACCACCCTATTTTTCTATACCTCTTTGGTACATGGGAGAAAACCTGTAGCCCTTTTAATTTTAAATTCTCATGGTTGGAAAATGAAGACTATATTAGAATTTTTAAGAAGATACAGGATCCTTTTGATAGTAGTAGTAGGGTTTCTACAACAATGCAATTTGAAGGAAATTTAAGGTCACTAAAGAAGGTTAAAGTAAAGTGGGATTATGATAAGAGGGTTAATGATGATGAGACTCTGAGAGAAGTTAAGAGACTCTTAAATGATTTTTGCAAGGGGAATAAGGCTAGTTTCTTTGTGTTGGAGAACAAGAATAGAGCTAATGAATTAGATAGGAAGAAGAGTGACCTCGTGAATGAAAAAGGACTTATGTGGAGGATAAAGAGTAGAGAATTATGATTGGAAAAGGGGGATGAGAATACCAAGTTTTTTCATTACTTTGAAAATCACAAAAGGAGTGTGAATACTATTTGGAAGGTAAATAATCAAGATGGAGAGGAAGTGAGAAATTTAAATAAAGTTTCAGAACCTGGAGTGAATTATTTCAAGAATATATTCAAACAAGACGATAGAACCTCTATACTAGAGGTGGTTAGAATGGCCACTATTTTTCCCAGCTTTGTATTAAAAGAGGATCATAAAAATTTGGAGGCTGAGGTCACAAAAGAAGAGATTTAGGCCGTTCTTCAATCTTTTATGAAAGATTAGAGTCTTAGTCCCGATTGTTGGATTGTTGCATTCTTTATTGATTTATTTAATGTTTTGGGGGAAGATCTTTTGAGGGTAGTTGAGGAGTCTAGGCTAGGAGGAAAGTGGTTGGTTGCATTTAATTCTAACTTTATTTCCTTGATCCCTAAGAAGGATGAATCCAATTGGTATGAGGAATATAGACCTATTTCTTTCCACAACAATATATACAAGATTATATCAAAGCCAATAACTAGAAGGATAATATGGTGTTGTCTAATTGTATTTCTCATGAACAATTTGGGTTTTTGGTAGGAAGATAGATTCATGAGGAAATGGGGGTGGCCTAGGAGACATTGCATTCAATAAAAGTGAACAAGATGAAATATGTGGTGATTAAAGTGTATTTTTCAAAGGCTTTTGACATGGTTAGTTGGATTTATCTCAGGTTGCTGATGATACATGTGAGGTTCAAGCTACAAGTGGTTAATTGGTAGTGGCTTGTGTAACTTCTATTTATTTTGTTGTTTTGAATAATGGAACATCTTCAAGGTTCTTTAGACTAGGTAGAGGGATGAGGTAGGGTATCCCTCTATATCCTCTACTTTTCCTTTGAGTTGTTGAGGGAATCAATAGATCCCTAATGGAGGCTAAAATGAATGGCTACTTTAAAAGAATTAAATTGGGGAATACTTTGTAAATTTCACATCTTTTATTTGTTGATGAAAATTTCCCTTTTTGTGATGGATTAAAAGTACAAGAGATTATATATCAATAATGTCTGGATACATGGATGTAATTTAATGAGAGGACATCTATAGTAACTTTCATTGGAATATCTATGGAAGTAAGAAAATAGTTATCAAATATTTATCCCTATGTTCAAACTGAGCTAGAGGTTGACATAAAATATTTAGGGTTTCATAACAAGGAAAATGGCTACTCCAAGGAGGAGATGGTGGATAATAACAAAGGTGAAGAAGATATTGTTCCACTGGTGCACTAAGTGGATCTCCATAGGAGGAAGGTGTATCTTTATAAAACTAGTTATATAATCTATCCTTGTATTTTGGGTGATGCTATACTTTATACCCAAGGAATTTTGGTCAAGAAAATCAATTTAAAATTTATATGGGTTAAGGGGTTAGAAGGAAACGACTTTGCTTGGGTGGCATGTGAAAAAATGCTAATCCTATAGAGTTTGGAGGAGGGGGATCACGAATGGATGTATCTTTGATATGATTTTGGAAACAAAGAATGTTTGGAGGCTTATATTTGGTAGGGGTTTGTTGTGTGTAGTCACGATCCACTAATATATAGGTCCTCTATATGTGGAAGAATGGATACAATCCCCAATTAAATATTCAAGAAAATCTTCAATGGCGTTGAAAGTGATGGTTCTTTCTTTCTCTATGGTAGGGAGATATTTGTCTTGGAAGGTGGGTGATGGGTCATGAGTTAAGCTTGGAGAATATCCTTGGAGAGTGAGTCTTAATTATAAACTATCATGGTCTCTAGTAATTTCCTTAAGGACAAAAGGGCTTTACTTCTTAAGACAAGTGGTTGTGGAGGGACAATTAAATTTTGGGGGATAGGAATGGTTGAGTCAATTGATCTATAGGGATTTATGGGGAAGAATTGAACAAATTGAATGGTTATATTGATAGTATTAGGGTAAATCATATCAAAATTAATGAATAAAAATATGAGCTTTTAAGGTATAAAAATATGGTGGGTGGGAAGTATACCCCTAGGTTGGGATACTTAGCTATGCAATACGCAAAGGATGGGTATGAGTAGTGTTGGTGGTATTCACTTTATTTGGAAGTTTAAGTGCCCCATGAAAAATAAAATATTTATATGGCTTGTGCTAATAAACATAGTGCCCACATGGGATCTATTGTAGAAAAAGAGTTGGCAGGGGCCTAATAAGTGTTCTTGTGTAAGGAAAATTCGAAAACTGTAGATCATTTATTTGTTGATTGTGCATACTTAGTTACAATCTAAGAATAAATAGAAAGTATCATAGATATATGGGGCTTGTGGATTGAGCCCCTTGTCACTAAATATATTAAAGGTTGGTGTGAAAATTCAAATTTGAAGAAGTATAGAGCTCTTCCTCTTCTCCGTATCTAGGGAGTGTGGCTAGAAAGGAATGGTGAATTATTTGTCGGAATGTTAAAATAGCCTCAAATAATGGCTTCTCAAAGAATGATAATTTTAGAAATATTTACAAAAGCGTACATGCAAAGGTAAGATATTAGCAATTCCTAAGTTTATAGATAAATATGAGACATCGGATTATTTCGATGGGGCATCTCAAGGAGAGAACCTCATGAGAGGGGAATGGGATATTTTATTTTTCTAAGAATCTCACTTTATTAAGTTTAAAGCAGAGATTAATCCTAGTACCAATAAAAAAACATAATTGTTGGACCTCGAGTTGATTATGCCTTTGTCTACTAGTAGAAGACTATACTAGATCCGTATTATGGGAGTCTCATTGCTCATTATCAAATGGATGAATGGGTAGGCGTAGGTGCAAAATATTCTTCTTAGATCATTGTTTAGGGAGGTGATGCTTTTGAAGAAATATTTCATAGGAGTATATTTCTCTCACATCATTTCTGAAAGAAACGCAGAGGCATAAAGCTTATAAAAAATGGGACTACACTTGAAACATGGTAAATGGTGTCTATGGGAAACTGAAGATGGACTATGCACTAAAGTTGGTTCTATTTATTTTCTCTAGTCTAAATATCTTCGATGGACTGTGAGAAGTATTTTGGATGTTTTAAGAACCTTCAAATTATGGTGATTGTTTGAATGTTTGAATACTGGTCAAGATGAGCTTATAGGGAGTCATTGGACTATACTGTGGGCCATAAATAATATTTTGGATTTTTTGTAGTGATTTCTTTAGTAATGTTTGCATAATGTTTTAGAAGTTCATGTTTTTGTCCGATGCATATTGGTTAGGTTGATATTTTGGAAGTCTTTAAGGGTCCATATGATCTTATAGGGAGTCCTTGGATTGTACTGTGGGATGTACAAAATGTCTACATTTTATAATAATTTCTCTAACGATATCTACATAATGTTTTCAAAGTGTCTCTTTTGGTCTAAAGCTGGAAATTCTTGGAGCATTTTAAAGAATGAAATTTTGATCATAATGAATGAAATGGTTATTTTTATTTTTTCGCTATAGTCATTGTATCAAGACTAAAATTTTAAACATTTTTTAGTTGATTACTTAACTTTGAAATTTAAATTTAGAATATTTTTCAATTGATTAATGAATTACGAAGAAAAATCAAAGACAATTTATTAAGTCAAATGCAGATCTCAACTTTTGATTAATTTTATGTTATTTTATAATAAAAAACAAGGAGGACGTATCTTGATCTAACCAATGTCCAAAGGTAAATGCAAAGCTTAACTTTTGACCATTTTTTAAAGAAATTTTAAGAATAAAAAGGATGTATCTTGACTCAGCAATGAATGGTAACTTTGATATGATTTAGCGATTTGCCTCTTTCATTTTGGGATTTTGATGTGTAATAGTGCTTTACCTCATCTATATTGGTATTCTTTTTGTTTTTTGTTTAGAAATTAAAAAAATTCTACTAAGAATATATTTATGGAGAAAGAGTTAAGTGGACTGATTTTGAGATTGGGGTTGGAATTTGATCCAAGTGGATACAAGAGCCTATCCAAATCTACCACCGACTCAAAAAATATCCCACACCAATTTTACAATAGTTTCGTACATCATGAATTATCGATGCAATTTTTGGGAACTTCCCATGTGTTTTTTTGTGATTAACCCATCTTAACAATAAAATATTTCCTACTAAACATGTATATATTGGAATAAGCTTTGTAATGGTCCAATAAATTCATAAAATATAATTCATTGGATAAAGTTGTGTCCCTCAGAATTTAACATATCAACTAGGCTCGTTGGGGTCTACATTTTTTTTTCCATCACATCTCCTAGGATTAGTGTTTTAGATTATAAGGTTTTTGCCTCTTAAGGTTGTATATATTATGTTAAAAGGAAAATTTCATCTTATTATGATGGGATTTTATCAAATGCGCATAACTTAGATATCTCTTCTTTGAAAGAAGCTATCACCATTTAGTCAGTATTATTGCTTTGCATATTTCAATGTTTTCACTATTTTATTTCATTTATAGAGTTTGAGGTTTATCGTATCACTGTGTTCTTTGCAATACTTATGTGATAATTCACCTTTTATTACTATTTTGATTTCGTTCTTGATATAATCCATATTTGTGGTACCAAAGCAATCCACTATTCGTTGTTTTTCTGTGCATGTCTTCGACAAAGTTAGGTTACATGGAGTTGTGTTTGAGATATTTTTGTCTTTGTTAAATCCAAGTGTCTTGTGAGAGGGTTGGCATCTCATGAAAAAGTGAGGATTTTTTTCTTTCTTTTATCATTCTTTCCAAGGTTTAACTTTATAAATGAAAATGTAGAAGATAGAGGATGAAATAATTTACAAAGGAATCCCTCTTTTGATTCCCGTATGAGCCAATTATGGGAATATCCAATATAATTTTCTCCTTAATATATAGATGCACATAATGCATTATGAACATAACCTTCTCATTCCTTATTTTATCATTTTATATAAATAAGATGGATGTTAACGCTTAAATTTACCACACATGCGACATTTCAACTAAAATTACAGGAAGGCACCATCAACATACAACATGTATCTCATCGAAGAAAGCCTCATTAGATACATAAGAGTAATTGAGCCTTTGAATGATAAAGTCATTCATTATTGACAAACAATGTGAAAATTACTTCAAGTAACTGCGCGCACTGCTAGCACGACTCTCTACACAGTAGTCCACGCTGATTTGTGCAAATTTTCTGTCAAAAGTCACTTTGACTTGGTAGCGACGAGACCACCTACATTTCATGGCACATTCAAAGCTCATAACAATTAGCTTGAATCCAAAATTTGAATTGGAATCTTCACATGCTTGGGAGCATTCAACAACCCCCTTCATGTACTTGGAGAACCAATTCACATGCAAGGGTGTTCACTTTGGGATCTAGATGTTTCTTGACCTCTATTTGGCTAATTAAAGGAAGGCATGGAATGCATTATATAAGAGAATATTTAAGAGAAAAGTTATGCTGCATAAATTGTATTGAGAGATCAACTTTCAATCCATTTTTGGCCACTAGTTGTCATGCAAATCTCCCTTGCTTTCTTCTTCTAAGAAGCAAGAGTGTTCTCCATTGTTGTAAGTTTCACTAGTATAAAAATGGGTGATAAATGACCAGGTGACCAAAAATGTTGGTCACCAAGTGAAATAAATGACTAAACCACCAAAAACGTTGGTCATCATAGTGTTTTTAAGTGAAATATGACCAAATTTGAGCAATTTTAAGTGACCACAACTACAAATGACTAATTTAGTCACGGGATAAAAATATGATTAATTTAGTCATGAGATAAAAATATGACTAATTTAGTCATGGGATAAAAATATGACTAGACAATCTAAGTTAATAATTATATAATATGTCCATTGTTAAAATTTACTAAATTGTAAATATTTTATTACAATTTCGTAAAATTAAACACCGCAGATGGATTCGGAGACCCCCTTTTAAAGGGGTCTCCGAATCCATCTCCAACGTTAAAATTTACGAAATTTTAAAATTTTATTGTCAAAATTGTAATTATCCATTGTTCAAAAGGCGAGTTAGAGAGGTATAAATAACAATTATTATATCCTTTAACCAAGGTCATCCCAAGCGAATTTTCCGATGCATGATTTGTATCAAATATAATTCAAACAGACAAGTTCGCTCAAGTAGAAATGATAATATGAATGAATAGGTCGACCCAGGAAAAAATGATTTTTCCATGTGCCAAGATGAAGGGTTATAGTTGTGGGATATTTTTTCAAGCATTATCTAACATCCTGTATACTCGGGAAGAAGTTCATCCAAGGACCATTCTTGCACCTTTTGATATTGTTTCTCTCTAACTTCTCAATTCCTTTTTTTTAGCAATTTCCCTCTACTTCTATAAGATCTCCTTCATATATTGTTTTTATTGTTTATTTTTAATCAGTAATTACAATTTGTCTGAGGAGCACTATTAATTACTAGTATGAAAATGGGTATCCAAAGAAGAACCTATTAAATTTTGTCGCAATACCATTTATTATGTACTGTTGTATATTCCAGGGGGATGTTATTTTCATGTCCATACCTTGTTTCGCTATTTTCACTTCCATATGCCCCCTTCGGCACACTTGTCAAGTTTCATCTTATGTGTTGTCATGTGTCATATTGAGTGGTGACATGGATTTAGTCATTTCTCTCTATAAGCATCATCGTTTCATGATTGTTATACCATTGGGTTTAGATCATCATGCTGGTCATGTCCATGTTTCATTTGACGAAAACTGTCACCTTTGACCCTTTCAACAGTCTATTAAAGTTTCAACAATTGCATGTATTTTGAGTCATGATAGAAAAAAAATGTTAATTTCTCGTCCTTCATTAATTCACAAGCTCAAATGTCCCTCATTATTGTCACTTCGTCTAATATTAGAAAATTGAAAGTCCCCCCCTTGGCTATCTCCTTGCATTTGAAAGCGCCAATAACCCCTATTTCAAACAAAAAAATCTTCGCTCCTTTCGTAAAGAGCCTCTTTTCCTTTTCCCTTTCATTATTCCCTTTCCCTATTCCCTTTCCCAAAATTCTCTTTGTATATATTCCATTTATAACCTATCCCCATATAATATACCCCCTTTAGTCATTAATTATTGTAAAACTAAAACATGTGGATTCCAAGGTTTTACTAGTATTTTTAAAGCCATTTTTTTGGAGGGATTGACTAAACCTTGACAGTTTACGATTAAAAAAATCATCGCAGAACCTGAAGCAAGGGATTTTGACCTCTAAGTTCCCCTTTTAAAGATAATTGCTTCTCGGAAGTAATTTCATTACTCGCTTGTTTTTGTGCCATAAATAAAAAATAATTTCCTCCCTCTCATAAATACTTTTGTTCCTGTATCACCATCATTATTCGACAATAAAGTCCATTGTTCGGATTCAACTACTCACCCTCCTTCTCTCGAAATTAAAATCCACCAAGTTGTATTGTAAATCTCAAAATTGATGACCATATGATAATATTTAATAGTATTAACCCTGATCCAACTATGACATCAAGTTTTCTAACATAATCAACCAAATCCCTTTTATCAAGTTTTCTAACATAATCAACCAAATCTCTTGAGCCACTTATGCTAAAATATACAAGGTTTATTTTTCAAGTGGTTCTGACCCCAATGGATTTTCCCTTAAAATTTAACCTCCTTATCCATTTGACCCCCTACTAATGACAAGAGTTGACCAAATCTGTAAACCCTTGCAAGGATCCCTGAGAAATCTATCTTTTCTTCCTCGATCCTCCTTTTTTATTTACAATGGTCTTTTGACAAGCTCAAATGGACACTACATTACACCATAAATTACTACCTATTAGTTTTAAGAAGTCATCTGTACATAATTTGATAAATTAAACATAATTATTCATTTTCTTGACTCACTAGAGCCATTAGGGTCTCAAAGTTGTTGGTTGCACTAGAGATCCAACTTTTTCAATATTTTTTCTCCTTAACACTTTATAAATGTTAAAATAAAATATTGGATAGATGAATAAGGGCATATGTAATAACAATAATCTCTTGATGAAAATTCGCTTGGACTTTAGATCCGACATAATGAAATAGATTCGTTCAAATTGTAACCAAATCCCCATAAGGTCTTAGATGAGTGCCACTTTGGCCTTGCAAATAACATATGGATGATAAACCTTCTTTAGCAATATGTTTCCACCCTCACTTCAAAAGGTCTCTTGAGGATTTGTAGTATTCCTACTCATTTTCTCGTGTTATTGTGTTGAATTACCTTTTTGTTGTTTACAATGTTCCTCTCTTTTATTTGTGAACTCCCACTCTCTATGATCTCATGTACAGATCCTATCCTATACTAATCAATCGTTCTCCAATCCAACTTATTCTGATATACTTGCTTCCCTATTTTTTGAGACTAATTCCATTAACCCCCTATAAATATTAATATGAAATTAACATAAAATGTCTATCCTTTAAACCATGCTTCTTTATCAAATTAAAATACCAATATCATCCAAACAAAAATATCCAATATTTTTGTTGTGGAATACATGATTGAGGAAATAATATAATATCCCACATTAAAGGGGATTTGGCATAAATATATCACTAATTGTTTTCCACTAAACAAAGCAAACCCTAGGGTACATCATAGGCTAATTAAATTTATATATTTATATTCCCACTAGGAGGGAAAAAACATCTCTTTATCTTTTCTCCTTAATATGGGACATATTCTCACTTTTTAGAACTTTCACATCTTTCCTCCTAGTGCAAATATCACGAGAGTCAACATCTTTTGCGTGCTATTACATACTTTGAAACAAATTGTTGCTGCAGTTAATATTTTTTTCTTTATGCTCCTCACCTCTAGGGAAAATCCATGCCATGCATTCAATTTCATATAATCCCAAACTCCGTTCCATGCATTCAATTTCATCTATATCCCAGAAACTGAAATACCCTGGCACCGCTAATCCTTCTACATTCATACTAGTTTCAAATGGTCTCACATTCAAATCTCGATGAGCAAGGCGGAGCAGGTGTGCTTGTTGGGCCTGTCATTTTTGGAAGTATCATTTTTGAAGAAACAAGCTAGTTTGGATGAAGACAAGATTGAAATAGCTCAGCACGAGGATCAACTCCGACGAAGCGACCAAAAAATGAGGAAAATAGTCATGTTGACCGTGTCAAAGACCGCACATCGAGTTAATTAGTTAGAATTGGTCCACAATGTAATAATGAGTCAGTTAGGAAGCTAGTGGGTTAGTGGGAGCGAGGATAACTTAGTGCTCCATATAAATATGCTTGAGGAAGAAAATTTTGTGTTGTTGTTGTTGTTAGTGTTGCTGTTATGGTGATTATTCCGAAATAATATTGTTGTGCAATGTAATCATGGGGGCTTCACTCAATAAACCGCTATCATAGCACCTTCGTTCGTGTCATATGAAACAATACCCCTAATTTCACTAAATATTGGAAAATACCTTCCAAAATCATTTTTTTAACCCCCTCCCAATATGCCTTCTCAATTAAAAAAAAACCCCTATTTTCACTAGATATTGTATGTATCAATTTTTTCATTAACATTTTTTATACCCTTTTATATTTATACCTAGTATATTGATATGATACCCCTCTTATGACCCCACATGCATTCTACAATGCACCTTGCTTCTTTCGATTTATATTGTGGATGCAATTACGTCACCCATAATGCAATTACTCAACCACATATCATTATGATATGCAACATATAATGGTCTAATGAAGAGATAGGAGTTCACTTCTTGTATGTCACTAGAGCCAATGCACATAGTACAACATTTAGATTGCATGTTGCAGTTCCCCAATCGTTGACTAAGCCTATTGTGGGATAGGTATCCAAGCCCCCAAGGCCTGTAACAAGCTCTAGGAGGTTGACTAAACCTCCCAAGGCCTAAAATAAGAACGAGTGGTTGGCTATTCAAGCCCCCAAGGCCTATCGAGGGCCTATAACAGGCCCTGGAGGCTTAGAGCCTCCCAAGGCTATTGCTAACAACTGGTTGGCTGCTATCGGTAACAATTGGCTGTCAATGACCACTGTCTCTCAACTATGATCGACTGGAAACCCACTTCACCATGAAACGCCTGGCCTCAAGCATGCCTCAAGACGTGATTTACCTGCATACTGGTAAGCCCGAGCCTTGCCTCAACCCAATTTCTCATCCGGCCGTGATCCCACCATCTCCATTTGGCGGATATTTGTCAGCCCACCCATATAAAAAAGACCCCAAAGTATTTTTGTATTGTTACATGAAATAAAAAAAAAACCCTTTCCCCTTAATATATAAGCAATATAATTTTTAGGTTTTCATGAATATTTAATACTGCAATATGAATGAACATGGTATCATATTGACTTCTAGTGAAGCCCCTGTGAATGTAATAGAGATCTATGTTGTATATGTTGAACATAATCTTGGAGAAGCCGAGTTGCTGATCTGCAGGCTGTGTGTGCTGATCTATTGTATGTAATGAATAAATTTGCAAGTCCTACTTAAAGTGCTATAAGGCTACGACTCTAATAAAATACAAGCGTTTTCGTGGTTTTTCCCAGATGGGTTTTCCACGTAAAATATGGTGTCTTCATGTGTGATGATTGTGTGTGTTTGATTTATTATATCTGTTTCTTTCCTCTGTTAAATAATTGACTGAATGAATGGAATTAACCATATGAAGGATCAATGCAATATGTTCATTGGATTAAGGTTATGAGGCTCATCGCAGCTATGAATCTTTCAAAGATTTGGTTTGTCGATGTTCTGTATGTGGGATGAGATGATGAAGTGTATTGTTTAGTGAATAGTCCCCTTCTGTACTACAACAAGTTTGGTTCCTGCAGTCCCCATAGATAATTCAGGTGAGACTTCACCTGTTCTCTAGGTGTTTACGAAAGTGTTTAAATTCCTCCGGGCTGGTGTTTATGGATTGTGACATTTGTTGGTAAACATTAAGTGTTTAAACCTGGTCAAAGTACAAGTGATCCAACAAATGGTTCCATTTCCGGGACCGGGACTTTGAGGAGAAGGGGAATGTTGTGGAATCCAACAAATCCGAAGATAGAGGATTGGGTAGATCTACAATTGGAATAATTTGCAAGACAATATAATAGGCATCCTCACTTGGATAACGAAGGATGGTTAGATAAGTAAGTTTTTACCGATATTAATGAAATATTTTTCGTTGAGTTCCCAATAATATTGTCTGAATGGTTAGAAATGTTAATTGAACATTCGATGAAATTACCAAGAAGTGACCTTAGACATTGGACACCTAAGTTGATACAATGACTGAAGGGTGTTGACAACCAGATTTCTCATGCAGTGGACTTTGGGGTAGAGCATGTGTTGGAAGGGTATATTACCGAATTCCCTATTATCACTATGAAGTCCTATAGTGCAGCAGAACGTGAGTTCTTTGAAGGCTCACGTTGTAAGTACCTTAAGTCTTTGAACTTGTTGATTATAAATCTTCTTTGTGAAAAAGGAATAATGCAAATGGAGTCCGACGAGTAGAGCGATTATGCACGGTGGGAATGGGTATTGTATGGATGATGGTCTGAGTGAGTTCATGGGATGAGATGGGATGATTATAGGAGAATAATTTGAACTCGATTAAGAGTGTGGATTTATGCGACGTGGAAGATGGTTTCGTTCGAACAAGAGGAAGAGAATTGCGACAGAAAAGAGGAGTTGTAGTGCGACTGAGAGAAGAAGCTACAAAGCAGTACCACATATCGAAGAGGATTCTAGTGAAGAAGAGGATGACTACAGGCTCATTTCTGAGGAAGAATAAGGAAATGAAGGATCATTCTAGATCCAAGACTTCGACATACCTACGACCCCGCGTACATCTCTAGAGAGTGAGGTAAGACCTAATATTTATTCACATTTTATTCTATCTAGTCAAATTAGTGGTAGTAGTCCAAAGGGTATGTCACCGAGTGGGAAGGCTCCCAGTATTGGTCAAGTAGTAGTAAATCAATCAAAATCCCATAGGTCCAGAATGGTTGGGGATGACATGAAGTTGCCCATTTTTAATGGGAATGGATCAGAAGACCCATAACAACACTGGTTTTTGTGTAATGTTGTATGGATTGTGAAATAAGTTCAAGACGACAACATTAGGATGGATCAGTTGATCACTAACTGCAGAGGTTGTGCCTTAGACTAGTTCATGAAGTTTCCTGAAGTCACTGATAATAAGCCTCCGAAGACCTTGGATGAATTCAAAGAGGGATTGAAAAGAAAATTTAAGAAACCTAAATCTCAATCTCAATGTATTACGAAATTGAAGGAGATTAAACAAGTGCCGAATGAGTCCGTTTGGGACTTTGACCAACATTTTAAAACTTTTATGGCTCGTACTAGTTTTCCAATGAACGATTTACAACATAAGGAATGGTTTATTGCTGCATTGCTGCCTCATATCAGATTTCCACTTATGCAACAAAAGATACCGACATAGACGGAGGCCTTGGAATTGGCCATGAAGTTAGAATCATACCCTATTGATGAGATTGGTGCCAATATGGCTCAAATCCAATCATAGTTAAAAAACCTGTCTGTTCAGATACAAGATATCAAGAAGGGAAAATATAAGTGTGAAGATGTCTGGTGTACTAAATGAAAAGATGATGGACACTCTAAATATCAGTACAACATTTCAATATTATCTTAGTGTTGTTAATCTGAATCCTTTGAATCCTATTTCCTGGTGTCATATTTTTCAGACTAAAGGGCATCAACCAGAACATTTCTATTTTTTACAAAAAATGGTAAGTAATCCCCAGAGCTTATGGTGTAAGTTCTGTAGTTTTGTTGGTCATGATGAGAAGCAATGATACGCGTACCATTTTCTCACCGAATGGATTGCAGATACATTTATTATGAAGGGATAAGGCTCAGCTGAAATACCTGAGACACAATTCAATCAACCACAAGGTGGATTCAGAGGCCGCGGATGAGGAAGATTTGGTCGAGGAAGAGGAAAAATAATATGTTATAACTGTGGCACTACAGGATACTATGCAAGAGAATTCCCACACCTTGTGACCTCTTGCACGTACTGCAGAGCATTGGATCATACCATTGAATATTTTACATAGTTGATAGCAAAGTGGCAAGCCAAAAAAAATTACTATCAGAACTCAAATGTGTAGAAAATTTCAACTGAATCGTGACCGAGCCAACATATTATCGCTGTTTGTAACCAAGGGTGGTACCACAACGGGTGGAGATAAGAACAATAATACTAATACACGAGACTCGTGAGTCAGAACAATAACTCAGAAGCTTCCGCAGTTTGATGTCCAGAAAGAAAAATATGTATTTTTCGAAGGTCAGGATGAATTTTCGAAGGGTGCATTGGCATCCAGGATGCCAATGGTTCGTGAAGAAGGACTTGTGTATGACATGCCACCTTGCTTCAAAAATCCTGTACTTAAGAAAAACTATGGAAAGTAAGTTCCCTCAATACCTTTCTCAGAACTTTGATTAAATATGCAGATGCTTTAAGAGAACTGCAAAATTTATTTGAGGAGTCTGAGGGAGAAGTGCAATCCGAAAGGGTTGTTAATCATGTCCAAAGAATACATAAGGCTGGCCGCAAACTGCACCTCAACGCACAAATTTCTGATTATGCGATGGAAGTTTCTTTTTTGGATTTGGGTTCGGATGTAAACATCTTGACTAAACAAACATGGGAAAACATGGGTAAGCCAAAACTAGTATGGTAAAAAACGCTTATTAGCCCTGGATAAGACAAAAACGCTTATTATCCCTGGATGTCACCCTAAAAGAAACACCGACAAGAAGGTGGGATACACATAAGCCCTCAGTGTCTGGTTGGTCTCAGTGTCGAAGCTACTCAGAAATTCGGTTTAGGGAAGGGATCCCCTACATAGGAGAGAAATATAAAGGACTTACTAGTCATGTTGATCATCTGGATACTTGCAACACATTTTGGTAGAATATACCCAAACAAGAGTGGGTCCATATGTTCATCCATAATCTTAACACTTGCTCGACAAATTGGTATACGACGTCGTTGGAGCTACGACGAGGAACTGTAGATTGGGATTGTTTGGATTCCTGCTTTAAACACACATTTAATTATGAGGATGAAATTCCTACAATAGATGTAGCGTTGTAGATAATTAAAGCTAATATTTTTGAAGAAATCCCAGGACCTATATCTAACGTACCACAATGGACTGCAACAGTTGAGAAAATGATGGAATATTACAACATCAGTCGTAGACCATAAGATGATTTCCCGAGAGATATCCACATTCTAGAAAGTGAAGGAAGTCATGATTTGAAGGGACCAGACATCTTATCAGATAAGTTTCTACACCCATTGAAGATAAAAAAGGTAAATATTGGCTCCACCGAAAATCCAAAATTTACAAACATAGGTGACTACTGTCGGGATGATGAAATTGTAGGAAAAATTACTAACTTATTGCATGAGTACCAAGAGCTATTTCCTACTAAATTTTCAGAAATGAGAGGTATAGCTGGTGATTTAGGTGAAATGAAGATCCCTTTGAAACCAGGTGCTAAGGTTGTGAAGCATCGATCATACAGATTGAATCTACAATATAAGGAGAAAGTTAGAGCAGAGCTATGGATTCATCCTATGGTCATTCAAGATAAGAAGACTGGAGAGATCTGGATTTGTGTCGACTTGTGGAAACTGAATGACGCATGTCTCCATGATCCTTTTCCTACACCTTTTACAAACGAAGTGTTGGAAAATGTGGGAGGACAAGAAGCTTACTCGTTTACAGACGAATTCTATGGATATCATCAGGTTAAAATTGCAAAGGAGGATCGCCATAAAACCACTTTTGTGATAGAGTGGGGTTGCTTTTAGTAAATGATAATGCCTTTTGGCCTTAAGAATGCTCCTGCCATCTTTTCTAGGATAATTGTCGCTGCCTTTAAGGAGTTTATTCATAAGTTCCTATAATTTTATTTTGGTGATTGGACAGTCTATGGGTTATTGAAGAATCATATTGACAATTTAAGGCTAATGTTAGAATGGTGACGCCAATATCAAATATATTTGAATTTAAAGAAATGTATATTCTGTGACCCATTTGGTATACTGTTAGGACATGTTGTCTGTAAGAAAGGCATGCTAGTAGACCCTGCAAAGGTCACTATCATCGTTGATTTACCTCCACCCAATTCAATTCGATAATTGAGGACAAATCTAGGCCATATGGGATACTACATGAAGTTTATTAAAGGCTATGCCCAGATAACAACACCGATGGAAAAAATACTCAAGAAGGATGGAAAATTTCAATGGAATGAAGAATGTCAATAGAGTATCGATTACATTAAAAGAAAATATGGTTACAACCCCTATATTAGTATTCCCGGATTGGAAGAAATAGTTTCATGTACATGTGGATGCTTCATCTATCGCGTTAGGCATGGTACTTGCTCAACCAGGTGAGGGTTCTATCGACCACCCCATAGATTTTTCCAGTCAGAAACTATATACTACAGAGCGGAATTATCTATGGTCTATGTGTTACAAACATTTAATCATTATCTATTAGGAGGACATTTCAATATGTTTACTAGTCATTCCGCGTTAAAATATTTGGTTAATAAGCCAGTGTTGGGGAGGAATATCTGTCGTTGGTTGCTGTTATTTCAGGAATATGATCTTGAGATCATAGTTAATCCTGGGAGGTTGAATGCAGGTCCCAACCATTTGTTAATATTGGAAATAGGATAAGAACCAACTAGCTTGGAAGCCAATCTCCCGGATGCACAACTCTTCTCAGTAAGAATGTTTGTTGACTAATTTCAGGATATTGTGACATTTCTGTCTACTAGAATGCCACCAGAAGGTTACACGAATGCCCAGCATAAGTAGTTAGTCGTCCAGTCTGTGGATTATCAATTGATCACTAGACATTTGTATAAGCTAGGAACATATGAGGTATTGTGTGCCTGTGTTTTAGAGCACGAACGACGGTGGCAAGAGGCAACTATGTAGAGAAAGCCACATCGTAGAAGATATTAAGAGCATGGTTATGGCGGGAAACCCTTCACAAAGATGCTAAAAATTATTTCCAGAACTGCTGCAATGTGTGTCAGAGAATTATGAATCCTTCGAGAAGAGATGAAATTCCATTAGTACCTCAGGTTACATTACAGGCATTTGACAAGTGGGTTGTTGACTTTGTGGGACCTATCAATCCACCAGGATGAAGGAAGGGATCAAGGTATATTATCATTGCGACAGACTATCTTACACGGTATGCTGAAGCAATGCCAATGCGGGTGTAGCTAGGGTTTTACCCCTAGCTTGTGCCAATGAGCACCTACTAAGGAGAATGGACTCCTTAGTAGCAGTTCAGTATATTAAACTAATTAAGCTAAAACAACAATTAAATTACTTCTAAAATATTGCATGAAACATAAACATCAAATGAAAAGAATGACTTTTTCTATTAATGTTACCTTGAGTGTCAAGGTTTGATGAAGCCCTTTGCAGTGTCCAAGAGGATGCTCCAAGCTTCAAGATGCTCCTTTCTCCTTCTCCAATGTTGGGGATGGGCCAAAGGTGGCTCTCAAGGTGAAAATAGTTCAAAGGTGAACTAGGGTTTCGAGAGAGATTTTGGCAGAGTAAGGGTGCTTATGACTGTGGATGTGGAATAAGGGATCTCCATCACCTATTTATTGTTTTTTGGTGGTGGAGTGCTGACCCATGGTTTTGGAAAACACATGGTTTTGGGCAGCTGTATTGGGTTTTTTCCTCCTTTTCCTCATTATTTTATATTTTTTATTCCTTTTTTAGGGGTTTTTGCTATTTTTAGAGGAAAAAGGGGGTTTTTTTAGCCTTTTTGAGGCTATTTTGATGGTTTTGTGGCCTTTTGGAGGCATTTTAGGCCTTTTGGAGGCTTTTTAATGGGATTTTTTGTGATTTTAAGAGAAATATGGTAGGAAAATGGACAAATGAGCCATATAATGTGGTAGATGAGGTAGTGAACACTTTTTGGGTGTTAACAGATTGCCCCCTGATGTGCGAGGGCAGGAGCTCATCGTATGGCCGATGGACATCATAAGTCATGAATGGTTTTCCTGGGGAGTGGAGAGAAGAGAAGAAACAAACTGAAGCCCAGAACAACGATCCCGAATAACTGCAAGAACTAAAAGTACATAACCTCAATAATGGATGAGGAATCATCTGATCATATGGACGAGGCGGGCATTCCCATGCTCGTATCAGGATATGACATAACAATAACAATGGGGTCCAAAAAAAAGGGGACCTGAAATATACATGACCTCAAATACTGACTGAGGAATAATCTCAATATATGGATGAGGCGGGCATACCCATGCTCGTATCAAGATACATAAACAGAACTGTGGGGCCCGAAAAGGGGGACCTGTAAGATACATAGAGATCCACTGTGTACATCATAAGGGTCCAGAGGGGACACAAATCTGGGACATACTGCTAGGCTGACCATGTCTGTGCTGAAGAGCTGATACACTGGAACAATCAACAGTGCTACTGAATGTGGTACCAAAGGAACTAATGAGCTGCTGGATCAGAGTGACAAGGGGTACACTCGCAATGGTACACTGAACTGGGACTGATCTGGGACTGAAACTGGGTACTCAAGGAAGCATGTAACTGGATGGCTTCCGAATACAAACGCCAACGCAGCCCGGACATCCATGGGAACATATAACTGGTCGTTCCGAAGTGACTCACCAATGTGCTAGAGTCGGGGGAAATCCGGGGTCTTCGACTAAAAACTGATGGGATATAATCCTACGCGATCCTCAACGATGCGATCAAGGTGCTGAAGTCGAGCATGTGAGGAACAACCACTTGGAGAGGCAATGATGACTCCTCTCAGAATGGTCCGTAGGCACTTACCATAGATGGTGATAAGTCCAAGGCGTAGGGACCTCTGGGCCTATCCTCTGGAATAGAGGAGCTGTCGTCGACAGAGGGAGACCTGCAACTATCAAGGCCATGATGTTTCCTTGACAGGAGCGCGAGGTACAAGACCAAAATGGGATAGTGCTGAGGGCAGGACTGATAAACTGTGGGGGGACAACTGGGCAAGTAGAGTGGGTGGACTCAAACTTCCTTTGTTCAGAGTATGATAATGGGAATGATCTGGCAGCATATGAAACTGACTAAGGGGAAAGGGATCATAGCTGTATTGGATCTGGGAGGATAACTGGCTGAGGGAGACTCAATCTGGTGTAAAATGGCAGAAGACTGCTGAATACTCTGAACAAAGGCGACCTGATTGGGGGTGCTGCCGAGATGATCGATCATAGTGCCAGGAGGCACGGGAAGAGACTTCTTCATGGGTTAATGAACTAGAAGAAGTGTGTGTAAAATGGTACTGTCGTGTGGATTTTACGAGCCCAGGACAGTTCATGCTCGTGGTTGCTTTCAATTTTAAGGAGTCTGAAAGCGATAAGAAGACTCTGAAATGATGGAATGGTACTGTCGTGTGGATTTTACGAGCCCGGGACAGTTCATGCTCGTGGTTGCTTTCAATTTTAGAGAGTCTGAAAGCAAGTAAGAAGACTCCAGGGGTTGCTTTTTCGTAGATTTAGTCTCCAAGGCCCAAAGAAGCATAAAAGGATGCAATGAAGAACTCTTCTAGCCGGTGTGACTAGAGTATTCCTTTTTCGTAATTAGTCTACCAGGTCCGGAAAAGGGTTAAACTTATACCAGATAGACGCCCTTTCAGGTACTTTAACGAGCATGAAAGGAAGCAAGATTGCTCGGCGATCTTTTCATTCTTTTAGGAGTCAGAAAAGAGCTTAACGGAAACTCCCTAAGTGCCTTTTTCGTAAAGGACTTGTCCGGCCCGAAAAAGGGATAAAATTATACCGAACAAAAGGAATGGCCAGGCAAGGAGGAAGTGTTCAATCAAGGTTTAGTAATGATGACCAAGAACGAGGGTAGGTGGGAACACTGATGGACCTCCGTGCGGGGTAGATGAAATGGTGGCAAAATAACGAAACATTTGCAGTATGACAGGAGTGAATGGCTCATGTAAAAATGTGGAACAATCCGATGGCAGCCGATGTGGCACGCAAACCGAGGCAGCAAGGTGTTGGGACACAATGTTGAAATTGTACCAAGTGAGAGCGAGAAATGATCTCAAGCATCATCACGAGCTCGGAAAAATGAATCCGGTGATATAAAGGATGTCAAAAACGGGTAACAGCCGACGTGGCACGCAAACCGAGGCGACGGGGGCACTTTGAAAAATGCCCGGAAAAACTGAAGGTGAGAGCGAGAAATGATCTCAAGCATCATCACCAGCTCGGAAAAATGAATCCGATGATATAAAACATGTGAAAAACGGAGAACGGCCGATGTGGCACGCAAACCGAGGCGACGGGGGCACTTTGAAAAATGCCCAGAAAAACTGAAGGTGAGAGCGAGAAATGATCTCAAGCATCATCACCAGCTCGGAAAAATGAATCCGATGATATAAAACATGTGAAAAACGGAGAACGGCCGATGTGGCACGCGAACCGAGGCGACTAGTGGCGTCTGAAAAATGGGTAAAAAATGACAGGGTAAAAATAATGCAACGAGGTGACCATCATGATGGTCGCGTCGTGCTGGTTCCGATGGTGGAAACGGTTCGGAAAACGGACGCCGTATGGGGCCAGAATGACCAAAACAAGAAAAAGTCAACTGACTATAAATAGTGGTGGGTCCAACATGACATGTGTCATTTGTACTTGTTGACTTTGACTTGTGAGTTGAGTGGACCAGAGCTTAGGTGGCATTTCTGGACGATCCGTCTGGCTGTTTGCTGATCCGTGAGATACAGGTATTTCATTAAACTCATACCTGCATATTTTTTCGGGTTGGGGGTTGGGTAGTGGGTCCCAGGGTTGATTTGTACGGTCCACGTGGGGTGGACCGCGGGTTAGGGGGTCGAAACCGCGGTTGAAGACCGCGAGTTTCGGGCCGAACCACACGGTTGGAGACCGCGTGTTTCGGGCCGAACCACGCGGTTGGAGACCGCGTGATTCCTGGATGGAACCACGGTCGAGTGCCGCGAGTTCCAAAGAGGAACACGCGGTTCCCAACCGCGGGTTTTGGGATGACAGGCGCGGTTGGGAACCGCGGCTATATGCCTGACAGCCGCGGTCGGAAACCACGGCAGGAAGCCCGAAAGCCGCGGTTTTGGGCCGAGCTATTAGGGCTTCTGGGAGGGGGAAAAGTATTTTTCTTAAGTTGTCATGAGTCTGATGAGTTCACTTTGTGTGATTGGCAGGATGCCCCAGGTTCTCTGGAGAGAGCGGGAGATCCCTGATGAGACCATGGGTTTCATCCGAGAGAATCGCCATGTGCGATCTGTGCTGGGACTGTGCGGACTTTTGAAGTTCGCACAGATACCTATGATACGGACAGCAACATTGTTGCTGAACCGTCTGATCAGCTTCTGGGAGCCGGACATACAGGCATTCCGGGTACAGGGTGAGAGGGTAGACCTTACCCTCACTGATGTATACTTCCTGACGGGGTTGCCCTGTTTGGGAAGGGTAGCAGACACACAGCCACGGGTTGCCGCGGACGTCGACATGGAGGACATGTTGGAGAGGTACTGCGGTCAGGACGCGAGGGTGCATAGGAATGCACTCCTGGTGAGGGACCTACAGGAGCCGGCAGTGCAGGCCATGGCGGCGTGTGTGGTGCGGGTATTGGGTTCCCAGTCACCGGAGAAGGTGTCTGGGGGGCAGATGCAGATGGTAGAGCGCGTTCTGGATGGGGTTTACTACGCGTGGGGGCAGATGTTCCTGACCTGCGTTCAGCGACAGCTGACGGCAGCGAAGGAAGATGGCAAGGGCTTTTGCTTTGGGTCCTTCCTATGTGCCTTCTTTATGGAGAGGGTACCCACACCGCGACCACGAGTGCCGATTAGGGCAGGAGGGATGAGGGAGCCGAGGATGGTCCGTTGGGGTGAGATGATGCGCCGCCGTGGTGGTGGCGACGTGGGCAGGTACTTTACGCAGGAGTTGTACCTGCAGTGGCTCCAGATACCACTGACGCTGGATGACTTCCCGTATCGGGATATGGACTTCACAGGAGATCCGGAGGCGCCACGAGCACCAGGACAGGCATGGGGTCCCGACGGTACGTATGTGTTTTTATTGCATGTTATGTATGTCAAATGTTATGTATATGATAGTAGATGGATATACTGTGACTGACATGTGGTTGATCTTGCAGATGTGGGCCCGAGGCCACCTCCAGGACATGTGGCGCGACGGGGTATAGTGGCCGTGCCAGCTCTGCCTGGACGAGGAGAGGTGCGGCGCCGGGATCCAGAGGTGACCCTAGAGTCTGTACGGGAGCTACTAGATCGGTTATTGATAGGGGTGACCGACGAGGGATGGCGGGATGTCGATCCTGATGTGGTGCGGGATTGCATGGGGGCACCGCGAGAGTTCAGATCCATCGCGATCCGGGTGGCTATCTTGGTGGACCGGGTCCGGGCACAGGAGGCCGGAGGAGAGGAGGACTTGCCGGAGGAGGAGCGGGGGGAGGATTCAGAGGCGGCCGATGCAGGGAGTGATGCAGGCAGTGATGTAGGATATGACTCTCATTAGGGAGTGCGGGAGGCTCCCCCCGAGTTTTGTAGCTACGGCATGTATGTAGATGAGGCTTTAGGCATGTATAGCTATTTTTTGTATAGCTGGGTACAGGGGTACTCAGGACATGTACAGCACTGAGCATGTATATTGTTTGATATATATATATGCACGTGGATGCACCTTTCTGTATGATGTTGTTTTATTTGTACGCACGTGGATGCGCTTTATGTGTTATGATATGTTTACATTGCACGTGGATGCAAGTAGGTTAGGATGTTAGGCACATGGATGCCCCTTGTGTATTTGATGTGATGTGACATGATATATAGATGTTTAGGCACGTGGATGCCCCTATGGTTATGCATGTGGTTTATGTACATGGATGCAAATGTGGATGTGATGCAATCTTTTTGGGTTTTTTTTTTTTTTTATATATATATTTTTTATGAGATGTTATGGGATGATGATGCATGATGTTACATGGTGTGATTGATATGCCAGTCTAGGATGTTGTTGGCCATTTGGTCTGCGACACGATTTTGAGCTCTGGGGACATGTGTGAATGTGATGGATTCAAATTGTCGACTGAGTTGTTTTGTGCGCAGGAATTTTCTAAAAAGGAAGGGATCACGCACCTGGTAGCAGTTGTTGAGCTGGGAGACAAGTAGCTGGGAGTCAAGGAACACATGAAGGTGACTTATGCCCATTTGGAGGGCGGCAGTCAGGAGACCGGTCACAGCATCATACTCCGCCTGGTTATTGGTAGCAGCGCCTATACATATCCCGTCAAGGTGAATCATCTCGTTGGAAGGGGAGTACAAGACCCATGCTGCAGAAGCCAGGTTGGGAGACCAGCGGCTTGCGCCGTCAGCGAAGCCAGTGTAACGAGGTGGAAGATGGTCCATCTGTAATCATGCAGAAAGGATGGATGTAAGATGATGGTAAAAAAGTGAAAAACAAAAAGAGAGCAAACTGTACAATGCGGACCAAAATGGGGCCGCGAGTTATTCTATGGATAGAGATTCCGTAGGATGCAACCCATCATGGGGGTTGCGTAAAGGGAGGCCTTCAGAGTTGGTTTCGGTATGAACATGGAGTTCCTCTGGCCGTGTGTCTATGTGATGTTTGAGAATGGCGGGGTTAATCCCAGGCATTCCGTTAGAGGGCCAAGCAAAGACATCACGGAACTCTTGGAAGAGTTGTGTATAATCCTTAATCTCTCGCTCGCTGCAGGAGGTTCCTAAAGTGATGAGTTCAGGGGAATATCCTGGGAGCTTTGAGGGAGGAAGAGGGTGTTGTTTTTGACGAACGGGGGGTACATCAGGCCATGTGTCAATGTGGTGCTCTATAATTGCGGGGTCGAGACCAGGCATTTCGGTAGAGGACCAGGCAAAGACATCACGGAATTCTCTAAAAAGGTTTATGTAGTCCTCAATCTCTTGTTTACTGCAGAATGCTCCTAAAGTAATGAGTTCAGGGGCATGTCCTGGAGTAGCAATATCAACTTGGATGACAGGTGAGATGTTGGCCATGTTACCTTCCTCGAAGGCATCAAGAGCAGGAATAGGGTCCTTAAACCAGTCGACCTTGGTGGGGAGGAAGTCTTTGGATTCAACCGCGTATTGGGTAGCGGAGCTAGAGGAAGACGCTTCGGGGATGAAGTAGGAACGATGATGCATATCATCCCAGGGATAAACTGGGGTAGTAAGGGCCTCAAGAATCTCCTCATCGGTACAAAAAGTTTGCGTCGTCAAATCGGTTGACGAGGGGGTAGTGGTGGAAGAGATCATATAGATGGTATTAACCTCTCCGGAAGGTGAAGAGTCTGGGGGGTAGATCTCCTCAATGGTAGGTGGTGCCGTCTCAAGATCCAGATTGTTCATCTCATAGAGAGCCGCTCTGTAATCCGGGAGATCGGGACAATGATGTGAATAGTGCCCGTAAATACCGCAGATGGCGCAGGAGTGGTTGGTACGTAGGGACTTATCCTTAGGCTTAGGAGTGGGGTTTAGTTCGACAGTTGGGATGTTGGGGTCATCATCGAGCATTTGCATGTGCTTCTGCAATGCGGGTAACTGTGGGCATTGGTGGGTCGCATGGCCCAACTCGTCACACAGCGAGCATTTGGGAGGAGCACGAAACACTGGAGGGTTCTTGACTGTCTTTGGAGGTGGTACGGCAGTGTAAGGTTGGGGACCTCTGCCCCCAGTGGGTTTGGGAGTAGGAGGAGGTGTCGTGGAGGACGAAGGGGTAGAGATACCGGGAGGTGGCTGGGTGGTAGTAGCCATGGGTTGCACCGGCTGGAGGACGACATCAGGTGTCGGCGGGCGAACGGGAGGCGAAAGATACCATACAGGTAATCCCAAGGTTAACCCAGGGAGGCTAAGGGTAGCCATGACCGGGGTGCTTACTACTCCCGATGGAGGGAATAGGAAGGGGATGGTATGGATCGGTGTAACACCAATGTGGCTAGGTACCAATGGTGGTTTAGGCAACAAGGGTGGTTGAGCGTTAGGTGGTAGGTTGTCGTGGGACAAGGTACATAAATCAGACATTTCGGGCGTAGATGACGGCGGAGGAATGGATTGAAAGGTGGAGGTCATCGGCGCGTCTGAGTAGACTCCAGGCCCCGTAGAGGAAACAAACGAGGTGGTGGCAGGAGAAACAGGTTGTTCAACCATGGGGAGAACATTTTCCGGTGCCGCCGGAGCACTGGGATCATAGTAGGTGAGCTGGTCAATCTTAACCACGCGTCCTTCATGGGGGAACATCATGGTGCGAAAGACAGAAGAGGCAACCGCCCGCATGGCATACATGTAGCTGCGGCCAAGTAGAAGGTTGTAATCCAATTGGGCATTGATTACCTCTATGTCAATAAGGACTGTTTTACCACCTAACTGGACTGGAACGTTGGGTAGAAGGCCTTGGGGCTGGGGCCGAACGACCGTCGTAGGCACGTAACGCAGTGGTGGATTGCTGGAGAGGAGGGGATCCTAGCTTCTGCCATACAAATGTAGACATAACGCATGTGGAGGCACCCTCATCGATGATGCACCGATGGATAACAAGGTTCCTAACGGAGACAGTAACTTGGAATGCTAAGCTGGAAGGTAGGCGTGGTTCAGACTGGTCTAAATCAAATGCCATCAAATGCGAATCAGTTGGGTCAATCCCCCCAATGGCGGAAAGTAAAGTCTTGCGCTGGGAAGGGCAGTTCTTCAAGACTTCTAACGCAGACATGGCTGCGGGAGATTGGGCTAGGTCGTCTACAATGTTGTAGTTTGACGCAGCACGCGCATTAGGGTTATTGTGGATTCGGCAAAGTGGGAAACGAGGTGCTTTCGCAGCGCCGTCTATAGGAGGCGGAGGTATACGTAACGCCTGATCGGTGGGATGGGCGTTAGTAGGTTTATCCGTGGGAGTGGCTTCAGAGGTGGAGCCATATTGGTTCCGACGGGTCTGTAGGTTGACGTCAGCAGATGACATCATCAGCAAGTGGTGGGTACCTGAGTCAAACATGGGTTGATCGGGGGCAGCGTAAGTGATCTGTTGTTGTTGGGGTTGCGCGTTAGCTTGAGGGGCCAACGGCTGAGTGTTCACCACGCCTTGGGTTGGTAAGGGGTTTTGCAGCACCAAAGGGGGTTGCTGAGGTTGGGGGGGGTTGGGCGGTGCTTGGGGAGCCGCATGCCCTTGGCGATGGGCCTCGTCAACCCAGAGCTGCCGAGCTCACTCCAAGTGTGGGCAAGCGTGTGTGTAGTGTCCATAGACCCCGCAAATAGAACAAGGGTGGTTCGTTCACAAATTGGGGTTTTTAGCCTGCTTGGGCGGGCGATCAGGGTTTTGATTAGCGGGGGCCGCGTTGTTGTTGTCGGGGGGATTCGCCGGTTGCCCAGCTTGGTCTGCAGGTTGGTTGTTCCCCCGATTACGGCCCTTGCCGCGGTTCTGTTGGCCCTGGTTTCGTTGGTTATTCTGGTTTTGCTGCGGGTTCTGTTGGGCGTAAACTTGCCCTTGGGCAGCAGGTGGATTCTGAGGTTGTGCAGGTGCAGGAGCAGGCTGCGGAGGATGATAAGCAGGTTGAGGCTGAGCAGGTGCAGCAACTTGAGGGGGTTGCTGATAGGACTGCGGAGCAGGTGGTGGATGTGCCGCAGGGGCTGCCTGGGGCGTATAATAAGCGGGTTGGGCTTGTGAAGGCGCAGGAGCTGGGGCAGCCTGCTGATGGTAGTAAGGCTGAGGGGCGACTGGAGGAGCATAAGCAGGAGTCGCATACCCGAAGCACTGAGGTGGACATGAGGGTCCATGGGAATGTTGATGTGTCATGGGAGCATATGAGTTGGTTGCTCCAGACTGGGAGGTAGCCCTCGACAGGTCGGGGCCAGGGGTAGGACGTGCTATAGAAAACGGTTGGGGATGCGAAGAAACACGGCCAATGATACCATCTGCAGCGTGGGATGCCCCCGGCGCATCATGATGGGAGGACTCGCCGCGAGGGGCGTCAGGTATAATGGTATAAAGGTAACCCGACTGGGCGTAAATGAGGTCGAACTGCTGTGCCTTAAGGATGGCCTCTTCTTTAGACTGGGGTCTTTATGAAGCTACATCCTTAGCAATAACAGGAAGCAAGGACTTGAGGAACCAATCGAGGAAGATACGGTCATCTAGTTTGATCTTGCATAAGCTACGGCGTCGACGCCACTCATGGATATGGTCCGTGATATGGGTAGCCGTGTTTTGTCTGCAGGATAGGAGGATCTCAACGCCCGCATCATAGCGGACAGGTAACTGGAAGAACTGCAGGAAGGTAGAGGCAAGGGAGGCAAAGGTGGCGTGGGTCCCATGTGGTTGCTCAATATACCATTTGGCTGCAGAGCCAGTAAAGGTGCGCTGTAAGAGACGGAGGCGAACAGAGTCGTCCACGATGGAGTTAGAGGAACACCATAGGTGGAAAGACATGATATGGTTTTGTGGGTCCTCACCAGCCTTGCCCTCGAACTTAGGGATGTCCGAGGGGAGCTTGGTAGGCATATGAGGCCATGTAGGGTCGTGCCGAATAGGATCGTTGGTCAATCTGGCCAGGTCAGGTAGGTTGAGGCTAGCCATGAACGGCAAACTGGAAGAAGGCTGTGACACAGTAGTGCTGTGGACCAAGTTGGGGCCAGTGCCCCCAAGTGGAGGGACAAGATGTGAGGTGGTGCCCCCAAGTGGGGGGACTGAGGTAGTGGAGGATGGTCCAGCACCACCATGGGTAGTGTGAGCCACTGATGTAGTGGGGATGGGTATTCCCGCTGTGGGTATAGGTACCGTGAGGGGAACGGTAGATGGTTGCCCCATGGAGGGCATACCAAAAACAGGTGTAGTAACTGGTGTAGTGGTGGATGTGCCACCAATGGTCCCTATGACAAACGGAGTGGAAGTCGTGCCAGCCATGGGGCTAGTAGGGGCAGTGTAAATAGGGTTCTCAGACTCTTCGTCAGAATCTGAGGTAAAGTAAGGTGCGTCACTATCTGGTGACGGAGACCTACGTCGCTGAAGAGTGGAGTCAAGTGACAAGGCTCTAGATCGGTGATGAGTGGTATCAACGGATAATGATCGGAATCTACGACGTGTGGTGTCAAGAGAACCGTGCTGTGGGGGCTCGCCCCTGAGGCGCCGAGAATGTCTCGGGGACTCAATGGTGACAGATGGTGTCTAGTCTCTGTGGGTTGAGGTGAGTATAAAAACAGCTCAAAAATCCTAATGCAACCGAGTGTGCAGAAGGAGAGCTAAAAAACAAGGCACTCAGGCCAACAACCAACTCAAAACACCCACTGCAACAGCTGTGCTACAATAGGTGGAGTAACAACAAAGATGGTCAGAATACCAACAAGCAGCAGGTTTCCTAAAAAAGAAAAATGGTGGACTCACTAGACCAAATGGAGGTAAAGGAGCATGCAAACACCTAGCTAAAAGTATTCTGACTCAACTAAACATATCCTCTGCAAGGTGATGAAATCCAAGTCAGACAATATGAGTAGGAAAGCCAAGTGGCTATGATATCCCTCTACCGGGAGGGATACCAGGTAGTCAATCCTAGAAGAATGGAAACTAAGATACCCCATTCATGACACGTCCAGAAAGGTGAATCTGCCGTTTAGTTCGTTGACCGCAATACCCCTATACAGGGATATCCCGCGAACCGCGAAAGGTAGCCCTTCGGTTACTGAATGGAGTGCGGTATTCCACTCAGGCCTCCGGAACCAGTCTCCCGACTTCAACCCTCCTAAGGGAGAGGCCCTCTGATAAACTGGTCGTGACCGTGCCAAAAAGTACTAGGGGATTTTGGTTCCCTATTTGGACAACAACTATGTCTCAAGTGAAATAACCAAGGGGTGTTATTGGAAGCCTATCCCCCTGATCCTACCTAACTACAATGATTCTTTTGTGTTCCCCAAGTGGGGTTAGAATGTTGGTTTAGTTAGGTACTTTTTAAGGCTCACTTGATTTTATGTGACAGAGTGTGTGCTCGTGAGGTGTTGAACCCAAAAATAGAAGTGCCACAAGGGGGGCAACTTCCAATCTATCAATAATATGGAAATTGAAAGTTTAACTCGCAAAATTTTCTGAATTAAAAAACACTAAAATTTTTAAAAGAATTCTGTAAAGGGAACAAAAATTATATTGCAGAAAGGCTGTAAGGTAGTGAGGCTGCAGGTGGGACAGAAGGCTGTTCAGATGCAGAAAATATTGCAGCAAAAGGGGCTGGGCTCAAAACAGGAAAAGAGCAGAAATAAGACCGCGGGTCTGTGGCGAATTGGAACAGGCCGACCGCGGGTTTAAGGGAAACAGCGACGGTCAGGTCGCGGCTATCGGGCCAACAGAGGCAGTCGGGACGCAGGAAAATAGGGAAAAAGACGCAGTCGGGTCGCGGCAAAAGGGCTAACAGACACAGTCGGGACGCGCGAAAGAGGCAGAAAGCCGCAGTCGCGACGCCGGGAAAAGGCCGACAGGCGCAGTCAGATCGCGGCAAACAGGCTGATTAGCCACGGTCGGATCGCAGGTAACAGACTTGAATCCGCCGGCAGGGCGTCGGAAGCAGTCTGAGAGCCGCGGTCGGATCGTAGGTAAAGGCCTGAAAGGCGCGGTCGGGACGCGACTGCAGAGGGAAAAGACGCGGTATGCGGCGGCCGAAAGGGACAGCCGAAAGTAAAAATTTAAAAAATGGAAACCAGAAATTCGAAAACGAGGGGAGTCGCCAAAACTGTAGCTAGGGTTTTACCCCTAGCTTGTGCCAATGAGCACCTACTAAGGAGAATGGACTCCTTAGTAGCAGTTCAGTATATTAAACTAATTAAGCTAAAACAACAATTAAATTACTTCTAAAATATTGCATGAAACATAAACATCAGATGAAAAGAATGACTTTTTCTATTAATGTTACCTTGAGTGTCAAGGTTTGATGAAGCCCTTTGCAGTGTCCAAGAGGATGCTCCAAGCTTCAAGATGCTCCTTTCTCCTTCTCCAATGTTGGGGATGGGCCAAAGGTGGCTCTCAAGGTGAAAATAGTTCAAAGGTGAACTAGGGTTTCGAGAGAGATTTTGGCAGAGTAAGGGTGCTTATGACTGTGGATGTGGAATAAGGGATCTCCATCACCTATTTATTGTTTTTTGGTGGTGGAGTGCTGACCCATGGTTTTGGAAAACACATGGTTTTGGGCAGCTGTATTGGGTTTTTTCCTCCTTTTCCTCATTATTTTATATTTTTTATTCCTTTTTTAGGGGTTTTTGCTATTTTTAGAGGAAAAAGGGGGTTTTTTAGCCTTTTTGAGGCTATTTTGATGGTTTTGTGGCCTTTTGGAGGCATTTTAGGCCTTTTGGAGGCTTTTTAATGGGATTTTTTGTGATTTTAAGAGAAATATGGTAGGAAAATGGACAAATGAGCCATATAATGTGGTAGATGAGGTAGTGAACACTTTTTGGGTGTTAACAGCGGGATTGTACTACTGCGAAGTTCTTATTTGAGAATGTCATAACCAGGCTTGGCTGTCCACACGTTCTACTAAGTGACCAAGGTACATGTTTTGTTAATAAGACTATAGAATCTCTTACTGAAGAATTTCAAGTTTATCATCGAAAAAGTACTCCATATCATACCCAGACCAATGGAACTATTGAAGCATTCAATAAAATTCTGGAACATGCACTCACTAAAGTATGTAATGTGAACCACGGCAACTTGCATTTATGAATCCCTACAGTATTATGGGTTAGAGAACAACATGTAAATGACTGATGGGTCAAACACCATACAAATTGGTGTACATACAAGAGGATGTGATGCCTATGGAGTACATTGTCCCTAGTCTAAGGATTGCGTCATTTACAAATATGTCTGATACTGGTGCTATTAAGGAAAGGTTAGCACCGTTAATTCAATTGGAGGAAGATCGCTTCATCGTAGGTTTCCATCAGCAGGTTTAGAAGGACTGAGAAAAGGCATGGCATGATCACCACATCACTAAGAAACATTTTCAGCGAGGAGACTTAGTTCTTCTCTATGGAAACAAATTCATTAAACACCCTGGTAAGCTACGTATGCATTGGCTAGGGCCATATGTCATAAATGTTATTACAGAAGGAGGTGTCGTGCAATTACAAACATTAGATGGTCAAATCATTCAAGGATTGGTTAATGGGAGTCGGCTGAATCCCTATAGGGATAGCCATGGTGTCTCGAAGTGAAAAGAGTTGATTGTAAAATTGTACATATAGTTTTTTTTTGGAAACCCAAAGTTTTTAGTTCTATCATTATTAGATCTGTCGTATTTAGTTGTGTTATGTTGGGTTTCTTTGGAAACCCTAATATATAGTTATGTCAGAGCTTTACGGAAACCCCCAGTTATCAGTGTGTTGAATGTATCTTATCTCAAATACTCCAGACGAAGTTCCAAAACTGTCAGTTGGAAACCCCAACTTCCCGGAATGTCGAAGCATCTCTATTCGTCGAAGTTGGTGAACTGTCAAAGTAAGGATGGAAAAATGTTATTTCTATCTCCTGGAAACCCCAACATGTTAGACCTGTCGAACATACATCTTGTGGAGTGGGATAATTGTTGAAATTCCTAGGTTAGCTTATTTGTCGAAGTTGCATTTAGGACACATTTATTGCTGTTTTTATGAAGCGTTTTGCGGTGACGCTAGTGGCCTTTTTAAATTAAATGCTAAAGTGTTTGGCATGTGTGAACGGATCCCCCGCTTCCCTTATCATCGTTGGCATATCTAGGACAATTAATCTATCTTGGGAATGACATACAGATCACACGCGCGTGATAAATTTAAAAGCCTCCCTCGCTCATTATTCATTGTGAAATTTGAGCCTATTGCAGTCATGAGTGAGATGCTAAATGCCGAACTCTGTGAGTGAGTTTATGGAGATTGTGTGACATCAAGATGTAAGTCTAATTTTCAGTAGGGAGTGAATATCACAGATCTGTTGAGGAATTCCATATATCGGGTTCCCTCTCTGTTGGTGCGGAGGAACCATAGGTGATCTCTTCACATTTACCTGAGAATGTGTTTCAGAAGCCATGGAAAACGAACCGATCCAACCCTGAACCTAGAATGAAGGAACACCATGATGCAAGTACTTCTGCGATGGGATCTACAAATTTATTTCAAGCATATGTCCCGCCCCGAACTTCAAGTTCCAAACCAACGAAGCTTCCAAAGAATGCCCGTTACCCAATTGATATTGTGCCAGTACCGAAGGGAGTGATGGTACAAGGTGTCATCTTGAAGAATATCCAGAAGCTGTCACACACTGATCATGATATCAATATGTTTGCATATTTTAACTATACAAATTATATGAGACTTGTTATTACAGCAGAAGGCCATCCAACTGAAGTAGATCCAGAACAGTGGGTTCTCGGTGTGGCCCACGCCAGTTTATTGCCTCTATTTCATCTAACACACTTTGGTCACACTGCAGAGGCCAATGCATGTGTGAAGCAACTCTTAGTCTGCTTGCATGGAGGATTCCTTTGGTTGGAAACCAAGGTATCAATTGACACAAACCTCTTCTCCCAGATTATGGGTTTTCCTAAGGCTGGGCTAGAATCGTTGTAGTTCTTTGTTGTCAAGGTGAGAGACCGTGATTTGGTGACAAGGATGAAGGATACGTATAATTTAACCAAGAGCAACCTGGGCTTCGAGGTAGCCTCTATCAACGACCAAGCTGTTCGGTTCGTTGCAAATTTGTTAGCTACAAAGTTAGTAAGAAATAACCGACTAAACTAGGTGAAAAATTATGTTATTGTTGCAAAAGAACAATGTGCATTGGGCGTTCAAATTAATTGGTCAACTTTCTTGATAAACAAGTTTCTGGAAGATGCTGCGGACATACAATAAAATGGTACACCATTCACATATTCATGGTTACTATTACTTATTTCTTTTGTAGGCTGGGTGAAACCTGCAAAATATCAAGGAATGATACCTATCAATCCATGCCAGGGGTTGCATTACATGAAATTTTCGTATTCGTATATCAGGATATGACAACAAGAGAGTAATTTGTCGATGTATATGCAGCTAGAGGCATTGAGCTACTACATGGTTCAAATACCACGTATTGATGAAATGGTAGTTGCAAATTACTGTGGGGTGGCGAAGTTCAAAGATGGGCCCCACCATATGCATGTCCAGGAAAGGAGGGACCCACACCAACAGTGGTTGGTGATGGGTTTCAAATTATCCAATGATGAAGTTGAGAAAATGATTCAAGAATGGCCGACAGAGTGGCAGGTACCTGTCGAGCCCGAAACTATATCGTCATAACCATCACAACAAGATCAACATAAAGATGGTATATCTACCCAGTCAAAAACTAGTCAGAATACACCACAAACTGGTGGGGGGGATAACAATGAATATCAACAATCCATACAGACCCCCACTAATCCATAAATTGCAGGAAAGTGGAAAGGTGAAAGTTCACGACAAGACGCACAAAAGAAACAAAAGGCGCAGTTTCATGACACTGCCCAGGCATTGACGGATGATGACATTAACATCCTGTTCTCCAGGAATGACTGAAGTGGTAGAGAAAAATATAAGGAAAGTAGAGGATAAGACAATCCAACTATTCAGTAGCGTCATTGACATTTTGGATACGTTGTGCATAGAAGTGAAGAAGATTAGAATCTCATCCCTGTCGCCGAGTGCATCTGCACGGGTCGAGGTGGAACAAGAAAAGCAAACACAACCCCCAGAAATTGGAAGCATCACTCCCCTCTGTGGAATAAGTATTGAATTTTTTACCGGGAGCCATTACATTTGACGAATTAGACAACAATATAGAGCTTCTGAAGTCAGGGTATGTAAAATTGAAATTACCTACATTACCCCTGTACATGTTGCACACATATTGCAAGAGAGTGTTGCACGAGAAATAAAATCAAGGGAAAATTCCCTTATGGAGTTTATGCAAGGCTATAAGGAGTAGGATGCTAAACTAAATGACTTAATGCATAACTCCAACAGGATAAGGATCTGTTGTGATAAGCAAAGGACAAGGTAGATCAAGCTGTCGAAGTTGCCTTCCAAGCGATACCAAAAGTGGAAGTGATCAATGAAATGAAAACTGAAGAGAAGGTGCAGCGATTGGAGACGATCATCTCTGCGTACCGTATTAAGGTGCAAGAATTGGAAGCTAAGTTGGTGCCTAGAACCCCTCCCAAAGTCATTGAACAACGATGAGCAGAGATTCAAATGACTGTTCAAGATTTACAAGCAGAAGCAAAAGCAAACGCTCAACTTGACTAATGTGGTTAGTCCCCATCACAATCCCTCGCCCATGTGGTATCTCCACATATTTTCGATTCCATGTGGCACCTCCATGTCACACCTCTCATGTGTCACTTATGGGGTCCATATAAAATATTTTGGAAAATTTCAAAGATTTGAATTTTTGACAGGTGGCTCCATGAAATTTATGGTTGGCATTTTTCCATAAATAGGGGGCCAACCCAAATTTATAATTGGCCATTCCCAATACCAGAAAATCATTCTGTCAACCAACATAACTATGTATTCCCAGATATTCCCTTATAGTGGTGATTTTCCGTTAGTTAACAAAATGGAAACTTTCAATGTTGATGCATAAATTTGACCATATTTTGCTTAAATTCATAGTTTTTATCACAAATTCTCTCTGAATTAAACAATCGAAGGGTTAAACATGGTTTCCCTAATATTTTCCTCATGTAATTTCCATCAAACACTTCATGTGCATCCTGTAATTCTTCCTGTAGAATTCAAATACGATCCATGCAGTCCTAGTGTTGCAACCTAGGCTTTGATACCAATCTACCACACACCCAGTGACCTCAGGATCAACAATAATTAAGTTAAAAAAACACATAGCATAGATAAATACATAACATTTTATACACAGGTAGAAACTTATCTTAAATATGCTCCAACAATCTGCAAAATAAGGACGTTCATCCCAACCATATTCACTTTGTTATACCAATTCTATCTATAATAGAGGCCACCATCGAGATGGGTCTATTAATCCACAAGAAGGTGCCTAATATCACTCTCCATCTATCCCAATATGGTATCTGTTGGAATATTCACACCATCATTTTTATATTTTGCATGCCTGCATGCAAATTTGCATGATTTGCATGCATCCAATCATCATCATGGTGGTCTCCCCAACACCTAGAGCTTGCTTCTAGAACCCCATAGCCTGTCTACAGCTCCCATTTGGCCTCCTACCTACCTAATGCGCCCTTCTTGATTGTTCTACATGGAAAGTGCACCTTTCTCACCTACCACACTCAGTTAGTGCGCCTTTACTCACCTACCTTCAGTTATCACTTAGTTAGGGTGCCTTATCTCACATATTAGGAGTTATCATTTAGTTAGTGCATTAATTGAGTAGTTCTTCCACTGATTGCTCATGTTGAATGCTTGTAGCTTCTAGTTATCTAGTTCTCGAGTTCCACTTGACTATTTTACAGCCTCATGCACCCCCCTTGGAGTCGCCATTCCCTGATTTATGCCTAGATGGTTCTGTTAGACTCAGTTACACACACTTGACTGACTATTACCATTTACGATTGATACTACTAATTGGATGATGTCTCCATTGTTATCCAAGCTAGACTTTGAGCTAGACAACCTCATGCGCCCCCCTTGGAGTCTCCATGCCATGATTTATGGCTAGATGGTTCTGTTAGACTCGGTTGGACACACTTGATTGACTCTTACCATTTATGACTGATACTATCAACTGGATGATGTCTCCATAGTTATTCATTCTGGAATTTGAGCTCAGATTCGAATGCCCTACTTGGCTAATTCGAGTCCTATATGATGCCTCATCATAGATTATTGTATCACATTCTTTACATTCATTATTCATTGTATGATATTGACATTGTCCATTATTCTGTGTTTATGAGTGATTATTGAGTGCATGCTTCTCTTCTTCTTTGCAACATTCTTTAGAGTTTGATTGTGAGTTTGTTATAGTTGCTAGATCCCTTGCATATTATCACACCATCACTCCTCCCCCATCATCCTACAAAACCCAAGTGTTGATTGTGGAGCTTGATCTTCCTAATTCAGAGGTCATTTTTTAGCCGTGTTTAGATCCCAGACCATGATGTGGGGGTGTGGGGGGTATTCGCCCTCCCACTACAATTTCCATGGGAGGTATAGGGGGGAGACGACTGATTTAGGATTCCCCTCCTGAAGGAGGTTCGGGGGCAGCTCCCTTGTAGCCAAAATTTCATAAAAAAATGCCTTGTAAAATGTTGTAATTTCATAGTCATGACTTGGTCAACAATGGGTGTTTTATGGGCCAATGGTATTGGGTATCCCGTGGTATTTTCCCACGGTAATCCATCTTTAAAATGAAGGCATTGTAAAATGGATGTGTGTGGATTGTAGTATTGTAAATATCTTTGTGATTGTGTGAGAGAAATCGCGAGAGCGTGAAGAGGAAATTGCAGTAGATATGCTGTGGGTTGTATCCCTTCATTTGCTGGACGGTATAATAAAAGGATTGGCAATTTCTACATGGACGTAGACCATATTGGGTGAACCACATATATTAGTGTCACTCTTGTGTTTTGTTTATGTGTTTCATTTATGCAACTTATTTTATGCTATTTTTCTATGATACTATTTTTCTAACCCCAAGGAATGGGGTTCTCTTATTTAAGTTATTAATCCCTTGGGTTTCCTTCTTTGAGTTAACAATCACTCAATATATTTCCCCAATTCTCTTTCAGGGCTCCAACATAGGCCGACTAGGGATTCTCTGTGCCAAGACTCCATGTATCTCAACTATAATATCTCTTGTGTTCTTAGGTACAAATCTAGGATATAGTATGGTATGGTAGCTTAGAGATGATATTAGATGATGGTTTAATGATGGAATAATGATGATGAATGAACTAGTTCTCAATAATTTGTATGCATGTTGAGAACTAGTGATGTGGCATGCTAGGGCAAAGAGAACTAGACTAATGCCCCAATTTTAGGGTAATTAACTCAATTTAAGGCTAATGCACTTTAATTAAAGAGGATTTATGAAAATTAGGATAAAATGGAATAATAATGATAATGAATTAAATTATAAGCCACTAGGGTCATCTCCCCCTTAAACCCCCTTCTCCCTCTCCCTCATGTGGAATCATAGCTACCCATCTCTTGATATTTGTCCTTCATAGTTTGCAGTAGCTGTGGTTTTTATATTAAATGCAAAATGTACATAATGGCATCATCTTGGTCACACTAGACCATTCATGTTCAGATTCTACCCATTTCATACATATTTACATAATTACATCATTACACAATGGGGTTAAAAATGGGGTGTTACATTCAACTAGACCTAAAGATAGCAATAGGGATTTGTATCTTGTTAGGCCACACCAACTTCTACCATAGGTTTGTGTTGGAGTTATCTCATATTTTTTGGCCTCAAGGAAAGTGGCCAAAGATGGAGCCAATGCCAAGTTTTTTTGGGTTAAGGAACAATAAAAAACATTCAAGGATTTGAAACATTGTCTCTACTTGGCACTAATCCTCATCTACTAGACTTGCGATATCATTTGATATTGAGGTAGATGCTTTATATTTACTGTCAATGTATGGAAAATCAATGTCATATCACAATGAGACATTCTTTGACATGGTTTGTAGACACCCCACTTATGATAAGGATATGTAATCCTTTGTGTGAGCATGTCGACAATGGAATAATTATATTATGGGAAAGAAAATGATTATCCACATTGACCACAATCCCCTCTAATTTATGCATACAATGAAAAGTTGCAGAATAACCACCATGAGAAGTGGTCTGTGTACCTTACACATTCCATTGGAACATAAAGTACAATGAGAAAAACACAAATAAAATTGTGGACTGGGTTAGTTGAGCTTCGACTATGGCACTAACAACAATGCTTAATTCGTATGGATACAACACTTTTATGCGTCCCTAGTTATATGACAATGATATTGAATTCATTGCTACGTATTAGAAAATGGGTTTTGGTAAAAAAGTTTTAAACCTCTACTTCCAAGATGGACTAATATGCCATTTGGGAAATCTTTGTGTTTCTTTAGGAAATCATGAGCAGTTGATTTCATAGGCACATTACAATTGGGTGGTAAATCAATTTGTGTGGAGAAAACAACTACAACTTTGTAGAAGTAATTCTACTAGCTAAAGTTTTGACATGACATCGATAGGTATATTAGATCATCCACCATATATGCCATCACTAAACCTACCATCAAGAAGTAGGGGTTGTACACTTGTTTACCTAGTCCATACAAGCCTTGAGAGTCAGTCTCCATGGATAATATGCTGTGATTTCCTTCAATCAAGCATAACAATGGTTATATTTGAGGTTGTTGATTGGTTT
Source organism: Larix kaempferi (assembly GCA_027924585.1). Taxonomy (NCBI): domain Eukaryota; kingdom Viridiplantae; phylum Streptophyta; class Pinopsida; order Pinales; family Pinaceae; genus Larix; species Larix kaempferi. Next base: position 5,635,827 of record BSBM01000071.1, read on the forward strand.
TTTAAGTTTACAATTTTGTCACCCTACATGAAAAGTATCATGGAATAATACATTTATAATATCTTCATTGAGTGAGGTTGGGTTAATTTTCAACTAATATGGACCATTGTTTTAGAGAGGGACAAAACATTTCTCAATACTTTTTAGTCTATCCCATGGTCAATAATGGACACCACATCAACCAAATCCATTACCTTCCACCTCAAGACTAATGGATGGACATAGGTAATGAACATGATGATTGTGGATATCCTTAGAATTTAAAACTCAAATAATCATTGTCTTCATTATGTTCAACATAACTACAATGTAAACCTTAACAGTTCTATTAGCCATAACACTTTTCAGGTGTACCTAGGGATCCAACTATTAGCAACGATAGATTTAGCTATGCCTACTGCATATAAATGGGAAGAGATCTCCCATACTTATACTAAGAAAAACAAATCAAACACAATTTTTAATTGGATCCATCACACCCAACTATAAGTTCATGATATTTTGCAAAAAAACCAATGCCAAGTACAAGTTGTAATGACATGATCAACATCAAGTTCCACACAAGTTTAATCTTTGTGATACAGTATGGTTTCACTTGTAGAAAGAGAAACTCGCAAACCCCGTGGTAATTTCAGACAACTCCAATATGAGCCTAACACCGACATCAAGGTTGTGGGTAAGTGGTGGACTCCAGGAATGGGTGCCTAATTAGGGTAGCTATACCAGAAGTATACTTTAATTATCAACCAGGGAGCGTACAAACTTAAGAGATGCTAAGCACTATATGTGCACTATAGGGTGATCTTTGTCGTTCAAAGTGTTTTAATATATCTTAAAGAATGCTCTAAGGGAAATGGAAGTATTGTTAAAAAAACTAAGAAGTAGGAAGTATGAAAGTATGTAAATCCATGAATTGAAAAATGCTAAAAACTAATAGATTTAATGTAATGTTCCCTCCTGTGGACCCAATTCGAGGAAGGGAACATGATACCAAAAACTGGGCTTTTACATAAACTCAGCCCATTAATTAGATTCATACAAATAAATTATGAAGTGTGTAGATGCAAATCAAGCAAATATGCACAGCGGAATAAACATCATCCACACACATTTCATGCTCATCCAGCATATAAAAAAATCATCATATTAATCATTGCAGAAGTAAACACACATAGAGAATACTTATCTTCATTATGCAATTGTCCCAAGCAACTAGCCATGTCACTGCAACATTCCACCCAACCGTAGGTCTCTTCCCAGCCTGTATTATTTCAACACTCAAAGACCACCCCCGAGCTGGGCATGATATCTACAAGGAAAAGGGAACTCTCAAGCTCAACACAACCCAAGCAATGGATACCCATCTCAACCCCAACATTCTTTTACACACAACAAATCAAAAACTGGGCATGTATACACATTTTTAACAACAGAATTTACAGAATAGGGTCTATGGGTTTTCCCCAACTCGTGGCACACCCAAAAACGGATTGTGGGAAGAGGGAATCAACCCCAAGGAAGAAAACCGATTTCTCCCACAGATGTATGAGAATTCAGTGGGCCAAAACGGTGTCTATAAAACCCCCAAATCGATTTACTCTCTTCCCCACTGTTAATAAAAACAAAAATTCCCTTCCCAACTATAAAAATGAAGAAAACACAAAAAAACCATGGAGGAAAATGCCAAGGAAGCTCCAAAATCGTAAGGAAACAAAAACTGATGGGTGAAGAATGGCTTGGGGAGCAATTTTGTGGCTCTTTTCTTGCCCAAGAATCCATACATGAATTTTTAGGAAGGTTGGCTTTCCCATACTCGAATTTGGACAATCATACCTCTCCATTCCCCAAGGAATTAACTACCTCAACCAAGTCTTCGGAGAAATGAATGATTGGGCACAAAAGTCAACATGGGTAGTTGAGGGTTCATGGGTTCTCTCATTGACATTTGGCTTGACTTGATTGGCTCAAGGGTTTGAATATTTCCCTCCCAATTCCTTGTAAACATCATGCCCCCATCTCTTGTTGCATTGCATAGCTAGTTGTGGGCATTTATATTAAAATTCATATTTACAATTCCCATGGTTCACTAGCACATGAGTAGCATAATATCCAATACTTGCCTCTTCAAGTTCGAGCGTTCACTAACGGGGCCTTGGCCTTGATCTGCATGCTAGGAATCATACATAATATGCATACAATATTTATATTATAGCCCAAAATATCCTAAGGGTCAAAATATGGACATTACATTCAACCTAAGAATTGAATACTGGAAAATTGGAAATTTGGTCTAGGAATTTAAATGCTGGAAACCTGTAAATTTAATCTAGGAATTTCAATGCTGGAAAACAATCAAAGTATTTCTACTAAATCAAATACCGAAAACGATTAAACCTATTATGTTCAAATCAGATGCAAATCAAATACTAAAAAACAATTAGACCTCGTTCTACTCAAATCAAATGCTAAAACATCTAATACTCTATGTGATCAAATTGGAATAAAGAGAGTATGCATGAAATCATAGATCTGACTCGTTATCTGGAAATGGCATAAAAATGCTGGAACTCAGATGTAAAACCTGCATGCGCGGAAGGCACACATAGGACTACGGACTGTGCGTTACAGAACTACAGAAACAATGTTATCGAACTACATAAGAAAATCATTTTTACTGAAATCAGAATCTAATGTTTAAGAAAATACCAAAGTACTTTCACACCTCATGATGATTGAAGCAGTTAATAAAATGCATGAGAAATACCTGCAATGATACACGAGACACCTGATCTACATATTGATGGGGCCCTCCCCAACACGTATTTCAGGAGGATAAGAGACTTATAAAATCAAGGATTTGGTATAGCATTGATCTTCCATTATCAAATCATAACTTCATGTTTTTGGAAAACTTAAAACAGAACTGTCTCAAATATAAAATATTCTGAAGATTGTTTCTCAAAAATGTCAACAGGATCCCCTGCTATTCAAGAGGTCCCTATTTATTCCTAATTCTAACCTAGCTCTACATTGTGAACAACGATCCTGGTTAACAGGAGATCTTTCTATAAATCAGGAAAATGTGAGCGCTGAGTCACTCGTGATATTCAGTCTTGAGCTTGATTTACTTGTTGTTTTTTAGATTACCTGCACCCTGCTCACGCATGCATATATTCATATAATTAGCACATAAAACGCTTTTAAGCATAAGAAAAATAATCTCTAAACTACTTCATTAAATAATAAAAACAAATGCATTCTCCCCTACAAACAGAGGTATTTTCTTATCCTTCCTTTCACTTGTGTGGCATATATAGAGTACCTATATCCTGGGCTCATCAATAAGTATGCTTTTGAATTGAGTATTCCACTTTTCCTTGTCTTATACCTTGTATTAATGTGGAGTTCCTTTGACCATATTTTCCATATTTCTTGGACACATTAGAGGCCATGGTAGAGCACTTAGCCCCTATAAAACCAAACTGTGACTACATTGAGCAAGTTATAGTAAACTAGATCATGGATGCTAAGATGAATGACACCCACCGATTCAACATACAACTCTATGAGGTTATGAAAGAAGGACAATGCCTAGGGAAAGTGGTTCACCAAGAGTCATATTTAATAAAAGTTTCCTTTTGTAAGGAAGGTACTTGATGCAATGGATACCAATGCTTACTAAAGGGAATGGAAGCACTTCCCCCCATAATAAAACTTAATAAAAGGCAAAAAAATAAAACTCAGAAATCTAAACCCTAAACCTAATTTGGATATGGTTTTCCCCTTTGTTTATGCATTTTTATTCAAATATGGATTGTAATTTGTTCTATTTTGGTTATATGCAACTTTACTTGCTATATATAGGATAAAACTTTGCATATTTGTGTCTAATGTTTTGGATTTATATGAATATATATTTTTAAACAAAATTTAAACATTTTATATATTTTTTGGTCGATCAATTTTTGTCTTTGGTTTTTTTATTGGTTCTAGTTTTTGGGGTTGACCAGTTTGAAAATTGGTTTGGTAGTGATAGCATTGAATGCAAGTGCTCACCTAAATATGTCACCGACTTGGAAACAATCTTATACCAACATTTTTGCAAGTCCTAAACTTTTGATGTATTTCTTCGGGCACTTTCAATGTTTTTTTGGAGATTGACACAGGCTACAACATTTGAAGATCTTTAAATAATTTTTGTAATGGTCCAAAAAAAACCAAACAAAATTCAAATTTAAAAGTTGTAACCACAAAAATTTACCTATTATTATTATCTTCATTTACAATATGATCTAGGTTAAAAATAAACATTTTAAATATAATAATAATATAGATTAGAAGTGTACATTTAAAACTATAATGTGATATCTATATATATATAAATGAGATATGATACCATGTTTGATCATTTTAAGGGGATGTAAAACTATAATGTGATATCTATATATATATAAATGAGATATGATACCATGTTTGATCATTTTAAGGGGATGGAGTCGTTGAGTAAATGGCTTGGAAACAAAGTGAGAAAATGAAAATGAGTCAATAAAAAGAATGTAAATTGTTATATGCGAATGCATGTAGGCTTTATCATAGCTTGGAAAATGCAGGCATGGCAAATGGAAATATATGTAAGCAACTTGACATAAGAAATATAGTTGGTGTTTGTTTATTATGTACCTGCGAAGTAGTAACATATAGAAATTGCTTTGGTGCATTAATTTGTCCGTACATCTAATATTTTTCTAACTTCAATGTTAAACATTGGAGTATAATTTTATTTATTAAACTAAATTCTAATATTAATATTTTTTGGAGCTCTAATTGGTTCTGTGTTTCTCCATATCAGTGATGTCCACCATCGGGCTTTGTAGCACAGGTGTGGCATCATGTTGGACTCAACAATTTTGTGTTTGGTTTAATATCTAGCTATTTTCTATTTAGCACCAGTCTGTTGTTTAGACGAACCTTACAAAATATGCGAAATGAGAGAAACATGTGGTTTATGAATTGCTTGAAAATGGTACATAGCGACATGCAGATCGATAAAAAAACAAATGCAATGCCGTGGTCGCTCTTCTCTGGCTGGTTGAGACCTCCATTCCCATTTCAATCATTTAATTTGCTTGAATATTTTCCACATCAGGCCAGGACCATTAGTTAGTGCCATAGTAGCATAATCCTAGTACAAATATTGATAGGAATACAGAAGTAGAATGCTTACATATAATACTTTTAATCAAATACTCACAAATAGACCATAAATGTATATAGACATTTATATAATACAATCAATCATTTATTTAAAAAACAAAAATATAAAATCTCAACAACGTGGAATATGGTTAGTGTGAGAGAGGGCAAGTAGTTATTAACAAATATTTTAATAAGATAATATTAAATTGAATGGTATTTTTGTTTTATAATGTTTAAATAATTAAATTTTGATTTTTTAGATCGTTTTTAAAAATTTAACTGTTCATTATTAAAATTCGTATCCGTATTACACCTACACCAAATATTCAACAATTCAAATTGCTCCTTATTTCTGTACACGAACTATCAATAAGACCGAATTATGCTACTATGGTTAGTGCTCATTCATCGTAGTGTCCCAGGAGTGGCCTTGTTTCCCTCACACTCTATAATAGAGAATAAGAGCAATGAGTTGGACCCGTTCCCTCCCTCCCTCCGCTATATCGGTGCCTGCCTATTCCTATTCCGTCGTGATGAAACCTTACGTTGCAGAGCATATTTGATTATTTGTTGTGTGGCACACGATTCTTGTTATGTTTGATAGTATAACATGTGTTTTGATTATTTAATCCGATGGTTTGTTCTGTATTGACATGCAATAATTTTGTGTATTGGTTTCGTCCTGTGCCGAGACTTGTTATTCCTCAGTTGGTGTTGATCAAAGAGTTTCTATGTCATAAGTTTGATTAGTTTGAAAATATAGAGCCAATTCCCCAGTTGAGGTAGTTGGGTAGTGTTGTAGGAACAACATATCCCATTTTTTGCTCATAAAAATGGAAGCCCCAGTTAAAACTAATTATGGTAATATAAAATTTTGCCTATCTTTATTATGGGGTTCTATGTTTAGTTGTCCTTCATCTTTAATTCTGTGTGCTTTGAATCCAATAAAACTCTCAAATTACACTTGTTTTTATGCATGTTTGTGAGTTGCAGAAAACCTTGTTTTTATTGAAAATACAATGGTTCCGAAAACCCGCAATCTGCAATGCGGATTGCAGGTACCCGAATTTTTGAACTTTGAATTTCTTACTTCCTCATTTCCGCAACCCGCAATGCAGATTGTGGAAGTCGGAAAACATTTTTTCAATAAAATCACTTTTTTGGTTCCGCATTTCCGCAACCCGCAATGCGGATTGCGGAAGTCAGAAACAAAATTGAAAATAAGTTTGGATCATATTTTCCGAATCCGCAAATAATTTGCGGATTGCAAACAACAAAATTTCCTTAAATTTTTTTCGCAATTTCACATTCCCGCAACCCGCAATACGGATTGCAGGAAGATTGATTATTCCCATATTTCGACTATTCCGCATTTCCGACTTCGGATTGTGGAAGCTATAAATTTCACAATTTACAAAAGGTGCTTCCGCATTCCTGCAACCCGCAATGCAGATTGTGGGAGGCTCAAATCATACATTTCTAAAGATGCTTTCACAATTCTGTTTTTCGCTTTTTCTTATTTTGATCATCACCGTTGATTGGTTTTAGATCTATGGTTCTAGTTTAATCTCACCAATAATAATTTTGGGGTTAAAAACGCTAAGTAAAATTGTTTTTTTACCATTTTTCACTCTACGAATTTTACCTTCTACACACGAATTTCTCTACGAATTGCACCATGCTACCAGTGTTACTTCCTCCATGGATTCACGGGTAAGTGTCTTTGTTCTTCAACGATCATCTGCTTGATAATTGCAATTTAAACTTGTTTTCCTTTATTAAAATCTCTTTTGGTTATTTTTATCATAAAAGAAACCTATCTTTCAATCATGTCAAAGAACACCAGGTCTAAAACCACCATCTATGAGCTTAAGAACAAGGACCCAAATAGTGGAATTTTCTCTAACACTGAAAGGAAGGTTTCCGAAACCTATTACCTAGATTGGTCCCGAATTTACGCCATTTTCGATAATGATGACTTCTCTAATATTTAACGTGACCAATTAGCCTATCTCAACATTAGCAAATACAAATTCATGCTATCACAGCTAGGCCATCCGTTATGTATTATATAGACGCGATTAAATGGATAATTGACCACGCTAACCCTCAAGACCGGTCATTCAATGACATTAACCAAACTCTCTTGGCGTCATTTCGACCTGAGGTTTTTTCCAGGGTTTATGCCCTTAGGGGTCCTCAACAACTTCTCACCAAACAATTCCTTGAGGCTTCTACTAATCAGTTTAATTTTGATGAAATGATCAAGTCTTGGATGGAAAACCGCACTATATTTACTCCCAAGGCTGATAAGTTGTATCCAGTTACCTGGTTCAGAGAGGCTTTTTCTTTGCTTGCTTCCATGCTATCCATATTATATTGGTTACCAAATTGCTCAGTTTTCAAAGCAAAATGGGCTCCTGGGGCACACCATGTTCTTACTACTGGATAATATTTCAACTGGGCTCAGATTTTGTCAGTTGTCCTTAAAGAAGCAATTGAGAAATACAAGAAGACCCCTACCTCCAGGAAACCTGCATTTTACCTTTGTGGCTATGTAATTGATGTTTTATGTTCCACTTTTCCATTTCCTGTTATGGGATAGAATTGGACCAGGGAAGCACCTCCTGTCCACATCTATTGTTCAACACTTTGGGAAGATAACTTTATACCTTTTATCTATGATATCTGTGATCACTTCCTCGGCTCAATTTATTACAATATTTTCAAGGAAGATCCTCTTGTTTTTTCTGCACAAGAAAGGGCATTGATATCTAACATGGGAGACTGGTATGTGGGAGAACATTTCTCTTACATTATAATTTGGGGAAGCAAAACAGTTCACTTGTTACCCAGAATAGTTCCAGACATAATGGTGATTAAAAAAATATCATTCCAAACTGCAATTGATGGTGCCTTTCCTCGTTTCTTTGGAGCTAAGAGGAAAGGTTGGCCCAAGTTTTCCCTTACTCTTGGATCATTGGTAATCCAAAATTCCACTCATTCTACCTTACATGGAAAAAGGATCACAACCCTGAATCTTGGGGAATCCCCAAATAGAATGCATGATCCTAAGTCATTTCTGGCTAATCACTTTATCAAGGAGCTTATCAAAAGCACCTATGTACATCAAACAAAACCTAATGAATTCATCTATGAGGGTGTTAATTCATTTCAGGATGTTCTGAATAGAGCCTCCTCTCAAGAGGAGAAATGTTTCATATGTTCGTTTCAGCAAGAACTAAAGGTAAGAGTTCTACAAGACAGGAACCTGAAGCTGTCAGATGAAGAAAAAACACAGAAAGAACTGATCGAGAAGGAAGCACAAGAAAATCAATCAATAAAACCTTTTCTCTTGACTTATCAATCTCATGATAAAGGAAAAACTCTTGTTGAAGATCCTAAGCAACCTCAGACTTTGCAGAATCTCAATGCCTTGATAAAGTCAAAATAAGAGATGAAGAAAAGTTTATCTTTAATGAGCTCAGCAACTGAGACAGAGATCACAACTTCAACTCCTCCCGTGAAGAAGTAGAAAAAAGAGACTACATTACTGAATATTGAGGATAGTGACTGGGAGGAATTATTACCATGTCCTATCATTGTTCCTACCAATTTGACAGAAGTTGCTACAACCACTCATACTTTTTCTGATTCACCTGGAAATCCATTGGGGGATTATTGCTTTCTTGATGGTCACTTTTCAGACATCATTACCATTGATATTGCAACATCTTCTCCATCCCTTACCATTCCCACTAGATTACCATCTCCACCTTCATCAAACCTTGCAGTTCCCCCAATTCCTCCATTTCATTCACTTATTACCTCTCAACCTCAAGCTTCCTCTAACCTAGTGGAAGTGCAAGTTTCTGTTATACCTTCAGATCCTGTCCCCTCACGTTTGATACCTATTTCTCTTCCTTCAGTTTCTACTATCGTGCCGATTTATATTTCCTTAAATCAGCTGAACATACCTATCCCTACCCCTGCTCTTTCCCAACCTATGCCTTTGGTATCAGCTTCAGGATTGTCATCCTCACTTGGGAAAGAAATTGCAGACTTCGGTGATGATGCAGTGGTGTCACTTGGCGAATACTATTGGAGTAAGACATAGAAGGCAGTGGTTAAAAAAGGTTCTAAAAGAGAAAGGGAAGGTACATTGGTGCAAGGCTCAGTTCCAAACCAGATTATCTGGAAGAGTGCCTCCATAAACGTAAAACAATAAGCTTTAGAGAAAGCTGTAGCTATGGGAGCATTTGTTGCTGCAAACTATGACTCTGTTGCCTCACCAAATAGAGAGATTGAGAAAAAAGAAAAGATGTTGTAAGAACTCAAACATAAACAAGATCAGTTGAATGAAAATCATCAATTGCAGTTACAAGAATTGAAATATAAATATGAAGATCAGCTTCACAAGATGCAATCCCTGAATGAGGATATTGAACAACAACTTTCAGAATCCCAAGGTCAGAATGAACAGTATGCTGAAAAGTTGGAAGCTCTTGAGCAACAATTAGAAGCCTCACAATACACTTCTACTGCTTCTTCATTTTCATAGTTTTCTAAGGAATAAATTCAAGAATTTACTTTGAGAATAAATGATGATTTCATTAACTTGTTAATTGAATTCTTTCAGGGCCTAGATGATATTCAGGAAGTCTTTAATTCTTTTGAACATTACTTAGATATTCTGTCTGATCATAATCAAAGGAGAAATGTTGCTGCCAAAGCCTTTGTAGATATCATTGATTGGAAAAAATATATGAAGGACAAGCCTGAAGAAGTCCCTATTCTGGATAAACTCAAACTCAAAAGGATCAAGTTCTCTTTGGAATCCTGGGACAATGTTTGTGACATTGTTGAGGCAACTATTGAAGAAGGTCAGAAGATTTGTAGAAAGAAGTCGTTTGCTTCTGACATTTCCCTTGAAATGGTAAAATTTCCTGTTATGAACCAGATTGAGACTGCCCTTCCACCTAAGTTCATGATTGAACAGGTTGAAGAAAAATATCTAAATTCCAAGGAGCGTATCGGACAACTCACGCAGATTCAGATTACAGATCTCAAGGAGTTAGTTGAGACACCCATTGCTTTGGGAATGAAGATCAATGTTTTCCTGCAGGAGTGGTCAAAGACTAAGAACAAAGAGATAGAGGATTATATCTGCAAATCCCAATTACAGTTGGAGCATGCTTAATATAAGGATGTAGATGATCTCTTAGATGTGTTTTCCAAGTGGCAATATTCCCTTGGAAAATCGTCAATTGATAATTTGCAATCCCTATTTTAATGGGAAATTAGTTCCTATGTAATTTTGTAATTCATTATTTAAAGAGACTGAGATTTCAGGGGAGAGGGGTTGGAACCAAGGGAAAAGACACCGAGGGAAAGACTTGGATACCTTTTGTATTTTGGAGAATTGTAATGTGTTACAATATTTAATGCAATTCAATTAGTTTCCCTTCCTTTCTTTCGTCATGTGTATTAAGTTTGCTTGATGCATTCTGGTTCTTGATTTCACTCATATATTTAATAATCCTGTTTTGTATTGTTTATTCATAATACATATAGATCTCTGTGTTGATGTTTCATCATAATATTTGTATATAGATTATGTATCGTTTTTTTTTTGCTTGATTCATATCATTTCATATTGAACAATTTCAAAGCAGTAATTCATTTATCACTTTTATATGTTAATTTGTTAATTGACATATCAGCTGTAGAACAGTTAAATAATTGAAAATTTTAAATTCAAACAAATTGGTTTTCACTTCTTTGTTTTGACTGAAGCTTCGTGATGTTAGATCTGATCTTTGTTTTCATTGATCAGTAATAATATTCGGTTAATCTTACAGATTTGATTATTCTGAATCCTAAACCACATTCTTAGATCTAGTTTAAGTTAAGTTATATTTAATATTATTTAATTTTACTTGTTTTCTTTCTACTTTTATTTTGTTTCTTTGCAAACAAATTTTCGTATCTTCCTCATTAGGAGGAAAGGTCCATTAGGATCACCCACGCAGAGCCAGTAGAGGCCTAATATCCGTAAGAGTCAACTCTACCAAACAGATTAGGGATAGGTTAATCCTTGCGTAGGGTTATTCGAAGCCTTTTAGGCTGGGATTTCTCTGTATGCATTGTCGCCTCAATCACTTCCAGCACACCTGAGGCCTCAACAGGTAGATATGGCATTGCAAATTCCCAAGGGGACCAACTAGGACTCAAACACAAGACATCCCAAATATCTATCATGGAGTTTTTAGTAGTAGGCGAGTTGAATGTCGAATATGAGGGTGAGTAGTTTAGTTGGTACAACGCTCTGATTGGTATAGTTGGGAAGTGAGACACATGGGATATATGCACTTTTAATGTTATAAGTTCCTTCCCCATTGGAAAAAAGCTATTGTCCAATGGGTTGATAAGTTCTCCAAATGGTCCTATGATTAGAGCATAAAGTAGCAATGGAGGTGCCATACATATGCAAGATACAAGCAAAGATGTTGTTGAGGAGAAGCCCACAGATTTTGGTGTTAGGTAAGCAAGTTTCACACACAATTTCTTTGAAATTCTATTACAATGGTTAATCATTGTTAATGTCAATGTTTTTGAAATTTCTCTATGGAGTCATTTATGCATTCAGCTAGAGTTACCTTTAGGCAAGCTGACTATAAGTGGGGTATCATCATCACCACCATCTTCTTTTTCTGTTCTAATCAATTATCTCATTTCCTAAACATGTTGGTAATATTTGGCATGCTTAATTTCATCTATAACCATTTTTGGATTTCTATTTATCCGGGGTTTTAATATTTGGTGGTTATATAAACTTCGGCCTTTAACATCTCATATTTTTATGGATATCTCTGCACCTTAATTGGTAGCTAGGGTTTCAAGATGTGTTATTTTCTAAATAAATATAGTTGCAGTAGTTTGAAAACTATGGTTTTAACATATGTTGTTTAAAAAAATCTCAAATGTTGTTTGGTTAGGAGGGTTTTAAAGCCATCCACTTGATTACTGGGATTTATATATCATGCCTTTGGCATAATCTGATATTCTTTGATGCATTTTCGTCTCAATTGGCAGCAGGGGAATTGATATTTAGGATTGTATGAACTTTTCTCTAGCTTGTATGGCAACTAGGGTTTGCACATTTAGTTTTTTTTAACATTCAGAGTTTGATTTTTTTTGGAGGTGTCAAAATTTGATTTTATTTTTATCTCCGGGATTTCAATGTTTTCACTTTAACATATTATCTTGGAATCTTGAAGGCATTAGTTGTGACAGCAGAGAGTTTGATTTATATGTACTTTTATGAAAAAATTGCCAAGCTTGCTTGGGTTTTGACATCTCGGTTGTTAGATCTTTAAGAGATTTCATAGTAAGAAGATTATGTTAGAGATGGAATATGGTTAATCATTTTGTTCATCTAATTAGTTCAAATTACTTAAAATTTGATTCTGTAATTATATATAATTGCTGAAAGTATGGATTCAGGACCCATTTGGAGAAGTCTGGTCCCTATTGCCAAATCAATTATTCTATCCGTGTGCAAATGAATATTATGGTAATGACAACACTTACGAGTATTTTCGTTTTTCTTTCTTGGGATGCACAAAGGTCTAATTGTTTCATTATTTGGATTCCTGAACAATGATGACGCATAGGTTTGCTTTTTTTCTTTCCTGGGATGCAAAAAGGTCTAGTCATTTAATTATTTGGATTCCTGAACAATGATGATGCACATATCTATTTTTGTCTCAAAACAAAAGAGAATTTAAATATAATAACATGAGGAAAGTTGTAACCTGCATTTTAAACCGATTTCCATTTAACTATGTTCATGGACTATTCCATGTGATAACTATATTCAATGGTGTCATGATTATATTCCCACTAAAATAGTCTAGTGTAATCTTGGATATATTCCCGATGAAGTTATTATATTGCAAGAAATAACTTGATTTGGATTCACATCCTCTTATCTCTACCGAGAGCCTTATTTATATAATGAGGCTTTACTGGTTGTTTCATAAGATTTATGTAATGATATTAATAACACGTGTTTAATATTTAGCTATGGGCACAATTAGATGATTATAAGGGGCACTTAAATCCTTTAATCGTGCTAGTAAATTTAGTTATATTACTTATAGAATTTCCTTTGTCGTAGCTACTAGGTATCCATGTACACTTCTTTTTATGATGGAGAAATAAATCCCAATCTAGAATTGGAACTAGTAGGGAATCATCGTGCAATCCGAGACCTCTCTTGGGGTTGGCCTTCTTCGACCTCTAGGACAAGGTTTAGTCAACATATAATTTTTATTAGCAAGTGGTTGAAACCAATTCAAATCCCCTAAAGATGGGCTCTGCAACTAGGGTTAGGGTTTGAAGGTGTATTGGCTTTGATGGCGTTCCTTGGTATTGATGGCATACCTTAAGGCTAGAGAACAATGGAGAATGGAAATGATGGTGGTCCTTGGTTGGAACATTCTCTGGGTAAGGATAATTTTACAAAGGACTTAGGGATTCAATTTTTTTTTTTACATTTATTAAGGTCACCAGCCTTGTTAGGATTTTATTGATGATTTGACAGTAGTTTTCCCAGGCATATAACACAGGACAGAATTTTGCGTCATTCTCTGTTATTATAAGTTTTTCATACCCCTTCTTTGAGGATACTGGTGATTAGTGGGACCGTCCCCACTCTTTTCAGTGACCTTGTCTACAGTGCGACTCATCTTTGTTCACCATGGTTAGTAGGGAGTTAAATATGGTTTCCAAAAGAGACCATACACTTTTTGATCTATCCAACACTAATGTACCATCTTTCCATGAAGAGGGTTTCATTTCCTCTCCATCTCACTATGCTTTTGTGGTTTTTGAGACTGCACATGAAGACTTTTGTTAGGAACCCATGTCAACCCTTCTCTTTACTTTGTTAGTATATTGTTGTTGGACGCATATGCTTTGTAAGTCATCCTGTAGTATTATATGTTCCATGGTATTGATCCATAGTTTGTATTATCCCATAGTATTATATGTTCCATGATATTGGTCCATAGTATTGGACGCATATGCTTTGTAAGTAGTCTCGTAGTATTATATGTTCCATGGTATTGATCCATAGTATTGGACGCATAGAATTAGTATATAAGTACGTGTTGAGGCCAATGAAGGAATCCATGAGTTATTTGTATTGAGCTTTCTCAAAGGAGGTTTCCCCCTCGAAGTGGCCTGCGATCAATAAATATCTTCTGTGTTCTGTTATTTCTGATATATCGTGCATTTTCATCATTTAATTGCTGCAGGTTCCTCGCATCTGGTATCAAAGCACTTTCTTGGGCTCGTTGGGTGGAATTTCTTCCAATTTTTTTTCGCAGTGGCTTCTAAGCATTGTGATTATTGTAGTACTATATTTTCTTTGCATTTGTATTTGTTCCTTTCAATTGCAAGTTCGGATATGGGAGTAATCCCGGTCCACTTAAATGTGGGAAATACTTGGGAATAGCCCTAAAACTCATTGTGAGGAGTACCATAGGAACCCCGAAGTAGCTGTCCCATTGAGAGGACCTGCCAGCGAAAAGGAAAACGACCCCTACCTGATTGACTAGTTCCCACCCATGAGGTAAACCAAGAGTTATCGTTTGTGGCAAAGCGGTTATCAGTTTTACCTGAGCCATGGAGTGAGGGGTACTGCCCCAATACGCAAGCCAATAGACAACATTGGTGGCCGTGTGAATCCCCTGAACCTTTAGGAAGCCACGCATACCCAGGGTCCATATCTATTTCCAACTGATAAATAACAGATTACATTTGTCCAGAACTGCTGCAGATCAATTTCGAGCCGTTGCAGATCCATTCCGAAAAAAAATTAAAAATTAAATAAATAAATCTGTTTTTCACCATATCTTCTTTGTTTTAACTCCGTTTCCATTGAAAATTCACTGACACCCCTACAGACCCATTCTTCATATTTCATTCCTAAGGACCCTATCCCAACTTCCACTTCCCGAAGCCAGAAATCCCACATCTATCTATTTTTAGGGTTTTCCATAACTTCTTCGATTTTCACCCAATCGCCTTAAAATTTTTCCACAGTGTTCATTTCCTATTTCTTCTTCTTTGTTCCTCTTTGACAAGTTTTCTCATTCTTTCACCCCGCTTCTGAAATTCCCATTTTATGCTTCCCTGTCCATTAGAAAGTGTCCAAAACCTAGTCAAACCCCAATTAACCATCAAAGTTTTTCCCAAATCCAAATTTTCCTTTACTAAAGAAGTTTTTGTTTTTGTTTTTCTACCCTTACCAAAAAATAAAATAAAAAATCCTGGTTATGGTTGTCACCCACGAAGGAGCAAAAAAAATGAAGGAATACCTTGCAGTCCTCAAGACCAAACTTCAAGATCTGGATGACAAAATTCTCGGCCTCCATCTTCAGCCTTCAACCATGAACAATAGAAAACATCCAAAGTCTTCTGTAGACACTGGGTTCTCTTCTTCTAGCATTTTTTATGGGACGAAGCATGATTTTCCTCACTTCAATGGTGATGATCCGACTGGATGGATATACCGGGAAGAACAATATTTCAGTCTGCATAATACTTTTGATGTCAACAAAGTTCCACTTGCATGCTTTCATTTAAAACATGAATCTCTTCAATGGTTCCGTTGGTATATCAAGGCTCATGTAGAGACAAAATGGAGAGGTTTTTGCCAACTACTTTTGCAACGATTTGGTCCTATTTCTTTTGATGAATTCACAGGAGCACTCACTAAACTTCGCCAAATTGGCACTATGAGAGAGTATCAGACCGAATTTGAGAAAATAGCCAATCACACAGAAGGATTGTCTGATGAATTCTACAGGAGTTGTTCTGTCAATGGTCTGAAAGATGCAATCCAATCTGAGGTTAAAGTGTTCTGTCCCACCACAATGATGGAAGTCCTAGGGTTGGCTAAGTTGGCAGAGGACAAGATTGCAGCTCAATGATGCTCCAAATCCACTTTTTTCCAATTAGAAATATGGTTTTCCAATGACCTCCCATCACGTCAGCTCCTCGACCAACTCCTATCAAGCATTTTTCTGAAGTAGAGATGCAAGCACGTAGAGAAAAAGGGATTTGTTATAATTGTGATGATAAATTCACTCGGGAACATAGATGTTATGAGAAAAAGCTCTATCTCTTGGATGTGGATTCTCCATTTTCCTCTGAAATTGGTGAAGAAGCTCCAGATACAATAGATGATAAGGTCGACATTCAGCAGCCTCCTGTTTCCCATCTGTCTCGAGATGACCACCCAGAGATATCTCTCCATGCTTTAGTTGAATTCAACACCCCACAAACAATGCGGGTCAGGGGTTACTTCAAGAAGCTCCCTCTTACAATACTCATTGATTCTGGTAGCACTCATAACTTCATTGACCCTCAGATCTCCAAACAAGTTGATTGTTTTGTCCATCCTTGCTCCAACTTTGAAGTGATGATTTCCAATGGGGGCACCTTACCTTGCAAGGGGAAGTGTCGCAATGTGGGTATCTCTATGGGATATTATAACCTGCGCTCCGACATGTTTTCATTAGCCTTAGATGGATGTGATGTGGTTTGGGGCGCTCAGTGGTTACGCACACTTGAACCCATCTTAGTGTATTTTGTTGAACTTTGGATGCAGTTTCAGTCAATGGGAAAAAACACACATTGTCAGGATTACAACCAGGGTCTCTCACATCAGCAGTTCACATCGCATGGAAAATATCCTTAAGAATAATTCACATGTCGTCATCGCTCAGCTCCATTCCATTCATATGCACCCATCATCGGTCTCCACAAATACTTTGGATCTACAACAAATTTTGGATAGATATGCAGGTGTCTTTGCTGAACCAGTGGGATTTCCACCTTCAAGAGCCATTTCCGGTAAGAATTTAGCCGCATCTACATATGAGAAGGAAATGATGTCTATTTGCATGTAGTATAAAAGTGGCAACCATACTTATTAGGAAATCATTTATGCATAAAGACTGATCACTAGAGTCTGAAATATTTCCTGGAACAACGGGTCTCCTCCCCAGCACAATAGAAATGGGTTAGCAAACTCATGGGTTATGAATATGAGATCACTTACAAGAAGGGTAAGGACAATATTGTGGCGGATTCTCTTTCTTGCACATTTGATGACCAAGTTTCTCTTTCATCTATTTATATGCCTGTTCTGAATTGGTTGCAATATTTTCAACATGGCTATGTCAATGACTCCTCATTATCTCAAATCATCCAACGGTTGGCCAACAACCCTTCTGTTGTACTGCATTACTATTGGGATGGTTCTTCCCTGAGATACAAGGGTCGTCTGGTGCTTCCCCAGAGCACATATCTTCAACAGGATGAATTCTATGAACTCCATGCTTCTCCATCGACAGGGCACTCTGGGTTCCTCAAAACGTATGAGTGGGAACAACGTAACTTATTTTGGAAGGAAATGAAAAGGAAAATTCAATAGATGGTGGTTGAATGTGATACCTGTTAGCACAACAAGGGTGAAACGATACTCCTTCCTGGATTTCTCGAACCCTTGCCCATCCCTACATGGATTATGATAGATATTTCTATGGATTTCATTGGAGGGCTCCTTAAATATGGAGGGAAGACATTGATTTTGGTTGTGGTTGATCGCCTCTCCAAATATAGTCATTTTGTGCGCTCATCCATCCCTATACCGCCTCCTTAGTCACACAAATTTTCCTGGACCAGATATTTCGTCTTCATGAAATCCCTTCTTCCATTGTCTCAGATCACGATGCAACTTTCACCAGTCATTTTGGGACATAAATATTTTTCCACACTGGCACCAAACTGAAGATGAGTTCATGGTATCACCCACAAACAGATGGTCAGATTGAAATTATCAATAAATGTTTGGAAACTTATCTTCATTGCTTCCCCTCCGAACAACAACATCATTTGGAAAAGTGGATCCCTCTTGCTGAATGGTGGTACAATAGCTCCTACCACATTGCATCTAAAATGACTCCATATGAAGCAGACTATGGTCAAGCACCGCCATTTCTTCTTACATACACCCCCAACAGTTCACCAATTCAGGCAGTTGACACGGGTCTTCGAAACTGCGATCAGATTCTTCACATTTTGTAGGAAAATCTTCACATGGAAAGAAATCGAATGAAACAACAAGCCGATCAACACCGTTCTGAGTGTATTTTTCAAGCAGGTGATATGGTTTTTCTTTGTCTACAACCTTACAATCAATCCTCCCTAGAACTCAAAGGGCGTCATAAGCTCGCTCCAAAGTTCTATGGGCCATATAAGGTTCTTCAGAAGATTGGGTCTGTTGCTTATAAATTGGAACTTCCTCCTTCTTCCCGCATTCATCTATTATTTTATGTCTCTTGTGTAAAGAATGTTCTTGGCTCCAACACCAGAGGACAAACTATTTTACCAGAACTGGATAATGAAGGATCCATCCTTTTGGAGTCCGAGGCCATCCTCAATAGGCTCACTCGCCAGCTTCACTCTTGATCTATCACAGAGTTATTAATTCATTGGCACTTAATGCAACCCGAGGTTGCTACATGAGAACCACTCCTTCACATTCAACAACAATTTCCAAATCTAAAGCTTCGAGGGCGAATCTTTTTCTAAGGGGGAGGGGATGTTAGGAACCCATTTCAACCCTTCTCTTTACATTGTTAGTATATTGTAGTTGGACGAATATGCTTTGTAAGTCGTCCTGTAGTATTATATGTTCCATGGTAGTGATCCATAGTTTGTATTATCCCATAGTATTATATGTTCCATGGTATTGATCCATAGTATTGGATGCATATGCTTTGCATGTCGTTCCGTAGTATTATATGTTCCAGGATATTGATCCATAGTATTGGATGCATAGACTTAGTATATAAGTACGTGTTGAGGCCAATGGATGCATCCACGAGTTATTTGTATTGAGCTTGCTCAAAAGAGGTTTCCCCCTCGAAGTGGCATGCGCTCAATAAATATCTTTAGTGTTATGCTATTTCTGATATATCATGCATTTTCATCATTTAATTGCTGGAGGTTCCTCACAAATTTTCACACAGGGCTTCTCAAGGTGGTTCTACTCCTTCTATATTTGTTCTTGATTGTACAGGGATAACTTGTTAGTATCCAAGGCCATTTTCTATACTATTTCATGGTGAACCCTCGTCGACACAGGGGCCAGACCTGGGGACAATCATTTCAGCAACTGGAAGAAAGAGAAGATGTTGTGTTAAGAGGAAACCTGAGGTGAACGCAACTCTAGGAGAGGATGTTCCCATGTATGAGTTTTCTCTATGGCTGAAACTTCCATTGTTGGACGTTTCCAAGGAGGTAATATGGCTATTCCTACCTTTCGTTAATGGGTAGCTAAATAGTGGTGTTTCCTTGATTATTCACCTCCATGCTTTGTATTGTTGAAAGGATGGTTAGGGGCTATTCTAAAATATATGGAGGATGTTAGGAAAATCCTCGAAGGTGTTTGGCTGTGGTTTAAGCTTTCATTTAAGACCAATATATGGATACCTACATTTGAAACCAGGTGGGAGAAATGATATAGCTATCCAACATGGGTCAAAATTCCCGGACCGCCTCCAGAACTGTGGACTCTTGTAATATTTTGGCGATTCTTGGTGAATTTCTTCTAGTCGATGACAACTACAAAGCAATGGGAAACTTGGTGGTGGCCAAAATCCTGGTAGAACTAGATGTTAGAGAAGGCTTCCCTGATAAAATTATAATCACTAGAGGCAAGTACACTTATCACCAAGATTTGGATTACAATGGCCTTCCATTCAGATTTAATGGATTCCATACTTATGTTCACCTTTTCCAGGATTTTACTATGCCTTTCACTCACAAATATTGGAGGAACAAAGGGGTATCAGATGATGTAGATTCTTTTGAGGATTTTTATATGTAGACAGAGGTACAACATTTGGCACCTTCTAAGGACTCACATTTCTTCCCTGCATATGGAACACATAGGTCAATCACAATGGACATGGTATCTACCAGAGATAAGTCTATACAATTTAGAACAACTGGAATCACCACACAAAAGAGTCTGGAGTTTATAGAGTTTGGATTTGCTCATCCTTATAACTTATTAACTATTAGTGGAAGCAAGGGAAAGAGGACAACCTTACAGCTTGGAGCAGATTCTAGACATCCATGCTCCACAACACTTTACTCTCTAGGTAATAATGGCCACACTTATTTTACATCCTGTTTTTGTCATTTATCCTCTCTTGTTTATTATCAGGGTGCCTCTCCGAAAGTCTCTAGGTCCTTTCCACATAATCCATCTCCATCTGGTCCTTTTTAAGAATTTACCCATCTTTCACATAGACATTTAAGTCTATTTGAGAATCCTGCTTTTAGTCCCTTGAGTTTCGATCCCCATACATGAAGCAATCACTTACTGAGTGACTCTGCCATTCATTGGCCCACTTCTCCTCTAACTGTATCTTCCCTTACTTCTACCATTCTCCCCGCTTCGTTGGGATTGGATTTTCTTGGAATCATTCCCTTCGGCTCTTTGGTGAGACCTATTTCAAATTATTGTTGGGGAACGAACTCCTACCTTTCTGGTCTTTTCGACTGTCGAGGATTTTTCATCCTCCCCCTTGAATATAGCTAGACTAGTCTCCATTTGATACTACTCCTTCCACTGTATTTATCCCTAACAGTTTTACTAAACCCTCATATATTATCCCTTACATGGTGCCACCTAAACATAGCCTCGCTGCCTTATGTGACCCCACAAGGCCCTTGTATTACACCGCTAGGCACCTCTGATGTAGATCCATGTCACCTGAGAGACATGTCTTCACCTGGTGGTCATTCAGCTGAAAAGATTAATTGTATTCCTCATATATCTTCCCAGAACTATACACATACAAATATTCATTAGAGATATCATTTCATTCCTAAAACATTTATTTACCCAGGTTCCGTCGACTACTCAAACAGGGGCTCACAAAAGCATCCATTTAGGGGATCTACTAAACTCAGAGGTCATCGATAATTTATGGTTACAACCAGGATACAAGCAGTTATAGATGTTAGGAGAGGTAAACAAAAAAACATCAAGTGGGACTTAAGAGAATGCACCCCCAATCTGAAGGTGACCTAATATTATGCATCTCTCTGAATATTAGGGGGATATGGCACTCAACTAAAAAACTGGCCCTGAAGAGATTGGTATCCACACATAGTCCTAATATTATTCTAATACAGGAAAAAAAGGTTGTTGGTGAAACTATTCTAAATGAGTTGAATTCTATGATGACTGGTTGGGAGTTTATTTTTCTAGACGAAAAAGGAAAATATGGAGGATTGATTACGGGATGGTAGACTATAACACTTTCTTGTAATGTGAGTTGGGGTATTTCCTCTGGCCTAGGTGAAATTATGTATTCAATATATTTGGGTTATGAATTCACTATGAACATATATGGACCTCACTTACATAGAATGGAATTATGGAAGAATCTAATGTATTCTGGGTTTCATCTAACTAAAAAATTTATACTTGCTGGAGATTTGAACTATTCCATTGTGGAGGTAGAGACTTGGGGCCTTTCAGCTCACAAAGATCTAATATCATATTTATTCACAAGCCTGAATGAACAAGCCTCTCTATTTGATATGCCTTCGGTGAATCTTATGCCTACTTGGAAGAATATGTGTATAGGGGATCATGACATAGCTAAAAGATTATATCATTTTCTTATTAATGAAGGATTGTTACTTTTGGCCTCTTGTATAAAACAATGGGTTGGAGTGAAAGGATATTCTGATCACTTTCCTATATTCACGGACATTAGAGGGGATTTGAGTAAGCATCCAACTCCCTATAAGTTCAATGCAACCTAGATATAAGATTATGGATTTTAGTAGCTGGTCAAGTCAAATTGGATTCCTTATAATCCACTAGTACAATGCTCAACAACAATACATTCCTGAATAATCAAAAAATATTAAACGAACCACAATTCCATGGGTGGAGAGCTATAATAAACAAAAATCCCCTACTTGAGGAACAATTGGAAACTTATATTATTCTATATCTCCTACTGGATTTGATTCGAATGATACAAAATTCCATATTTTGGATCTTGAGACCAAAAGAAGGAAACTTCTACTAGATGAGGAAGTCGAGCTTAGACTAAAAGGTAGAGCTATTTGGATTAAGCGGGGGGGGGGGGATAACACAAAGTTCTATCATAAATATATTAAGCATATGAAGCATACCAACTCAATCTGGGAGATTGAAGATAAAAACATGGAGATGGTAACAGGTTTCCATAGCATTGCATTTGTCGAAGTGAAATTGTTTTTTGAACTTTACAAAGAGGATCAAAATCCACCTATTGCATCCATGGTTGATACTATTGAAAAAATTCCTTCATTTGTATCTGAGGACCTGTTGTTGTAGCAACACCCCCCCCCAAATTTTTGTTTGTTGTGTAGACATTGGGGCCCCTCCTTTTCTTTTCCTAGAAAGTTTGCTTAGGAGTTAAGTCTTCTTTGGAAAGTTTTCTATACTTAGTTTTTGTTCCAATGAGAAATCTTTTTTTTGAGTTGTAGTTTTTCCTCTAAGTCAAAACTCAAGTTTTTCTCTCGAAACGGCAGAAGCACTCGAGATGTTCACCCGAAGCGGTGGAAGCACTTAAGTTTATCCGATATTTCGAAAGAACTCGAGATGTTCACCCGCAACGGTGGAAGCACTCATGAATTTTTTTTGCAATGGGCGCCTACTTACCAAGTCCCTCGACCTTTCACTTTTTCGGAAAAGACTTACCAAATTCATCCGAAATTGAGGAAGAACTCGTTGAGTCTTTCCGCAACGGCGGAACAACCTAAGAACTTTCGCCGCAACGGGCTATTGACTTGTCAATTTTGGAAGAACTCATCGAGTCTTTCTGCAACAACGGATCATCTCTTTTATCTTTGCCACAACGGGTGAATGCCTCGCTCAAACGCCAAGTCTCCCGCGTAGCGATAGGAACTCGCGAGTGCTCGCTGCAACTTCGGAAGAACTCAGCGTTTCATCCCACAACGGCGGACGAAACTCACCTTTTCCCTCTGATTTTGATGGTTAGGCTTAAATGTCGTTTATGACGATTTGACCCGCCGTACGTGTTCTTAACATCGTTTTAAATTTCCGTCACCTACCCATTAATTGTCACACGCGTGGACCTCATTATAAAGGTAGTGGGGGTTATTTTTGAATCCCATTGGTTGAATCGAGTTACTAAAGGACGCCGTTTGGAGATTGTTCAAGTTTGCTCTAGCTCATCTTGTTCGTTGCATCAAACCCTGTTAGGCCGTTGTCTCGTTGCCAGGAAAGTAATTCTACCGTTAAGTTTTTTCCTAAATGTACGTTGAAATTTTCTCAGGTAGTTTTCGCCATGTCAATTGCATGGCCTGTAGGCATTCGTCGTATACCATTTTTGTTTTCAAGTTGCCTGCAATTGTAGACATTACAGCCACTTCAACCCCATAGGTTTTCCAATCCGGTTAGCCAGCAAAATGTTCTTATTCGTCAATGCGAACCTGTAACCGCGCCCATGGGCCCGCCCAAAAGTATATGAGCCCGACATCGCCTCCCTAGAACATTCAAGTTAGATGGCCATAATGTCTTTTTCTTGAGTGATTTGCATTTTGTTTCGTTCCCCCAGCATGTGGCATTATAGTTTGTTACGATTATACATTATCATGCTAGTCCCGTTTCTTTCCTGTCTTGCTCTATTCTACGTAATTATTTGCAATCTTATGTCCATTCACGTATGGTTGCTTGAAAGAGATAAGCTACAATGCCAAAGGGTAGCAGAAAGAAATCTAAAATGGTGGAACCAGAGCCAGTAGAGCCGATAATTGAAACTTTGTTTGAAGACACTAAGTGCACCACAGGCGTCCCTCCTGAGGTCAGGTGGGGAGATATTTACCGGATGCTCAGAGACCAAGATATCCCTGGGGCACTCTTAGAAGAAGAGCAAATCTACCTAAACATCAGGGCCTCTGGGATATCCAAAGCTTCTACGTGCCCTGAGCTATTCCCTTGCTCAGAAGTAATTGGGTGGATATTGGAGCATGCCAACCCGCAAACGAGAGTGCTGCAGTATAGCAAAGGGGAGTCATTCGCTTCGTTCCATCCATATTATATTGCAGCAGCCTACAAGTTCCCACATCCCCAGCAGGCACTGGACGACGCATGGCTGGGACAGATGAATAATTTTGAAATAGATAAAAGGATGTTAATCACGGGAAAACAACTAAGAAAGAGAGACAATGATGAGTATGAAGTTCAAAGCCTGAGACCCCCTTTTAGGATGATTTCCCTTATGTTAAGCAGAATTTTCGGCATGCTTGATGGAACTGTATATAGGATACAATGGGCCCCCATAATCCATTACATAGCATTTAAGGGAACTGTTTTTGATTGGGCCACTATCCTCTCAGATAGTTTGGCATCTACTGTGGCTGCAGCTAAAGAAGGTCTGGCTCTAAAACAGTCAGAGTTTTACATGTCTTCATATCTCATTGATTGCATCTTGGCAAAACTCCCTTTCCCCAAGTTAGGTTGCTTATGGGATCAATCCAACACCCCGATATATACTGCTTATAAAATATTGTGGGCTCAAAATTATAGGGGGCACTATAAGCTCATATGTGAAGAATTCATTATGCCTCTGTATGAGCAGATGTTCAATGAAGAACCCAATTGCCTGTCAGAGAATTCCATGGAAGTCATGGAAAATTATGGCAATTTCTACTTCTTGGAAGAGAGTACCTATATCAGAATGTTTGGAGTTACTAAGCCACCATACATCTTACCAAGATATGCCACTGATTACATAGTCCTGAAATAAGCAGTCAGACAAGTTTTCCTTGATGGAGTGGGAGGATTTCTTAATAAGCTACATAAGGCTTCCTTCCCTACTTTGCCTTTCTGTATAGGAGCCTATAAGTTCTCGAGGGTTGCAGCAGCTGGAGAGTTCATTCACGAGTTAAGAGGTTTTCACTTCGAAGAAGCACTCTTTCATAGAAATGACCGACGGAACAAAGTTGAGGAGCATTGCAAGGAGTTGCATGCTCATTTTGAGTATGCCCATTACTATGATGACGAAGAAGAAGTGTTCAGGGGAATCAGTAATATGACTGAATTGCAAATTTGTCATCATAATGGTGGAGCTAGCTCTAGCTCTACCACAGCCCGAGAATCCAACCTGCAGAAAGAAAGGGAAGCAGCTGAGGTCCTGACCCGTGAAGAGCAAAGGTTGAAAGAGGAGGCAGAGAGATTCCAGAAAATTGCTGCCGATAAGTTGCAAAGGGAGCAGGAGGAGGCTCTTAAATGTGAAGAAGCTAGGTTGCAGCAAGCTGCCAAGGATCAAGAAGAGAGGGAGATGATTGAGAACAAGCAAAGTGTTGAAGAAGAAAGACGGCTTAAATCCGAAGAAGAGATTAAGGCCAGCCAAGATACAAAAGCGGGTGGTTCTTACACCCAGGATATGGATATAGACTCATCTTAGATGGTACATACCCCACCCGCGGAGGAAAACATCCATATAAGAAATCTCCCAATCATCCCTTTCACCCCATCCAAAGATCATACTGTGTCCCGATGGGATAGATTTGTATATTATAAGAAGATAAATTCTGTAGTCCTAAAGTCAGAGACAAGGTTAAAGAGACCTTTTCATTCGGATATTGTCACCCAGCGAGAAACCACTGTTATGCAAAATACAAATACGGCTCCCGTGGCCATGGCATATCTTGTTGTGGCGGCAACAAAATCAATCGAAGACAATGTGATCGACATGGTTAAAGAGTTTGAGTCAACAAAGAGAAGAGCTCGTATGCTGCAGCATACCGTGGCTAACGAGTAGGCCTACAGGGACCTTGTGGTGAACAAATATAATCGCCTGTCTGCTGACCACAAAGAGTTGTCAGATACGTATCAACACAAAGGAGCACTTGGAAATCCAGATGATGGAACTTGAGGCAGAAAAGAATGATTCTGAAGCTAGAGTTGTTCAGTTGGAACAAGACAAACAGTCGCTGGTTGAGCAGCTAGAGCAAGCAGAAAGCAGAGCAATGGATATGTCTCCTTTTCACTAACAGTCCTGTGACATCTTGAGACAAATGCATGCCAAGCAAGAACTAATTACTAAGGAGGTTTGTAGACTCAAGACCATGTTGGATAGAATGAAGGAGGTTAATGCCGAGGCTGTTAGGCTTAGAAACAAGTACTCTCGAGTAAAAGAAAACATTTTGAGCCAGATGGAGTGGAGAGAAGGGAAGGCAGATTTCCCTAAGCACCTCCCGTTCAAATCTGTAGGCGGTTTTAAGGAAGATGTAGCCCTCATGGAATTTTGCAGGAATTGTAGCGCCAAGCTAATTGCTAAGATCCAGGGTACGATGGGGAAAGGTAATAGCCTATATCAAAATATTCACGAAGTGCATGAAAAGTGCAAGGTTGTTTTTCCCCAAACCCTTGATGAATTTCCAAGTAAAGAGCAATGCCTGTCCGAGTTAAAAGACGAGCTGGACGTTCAAATGGAGTATGTAAAGAAAATTGATGTATTGGCCACATATGATCTCCATCACTACATTGGGCTATCATCAGTGCACAATCATATGTTCAAGGATATCCACCAGATAGCAATAGCAGGAATTCAAAGTATTGAAGCAGAACTTGATAAACATGTGACTTCACAAAAAATCCTGCTCCCCTCGCCAACAAATATTGTTATAAGAGACACTGGTGTATGGTTTAGTTATATAGCAGAAGAAGAGAAGAAGGCAACAACAGCGGTAGCAGCCAGCATAGGCACATCATCACCAGCAGAGGCACTACCCCAAAGTTAGCTACAACAGCCATGATGCGTTGTTTTGATTTTGCTTATTTCTCTTTGTCCCGGTGGTCAAAACGTGAAGTCACAAGGACAACTGCCCTTTTTTCTGTTATATGAAGAAGGCCACAAATTGCTTTATTTTGGAGAGTTTGCTTTGAAGAAAATTGTAAAGAGACAGATGGCATCCCTAGAGGCATTTTGTAAACTTATAAATAGATGATTAGTGAATAGTGTAAAAGGACTTTTGGCATGCAAAAGCTATTTTCTGGCTTGTATGTGAACTATTTCTCTGCATGTATAAGGAACTCGATTTTTCCTAATAAAATCCTGGGAGAAGACAATTTTGCCTGGAAAGATGTGTTGAATGTCTGCTGGATTATTCTTATGTCACTCGTACATTCTTGTGAGATATTTCTTTGCTGCTGTGAATTATTTCTGTCTATTGAATGATCTTGCTTTTCCAATACAATGATAATTCTCCTAAATGAGTAATTGAATGTGTTAATGTGAATTAAAGCTATCTTTAATATCGTTAACCTTCTACTAAAAATGCTTCTTTATGATTTAAATGGCTATCCATGTAATCTTTAGATGTTTCTTTCAACACATTACTCATATTTACAGTTGCTCCTTGCAAGGATAGGTTAGATTTGCTTATACTGTTTTAGATTAATTTAGATTAGTTACCTGCACTTAGCTTAGGGCACTTGCATATCATCTTTAAAATAAAACACATAAACGGTGGATCGGGTCGTAACCGGTTAAAAGAATAAGAATCTTTAAATCTTACAGTAGCCGGAACCGTTAACTAGACGGATTCCCCACACCAAACGGTGAGCAATCTAATTGGGACTGCTCATTGAGGAGAATCCCTTGCTGCTTGATGCTGGGATTTTCACGGCATCAACAATTTTTGGCGCTAGAAGGAGGGCCTGAAGTGCATGGCTGACACAGGAGACTCTTCCTGTCAAGAAGATCCTACTGAAAATTCGTTTGAGACAGCAATCCCAGAAAATCAAGAAAATCAGGAAAATCCCAATCCTGATTTTGAGCTACAAGAAACGTTGTATGCTGTACCTTTTGTTGAAGTATCTGATTTAAGAAGACATGCACAATCTTACGTTAAACAACTAGGTGGCTTAAACGCAATAACCTTTCTCCCTAGAAGAAAAACCCCTAGAAGAGAAAGACAGTACACCCGTGATTCGATTTTTGTGAAGAACTTTGAAGAACTTGTAAATTTATCTTTGGAAGAGATCACAGAACCTCTGAAAGAAGTCGATCTTGAAAACCCAGAAAATTTTGAAGATCCAGAAAATATTGGAGAACTTTTCACTCCAAAGAACACTCCACTTAATTCACCACACGATTCTCCACCTAATTCTCCACATAGATCCATGGCTATACCTGCTTGGAGAGCGAGAGGAGCATTAAATCTAGCTGGGCCATTCCACAATCTGCCTAAAAATCCAGAGAAAGTTTTACCCAAATACGACCCAGGTAAGGGCATATCTGTTGAAGATCATCTTAAGAGTTTTTATTTGGCTTTGAATCTTTTAAATGTACAGCATGAAGATGTAGTCTGTAGGCTTTTCCCATACACATTCGAACCGAAAGTTTCTTCCTGGTATTTTAGCTTACAAGCTAGCTCAATTTCTAATTGGGAAGAATTTGAAAATTGTTTTTTAAAGAAGTATGGAAATAAAAAAACTGTAGCTACACTCATGAAAGAATTATTGTCCATGAGAATGGAAAAGAAAGAAAAGGTCCAAAACTTTAACCAAAGATTCACCACGCTCTTGAATAATTTCAGCGAAGCAACTAAACCTGCAGACGAATCTTTAATTGAATATTATACAACAGCGCTTGAAGGTCCCATAGCAATGTTCGTTAAAAGAACTAAGAAAACCACCCTAATATAAAACTTCGAAGAAGCAAGAAAGGTGGAAGAGGAAGCAAATAGCATTGCTAAACATGTCTTAGATGTAGAAGCAAAGCCAACAACTAATAGAAAACCTCTGCTACTTACCAGGAATAAAGAAGAGTCATCAGCAGACATGGAAAACGTAGTTAAGATGATGCAGAAATTGTCAAATAAAATTGTAGATCTCGAGAAAGATAAGGCAGCTAGTACATCTAGGAATCCTTTCAAACCTTTCTACAAGAAAAGGGAAGACAATGACCAACCTCATCCACCTATGAACACTTCCCCTGTTTTAAATCTAAATGAAATAGGAATGGAACACTTTTGTACCTTTCATCAAGAGCCGCACTCTAAAAAGAGTTGCCCACAATGGATTAACTCTATGATTTTAGTCATGAACCAAATGCTGGATTCACAGATTCCAGATCAAGATGATCCTCCAAAGGAACAAAACCTTGAAGTAGAGGAACCTCCCCCAGGCACTACCATGGTGCTATGGGATTGGGTACCTTTAACTGAATTGATAGAAGATGATCCCGTGGAAAGCCCAGTCTCTGTTGTAAACATTAACACTCGCAGTAAAGGTCCCATTGCAGATCCAGTTCCAAGCTCGACTACTCTCAAACCTAAAATTTCCAAAGAGTTACCTAGAAGACACATTACAATCATTCCTCCTCAACCTAAAGTCAACCCAACCGCTGCCAAACAGCCAAATATTGACACAACGGTCTAGCAACCAAAGGTCATATTGAGCAAGACAGACAATCAAACAAGAGTTGTGAACGAATGTGATATGGGATATGACATCATTGAATATATAAAGAAAGTAAAAGCGAATGTTTTGATATTCGATATGTGCAGTTTTCCCCAGCAATGAAACAAGTTGTTGCAAGCTCTTCAGTCCCAACCCAGCATTCCATTAGCAGACACTCAAGAAGACCCTGAAATTAATGAAGCCAATATCGGTGGGAAATTCAAATCCCAGACATTTCCTTTCCTTTTAACTTTTGAAATCTTCAATCACAATGTGCACAATTTTCTGGTAGATTCTGAAGCATCCTCAAATGTCATGCCATTGTCAATCTGTAAGAAGATTAACGGTCAACCAATTTCATCTCCCGCTCAAATTATTCAGTTAGATAGGACTGCTGTTAAAGTTATTGGGGAAATGAAGGATGTGCTCATTAGGTTGTCGGCAGATTCTAGGGTATGCCAGTTCATTGATATAATGGTAGTTGATATTCCTGAAGCCTACGGTTTAATCTTAAGCAGGGACTGGTCCACAAAACTAAATGGTTACTTTGCGACTGATTGGTCCCATTTATGGTTACCATATCAATATAGGAAGAATCAGATTAAAATTTTGAGGGAACCACATATGAAACAGAATGTAACTCAGCTAGAAGGAAAGAATGAAGCTGTAACCTTCTCATCTTCCGTCTTGGGAAATTATTTCTTACAAATTGATCCGGGTAATTATCAGTCTGAAACTATTAGCCATGAATCAGATAAACAGTCCGATCTCCTTCATTTTTCTCGGGCTGATGATATGGATTGTAACATAGTTAGCTTAGTCACTGACTTAGATCGTAAAGATACTAACTTAGTTAAATCAAACAATCTTTTTTGGACTCTGTACTTTGATGGTTCTAAAACTTCGGAAGGATCCGGAGCTGGTTGTGTTCTGATGGATCCAGAAAGGAATAAGTACTTCTTGTCCTGTAGATTAGAACTTGATTGTACTAATAACACTGCTGAATATGAAGCTTTAGTCCATGGATTGAAGAAAGCCATCGGTTTAAATGCTAAGTACCTGAAAGTTTTTGGTGACTCAGAAATAGTCGTGAGGCAGGTAAGAGATACCATTCACTGTCTTTCACCTCATTTGAAAGGTTACCAGGATGAGGTATGGGATTCAATTACACATTTTGATGCTTTCAATATAAAATATGTTCCTAGACTGCAGAATGCTGCTGCTGATTTATTGGCAACATCCGCTTCCAGATTGGTGACAACTAATAATAAATGCTCAATTGAATTGGTTTTCAGGCCCTCTGTCCCTGACAATATCACAAACTTCAGATTTTTCAATGATGACGATCAGATTATCAGTTTCCTAACAAATGAAGACATGTTCCAAGAAGCTGTGATAGACGAGAAGAGCATGATGCGGATGTACAAAAGAAAGATGCAGCTAAAGGAAATTTCATTCCCAAAGGGGTGAGGTCACTTGAAATGCTGTTTGATTTACAGAGCAAGTTCAAAAGGCCAGCAAATACCAAGACCAATAGCTCGTCGATGCAACACAAATTAGTAAATCTGGGTACTGAAGCTGAACCAAGATTTGTTAACCTTGGCAGATGTTGTTCACCAGGAGAAAGAGATAAGTTCATCAAGGTTTTTTGTCAATATAAGGACATTTTCACATGGACTTATGAAGATTTGAAAACATATGACACCCGCATTATTCAACATATTATACCAATGAAAGCAGGCGTCAAGCCATTTCAGCAGCAATTGAGAAGGATGCATCCTACTCTTGAACCTCTGATTCAAAAGGAATTGAAGAAGTTACTTGATGCTAAGATAATATTTAAAGTCCGACATTCTGAGTGGGTTGCTAACCTAGTTCCCGTAAGAAAGAAGTAAGGAGAGATAAGATTATGTGTTGACTTCAGGAACCTGAACATAGCTTCAGATAAAGATAACTATCCCGTCCCTTTAATGGAAAAAATTCTCCATATGGTATCAGGATCAGAACTCTTTTCCCTTCTTGATGGTTTCTCTGGTTACAATCAAGTATTAGTAGCTAAAGAAGACCGCCTTAAAACTACTTTCCGCACCAAGTGGGGAACTTTCGCATATCGAAGAATGCCATTTAGCCTAATAAACATAGGAGCCATGTTCCAGCGAGCAATGGACATCGCCTTCCGAGGATTGGATGGCCATTGTGTCGTCATCTATCTAGATGATGTGACTGTTTTTTCAAAGAAAAGAGAAGACCATGTTGTTCATTTGAGACATATTTTTGATCGTTGCTGAAAATATGGTATTTCTTTAAAACCCAAGAAGAGTGTGTTTGTTGTTCTTGAAGGTAAGCTTCTGGGTCATATCATTTCAAAAAAAGGGATCTCAATAGATCAAGAGAGAGTCCAAGTTATAAATAAAATTCCCATGCCCCATAACAAAAAATCCATGCAGTCATTTATGGGCACTATCAATTTTGTTCGAAGATTTGTCCCCGATTTCGCTCAAACTGTTAAACCTTTGCAGCAAATGGTCAAGCAAAGCACACATTTCAAATGGACAGAATTAGAAAAGGATGCATTCAGAGATATTAAAGCAGCCATAGCTAATGCTCCTTCCTTGAGAAGCCTGGATTTTGACAAAGATTTCATTTTGTATACTTTTGCCTCAGATGACTCTCTCGCGGCTATACTCACGCAAAAGGTAGAATTAGGAGACGAATACCCAATCTCGTTTATGAGCACTGGTCTGCAAGGTGCTGAACTGAACTATCCTGTGGTCGAAAAACAAGCGTATGCCGTGTTCAAAGCAGTAAAACAGTTCATACCATATATTCTTAAGAGCAGAACTAAAGTTATAGTTTCCCACCCAACTGTCAGATCCCTTTTTGTTCAAAAGGAGCTCAGAGAAAGAAGGGGAAATTGGGTCACGTCTCTTCAAGAATATGACTTGGAATTTAAACTGGCCACCATCATTAAAGGACAAGGCCTATGTAAATTTCTTAATGAACATACAATTGATGAAGACTAGGATTGGAAGAATGAAGCCGAGATGAATTCAGTCGAAGTATGTCCCATCTTCACAGCTCCTGAATCATGGTATAGGGATTTAGTGCATTACTTGCAACAATGGTACCTACCAGAACACTGGAGTTCTAAGCAAAGAAGGGCCCTCCGTTTAAAGTCAGCAGCTTATCAGATCATTGACGGGATACTTTTCAGAAAAAATTATGATGGAGTTTTTCTCAGATGCCTAGAGAAGGAGGATGCAAGTAAAGTCGTCAGAGAATTACACGATGGCCTTGCCGGTGGACATTATTCAGGGGAGACAACAGCTCACAAAATACTGAGAGACGGCTATTACTGGCCCACTTTATTCCGGGATGCCCATACTTATGCACGGAACTGTGATGTATGCCAAAGGAGTACTGGAAAATTACCAAAGGTAGCGGGGCCCTTGCAGCCGGTTATCATCTCAGAACCTTTCGAACAGTGGGGTATAGATGTCATCGGAGAGATAAAGCCAAATTCTTCTCTGCAACATCGATACATCTTGACAGCCACCGACTATTTCACCAGATGGACAGAGGCTCTCCCACTGCGCAAGATCAATGAAGATGCAGTCATTACTTTCTTGAAAGAGAACATCATAACCAGGTTTGGGGTTCCAATTTCCCTAGTTTTTGATAATGCCACTTATTTCTCGTCTTTTAAAATAAATGAATTTTTTTATGAAAGAGGAATTAAATTGCATTATTCAGCCAATTACTACCCCTAGGGAAACAGACTAGGTGAATCTTCAAACAAAAACCTCATCCGAATCCTCAAGAAAACTGTGATCGAAAATCAACGAAGTTGGCATATAGCTCTCCCAAACGCCTTATGGGAAAATAGGGTGACTCCAAAGAATGCATTAGGGGTTTCCCCTTACACCCTCGTCTATGGCAAGGAAGCCATCCTCCCTCCCAACATATTGCTTCCATCCTTGCAGTTGTCCTAAGCCTCTCGAGGGTCTGGTAGTCAGGTTTTGCAATCCAGGATTGACACCCTACTTCAACTTGAAGAAACCCGATAGAAAGCTAAAAGCCGATTCCACCAACACCAAGATATAGTCAAAAGATGGTTCGATAAAAGGAAGTCTGGTAAAGGAAGTTTTGAAGTAGGAGATTTAGTTTTGAAATGGGACCATAATCATGAAGGCAAGGGAATGCACACGAAGTTCCGACACTTATGGGTAGGCCCTTACCAAAATTCTGCAAAGCTCGGCCCATCCACTTACAAGCTAACAGACCTCCAGGGAGAGGAAGTGACCCTTCCTCTCAATGGCCTCACCTTGAAACAATACTTTGCATAGTCTAGTTGAGGTTTTCTGTACATAAATAAAAAATTTCTTTTATTTTTACTTTAGTCTCTTGTTTTCCTTGTTTCATCCAAGTTGTCTTCTTTTCTCAGCATTTGATTTTTCCCTTTCCCCTTTTCTTTGTATAGTTTGTTTTCCGCTAGACCTGCAATTGAGCCTTTCGTGAAGATGAATTTCTCAAGAAATCTCACAACTTGTGAAGCCGGAAATGTATCCTCAAAAGAAAGTTCATTCATGCATTTTGGCTTTTGCTGATCGTTCTCCAGAATGAAGAGATCCTGTTCTGTTGGTCGCACTAACCCTTGTTATAATAGCAGAGATCTATGATTATCTTTATCACTATCTTCGGCCCCCATCCACCCTCACATTCATAACCGTCTCAAGAAGATCGCTGTAGTTGGACCCACGGAAAGGAAGCACATCTCGAAGGCATAGGGTATTGAAATGACTCCATGCTGCAAATCTAAAGCCAAAAGGCTTGTAATCAAGAGTCTGTTTTCCAGAAATTCTCGCCTCAATCAAAGCACGACTGAGATAAAAGAAAAACGTTCAAGTCATGAAAGTTGTCCAAAAGACTGAGCTTAAGTTAGGTTCTTCTCCGTCTGTGAAGCTTGATAAATCAATAAAATCTCTCGCTCACACAAAAGGACATTATGGATTGAAGAACCAAAATCAAAGATCGTAATTTGAAGGAAACTATTTTTGGAAGGCTCAAACAACAAAAGCTGTCAAATACATGAATATCCAAAAGGATGCAAGCAGCATGGGAATGAGGAACAAGAGAATATTGTCTACGAGATGTTGTTACAATCCTGTGGAGTCCGATGACAGTGGTTGTCTGAAAGATGAATCTTCTAAAATGAACCTCATATTCTGGCCCTTGGAAAGTTTTAAGGGTGTCTTCATCAAATCTCCCCTTTCCCAATGACCAATGGATAAAGTGACTACTTTCTTTGCCGAGATTCGAACGCTCAAACCGATTGTTGCACATAGGGTGAACAACTTTTAAAATAATTTCCGATGAACGAGAGAGAGTTTTTTAGAGATCTGTGTTTGCCAGCGATTCGCCAATTGTTGTTACAACAACATCCCCCCAAATTTTTGTTTGTTGCGTAGACATTGGGGCCCCTCCTTTTCTTTTCCTAGAAAGTTTGCTCAGGAGTTAAGTCTTCTTTGGAAAGTTTTCTGTAGTTAGTTTTTGTTCCAATGAGAAATCTTTTTTTTGAGTTGTAGTTTTTCCTCTAAGTCAAAACTCAAGTTTTTGTCCCGAAACAATGGAAGCACTCGAGATGTTCACCCGAAGCGGCGGAAACACTTACGTTTATCCGATATTTCGGAAGAAATCGAGATGTTCACCTGCAATGGCGAAAGCACTCATGAAGTTTTGCCGCAACGGGTGCCTACTTACCGAGTCCCTTGACCTTTCACTTTTTCGAAAAAGACTTACCAAATTCATCCGAAATTGCGGAAGAACTCGTCGAGTCTTTCCGCAACGGCAGACCAACTCAAGAACTTTCGCCGCAACGGACTATTGACTTGTCAATTTCGGAAGAAATCATCGAGTCTTTCTGCAACAGCGGATCATCTCTTTTATCTTTGCCGCAACGGGCGAATGCCTCGCTCAAACGCCAAGTCTCCCACGTAGCGATAGGAACTTGCGAGTGCTCGCCGCAACTTCGGAAGAACTCAGCGTTTCATCCCGCAACAGCGGATGAAACTCACCTTTTCCCTCCGGTTTTGACGGTTAGGCTTAAATTCCGTTTATGACGATTTGACCCGCCGTACGCATTCTTAACACCGTTTTAAATTGCCATCACCTACCCATTAATTTTCAAACGCGTGGACCTCATTATAAAGGTGGTGGGGGTTATTTTTGAATCCCATTGGTTGAATCGAGTTGCTAGAGGATGCCGTTTGGATATTGTTCAAGTTTTCTCTAGCTCATCTTGTTCTCTGCATCGAACCCTGTTAGGCCGTCGTCTCGTTGCCAGGAAAGTAATTCTACCATTAAGTTTTGTCCTAAATGTACGTTGAAATTTTCTCGGGTAGTTTTCGCCATGTTAATTGCATGGCCTGTGGGAATTCGTCGTATACCATTTTTTGTTTTCAAGTTGCCTGCAATTGTAGACTTTATAGCCACTTCAACCCCATAGGTTTCCCAATCCGGTTAGCCAGCAAAATGTTCTTATTCGGCAACACGAACTTGTAACTGCGCCCGTGAACTTGTAACTGCGCCCATGTGCCCACTCAAAAGTATCCGAGCCCGACATCGCCTCCCTATAACATTCAAGTTAGACGGCCATAATGTGTTTTTCTTGAGTGATTTGCGTTTTGTTTCGTTCCCCAGCATGCGACATTATAGTTTGTTACGATTATACGTTATCATGCTAGTCCTGTTTATTTCCTGTCTTGCTCTATTCTACGTAATTATTTTCAATCTTATGTCGATTCACATATGGTTACTTGATAGGGATAAGATACAATGCCAAAGGGTAGCAGAAAGAAAGCTGAAATGGTGGAACCAGAACCAGTAGAGCCGAGAATTGAAACTCTGTTTGAAGACACTAAGTGCACCACAGGCGTCCCTCCTGAGGTCAGGTGGGGAGATATTTACCAGATGCTCAGAGACCAAGATATCCCAGGGGCACTCTTAGAAGAAGAGAAAATATACCTAAACATCAGGGCCTTTAGCATATCCAGAGCTTCTACATGCCCTAAGCTATTCCCTTTCTCATAAGTAATCGGGTGGATATTGGAGCATGCCAACCTGCAAACGAGAGTGCTGCAGGATAGCAAAGGGGAGGCATTTGCTTCATTCCATCCGGCTTATATTGCAGCAGCCTACAAGTTCCCACGTCCCTAGCAGGCACTGGACGACGCATGGCTGGGACATATGAATAATTTTGAAATAGATAAAAGGCTGTTAATCACGGGAAAACAACTAAGAAGGAGAGACAATGATGAGTATGAAGTTCAGAGCCTGAGACCCCCTTTTAGGATGATTGCCCTTATGTTAAGCATAATTTCGGCATGCCTGATGGAACTGTATATAGGATACCATAATCCACTACATAGCATTTAAGGGAGCTGTTTTTTATTGGGCCACTATCCTCTCAGATAGTTTGTCATCTACTGTGGCTGCAGCTAAAGAAGGTCTGGCTCTAAAACAGTCAGAGTTTTACATGTCTTCATATCTCATTGATTGCATCTTGGCAAAAATCCCTTTCCCCAAGTTAGGTTGCTTATGGGATCAGTCCAACACCCCGATATATACTGCTTATAAAATATTGTGGGCTCAAAATTACAGGGGGCACTATAAGCTCATATGTGAAGAATTCATTATGCCTTGGTATGAGCAGATGTTCAATGAAGAACCCAATTGCCCGTCAGAGAATGCCATGGAAGTCATGGAAAATTATGGCGATTTATACTTCTTGGAAGAGGGTACCTATATCAGAATGTTCGGAGGTACTAAGCCACCATACATCTTACCAAGATATGCCACTGATTACATAGTCCTGAAAGAAGCAGTCAGACAAGTTTTCCTTGATGGAGTGGGCGAATTTCTTGATAAGCTACATAAGGCTTCCTTCCCTACTTTTCCTTTCTGTATAGGAGCCTATAATTTCTCGAGGGTTGCAGCAGCTGAAGAGTTCATTCAATAGTTAAGAGGTTTTCACTTCGGAGAAGCACTCTTTCATAGAAATGACCAACGGAACAAAGTTGCGGAGCATTGCAAGGAGTTGCATGCTCATTTTGAGTATGCCCATTACTATGATGACGAAGAAGTGTTCAGGGGAATCAGTAATATGACTGAATTGCAAATTTGTCATCATAATGGTGGAGCTAGCTCTAGCTCTACCACAACTCAAGAAGCCAACTTGCAGAAAGAAATGGAAGCAGTTGAGATCTTGACCCGTGAAGAGCAAAGGTTAAAAGAGGAGGCAGAGAGATTCCAGAAAATTGCTATTGATAAGTTGCAAAGGGGGCAGGAGGAGGCTCTTAAACTTGAAGAAGCTAGGTTGCAGCAAGTGGCCAAGGATCAAGAAGAGAGGGAGATGATTGAGAAAGAGCAAAGTGTTGAAGAAGAAATACGGCTTAAAGACGAAGAAGAGATTAAGGCCAATCAAGATACACAAGCGGGTGGTTCTAACACCCAAGATATGGATATAGACTCATCTTAGATGGTACAGACCCCACCCGTGGAGGAAAACATCCATATAAGAAATCTCCCAATCATCCCTTTAACCCCATCCAAAGATCATACTGTGTTCCGATGGGATATATTTGTATATTATAAGAAGATAAAGTCTGTAGTCCTAAAGTCAGAGACAAGGTTAAAGAGACCTTTTCATTCGGATATTGTCACCCAGCGAGAAACCACTGTTATGCAAAATACAAATACGGCTTCCGTGTCCATGGCATCTGTTGTTGTGGCGGCAGCAAAAGCAACCAAAGACAATGTGATCGACATGGTTAAAGAGTTCGAGTCAACAAAGAGAAGAGCTCATATGCTGCAGCATACCGTGGCTAACGAGCAGGCCTACAGGGACCTTGTGGTGAACAAATATAATCGCATGTCTGCTGACCACAAAGAGTTGTCAGATAAGTATCAACACCTGGAAGAAGAAAAGGAGCACCTGGAAATCCAGATAATGGTACTTGAGGCAGAAAAGAATGATTCCAAAGCTACAGTTGTTCAGTTGGAACAAGACAAATAGTCGCTGGTTGAGCAGCTAGAGCAAGCAGAAAGCAGAGCAATGGATATGTTTCCTTTTCACGAACAGTCCTGTGACATCTTGAGACAAATGCATGCCATGCAAGAACTAATTACTGAGGAGGTTTGCAGACTCAAGACAGTGTTGGATAGAATGAAGGAGGTTAATGCCGAGGCTGTTAGGCTTAGAAACAAGTACTCTCGAGTAAAAGCAAACATTTTGAGCTAGATGGAGTGGAGAGAAGGGAAGGCAGATTTCGCTAAGCACCTCCCGTTAAAATCTGTAGCCGGTTTTAAGGAAGATGTAGCCCTCATGGAATTTTGCAGGAATTGCAGCACCAAGCTAATTGCTAAGATCCAGGGTACGATGGGGAAAGGTAATAGCTTGTATCAAAATATTCATGAAGTGCATGAAAAGTGCAAGGTTGTTTTGCCCCAGACCCTTGATGAATTTCCAAATAAAGAGAAACTCCTGTCCGAGTTAAAAGATGAGTTGGACGTTCAAATGGAGTATGTAAAGAAAATTGATGTATTGCCCACATATGATCTCCATCACTACATTGGGCTATCATCAGTGCACAATCATATGTTCAAGAAGATCCACCAGATATCAATAGAAGGAATTCAAAGTATTGAAGCAAAACTTGATAAACATGTGACTTCACAAAAAATCCTGCTCCCCTCGCCAGAAAATATTGTTATAGAAGACAATTTTGCTTGGAAAGATGTGTTGAATGTCTGTTGGATTATTCTTATGTCACTCGTACATTCTTGTGAGATCTTTCTTTGCTGCTGTGAATTATTTCTGTCTATTGAATGATCTTGCTTTTCCAGTACAATGATAATTCTCCTAAATGAGTAATTGAATGTGTTAATGTGAATTAAATCTATCTTTAATATCGTTAGACTTCTACTGAAAATGCTTCTTTATGATTTAAATGGATATCCATGTAATCTTTAGATGTTTCTTTTAGCACATTACTCATATTTATAGTTTCTCCTTGCAATGATAGGTTAGATTTGCTTATACTGTTTTAGATTAATTTAGATTAGTTACCTGCACTTAGCTTAGGGCACTTGCATATCATCTTTAAAATAAAACACATAAACAGTGGATCGGGCTGTAACCAGTTAAAAGAATAAGAATCTTTAAATCTTACGGTAGCCGGAATCATTAACCGGACGGATTTCCCACACCAAACGGTGAGCAATCTAATTGGGACTGCTCACTGGGGAGAATCCCTTGCTGCTTGATGCTGTGATTTTCGGGGCATCAACAGGAGCATAATCATTCCTTATAAGAACCTATCTCAAGAGATGAGCTCATTCATGCAATTAATTCATTGCAACATGATAAGAGCCCTGGACCAGATGGCTTGCCTGTCAAGTTCTACTTGGTTATGTTTGAGACTATTGGAGATGATCGCATATCTATTGTTGAAGAATCCATGGTTAAAGGTAGAGTCCTAGAAAATTTTAATTCAACTTTAGTAACTCTGATTCCTAAAGTGGATAAAGTCAAAAGAATGGAAGAGCTCAGATTTATATCTCTTTGTAACTGTGTGTACAAGCTGATAGAAAAAATAAATGCCAACAGAATTAGAGGTATCCTGTTGAAAGCTATCACTCCAGAACAATTTTCTTTCCTTGAGGGAAGACAAATTCATGATGGTATTTTTATAGCACAGGAGGTATTGCATTCTACAAAAAACAAGCACACTCCAATTGTTGTTATAAAGGCTGATTTATCTAAGGCATATGATAGAGTTATCTGGACATATCTAAGAATGGTCTTCACATAGATGGGATTTGAGCTACCCACAGTGAATTGGACTCTCTCCTACATTCAACCTGTTAGTTTTGAAGTGCTTATTAATGTACCAACTTCTATTTTTTCAGACCTAGTAGAGAGCTGCGACAAGGTTGTCCAATTTCCCCCTTATTATTTCTTCTTAGTATGGAACATTTCCGTAGAATTATTACCACTGCTAGAACAAATGGCACACTTAAAGGATTTCATTTTGGAGGATTAGTTTACATGTCACACCTCCTCTTCATTAATGATATCTTTCTATTATCGGATGGATTAAGAAGGGAGATTCAAAAATATAAAGCTCTACTTGTACTATTCTCAAAAGCTACAGGTATGGTCTGCAATCCTAGAAAATATTCAATCTCACTTATGAATTTGGATAAAGGGACATCTGAATGGATTGCTAATCAGTTTGACTTTGAGATAACTGGCATATATGTGGGATTTAAGTATCTTGGTTTTTTCATTAAGCCTAATAAAGACTGGGATTTACTTATACAAAAAGTGGAAAATAATCTATATTTATGGTGTAATAAATGGATTTCTAAAGCTGGCAGATTGGTACTATTGAAATCAATTTTTGAAGGTCTTCCAATTTTTTGGGTAACACTTGGTCACATTCCCACTGGTGTACATGAATGTATTAGAAAGGTATGTTTTAGTTTCCTTTGGAGAAGGAAGGATGATGAGAAACATTTCCACTGGATCTCCTGGAAAATAATTACACTTCCTAAACATCTTGGTGGTTGGGGACTTAAATATCATCTAGGTTTCTCAAAATCCCTAGCCGCAAAAGGGATTTGGAGGATGATAACTGGAAATGGACTTTGGGTCAAGGTAATTCATTAGAAATATATGAAACCTTTGATTTTACTAGAATGGATCAGCTCAATCCAAAAGGTGACACAAAATGTATATATCATGTGGAAGGCTATGCTCACAACCTTTGACATCATTGGTGATTGGCTATCTTGGAAGATAGGTAATGGAAGAAGCATCGGATTGGGTATAGATTTGTGTGTGGGAAGTAAGGATGCACACATGCTACTTGTTGAATATATTAATACACTATTAGACAGAGGCAATATCATTTTAAACCAGATTGAAGATGTACATAACACAACAGCTCTCAACCAAGAATGGCTTTCATTTGAAAATATATGTTTTGTGGATTCCAAGAAAATTTATTGGGGAAAATATATAGAAGCTCTGAAATATTGTCATGTTAGAATTAAGGACGAGGAGGACATTGTGAGAAAAAAAAGATTGCAGAGCAATAACAATAAACAAGATGCAAATATAAATCACATAAAAACACATTACAAGAGAGACACCAATATAACATGGTTCACCCAAGATGGGCTACGTCCCCACAAAAATTTCCAGTCCTTATTATTATACCATCCAAAAAAATGAAGGGATACAACCAACAACACATCCGCTGCAAGTTCCTCTTCACTCTCTCACAATCTCTCTTACACAATCATAGAGATATTTACATTGCTACAATACATTGCACAGTCGTATTACAATGTCTTCCTTTTAAAGGGGAATTACCATGGAAAAATACTATGGGCTACCCAATACCATGGTCCCATAAACTGTTGGCCAACAAACAATTCAAAATTTTTATTTTGGGGACTTCGCCCCTGAACCCCCATGGGGGGGCGATTCCCCCCCACAGGGATGAGTGTAGAGTCCACCTACACAACATATAAAACTGGGGTAGAAACACAATTGAAACAACAACATATCTGAATGAGGAAGATCATGATCCACAACCAACATACACCATACTATGGATACAAAATGCTACAGGAGGTACATACATGCCCAAATTTGGATATTAGATTCCGAGGGAAGAAGAAGAACATCCACCAACTAAATGGTGGAACAAGGTTATTTGGAAGCTTAATTGTCCCTTGAAGACTAAATTATTAATGTTGCTAACATTGGTTGGGAAAGCACCATTTTGGTATCATCTTACCATATTTCTTGGCATTGGCCCAAGTAGATGTGCCATCTATACTTTTGAAGGTGAATCTATTAACCATATTTTCAAAAGTTTCCCATACATGAATGAATGTGTAAATATGCCTCTATAGTTACATACATCTCATTTGTATGGGAGGGGGAAGAGACATCTATAGTTTTTCAGAGGTGGCTAAGAAATTCTACATTCCATTCCTACAAATATTTACCTATCCTTATGATATGGGGGACATGGCTCGCTTGTCACAAATTGATTTTTCACAATATCTATATTTCCCCTCATATCTATGAATCCAAAAGTCTAGATATACTGGAACACTATCCACAAAACAAATTGGATATCCACAAGAAAATGTCAAAAGCTGCTCAGATTGACAAGTCCAAAGCTTGGAGTTATTTCAATGGTGCTGCACAATGGAGCCCTAGTAGAGGTGGCACTGAAGGAATACTTTATATTTCAGATAGTCACTGGTGCAAAAATGCTGCCAGTATTGGACCGACCAATAATAATATAGTATAATTAATTGTAGTCTTGAAGCTTTTACTTCTAGCTGGTTTAGCCAGGGTGGAATCTTTACAAGTCGTTAGAGACTCTCTTTTAGTGATAGATTGGATGAATAGTAGAAGACTGCCCAATAACATGTACTTGAAACCTATATATGATGACATTTGCAAGTTAATTGATGCATTTGAAGATGTCTCCTTTCAACATATCTACAGGGGCAATAATTTCCAGGCGAATCAACTCTCTAAACTAGGACTGCAATTAGATGAGGGTATCACTAAAATATGGGAGATTAACAAAGACTTCATTAAGGAAATTGATCCGGGTCCAAATCCTTTTTAATCGACTTGCCCATGTTATATGGGATTTTTTTTGCACACCGATGAACACATAATTGCAGAGCTCATGTTATATGAGCATTAATTGGCTACTTATGAACATGAGGCTTATCTGATTGTAGAACTATTGGGAAAGCCCCTTTAACTATGTAACAAGTCCCTTGTTAGTCTGATCTCGGACATGACCATAATTGATTAGGTGTAAAGGGCATTATAATATAAAAATAGGGAAGTGAATTTGGCTAAAGCCATTTTTTATTTACTTTTTAAATTATAGTTTAGATTCATGTTTTTTTTTAAATAATTTTTTATTTAAATGATTGAATATTAATATTTACGTTTTACATTTTTACTCAATATGCTAAATTGAAGAAATATGATATAATTTATGTTAATCTTTCCATGGTTTATAAAGAATTTAAAACTTTCATGCTTCTTGTTTTTATTTGTTTAAATGTAGAATTGAAAAAAAAAACCGATATGTTTTTATATTTTATTTGTTTAACTGCAGAATTGGAAGAAAAACTATAGTATAAATGTATTTTATTTATAATGTGTTTAATCAATATGTTTTCAACTTTTCTATAAAGAAATTTTAATACCTATTAACATGGAAACACATACAGAGATCTTTACCAATAAACATTGTAGAGAATAGTAGTGGCTAAAAGATTTTTCCTTTGAATTCTTTTTTTTAGGCTTACGCATTTGAAAACTAACAACTTCAAATTATTTTGTATGTTTCAAAAATACCATATTTGCAATTTTTGCAGAGACATTTTTTTTTCAATCAGAAAAGTAGCAATACTTTATAAACAAGTATAGCAATACTTTATAAACAAATATAATAAGTGAAATTCCAAAGACAAACTCCCACCTCGGGAGAGAAACCAAGATAACCGTCTCACCGGACTAAGA
The DNA here is from genome assembly GCA_027924585.1 of Larix kaempferi. Taxonomy (NCBI): domain Eukaryota; kingdom Viridiplantae; phylum Streptophyta; class Pinopsida; order Pinales; family Pinaceae; genus Larix; species Larix kaempferi. Next base: position 5,680,250 of record BSBM01000071.1, read on the forward strand.
AAGAGATGCTCACACCTCCAGCCAAGACAAAAAAACCCAACATAAGCACTAACTGCCCCAGCAATTTTCGCAGAGACATTGCCACATCGTTTCTCTAATTTACAATAACAAATACATATTAATTATCGAAATGGAAAATATATGAAAATTAAAACATTTGAAACAACAAGTGAATAAAAAGATATAAATGACATGAAAGTGTATAATTTGAGATTTTAAAAGATATATAAAAATAATATTTTTATTCATAAAACAATAAAACAATAAAAATATTAAAGAATTTCAATTTGTACCAAGAAGTCTTAGATTACATCTTTTACATCCCAACTTTGCTTATATTTAAATAGAATTGAATAATTTAGTTTGAAGTGTTTACTGTTTTCTTTTTTATAATTTAAGTGAAATACCAAAAATAAGAAAGCTAAAGTTTTTCATACATTTTGCATGGAATATATAAATAGAGAAAGACAAAAAGTGTCAGAAAATGGATCAAAATTTGTAAACTTTTGTTCATGAGTTTTATATGTATTTATTTTTATTGATATGCCAACATTTCATGGAAGTGTATAATTTGAGATTTTAAAAGATATATAAAAATAATATTTTTATTAATTTATTAATTTTATTCATAAATCAATAAAACAATAAAAATATTAAAGAATTTCAATTTGTACCAAGAAGTCTTATATTACATCTTTTACATCCCAACTTTGCTTATATTTAAATAGAATTGAATAATTTAGTTTGAAGTGTTTACTGTTTTATTTTTTATAATTTAAGTGAAATACCAAAAATAAGAAAGCTAAAGTTTTTCATACATTTTGCATGGGATATATAAATAGAGAAAGACAAAAAGTGTCAGAAAATAGATCAAAATTTGTAAACTTTTGTTCATGAGTTTTATATGTATTTATTTTTATTGATATGCCAACATTTTGTTCTTCTAGCTGTAGTTATTATAAGCTAAAGACGAAATGGATTTTTAGAATTTGAAAGCTATTATTAAGTAGTATATATCGATTGATGTTTACATGGTCGTAACACGTCTTAATCATATATTGTAAACCTTGATATACATAATATGTTGTCACTTTACTAGGGAAGTAGACCACCTTACTCCATGATAATTCACTTAAAATAGAAAAAGGCATGTGAGGGAAATAAATCCCTTTCCTATATAGTATACATATACTTAATATCAAACTATGTTTAAAAACTTTGACAGTTTTATCTTAATTTAAAATAAATATTATTATCTAAATCATGTAGCTACTATTCACATAAAATAATTTGAAAAGAAACTTTAAAGTAAGTAAGTATTTTTTTTTTTAAATGGTGGTTCATCGCTTGTTAGAGGGCTACATCTACCGAGAGAAATGCCAACACCTACTATTTCAGAGAATCAAGGTATGGCCATAATTACAATCATTACATAGTCAAAGTCAGCTCCCAAGGAGCAAGTGTCACAAAGCGAGATTTGAAACCAGGTGAGGAGAATAACAACATTCCTCCCAACCACCCAATCTACACTCAATTGATGTAAGTAAGTAAGTAAGTAAGTATCTCTCTCTCTCTATAATTGTTCTTCAATCTTTAGATATGTCATTTAAAACACAATTTGAAATAAGATTTTTTTTGTTATTTAAAAAAAATGTATAAATGTATTATGTTAAGAGGTGTATTTATTTCAGAATAAGGTGGGGTGCCACATTTTTTTTAAAATACAAATCTCTTATCTATGGACATGATTGAAGAAAATCACAATATCCTTTGTCGTGTTCATAAATGGAGGGTTTATATTTAACAAATTAACTTGGATGCATGTTTGATTATTTGAAGTTATTTGAATTGTTTAGGTTATCACATGATTAATCTAAGTATCACCAAGCGATGAGGGCTCATGGATCATGCATTTAATCAATCGATTTCAAAAGGCTAGAGGGTCCATTTCCCATGAAACTGAAAAGCTTCGCAACATGGAAACAAAAATGCTTAGGTTTCCCCCCTGGAAAATGTAACCCTCGGGAATGGAAGATTGGACAATGTTTCCAAATTATGTAATAGTTGGATTCTTTATATGCTCTAAAAGATAAAGCACCAACCCTCCAGTAATGAAGAACCCAACTGTTGGTACACACATTCCAACACTGAAAAGGATTTAGGAAAGAAAATACAAAATGAATGTTATCCTCATTCTCGAGTCAAACTACTACTACTAGACCAAGATCTAAGAAAGGTTGTGTAAACTGTACTTGTTGAACCCTATGTTTAGTTGTGATGGTAATATCTCTAACTACTACATCAAATTTCTATAGGAGCATTCATAAAAATAAAGATGTTAACTACATGAAAGATCTGACACTGTTTGATTTATTGATTTGTTTTGTTGTTGAGAATATTAATAACATAAACACCAACTTTGTATACCGGTGTCGTGATGTTTCCAATAAGATCATTGTAGTTAGATGCAGTATTACCATTCTTGTATGGGATGTAATCGATGGAATAATTGAGTGTGTAAATGGCCGCTTTAAACGCCATCATGAAAAATTGCGTGATGTTTGTTCTGTTTTCTCAAACTAAAATGAATTCAATGAACTTCGTTTTCCAAGTCACACCTACTATCAATTTCCTTATGCCTAGAGAAGCGGTGGAAGGAGATGGCGTGCAATGTGCATGATTATTCTAATGAAACAAATGCATGCTAATTATAAAAGTAAGGGTTGACACAAGGAAAGTGTTTAATCCCATGACCCCCATTGTGAGGAGTTCACTAGAGGAATATACAAATCAAGACTTGATTATTCCAAAGTAAATAGTTAATTTAGGTTGGGTGGATTCAAGTCATTCGACCATTTCTTTAGGTTTGTGGATCAGTAAGCATCAAGATACCTTTCAGGTCATCTTGAAGTTGTGGACATGTAATTGAGGAGAGAGTGTCGAGGGGGACTGTGGATTTGATGGCCAACATGTATAACTTTGGAAATGGAGTGTATGGAAGAGAAGGCAAGGTGGCCAACATTGTTTACACCAAACCACGTCAATTCATTGATGACTTAGTCTACCCTTACTCTTCAACCATGTCAATTAGTCGATGATAGGATGACCAAGACTTGTCAATATTTCATAGCATATAGTATCTATAATAATATTAATGTTATTATAAATAAATAACATTAATAATATTAATGTTATTATAAATAAATAACATTATTTTTACGATTGATAACATTAATATTAACATTAAGAATATTAATAATATCATTAATAACATTAACATTAATAATATCATTAATAATATTAATGAAATTAACTCAACCAAAGAAAGTTAATGTTTCCTAACCACAAAGAGTTAATGTTGACATTAACATTAATAATATTAATGAAATTAACTCAATCAAAGAAAGTTAATGTTGCCTGATGAAACATAGTTAATTTTTCCTAATGAAACATAGTTAACCATACATAACCAAGGTTCAGTAAAGTAAACCATGGTTAATCAAATTCAAACAATAATTAACCATGGTGAATTAGTGTCAACTTATATAGTTTGCTAAGGTCGACCATGTGCAAACAATAGTCAACCATGATTTACTATGGTCAAACTTGGTCAACTATCATTTAACACCCTTCATTAACCATGGTCAAAGTTGGTCAATCATGGTCAAGTACCTTAGCTAAGCAAAGTCAATCATGGTTTATTAATGTCAACCATGGTTAAATAAAGTCAACCATAGTCACCCATGGTTCACTAAAATCAACCATGGTCAAGCAATAGTCATGCATGTTTAACTATGGTCAAACTTAGTCAACCATGTTTAAACGTAGTTAACCATGGTTAACTAAATTCAACTATGAAAAACATAGTTAAAAATAATCAACCATGGTCAATGACATTCAAACATGGTCTCACATAATCAAACATGCACATCCATGGTCAACGAAGTGATCCATAGTCAACATTGGTTAGCCAACCATAGTGAAACATAATTAAAGTTACCTAAATAAACTAAACCATACATAACCAAGGTTCACTAAAGTATACCATGGTTAATTAAAGTTAAAAAATAATTAACCATGGTTTATTAATGTCAACCATGGTTAACTAAAGTCAACTATGGTTGACTAAATTAAACCATGATTGGCTAAAGTCAACCATAGCCAACCATGGTTCACGTAAATAAACCATGGTCAAACAATAGTCGCCCATGCTTAATTATGGTAAAACTTAATCAACCATGTTCAAACATACTTAATCATGGTTAACTAAAGTCAACTATGAAAATTAGGTCTTCAAGAGGTTTCTAGAGCGAAATCTGTTTGTATTATCTTTCCCTCATATTTACTTGGATCTTGCTTGAGTTCCACAACTATGGGGATCCTCCCTCATCCTTTTTCCCTTATCCTCTCATCCCCTCCTTATCATCTTTTCCCTATAAATGAATCTCTTAAGCCATGGGTGAAGGGGGGAGAAATCAATAGTAAGTAGATGTTGGAGAAATTGTACCAGAGTGCTAGACTCTTGATGTCCATTCTTCCAAGGAAAGTGTGACAAGTTGGAGTAAGAGGAATCCATTAGAAGGGATCTATGACACCAAGTCTATGGTTGTAATTCTTTCTGCTTTTTATAATACAATGATGCATTTCCAAGTTTCCCATATTTGATTGTAAATATCATTTATAGTGATTTTCCTTGGTCATTTGCTTAGATTAGTTAAGTTGTTTATAGTACAATCCACTTGGTCTTTGCTTGTGGTGAATCTCTTACAGGTTCCTCGTTTGAGGAGTTGGATTGCAATAGTTCAAGGACAATGAGGACTTCGTTCAAGAGGTAAGTCTTCCCTTCTTTGTTTCCCATCAAAACTTGATTAATTTAGGAGAAGGTATGCATTCATTATCTTGTTTTGTTCTAGAACCGAACAATTCAGACTAGGGAGGTCCACTTGTGTCCACATTCGTAGACTTATCCGTTAACAAAATTGACGACTCCACTGGGGACAAGCTCCCTATATATTCCTTGCTTTGAATTGGGTTTCTCTTTGACTTTGTCACTTGTTTTTGTCTTGCTTGTTGATATTTGGTCTTCCTGAGTCACTGGTGATCCATATCAACTTGGACACCTCAAATCAATTTAGATCCTTTGAGTTTAGGGATCCTTTGTCCTTTGTTTTTTGAAAAAATATTCTCTGTTGTCGTCAACACACTTTGTATTATCCTACAGTGTGGCATCAACATGCCTAGGCTTCTCCTGTGATCATGACACCCCTGGTCAATGCACCGTGTTACATAGTAGCCCACGACACCCTACAAAAATTTGCATTAGGGATAGGATCCCCACTAGAGGATGGACTAGATGGTTTTCTGAGATTTGTGCCTTGCTTATCTTAGTCACACTATTCTCCAGATTTGGAGCTTAGTTTGGTTTCTTGGTGAGTCCTAGGTATTCAAGCGGTTGCCTATCTTGTCTTGGGAAATTTCAATCCCTCAAAGGGGAAGCTAGTATTGTGGCTCTTGGGAAGCCTCTGATTTGCTTTGCTTTGAGTTTTAAGCTTTTGAAGTGTGGAGTTGTGAAAGATTTGATTATTGTGGACTTGGTTTGAGTTGTCTAAAGCTTGAGTTATGAGTATTTTAGGTGATTAGTTTTCTTGAGAACTTCTTTGCTTTTGAAGATTGCGGGACTGATTGATCTCTTACATTTTGAATCAAAACAAAGCAAGCAAAATCATTCTTAGAATTTCTTGAATGCATTAAGAAACCAAAATTTTGTTTCCTTCACTGTTAAAGTGCACGACTTTGGTTTGTTTAAAATATGCATCTTTTGGGTCTTTGGTGATTGTTTAAAGAATTTTGAAAGAGATGGAATTTTTTTTATACTTTCTCCTCTTTGGCCTTAAAGATTTTAAAAGAAAAGAGTACTTAGATATCTCAAAAGATAAAGTCAAAAATCATGTTCTCTTGAAGCTATTTGAACAATTAGTGAATACTCCAAAATCTTTTGAATTGCTCTTTAACTCTTTTGCTTCTTTGATCAAAATTAACAGGTTTTGCAATTGAAAGACGCCCATTTTTCATTTTAGCTTGTAATTTTAGGCTTCTTTGAAAAAAAAAAAGGAAAAATTTGCTTTGGTGTTTTATTTTTTGGTTTTGGGTTGGTTGAAATATAGTTGTTTTTCTTTTGGTCTTTGCTTGAAAAGGAAAGTGGAAAGAGTAGTATTTTATTCTGGGAAAGATTCACTTGTCTTAGGAAGAAAAAGAAAGATCTATCTTTTTCTCATAGATAGAATTCATCGAAGGAAAAGGGCTTGCAACTCATTTAGTTCATGCATGATATTGGGATGAGTCCACACCTCATTGGTCCACTTAAACATACAAGATAAAATAAAGCACTAGTTAAGTTAAAATCTTTAGCAACTTGAGTGATATGTTAGAGACTTATTCTGGCGTCTTTAAGCGTAGGAGTTGTTGTTATTTTCCTGCACTGCATTCCAGGGACTGTGTGGTTCTTCCATGTACTAGTTGCTATATAGAAATTCCTTCACATACTTGACGATATATAGAAAGGTTATTTCACGTACTTGATGGTATATCAGAAGGCCCCTTTTGAACGATTGTGCATTAGACAACACTACGACAGATTGAAGGTCCCATGTACCTTGTGTATATCGAGAGACCCTTTTAGGATCATGAAACCAACTGAGTAAACTATCGGTCGTCTTGTTGTTGCAATACACTGAGAACAACACTCGGGGAGCTATTACGCATGCACTGCTAGGTATTCAAGTAATATGGTAAGGGGTACGGTCCTAATCCTCCATAGTTAGTGTTCTGAAATATTGGGCGAGTATTACTGTTGGACCCTATAGTATATTGTGAGTTGCGAGGACTTGACACTGCTGTGAGGATCCAAATTTTTATCCCACCTGTTACACAAGTTTGCTTGGGACCTTTAGTTTGAGTAGGACTTGCAATGTGTCTTTTGTTTAGAAGACCTTTAGGGAGATATTTTTGTTAATACATTCTGGCTGAGCAACCCTTGAGGAGATATCGCAGTATGCAACGTTTGTCACCCGAGCATCCCCCCGCCGGGGAGGGAAGTGCAGGGGAAAACATAGACCAACCTACTGTAACTGGCCCACACTAAGAAGGGATCCCAATTACTAAATCAGGAGGATATTATTCTCCCCTTGTAAATCCACCTATCACCAATCCCATGGGACCACTGGTGGTAGAACAACCTTCTTCACGTGATACCTCTTTTCACTCATCACTTGAAGGGTATTCTCAAGACATAGATTGGATATTTACTCAACCTACAGATGATCTAGTAGCAACTGCTTTTGGTCCATCCGCTCCATTTTGGATTAATTCCTTAGGAAAAAATATTTCCAACTTCGGTACATCGCTAATTGTGGAAGTAACTCCACCTCCACTCTCATGTCCTACTAGATACATCTCAAATAATGAATTTTTAGCACCACTTCAAGACACTATATCCCACATACCGTCACTTGGAAAAAATGTGATACATCAGAGTTTTATTCCTCTTTTACCATCCACCTCGGATGTAGTCAATCCCGAATACCATACTCGTGTTCATTCTTACATTTTTTATTCACTAGGAATACCCATGCCCAATGTGGTCTCTTATGAGCTAGGCCAACCATCCTTTTCAGCTGCATAGCCTAAAAATCAAATGGCTAGTTCTAGACCTCTTTTGACCTCGATGACAATCTTCAACTACGAGGAAAAATGTCACTAGAGGACAACCTTCAGTTAGCAGTCAAAATGTGACTACAGGGAAACCTTTGGTTAGCGGTCAAAATATGAATTGGGGGGAACCTTTGGTTAGTGGACATAACGTAACTGTAGGGAAACCTTTAGCTACTGCCTATAATATGACTGGAGGTCCAACTCCAGTCATGGGAAAAACTTTGTGGGGAAATCCCACGTGGGGGATATCTACATGGCGTCAACCTGCATGGGGTTATACATATCCAGTAAATCAAAATATGGCTACGAGTCAAATATACCAACCCACCACTTTGGGAAGCGTTCATCCCAGAGTACCTTACCCTGGAAACACAAATACCCCATGGGGACAACAGAATTTAACGAACACTCCTCCGACTGGATCTCCATCTGGAGGAAAACCCCCACCCCCACCTCCATCACATGTCCCACCTCCACCCCCACCACTTCTGGATGACCCCCTCATTCGAGGGTAAAACCACCACCGGGTCAACCTCCTGATATGGGAGGACCTCCAGCATATGGCCAACCCCCTATGGGACCATCACCATATACGACTGCACCTTATGATTAATCAATTTATGGTCCTACTGGTACTCAAATGCCATATCAATACTACCAATATCCTCATCCAAATCGACAGTTATTGTTTATGGCTACATTAGATCTGCCAGATCTGTCATGTTTGACGAACGATCCCATTCAACATGGCACTAATTGGACACCTATTCATGTTAAGCTTCCATCATACATACATAAGTTTGACAGTAAATATGGTGAAGATCCAAAAAAACACATGATGACATATCACTTGCGGTGTTCGTCGAACTCCTTAATGGATGATTATGTTCATTTGAGGCTCTTTCAGAGAAGTCTCACCAGCACTGCTGCCAAATGGTATATTGAACTACAACAACATTCTTTCATAGCTTGTCTATGGATTTCCTGACACATTTCCAGTTACCGATCCGATATGAAACTGGTACAGACCTCTTAACCTCGCTCCGACAATCTACCTCTACCCATATCTCTGATCATATCCATGAGTGGAGGAGGCGATGTAGGTTAATTAAGGCTCCTATTCCATACCAATTACTAGCTGATTGGTTTACTAAATCATTAATGCCTGTTATAGCCAAAGATGTAGCTATGGGTGGGGTTGTTACTGAAGAAAAAGGCATTGCACGTGCCCAATATGTATATTTAGTCTATGCTCAATATGGAACACTATATGACATAATTCCTAGCTTCATTACATTATGAGGAAATTATAAAATTAGTTTTCAAGCATTCTGGGAACTACCCATACTCATATTTTTTGTTAAATTATGAATACATGAACTTTTTTTATCAAATTAAAGAAACATCTGAATCGCCACTTCAGAATTTGACGCTGCGGAACTATTTCCCTATGGATAAGATTTCCAATGACTATAAGTATGCCCATTTTTTATTCCTGAGAAAAAAAGTTACAACCTTTAAAAATTGTCGAGTTTTCCTAATTATGCGCTTTTCCTGAGGTCCATTTAACTCCAAATGCCAACTTCAGAAACCTATAGAATATAATCTATGGATAAATATGACAAATTTTGTATTGCCCTTGATAATACATATGATCAGGATAACTCATCAACTTTGATCTCTCTGATCTGATGCTCCGGCCACTCTTTATAAAATCCTGGAATTTACTACTTTTATCATTTTTCACTTGATACATCGCATACCGTTGCTTGTGCTAATTGAGTCTAATTTCCACTTTTGTTTTCCATTCATCACTCAATTCTTATGCATTCTCATTTGGCCTCTTTCCTCTACATTTATTGTAGGCAATCTTTGAAACAATTACCAGAGGAGACATGCTTTATGAGTGTCCATATTCTGCACATCCCTTTCCTTTGTTTTGTTGGAATAGGTATGTTCCATGCACTTGGAACTTAGTTGCGCACTATGTGACACTCATCTCCTCCACTACCTTATAACATTCTTTTATTCCGTGTCAAGTGTCCTAGCATGAAAAAGACAAAAAAATCAAATATTTATAAAACAGGAGGGGGGGGGGAGAATTTTGATGTCATATGAATGTACTGAGCAACACTGTCATGTCAGCTTTGAACAATGCACTTATGTTGTGTCTCTACTCACAAATTGGGTTGTAGTAATGATATTAGAATCTAAACCATGATTTGAATCTAGAACTCCTTTGATTGGTTACTCTTCCAACAACTATGGAGCAATCTTCATTGCCTCATGCATTGTTGACTTTTTGTCATTTTTTCTATCCATGGGTCCTCATAGATGCTCAAGTCACATAATCTGTCATGTTTTGTTCAAAGGAATTTTTAACTTGAGTTGGTCATTCCTCAAATTCCCCGAATTTCCATGTTGGACTTCCCTATTGTCACGTTGTTCTTGATATCATCTCATTTTGTGTTCAGACTCGTGCTCGTGTAGAAGGTCCCCATTGACTTCTCACTGGCAAGTCACTTCTTATCGACAATGACACATTGCTCTAAGAAGATGACCTAGAGCTTATAGCATTTTGGCCTTGATTACATAATTAATAGGATACCTCAAACTCAATAGATGAAACCTCATAATTGGTTTCTGACTAAGCAGTCTCCCATTATGTTCAACTACAAGATATTTTTCACATTTTGGGATTTTTGTTGTAACTTGGATTCCATTTTCAATCATTAGTGGAATTCCTCTCCTTTTTTCAATAACTTTCATAATTAGTTGCTTCTTTGAGGGCCTCTTTAATGTGTTATTCACATTAAGTTCATGAAAGAGGTGTACTTGGTGGTGTTCATGAAAGAGGTGTTATTCACAAATATTTGTAAGAGACCTTTCCAAAAACAAAATCATTACCTGATATTTGCTCATGTTGGTTTATGGGGGATGCCTCAATGTGTCCCTTCCAATGGATCTCTTCCCATCAACATCAACTCGTCTTGCTATGGGAATTAGGTTTATATACTATTTAGTACCTTGATGATTGCATCATCAATGGTAGGTTCCATCGCAATTGATGGTGGGAATTCATCAAGGTCCCCTTATTGATAGATTCTAAAAGTGTTTGATGGAAGTTACCTTATTCACACTTGCTAAAATGTACTAAGTACCTTGGCTCCCATTCATTATTGTTGGTTGTATTGCATTTGTTAATGGTATACATCAATGAACCAAACAATGTTCCCCATGTTCGACTTCAAATCATTTATTCACATGGTAAGAACACGTACATATCGACGTTTTGGGATGGAAGACCTTGGGATCCATTAGCATCCTCATACTTTCTGTTTCCTCAGTTGCACAAGACTGTACCATAAATTGTATAAAATTGGTATTACATGGAGAACTAGTTCACACTTACTTCTCATTGTTCTCCTACTATATATTGATACATATATCCATTGTGTATATGTTCGTGGATATTATCTACATGTGACATGGATCCACCATGGATCCTCTTATATGTATCTTTTTCATGTCCATGATTCAAAATTTTCATAAATAATTCAGTGTATTTGATTTGGCATCCATGTTCTTTTACACCTCGACATAGGCACACCCACCTTGGGAAGAGAGTGTTCTGATCCTTGGATTTTAGTTGCAAATATCTTTACTAATCCAATTTTGGTGAACCTTGCATAGGTCCATTGATCAAGATCCCAGTATATTTATAATGGATTTGGACCATATGATTCTCTTTTGACCTCATACATTAGGGGAAATCTGTTATAGGATTTCCAAACTCACTAATGCTAAAAAACCCCTACACCCCTCTTGCACATAAAAATGTGAAAAATTCCTTCAAAAACTCAAATTTGGCTTGACTACATGGGTTGTCAATTAAAAACTAGCATATACACTAGTTATCCTTTAGCAACACGTGTATGCTAGTTACCCTTTAGTAACACATGTACGCTAGTTACCCTTTAGCAACATGCATACACTTATAAAAATTCAAAAATAAAAAAGCACGTATGCTCACACATGTGTTTCGAGTGGTTAGAAGTTATTGTTGTTGTCAGTCCACATGGACTCAATTATACCTAACCCAAATCCCTAAACCATTACTCTCAACTATAAAATCAAGTCCAAAACTTGAAGGAGGGGACTAATACCAAGATTGTAATTACATGATGGAGGATTTGAATCCTAGTTCCCTAGGATTTTATAGCGTGATTCCCCTTAGACTTCCTTTCTTGCTAAGTTTATTTTCTCCCTTGAGTGAGTGGGGGTATTGATTGTCCAATATCAGCCCTTTTTATTCCAAGAATAAGAAAGAGAGTAGATAGATACCTATTAGTGATCTAGAAAAGGAGAATCCAGCTTGGTGATAGAGGCAATGCACTAAATACTCATGAAGTGATATCTTTCCTTTGTAGTAGTCTCTTTATATAAATCTAAGATCACTCTTATTTCCCTCCCAAAATACTTCTATTTATTATGTGCTTGTTTGCATATGTTTTGGAAAGGAAATTGTGTTAATTTTTTAGTATTAATTCAACATACTCTAGGATCTTTACTGAGAGAATAACATGTACATCATATCAATCATAGCAATGCATATCAATCACACCAAGCAATCACATGAAACAATAGACACACAGAGTTTCACTGGGGAAAATCATAAAGGTGAAAAACCCCACAACTTCCTCAGAGATAGAAAGATCAATGATACAACCAAAGTAGAAGAGATAGTCTTCTCCTAGTAGCTAAACCTCCTCCTCACTTGTGCGCCACTTTCCGAGTAGTGTAGAAGTGAATAATGAGATGATCAAATAGAGATCTCCCGATCTCTATTTATACATGACCTGTCCTGCCCAATAACCTAGCAGGGCCGACTTGTCTAACTCAGTCTAATAACCCATGGTTAAACTAATCAGGGCCGACCCCACACTTGGTGGTTTAATAACCCATCACTTCAAGTTACGACACTTGCGACACTTGTTAATACAAATGATGACACTTCCGTATAGAGGAATAATAACATCTCTATAGGAGTACAATATACATGGGTGAAATACATTCCGAAGTTACATATACATCAACACTCCCTCTTAAATAGGAAGGTATTTCTCGACACAGATCTGCTAGCACAAGTCTTATTCTTTGGATCATCATCAGCAAATCATCGTCCTTGAATCATCGTCATCGTCACTGCTATTGCTCTCTCAATCAATCTCCAATCTACTCGTCATAGGAAGTTCTACAGAGCCAGTCCTATTTCATACTTGATGTAGGCCCACCACCTGTAGGTATTCATCATCATTGGCCATACTGTGGAATCCTCAGGACTGATTACGTGCGTCAACAAAACCTCGAAAGAGCATCCCAGGCATTTTACGAGCACACAACTCAACCTATCGGATCTCCTAGGATCTTTTACATGTGACTGTCACAAAACCTTAAAAGAGTGTTTTGCCCAGCAAGATCTCTAAAGAGAATCCGAGGCCTTTTACGTGTCTAGCACAACCTGTACGGATCTCCAGGACTTATTATATGTGACCCCTACCACAAAACCTCAAAAGAGTGTCTTGCCAAGCAAGATCTCTAAAGAGCATCTGAGGCCTTTTACGTGACTAGCACAACCTGTCTAGATCTCCAAGACTTATTACATGTGGTCCCCACAAAACCTTAAAAGAGTGTCTTTCCAAGCAAGATCTCTAAAGAGCATCTGAGACCTTTTACGTGACTAGCATAACCTGTCCAGATCTCCAGGACTTATTACATGTGGTCTAGCAAAACCTTAAAAGAGTGTCTTTCCAAGCAAGATCTCTAAAGAGCATCTGAGGCCTTTTACGTGACTAGCACAACCTGTCCAGATCTCTAGGAATTATTACATGCTACCCTTGCACAACCTGTCCACGACCACAGAGTATCAACATGATACTCACCATACATCGTCCTGATGTACATGATCATCCTGATGATCATCACTGCATCATCCTGATGCATGTCATCTGGAGCATCATCCTAATACTCATCACATATGATCATCCTCATCATCGTCACTGCATCGTCTTGATGCATGTCATCTGGAGCAACATCCTGAAGCTTGTCATCCATGATCATCCTGATCATACAATGCATCCACCTGATACATACCAAGTATCTTTCCGATACATATCATCATACATGATCCACCTGATCATACAATGTATCCACCTGATACATATACAGATACATGATCCACCTGATCATATAATGTATCCACCTGATATATATCAACATACATGATCTACCTGATCATACAACGTATCCACCTGATATAGATACATGTTCCAAGCATCCAACATGATGCATATACATATACATGATCCAACTGATCATAACAAGCATCCAACATGATGCATATACATATACATGATCCAACTGATCATAACAAGCATCCAACATGATGCATATACATATACATGATCCAACTGATCATAACAAGCATTCAACATGATGCATATACATATACATGATCCAACTGATCATAAAAAGCATCCAACATGATGCATATACATATACATGATCCAACTGATCATAACAAGCATCCAACATGATGCATATACATAGCAGTAACTAGAGCATCGTCCTGATGCTCATCATCTAGCGCTTACATCCACAGCCATGGGAAGGATCCTCCTCTCACCATGCTTGGAATGGATTCCAGCAAATGTGTCCATCACTTCTTCCTCGAAGTGTCGTCAATCTGAAGAACACCAAGCCTCTCTCTGAAGTACTCAAACTTTACTCTGGCTAGTGGTTTCGTCAGCACATCTGCAACCTACTCATCCGTCGCAACATACAGGAGCTTCACTGCTCCTCTCTGCACCATATACCTGATATAGTGATATTTGATCTCAATGTGTTTCGACCTGTCGTGGAACACCGGGTTCTCAGAGAGCTTCACACAACTCTGGTTGTCACAAAAGATACCAGTAGCCTCCAGCGGGAGATCAAATAACTTAGATAGTAGCTTCCGGAGCCATACTACCCCACAACTAGCCGAACAAGCTACAACATACTCTGCTTTGATTGTACTCAGTGCTACACAGAACTGCTTCCTACTAAACCAAGAGATCACACCTGATCCCATACTGAAGCAACACCTAGATGTGCTCTTCCTATCTGCAGCATTGCCTTCCCAATGTGAATCAACATAACCCTGTAGGTTAAACTTTTGATTCACATCATACTTGAGCCCATAATCAATTGTACCCTTCAGGTACCTCAGAATATGCTTTACAGCAACCAGGTGAACACCTCTAGGATCCATCAGGAACTGGCTCAATGTGTTCACCGCAAAGCAAATATCTAGTCTCATATTCGTCAGGTACATCAAGGACCCAATCATCTGACGATACATCGTGACATCAACCGGATCAGATGAAGCATCACTCAGAAGCTTTAGGTTCGATGCCATAGGTTTGGCCATGGCCTTGCAGTCCATCATCCCGAACCTCTTCAGGATCTCTACTACATAATTCCCTTGTCCAAGGAAGATCTCATCTGCACTCTTCCACACCTCCATGCCTAGAAAATAGTGCATCATCTCAAGCCCTTCATCTCGAACTCGGAAACAAGCTTCCTCTTGGTATCGGCAATCAATCCATCCTCACCTGTTACAAACAGGTCATCCACATACAAGAGTAGTATCACAGGATTGCCTTCCTCAACCTTGTAGTAAAGGTTGGAATCTGCTTTACTCTTAGTAAAGCCCAAACTGGATAGAAAGCTGTCTATCCTACCATACCAAGTTCTAGGAGCTTGCTTCAAGCCATACAAGGCTTTCTTCAGTTTGCACACGTGAATCCCTCTGTTATGTGTCTCAAACCCGAGTGGCTGCTCCACATACACTTCCTCCTCGACTACACCATTCAAGAAAGTTGTCTTTAAATCTATATGGTGTATCTTCCATTTCATCACTACAGCCAGGGCAAGTACTGATCTGATGGAAGTGTACCTAGCTACGGGAGCAAAAGTTTCTTCATAGTCTATTCCCTCTTTCTGGGAGAAGCCACGAGCTACAAATATTGCTTTGTACTTTTCTATGCTACCATTTGCAGCATGCTTGATCTTATAGATCCGCTTGGAAGTCACAACAGACTTCCCTTCAGGTATTGGGACCACATCCCAAACATCATTCTTCATGATCGACTGGTACTCTTCGATCATTACTTCATCCCGGATCCTGGGAACTTCAGATTCTACAATATATAGCTTTGTTGTTGGAGTAAATGTTGTAGTCCTTCTTTTGTAGGTGATGGTATACAATCTTTCCTACAAGACAAGTTAAATTGCATGATTAGAAACATCTCATAGTTTTCAGAACAAATTCTTACACATAAAGAAATATGTCATACATTCATGCAATTAATTTAGCCAATGCTTCAATACAACATTTATCCATATCTTGTAACTTTCTAGATGCCTTCCAATCTCTACCAGAACATTGTTAAGAGTGTGCACAACTCCCAACATATCAGCAAAGAGGTTTCATTCTAGATAAGTAGTAATGGAATGTTGTACAGTGCCATAGGCCACTTACCCATCACATGCATATTAGTAGCATACTGTTCGTTAATGCAATTATTCTAATATGCATGATACACAACCTAAGTCTAGGAACATAAGTATATACATCATTGAATATTATTTAAACAATCAGATATGACAATTCAAATACTTATATTTGTTTGTTTGTTGTGTGGACTCCCTCTCAATCTTTGCTTCCTTGCAGGAACTATTGGAGTGTGATCCCTCTTGATCTTTGCTTCCTGGATTACCTGTCCTTGAACTTATATCCATCCTCGATCACTATGCATGCTTACTAGTATCATCATTGTGTTATCCTCGAGATCTGATACATAATAATACATTCATTAGTATAATCTTAATACTATCAAAACAAAATAATCTTAAACATGTATAGTCATGATCATTTCAAACATAGATAATAAGCATTAGTATTCAAGGTTTCAGGGAAGACTTCTCTTACTCATGCATATTCATATTTGATCATAGAACTCTTTTGGTTAGTCATATCATCAATCAAGGTAAGAGACATAATATTCATAGACCCTTGATTACTTAAATTTCTAACTTCATGAATAATCATATACAAAAGTATAAGATCCTAACATAGGGTAGGATTCTAACTTGATATAAGAAAAACATACCTGGTCATCATATTTTCTAGTTATGTCTAGCGGTGTTTTCTTGTTCTCTTCAGTGACTTGCATAACTCATAAGTTAACCATTCTAGAACAAAACATACATACCTCGTAAGTAGAGCTTCTATGGATATGGATGAGTCTTTGTCTTCATGTCACTATGGTCTTGATCTAGGACTTGCTTTGCACCTTCATGTTAGCGGATAACATTCTCTTCATACAACACCACAGTGCATTAGTACAATCATAATACAATCATAAGTGTCATAACCCTAATCAATGAATGTCTTCTATCATGCATTCATACTTTTACTAGGGTGATAAGACAAGTATAAAATTAAACAAGATTGTTACTAAACTCAATAACATGAAGACAATCATATTATAAACTTAATCATGAACAGATTTTAAAACATACCTGTAAGTCATACCTGTCACATTGCTTGTAGTAGTTGTTGTTGTTGTTCCTTTTGTTCTTAGGACAATCTGAGGAAAAGTGTCCTCTTCTTGGTATGTGCTGTGAGAGCTTGATCTTCATTCCCCATCTTCTCTTCTCGAGCTACAATCCGAGCTTCTTCCTGTGAGCATTCTTCCCACAACTTACTGAAAGAGATAAGTTTCTTCCTAGCACAAATTCCTTGGATGAAGGAATCCCATGACCTAGGAAGGCCATTAAGAGTGGTCATTACCACTTCTCCATTCTCTATAATTTCTCCCACAACTCCAAGTTGTTCTTTTATCTGGGAGACCTTCGAGAAATAAGACTGCATGGTCTCCGCATTCTGGAACTTGATATTCTTTAATTGATTCCTCAAGGTCATCTTTCGATTTATATTCTTCCCTTCAAATAGCTTGGTCAAGGAATCAAACATCTCCTTAGGTGTCTTCAGAGATGACACATGTGGCATGAGATGGTTTTTGATAGAATCAACAATGATCCTCTTAGCCTTGACTAAGTTCCTCTTGTGTAAGGCCTTAGTCTCTTCTCCCTTTGGGACAGGAACCCCTTCACTTATGTAGGTGTCCAACTCACTCTCTTCTAGAATTAACCTAATCCTATACTTCCATGCTCGAAAGTTATCATCCCCTTCAAGCTTATCCTCAAGCTTGGTGTGGTGAGACATCTTAAAGAGTACTTCAAATGAAATAGAAAATATTTAGGTCTTACCACTTGATTTGCAGAAATCTGGATCTAGAGCTGGATTAGGGTTTGTCAGAGAAACCCTAAAAATACAAACTTTGAATTTCAAACTTCTGAAAGGATAGAAAGATGCGCCTTGATGAGCTTATCAAGCTGGTATACTTAGAATTTGAAAACTGCAAAGTTTCACCCCTCAAATTTGCTTTTCAAACTTCTGGATTCACTAGGGAGGACCCTAAATTAGGGTTTGATTTTCCCGGAGCTTCATCCATCCAAAAAGTTAGATCTTGGTCTCTAAACTTCGATTTTTCAGAGGAGCTTCCAGCCATGGTCTCATATTTCAGAAATTTCGACTTTTGCAGAAGCCCTAATTTCCGGCTTCACTAAACAGGACCCCAAACTAGGGTTTGATTTTCCCGGAGCTTCACCCAACCAAAAAGTTCGATCCAAAGCTCTAAACTTCGATTTTTCCAAGGATCTTCCAGCCATGGTCTCATATTTTAGAAATTCCTATTTTTGTGGAAACCCTAATTTTTAGGGCAAAAAGTGAAAGTGCCCAGAATTGAATTCTGATTGGACAGAAAGATGCGCCTTGCTGAGGAGAGTCAATATACCCTACTGCCTTTCCAAAATATGTGGATAGAAACCCAAAAACAAGAAGCCCTAGCTTCCACAACTGCATAGTTTCTTCTTCTCAGGTTAGCTCTGATACCATGTTAATTTTTTAGTATTAATTCAACATACTCTAGGATCTTTACTGAGAGAATAACATGTACAACATATCAATCATAGCAATGCATATCAATCACACCAAGCAATCACATGAGACAATAGACACATAGAGTTTCACTGGGGAAAACCATAAAGGTGAAAAACCCCACAACTTCCTCAGAGATAGAAAGAGCAATGATACAACCAAAGTACAAGAGATAGTCTTCTCCTAGCAGCTGAACCTCCTCCTCACTTGTGCACCACTTTTTGAGTAGTGTAGAAGTGAATAATGAGATGATCAAATAGAGATCTCTCGATCTCTATGTATACATGACCTTTCCTACCCAATAACCTAGCAGGGCCGACTTGTCTAACTCAGTCTAATAACCCATGGTTAAACTAATCAGGGTCGACCCCACACTTGGTGGTCTACTAACCCATCACTACAAGTTACGACACTTGCGACACTTGTCAATACAAATGACGACACTTCTGTATAGAGGAATAATAACATCTCTATAGGAGTACAATATACATGGGTGAAATACATTCCGAAGTTACATATACATCAACAATTGATTATAACCTGCGTAAATCAATTTGCTTGTTCAATCACAAGTTTAGTAGTAAATTTTGGTATTTTTATTCAATAGTCAAAGTTGTTTGAGAAAGGTTGTCGATTGTGTTGTTTGCAGGTCCAATAAGCATTGGTTTGAATAGCATATGGGACTTGAAGTAACAAATACCTATGAAGTATATGAACCACAAGGATCTGAGTAAGTCTACTTTTCTCTCTCAGTGAATTCAAAGTTGGTTGATTAGGTAGGAATTTAAAGTAGGATCTTCCCTTGATCTGTTAATAGCCATGGTTCTTGTTACTAGGATAGTTTTTCCCATAACAAAAATGGAAACTCCATTAGGGATAAACTCGTTGAATGATTCCTTATAGGATTTGTTGTTTAAATAATGACGAAATATACGACCAAATTAATGACCAAACATACGACCAAATATATGACTACAAGACAAGCTATAAATGACCAAATTGAATACAACCACATTTTTGGTCGCGGGATAAGATACCGGAAATTTGCTACCACTGGTTTCCAACTCAAAAGTGGTCATTTATATATGAATTTTGGTCATTTTTTTTTAGTTATCTCTCATTTTGTACTAGTGCTTTCATTGCGGTAACCAAGTCCGTTCCTTTCCTTTTTGTAGTTATTGATATGGTCGACTGGATCTTGACCTTGGGTAAATTTAGGAATTTTTTCTTGTGTTATCAACTTATTTCCTTTGAATTGCTCAACAAAGTAAGCTGAGGCTGTCATCCAAGTCTGAAGACAGGCTAATGAGTGTCCCACCAAAGCACAACTTGACCCATGAATGTTTCAACTAAACTTTGTAGTTTTTCTTGCTCTCCTATGGTTTTAGAGACTTCATCAACATGACTAGATGGAAACTCATGTTCTTTATACCAAAGCGGTGGTAAATTAGTCTATTCATTTATAGTCGGTACCAATGTTGGATACTTCCTTGATTTATTTTCATTTACTTTCGATATTAAATATATATCAAAACATTTTCGCACAAAGTGTCAGGGAATGACTTTGATTGTCCAGCATTCACATGCCTGAGATTCATGGTTTTCAATATGCCGGTCTTATAATTGTGAGTCTGAATTTTGTCCATTCAACATGGGAAATCCCAAATGGATCTCCCCATTTTCATTAGGTTAAATTGAGTCTTCATTCTTCTACATTACTTGATACAATCACCTTATATATGTGTCATTGTCATCAGGCTTAGCCCAAGGTTTTCCTTGGGATGGGTAGATGGGTACAATGACCTTTTTACCTTTTCCCTTTAGCTTTATTCTATCTTTTTCTAATGATATGGAAGCCTTCATCTTTCTTCCCCACGATCAACCGACTAGCCCATGGAAGGATTTGGAACCTTCTTTTGGATCAATTACTTCAAAATCAACTTGAGTGTCAATGCCCATTATTGCAGTATTAACATTCTTCTAGACTCCTATTGGTTTGATTAATCCCTGGTCGGAGAGCTTAAGATATATCCCCAACTCAGAAAATTATGGTTGAACCAGTATTTTGCAAGTAGACCTAGCCATTATATTTGATTGAGATTTAAAGTTGAGGATGACTTGTGAGATACAATATTATCCTTCAACTTTGAGGTCGATGAGCAGGTTGATGTCGATTTTTTCTTTGTGATTTAGTCAGCATAAATTTTTAGAAATCTCATCATTCTATAGATTACTGCTTATCATGTACATCAAATCAATTAATTGAGTGATGAAATCTTCTTTTGTGAGAATTTGCAACAATTCAATAAGTGTTTTATTTCTTGATTCTTTCCTTAGATGATAGATCTGCAAAAGAAAATGCAACATTATTAAAAATATGCCTATGCTTATGAGGATTATCATAATTACTATCTTTACTTTGAGTTTTAGTAATGTGTGGATTGTCACCTCCAGTCTTTGTGTCTTGTCTGGTAATGATTTGCAAATTTTAAGAATTTAGAGCTTCATGCTTAGGTACATCAGAAAAGAGATTAACATTCTTCTTATCGATAATTTTCTAGATGATGGTGGGGCAATATTCTAATGAATGATCACCCACTAGGGAAAATTTTAAGGATCCATACTTATTTAAAAGTGTGTAAACTTGCGAATCTTACACATTCCTAAAATGTCAACTATAAAATATTTGGCGCTATTTTTTATAATAATATTTCAATTTCTAAGGATTTTATATAGTTTATATAATAATTTGGCGATTTTTAGAGTGAAAAATTTTTACCCTGTCAAAATTGGGCGAAAGAGACCTTCAAAAAATGCAAATCGGTGAATTGTTTTTTGGAAAAAACATGGAAAAATAACCCATGGGCTAAATTTATCCCCTAAAATTTTCCTTGTCACCCACCCCACATTTTATACAAAATTTGAGATCCGTCTTGTCCTTCTAGGGACAGTTGAGACTCAAATGTTCTTCACTACATCATATGAAACATTGTGACTTCCTTCAACCAGGAGGATGATTAGCTCAATTATTATTATTACATCTTCCTTGACCATTTTAACCAACTTATCGGTTGTAGCCATTGTTTCGTCATTTGTTGTTTTTGAAGTCTCAACCATTCTGGTCATTCTATTCGATGGTCTGAGCTTGATAGATCAATTGGTACTTTTGTTTGTTCTTCATATTCAGCACACATTGTGTGGTACTATGTGAATTATCCCTACAAATGCCACACCATTTAGGTTTAACATTATTTCCATTGTATGGACAATTTTTCATAGCATGAGGCTTGAATCCTTTTCATGTATCACACACATATCACATTAGTAAATCGCGTGGACAACTCAACAATTATCTAGTCTTCTTTCTCCCGGGAATTATCATCTCTCATCATACAGACAATTGTCTTTGGTATGGCACACCATTGATCACTTCGTACACCACAAGTTGTTATGTTGCATAGTAAGCTCTCAAAGGGATCTTTGCATGATTTCCAATTTTTATTCTAGTCTTCTGTCCACAAGTGCAATTGTGAATTCATATTCGGACTCAATATTTTGGGATTTCTTTAAATAATCCTTGTATGTAGTAAATTCATGTTGGCTCAAAGGTGTTCTATTTTTCTACATGAGGCCCAAGGTGAACCACTAGATCAAAATATTTTCATCAATCCGGTATGATATTTTACTGAGCAAATCTTTGAATCTTTTATCATCCTCTTGAACTTTTTCACTCGAAATTTGTGTAATTTATTTTAGCTTTTAGCGGATAAATGACTATTATCTTGAGTCCAAAAAAATGCTACAAATTTATGCTTTGTGTCTTCCTTTGTTCTTGTCTAATTTTCAATGAAGTTCGTGTACAAGGTGAGCACTCTTTTACAGAGGACACTAGCAAAATGTGCCATTCGTCAATTCTCATCATTGATAAGATTAGCTTCCGACATGGTTTTGGAGACCAAATAGTGTATTCAATGATCTTCGTCCCCCTCATTTATTGGGATGTGTACTGAATTATGAAAATCCATATTAGAAATATTCTGGTTATTATCTAGAATGAAATTACCAAATTTAGGAGTACTTACTTTTTTCTATCAAGTTGTGTGCCACGATAGTCAAATTTCTTCTATTGACTTCATTCTCAATTGATATATCCGATGGAATTCAAGCTTCAATTGATAATGTTGTTGGTATGGGAGGTGCTTCCACGTGCTCTGAAGAGAATATGTGAAAATTGTTTCTTTCAAATTTGGGTGAAAAATCAATCCAGTTACCATGAAGTGGTCTTTAAATGATCAATCGATCCATGATCATCTAGTTGACACCATGTGCTACTTTTTCCATCTCCAATTCCCAAGTCACACTTGACAATCTGTCTTACAATTGGACCATGAGTCAAAAGCATCAAGAGTGGATCTATGTGACTCATAACTTCAGGTATTACTATCTACAGAGCTTTCAAACTTTGCTCTATCGACTGATCATCGATGTCTACACCTCATCCTTTCTCTCATTTGGTCGACTTTCCCTCAAATTAGTTAGGCCTTTTGGTTGCTCATCCTTCTCGACTGATTTCTTCATATTTCTTTTGTTACGAAGCAGACTTAGTATGTTCCTAATTTTTTCTCATTTTTTTTTAATATTTTCTCCCTTTTAATTTCTGAATATTAGTTGACTCCTTGTGGTTGGCCATCTAATTTTTGTTGAGTCGTACTTGATTTTTCACTAGATTCATTCCATTTTCATTAAGTCGACTAGTATAATCTATTAATTCATTCCACGTTGTTGGTGACCCCCTCATCGTCGACCTGGCTACCAATAGGTGACAAGTGTCGGTTCAGTAATGATGCTCATTTACTGAGAAAATATTCCCACTCTCTTTTGCAGACGAAGCGCTCCCAATATTTTTTCCTTTTTTCCCAATTTGAACAACCAAGACCCACTAGTAGAAAAATGGGTGATAAATGACTGGTCACCATGCGATAAATGACTAAAGCACCAAAAAAGTTGGTCATCGCAATGTTTTTAAGTGAAATATGACCAAATTTGAGCAATTTTAAGTGATTACAACTAAAAATGACTAATTTAGTCATGGTAAAAAAAATACAACTATTTTTGCTTATGTATTATCCCTTTGACAGATCTTCCAAGTTACATCGTGTGCGTCATCATAGTGTGGTTGAGTCGAGTCTCAGATATTTTTAGTCTTTCCCACAGTGCATTTTCATGTGGTGAATTTAGTTTCATTGTGTTCGGCTTGTCGTATTGGTCGTGTTCATATTTTGTTTGAACAAAACTGTCATCATTTGACCCTCATGACAATCTGTTAAAGTTTCGGCAAGTTCATGTATTTTGCGTCATGATAGCTAAAAATTGTCGATTGCATAACCTCCATTGATTCTCCATATGCATGCATTCATCATGGTTCTCCTCGTGCATAAGTTTCGAAAGTTCTAAAGTCCCCCTCAGGTCCCTCCCCTACAAAAAAATGTCAATATCCTCCATTTTGAAAAGAAAAAAAAAATCCTCCATTTTTGTAAAAATCCCTTCATTCTCATCTCCTTGAATAATGATGATGATGATGATGATGATTTTAATTCCCTCATAATCTGGAACCCATTCGCTTTCCCTTTCCCATTTAAAATAAAGAAATTATAAAAACCTTTATTTTCCTTATATCTCTATTAGCATTCCCTTTTTCACCCATATTTAATATATTATATAGTTATTATATATATTTATATAGTTAATATATGTAATATAATTATATTAGTATTAAAAAAAAACAAGAATATAAACAAAACAAATATATTAAAGAGAGGGAAACTAAATAATAATAATAAAGTCAATAGAGAGAAAATAGAGATCGGGAGGGAAAATAGGCGAAAATAAATGAAAATAGGGCATTTTTCAAAAGGGAACTCTAATAGATTTGATCGATGTGAAGGATTACCATTAATATGCTCATAGAGAGGAAGAATTGAATTCCTTTACTCTACTCCTTTCATTAATCGGTAAGCTATATCTGAAACTTTTATTCTTTTTTCTCTTTGCGTATGGCGTTCTATGGGTTTGTATGGCTTCAAGTAATTTATTTTTTGGGTCATTGCCTATAGGTTTTGGTCGGTCACCTTGGAACCCGAGATTTATGTTAAGGTTGGGTTCAGAACTCATGATTTATGGTAGCATGGAACTAACTATGTGAGATCACAGACAACAAGAATGGTTATAAGGTGGGTGCTCTTAAAGAAGGGATGAAAGCGACTATGTAAAGGAATGTGACTATGTAGCCATCTTCGATGCACATTTCCATCCAAAACCATAAAACATGTGGCAAACGATTCCATTCCTGATGCATAACCCTGAAGTGGATCTTGTTCAAGCCTGTTGGAAATTCGGTACAAACCATGGACCATCCCAAAATTTGTTTCTAGTTTAATTGAAGTGGGTTTTTGCAGTTCTGTAAGTGGTTTTCTTTATTTTTTTGTGGGTACCATGTGAGACTGAATCCATAAAACTGACCTTGCTTATTGAGATTTTTTACTTGGAATACAACTTGGTTGAGATGATAATGGGAATCTCTGACTTAGTGGTTTCAGTTGGGGTTATGAGGAAATCAATTGAATAATTAATAAAAAATCGATTTGAATACATGTGATTGCTTTTGAAGGCTCTGGGCTTGGTCGGTTCTTACCCATACCCAAGAAAACAAGGCTTACTCAAGATAATGCGGCCCCCTTCTATGCCTCTCTCCTCTCTTTGACTTGGTGGGTGTAGGCTCTCTTATCTATTCAACTCGATGGGTGCAACTCCCTCCTTTTGGTTGTGTTGGATACAAACCCTCGATACAACGGGTGGCTCTCCTACAACCGGTGGGTACGACTTCCTCTTATAGTGATATTGCAAATCCTTCATGACTCTCTTCACATAGATTGAACTCCAAGATCATAAGGTTCGATATTGTTGTGATACCATGTTGAAAACCATTATCATAAATACCAAATAGACTCGGACTCACATAATATAAGCAAGAAACACAAGTCACATTAACCGCATGAAGGTCAAGCCTTGCAATCAGTATATTTAATTAGTATAATTACAGCTATAGAATCCAGGAACCTGGAAAATAGTGCCTATCCTCAAAATAGGCTTGTTTATTTCTTTTGGAATCTTCAGGTCCGTGCAACCTGATCCAATAAGTTACAACATTGGGGGTTCTTAGGTTTTCCCGTATAACTTGAAAAATACACATGAAATGCACCAAATTGATTGTAACCATGAATTATATTTTTTTCAAATTCTGGCATGGATGACACTGTCTTTCCCATTAAACCACAACGCCAATGATAAAATCAGAGGAATTTTTTTGCAGAAACCACTATGGAAAACCCCTCCAATTCACCTACAACCTTTTGCATGTTTGCTTTGATTTGAATTATAATTTTTTCGTTTTGATTAGAGTCTGAAACACATGGTGATTGTTTCTGTAGTGAATTCGAATGAATGCTTGATGACAAGAATGCAGAAGATGCCCTTGGGTTACTATTTCATTGTGGAACAAGAAGTGGGCTCTTCTACCCAGGCCTTCGTTGGGTTCAATGGTAAATATTCAACTTTATTTTTTGCTTACTTGCATTGTTTTGAAAGATAAATTCATTTAGAACACCACGACGATTAATTCAGTAAGTTGTAAAAAGATATTTTTTTTAATTGTATTTCAATCTTTTATAAATAATCTAGGAGGAGCCATGACTAAACTAATTCACAATTGATAATTTGTTTGATGTGTTCAGGAACTGCTGGAGTTTGGCGAATCAATGCTCTAAATGAAGATGGTGGCCCAAAATGCCACACAACTGTGGAAGAAATGGATTTGGTTGTTCAAGCAAGTTTGAAAGGATGGAAGTTTGTTTTTGTGGGTGATCTTTCTGTAAGTTTCAAACCATCTAACTTTTACTTCAGGAATTATCATTTGATCTTCAAATTCCTTTCATAACCCAACTGGATAGGGCATATTTTATTTAACAAATGCTTTATTTCAGGTAACTTTTACCCCTAAAGTCTTCACCTTGACTGCTAAAGGGAAAAGCTAGGGCACCTTCGTTATGGTGGGATTTGGAATGTATGTTGGTTAAGAGAGAGGGGTTAGATAGGTGACAGAATGATGCTTTCGAATCTGGAAATAATCCTTTGACTGTTGATCTTCATCCTTGAAATACTCTGCCAACTATCTCCTTGAAAGCTCAAATGCTGTTCAAAGATGCTCTTGGGAATCTAAATATGAAATTGACCAAGATCCTCTATTTGATGCATTGGAATTGTTTCTTTCTAATATGCCATTTTTACTAAAACCTGAAATTAATTGTTGACATGCTGATTTCATGTCTAGAAATCTGGGAATAAATTTGAATGTTGATCATGTCGGTGCTCTGCCAACTTATTTTCCAGCTATCATCTGTGATGTTTGCCTCGAATAGTGTTACCATTTTCCAGCAAGGTCATTTTTTAAAGAGAATAAAATCCGGAAGTTGACACTTTGGGTAACCATACCAATTAGTAAAGCTTGATTATACAAAACCTAGCATCTCAACATAAGTTTTGCAAGTCCATAGACCAAAGCGGTTAAAAATAATCAAGCTAGATAATTCCCTGTGGTAATTTTGTCAAATGTGAAAATTCAAAACATCTCCAGCTTGTCAAATCTAGAATTGGAAGTAGATTTATTAGACATGCAGAGAGTCAAACAACAATATCCTTGTGCAATCAACTGACAATCAACTTTGTATTCTATAATGTTCATTATTTGAAACCCTTCAGAAACTGGATGTCACTCTTCCTCAACCCGCTGGAAAGCAATTTCATGTAGTGCATCCAATATAAATGACTCTTTAGAGTCCTTGCTCCTCGTGATGTAACTTACATAAGCATGAAAGGTTGATAAAATCCAAACAGTCCTGTCCAATTTCACACCCTCAACATGACAAGGAAATATCACAAATGATACAATCCTATTGTGCACCTCTCCTCCATAAAGTTCTTGCAAAAAGGATGTTGCAAGTATAACATCAATCATTCAATGTTATCTTTGACACGCATTGAAAAAATCACTGTCACTTTTTCTAGTTGAGGAATGAGAAGGAAATAATCATTTGGACGGTCTGTAAGAGCAATCAGTCTATCTGCATTAGGATGTGATGCTCGTTTTAGTTGTACATCTAACCTCTTCTCTCTCTTCCTCTGTATTACAAAACCCACTGATGCAAGAGCATGACTATTTCTTTACTTGATCTTTTTCACCATCGATGGAATTTGACAACTTGAACAATTAGTGATCACATCTTTTAACACAACATTAAATTTGTCATTTACTATCAGTGACTACATCAGCTTTATCAACTTTACCACAATATTTTAGAACTGATAAAACTGCAGAAAAACTCATCTCCAATAGCAAATCCAATGTAAGGCATCCCAGCCAAGCAAGTCGATACACTGGCAAATGCACCGTTGGCGGGCCTTATGATGTTTGCATTGACACTTGTATTTTTGTTTGTATGATGCCTGGGAGAATTCTTTGTTGACAATTGGCGATGGAAAAATGGGCACAGTGCACATTTTATCCTGTAGCTATATTTTCTGATCACAGATATGACATGTAATGAATAAGGACGAGAAACTTTGCAAATTAAAATTTATTAAAACAAAATCAATTATAAAAATGATTTTATTATAAAAAATTCAAATATTTTTCTTTTTAATAACAAAAACAATTTAGCACTTCGAATACAATCTAAGAGAACATTGGTTGGTGGGAAAGGACAAGAATAGATAAGCAAAATTGTGAACTTGACATAAGAATGGAAAATTTTGATGCAAAAGGTTTTAAAGTGACAACAAATTGGAAATTTGGCACTTTACTCAACTTAAACTCAACTCTTCGATGGACATGCACACTTGTAACATTCACCATATTGGGATTTAGTAAGATAGGAGACTTTATGGGAAACTTAACAAAGTTTACCCAAATTTAGGGAGGATCAAAATTTTTGATGACATAATTATAATATTAACACTGATGTTTCTAAGAATTTGCTATATTTGTATTGAATATTGTGTTGGTATCATACTTTCATTGATTTCCTTGTAACCTAGACTCTATATATGTGTGTCTATGTGACAATCTCCTCCATGCAAGTGTATTTGAAAACAAACACACCAGCACCTCCACTTAGATTTAAAAAGGAGGACACCTACATCTACCCTATGCATATTGTCAATTTACATATCGTGTTAATCAACCCAGTGAATATTTTCTTTAGGAGATTAAATGAGGATCTTGTATTGAGACTTTGGTCAGAGGTAATACTTAGCAGGCATTTAATTTATGAAGCACACCTCACTATGGAAAACTTTGGATTTTTTTCTCTACTCAGATCCGAAAAATTCAAAAATGTTTTATGTTAGTAATGATATGGTGATGTTCTATTTCACTGTCATTATTTCTTATTCTTTAATAGGTTTATGACATCTTCAATGAATTAAGTGCTTTTGATACCCAATTTCTTAATGTTACTCAATAATTTGGATCGAATTCTTCGAACTCTATAATGGGTCCCACTAGTCTTCTTGTTACTTAGGCACTTCACTTATAAAACTTTATGCTCATCTTTTATGCAGCTAATAGGAAAGCTAAGCAAGGGAAAGGCTTCACATATGTCTTATCGTGATTCCAAACTCACTTACCTTTTGCAATCGTCATTGAGTGGACATGGACATGTATCAGTATGCATACATTGCTTATTATGTTTTAAGTTTAGCTATGATTTTTATGTATGATTTGTTTCAAGTGATTATAATCAGATGACAAGCAATTTATATAAAAAAAAAATATTTTAATTTTTGATATACAAGCCATTAATACTGCAAAATTGGATTTGCATTTTACATAAGCTTAGATACAAATGCCTAATGATACTCTCTTTGCATTATATGGTTTTGAAGATGATTAATAATGTTATGCTTTTGCTCTTGTAAAATATTTGTCATATGCATTTTAGGAAAAAGTAAATGGGTGGGTTCTAATAGTCCCCCAATACATTTATACACCTCATATGTTTTCTACAATGCAAATTCTATACATTTTGACTACCTACGTGGGAAGCCAATATATACATGCTTCAGTGGGAAGTTCTTGGTTTCTTTTAAAGGCATCCCTGGAACAAGTGTTGTTTTAGTTAACATGGCACAATTATCATATGGCTCATATGGTCATACCAACATCAATTAATATGCAGGAAACACACAAAAGCTTAAACTTTCCAAAACATCTATACACTTCATACATTTTCTACAATGCTAAGTTTATAGATTTTTCCACACATTTGAATTTTTTTAATGCTTATGTGGAAAAGTTCTTCTTTGCTTAAAGGTGTAATTGAAATAAGTGTTGCTCCAGTTAAGATGGCAAGGTTGTCATATAGCTCATATGCACAATCACACCAGCATCAAGTAAGATGGA
Organism: Larix kaempferi; assembly: GCA_027924585.1. Lineage (NCBI taxonomy): Eukaryota > Viridiplantae > Streptophyta > Pinopsida > Pinales > Pinaceae > Larix > Larix kaempferi. The sequence goes on from BSBM01000071.1 coordinate 5,710,582, forward strand.
GGAAACACACAACATTAAAATTTGCACAAAGAGCCAAACAAGTTGAAATTCATTCTGCTGCAAATAGTGTGAGCTTTTCATGAGATACTAAAAAAGAAATGAAAGAAAATAATAAGCATAGGTGATTTTATGGAGGTTCTTTTATAATACTTGGCTTACATCAAATCAATGATCTTAGCTTAAAATACTCTTGTATGTATATTATGATCTTGAACATCGTCATATTTATAGCTTTTATATCTATTTATATTATAATTCAAAATTTGTAGTCACAAGATGATTTTTTTTATGTTATTTAATATACTATTCATTTCAAGTTATTTGTACTTTACAGGAATGATTATTTTTAATAATTGCATTGCAATGAAAATAAATAAATAAATCATTTGTGGGGTAGGTTTTAAAGAGAGGTTCGTGTTCAAATCAAATATAGTATAAATCAAATCCCAACTTTCAGAATTTGAATGCCTATCCAACACATTCTGCAAACCAGACCCCAAAGATCAAAACCATTGACTTCTAGAGACTACACTTATATATCATATAGATACCCTTTTTGATAGTGTGTTAAGGTGTTTAAGAGTTTGTGATATGTTTTATGTTACATTTGGAATCGTAGTGTGTTAATGTTTGTAAGAGTTTGCGATTTGTTTTAGTGTAAACTTTGATTTAGTGTGAATTTTGATTATATTTAAGGGTGCTAGCTCAATGGAAGAGAACCTGCCTTACAAGAAAGAGGTTGGTCGTTCGATTCCTCCTTTCCCTATCTACATAAATCAATGACTAATTAAATGACTAGTGAAAAAAAATCAATGACTAAATAAATGACCACTTAACAACAATCAATGACTAAATAAATGACCACTTAACAACAATCAATGACTAAATGTACTACCAAATGGCAACAATTAATGATCAAATAAATTACCAAATAGTGACAATTAATGAGCAAATATATGACTAAGTGATAAATGACCAATTTGGTTGGGAGATAAGTGATTGTTAGTTTGTTACCATTGGTCATGTGACCAACTTTAGTCATTTGTCTCCATTTTTTAGTCACTTATTACCCATTTTGTACTAATGGCCCAAACGCAATTGAGATTTGACTATGTGGCCAACTCCTTTTTCAATTAAAAATTTATAAAGCAAAGACAAAATCATACAAAAGAAGCTATCATGCAAGTCATTATAGAACCTGGTTTTGATGTTGTTTGGCGAGGTTCTTTCTTCTCTGGATTTCTCTTCACAGAAATCATCAGCTATCTTCTCGACCCACTCATTCAAATTTAATCATCTGCTATTATAGAGATTTTGCATCAATAATATTTCATTCTAACATTATAGTCTAAACATGAACATTATTGAGAAATTTATGTATTTCCTGAGGAACGGTCTCTATAAATCATTCATGATATTATATAAATAACTTTTATTTGGACTTTGCAATATTCAACTTGTTCCTTTTGGCATAATTTTGAATGTAGTTCCCAATTTTTTTTGTTCCGCCACTCTTGGATTTCCTCCTAACTCACCATTTATGTATGACTCTTCATGCTTTGTCCTGATTTAGTACTACCAACAATGGAACCAATGTTGTAATATACGGGATTACATAAGGTTACTAGTAATGCATTATAATGGATAATCATATATGAGAACAAGCATACATAAAGAGAGAGAAAAAATAAGAGTAATGGTCACACTAGCAACAAGACTTCTATTATATTAAGAGTCCATGATGTACAAAAGGGGTTAATAATCTCTATAACATCCTGGCTCAATAGACTATATATATGTAGTACACAATCGATTAGATAGTTGTAATTGAATAATTATCGGCTAGTCGACCTAACTGACTCGCCTAGACAATTAGGGGCCTAGACTTGGCCGACAATTAGGTGGTCGGTCGAGAGGACCTAGTTGACTCATTGACTAGGCTCCTCCAATAGGTCCCATATCTCAAGAAGGTATCTAGTGAGAGTACATTGATATGAAAATTTCAAGATCTTTTTAACCAATAAACTTGCATGTGAAATTTGCATGAAAACATTCATAAAATTGCCATAAAAGATGATTTAAAAATGCTTCAAATCAACACATAAGCACATAAAGAACATATGCAAACCCGAAAAATAACACAACAGCTGATAACGGAGTTCACCCCTCCTGGGCTACGTCTCCTGTCCACTTCCAATGGGAAGGCCAATCTTATTTAGTCTTCAAATATTACAACTTGGGCATTCTGGAAAACACCTCTGGTTTCTGTCAGTCAGAAGTAGAAATAAACAGCATCATTGAATTCCTTGCGAAATTCTGAAAAAAAAAACAAGTATAAACTCGACCACTTTCAGATGAAAACTTCTCTGGCACACAAAATGAGAAAACCCTTCTCTGTGCTGTATGGACTGTACCTTCCTCGCCTTGGGAACTGTGCACATAAATGCCCTGTACCTACTTTGGAAACTGTGCTGAAGTTTGAACCCACGCTGTGTAAAATGCCGAACTCTAAACTTGCCCCAAACTCCGACTTCGTGGCTCTTTTTATATACTTTTTGTGTTGTAACTTCTTAATAATATTCCGCCGATATGCACTAAAAAGTGACCTGGTGGCCCAATGGTAAAACTCGATGCATAACAATGAGAGATCCCAGGGTCAAACCCACGAGCCTCTCCTTTTGGCTCGTTCATTTTGAAATGTTGGCGCTATACTACTACACCCACGTTATTGTATGGTTATAATAGTGTTATATTATAGCTATGCCATATGTTAATTCCGCCACCGTTTTAGACTTTGGATAAGGTGTTCACCGCTTGGATCTAACACATGATTTATAACATATGTTACATGTCATATAGTTATAACATATATTAAAGTTTGACATATGGTTTAACCTTGGCATGAGGATTGGTATATTACTCCACCATTTGTTTAACATATGGTTGTAATATGATTTAACATATTTCCCCCTTTTCTTAAATATTTAAACTTTAAGAAAGTTTAAACCATGTTTTAATGGGTCATGGTGGCCTTTTTGGGTTCGATTCCCATTGCCCCAAAATAACTTTTAAACCATGTTTTTAACCATTTTAACTATCTTTGACAAAACTTCAAATGTTGACAACTTCTTCATCCGAAGTCTGTTTTTCATGAAACAAGCGTCGCTGGAAAGATGTTGACGAGCTTTTGCCACGGTAACCTTTGTACTATTGTTTGAAGACTTTAAACCTGATTGACTTTAAAAATATCCACCTGAATCAAACCTCCCCACTGAGAAGCTTTTGGACCACCAAAAGCATAAATTGTAACCTGTAAATGCATGCACCATCTTGATAGCAAAATTCCTTTTTGAAAAAGCACATTCCCCTTTTCCTTCACTGTTGTCCTTCGGAAGCGGAACATCAAGCTAATCACCAAATGGATACAATTTTTGCAAATACTTTACTTGCCAAGAGTTTATAACATTCTCTTTGGTCAAGTTTACAATAAGGCCAAATATGAATTTAGGCAAAAACAATGCCTTCACAATACTCAACATGGCTTTAGGCATAAACATATGCCTCTCACACCCTAGTGATGACAAAGCCATTACAATATTTCAATCATCAATTTTAAGGCACAATGCCATACAAGTAGTGAAACCTTACTACAAAAAATGTGCATTGCAATAAAATGCCAAACCTTCTCTTCTTGAATGGAATGATTTGAGCATCAAAAACCACACATAATATCGTCCAAGAAACTATGGACTCCCATCTCCAACACTAGGAGACATTCTAACAGTGGCAATGTTGCATTACAATGCCAATAATCTTGATCAATTGTTCCTTCTTGAAAAAACTTGAATGACAAGTGAAATATACAATAGTAATATCGCACAAAACAACGATTTTTTTCTTCATATTTTCCATTCAAATTTCAATGACGTAGAAATGAAAACCACTTCTTACCCAACCATTCTAATGAATGTTCCTTGAAGGTTTGCTTACTTTCAATAGTAGCTTCTTTAAATGATGAGGCTTCATCATGAATTGATGTTGGAACTATTGATGCTTGCTCTTGCTTTGGCTGATCACACACAATTGTTCTCCATGATCCTTGATGATGGAGGCCATCCTTCTTCTTTACACAAAGAGAAGGATCTTCTCTTTGTGGCGTACTTCGAATTGCACCAGCTCTTTTACCATAAGCCTTAGATTTCCAACATTCTATAATGTAATGACCCTTCCTTCCACAGAAAGTACAAAAGATTACATTTTCATGTTATTAAAACTGTCATCTGAGGCATACCTTAGATTCTTTTTAGCTGAATGGCTGCTTGATGTATCTGAGCCACTACTTGCATTCATCTTTCTTTTACCTTCCCGAATTTGAAACCATGTTGGTTTCATATCTGGATGTAAATCCCAACAGTGTGTCTCATCATGTCCTCTTTTTCGACAATAAGAGAAAGTCACCCAATGAATTTCACATGATGTTTCTTCATGATAACCCAATCCTTGAAGTCGAGGTCGTTCTTCCACCTCGATGGGTTTTGTGATTCCTTGACCATGTATGCCTAAGCCCTTTCCTTCATAACCCATTTTTAACAATAATCTAGTTCCAATCCCTCAAGTATGTTTCTCGAAAGATCCTAAACCATTATGAAATGAAGAATTTGAACTTGAACAATGATTGATTACCTCATCTTCTGATTGGGAAACAAATTGGTTCAAATATACCTCCTTTACTCTTGAGGTATCATCCTTTTGTTTGGTTGAAGCTGTAGAAGAGGAAATATCCATAAGATCCTTTTCTGAATGAGGACAAAAGGTACAAATCCTTTCATCTTCTGTTGAAGAGGGACTTTTTGAATAGTCAGCCTGATATTTGGCTAACAGCTCCTCCTTGACTTGCATCTATGCTGCATTTCATTGAGTCTCTCTTGAAGCTCTTGCTTCTGTTTCGTCAACTCTTCCAATTGTCTTCGTAACTTGAGACTTTCCTTTTCTTCATTATACATTTCACTCACCATTTTCTCCATAAGTGAAAACTATTCCAGGAAATGTGTGTCTCTACAAATATTAGCAAATACCGAAGTAGAAGGGTAGTTATTTTGTGGATGCTCCATATTTAATCCACAATTCAAGATGGTAAGTGCAAACAATTTCTGTTTCAAATTACTCAAGTTCTCCTTCGCCTCTTTGAATCCTTGCTCTTGTCAACATAAACAAACTCACAATGCAATGGTTAACCAGCTCTGATACCAACTTGATTTGAAAATCTCAAGATCTTTTTAACCAATAAACTTGCATGTGAAATTTGCATGAAAACATTCATAAAATTGCATTAAAAGATGATTTAAAAATGCTTCAAATCAACACATAAGCACATAAAGAACATATGCAAACCAAAAAAAAATAACACAATAGCTGATAACGGAGTTCACCCCTCCTGGGCTACGTCTCCTGACCACTTCCAATGGGAAGGCCAATATTATTCAGTCTTCAAATACTAAAACTTGGGCGTTCTGGAAAACACTTCTACTTTATGTCAGTCAGAAGCAGAAATAAACAACATCATCGAATCCCTTGCGAAATTCTAAAAAAAAAAAACGAGTATAAACTCGACCACTTTCAGATGAAAACTTCTCTGGCACACAAAACGAGAAAACCATTCTCTATGTTGTACGGACTGTACCTTCCTTGCCTCGGGAACTGTGCACATAAATGCCCTGTACCTGCTTTGGAAACTATGCTGAAGTTTGAACCCGCGCTGTGTAAAATGCCGAACTCTGAACTTTCCCTGAACTCCGACTTCATGGCTCTTTTTATATGCTTTCTGCGTTGTAACTTCTTAATAATATTCCGTCGATATGCACTCAACAGTGGCCTGGTGGCTCAATGGTAGAACTCGGTGCATAACAATGAGAGATCCCGGTGTCAAACCCGCGTCCATTTTTCAAGAAACAAGCGTCGTTGGAAAGATGTTGACGAGCCCTTTTCCACAGTAACCTTTGTACTATTGTTTGAAGACTTTAAACCTGATTGAATTAAAAAATATCCACCTGGTTCATCCATGCACTCCATATTTCTCTTCTAGTGAGTCATCTATCTCTAAAGACTCCACTGAAGACTTAATATTTCCATCTCATTGAAATAGGAGGAAGACATGTATTAAGTGCAACTCACATGGGGAATTTCATAATGCCAAACCTTCTACTTTTTATGGTGAATCCAAATGAGGTCAAGGAGTTGAGGCTTGGCTTCTTGGGATGCGGAAGTATTTCCAAGTCCAAGAATACTTTGAGAACATGAAGGAAAGGTTGGCCATATTTAAACTGAAAAGAAAGAGCATCAATTTGGTGGGATCACCTTAGGAACGTGAAGAAGATCAACGAAAGGAAAATTGTGTGGAAGCAATTCAAGAAGTACTTCAAGAAAAATGACCTCTCTGATAGGTACTATGATGACAAAATCAAAGAGTTCCATGAGTTGAAACTGGGACAAAAGGCCATGGAGGAATATTCCAATAAATTCTTAGATATGTTGAGGTATGTCAAGTATATCAAAGATGATAAGGTCAAAATTCAATGCTTCATTAATGGATTACCTCAGTTGTACAAGGAAATAATTGAGTTTGATGAACCTTAAGATCTAGATTAAACCATAAGGAAGGCTAAGTATTGCTATGATCAAAGCAAAATAAAGATAGAATCCCATAAGGCATGGAAGGACAACAAGAAGGATAATTTTGACAAAATAAAGAGGGGATTCAAGTCTCCTCATTTCAAAAATTAGTAGAGGCATCCACCATAGGGTGTGAGCAGTCCAACTAGGATGATGGGAGACAAGCCAAGAGATACAAGAGAGCCACTTCGATGTTGGGCATGTGGAGAGTACCATTTGTTTAGAAACTATCCACATCAGAGTGGAAGTGCCAAGCGTGTTCACAACATCCAAGAGGTTGAAACTATGGGTCAAGTGGCAAGGACTATCCCTAGAATCTATGCGGCACTAGAGGACCACCAAGTAGACTATCAATTAGTTGTAGTTGAGGTTGAAGGTAAGATTGCTAAGGAATATATTTAAATTTTTATTGACCCTAGACCTACGCATAATTATATCACTCCTAAAGTTGTTGATAATTGTGTTTTTAATATAACAAAGCATAATAAATCATGGTTGGTTCAACTAGCCATTGGAACCAAGAGGAAGGTTAGTGAGATGGTGGAGAAATGTCCATTAGAAATGGATGGAATCTTCACATGGGAAAATATGAATATTTTGAAACTTGGTTCTTATGATGTTCTCATTGGGATGGATTGGTTGGAAGCACACAAAGTGAAACTTGATTTTTGTAGCAAGACCTTTGAATGCATTGATGAAGAAAGAAACCCAAGGATAGTAAAGGGAATTCCAAAGGTTCTTTCTATTAGACCAATTTTATCCTTGCAGGTGATTTTTTTATAGAAAATGATTCCAATTGTATGCACCCCATGTACATGATATAACAAAAAATGAAGTTCCCAAGTTGGAGGACTATCAAGTCCTGCAAGAATTTAGGGATGTGTTTCCTGATGAAGTGGAGAATTGCTCTTACACAACTAGTTGCTTGGATCTTCTTTGTTTAAAGATAAGTATTCTCTTTGTATTTGATTGTGCAGTGGTTTTGTTTTATGCCTGTGATGAATGTGCTTATATATGCATGTTGTGTGTGTTTATAGAAATTTATTTCCATTGTGTTTTGCATTTGTACATATGCACAAGCATTTTATTGTTTATGAATTCACAATATGATCCATGGGGTGGAATTTAGAAGCCCATAATTCATAAATATTCCCTTCTATTGGCTAGATCGAAGGATGGGGACATGACACATCCTCATATTTTCTATTTCCCGAGTTGTGAAAGACTATACCATACATTATACAAAATTGGTATTACATGGAAAACTAGTTCACACTAAGTTCTAGTTGTTCTCCTACTATATATTGAGACATAGATCCACTATGTATTTATTCATGAATATGATCTACGTGTGACATGGATCCACTATGTATCTTTTTTGTGGCCATGATTCAACATTTTCATATATATTTCATGCATCCACCATGTATTTACTTGGTGGTCATGTTCTTTTACACTTGAGCATGGGTATGCCCGCATCAGGAAAAGTTGAGTGTTCTGATCTTTAGTCTTTGGTTGTAGATAGATTTCCTGATCAAGTTTTGGTGAACCCTACTAAAGTCCATTGATTAAGATCCCAACATATTTATAATTCATTTCGGCCATCTGATTCTCCTCTAACCTCATACATTAGGGGCACGTGTTATATCATTTCTAAAATCACTATGCTAAAAAATCCCTACACCCCTCTTTCACATCAAAATGTAAAAAAAATCCTTCGAAAACTGAATTTTTCTTGCATACACGGGTTGTCAGTTAGCAACAAGCATATATGCTAGTTACCCTTTAGCAACACACATACACCTCTAAAAATTTAAAAAAAAACATTTATGCTCACACATGTGTTTTGAGTGGTTGTAAGTTGTTGCCAATTCACATGGAATCAGTTATACCTGACCTAAATCCCTAAACCACTTCTCTCAACTATAAAGGCAAGTCCTAAAATTGAAGGAGGGAACTAATACAAACATTGTAACTACATGCTGGAGGATTTGAACCAAAGTTCTCTAGGATTTTATAATGTGATTCCCCTCGGAATTCCTTCATACCAAGTTTATTTTCTCCCTTTAATGAGTGGGAGTATTAAGTGTCCAAGATCAGCCCTTTTTATTTCAAGACCGAGAAGGAGAGTGGATGAAGACCTATTAGTGACCTAGGAAAGGAGATTCCAATTTGGTGATAGAGGTACTACGCTAAAGACTAAAGTGATATATTTACTTTGTAGTTGTCTCTCTATCTAAATATAAGATCACTCAGCTTTCCCTCCCCAAATACTTCTATTTATTATGTGCTTGTTTTCATGTGATGTTTTGGGAATGAATTGATTACAACCTGAGTAAATCAATTTTCTTAGCCAATCATTAGGTCAATAGTAACTTTTGATATTTCTATTCAATAGTAAAAGTTGTTTGAGAAATGTTGTTGGATTTGTTGTTGGTTTGAGCAACGGATGAGACTTGAAGAAACAAATACCTACAAAGAATACAATCACAAGGATCCAAATAAGTCTACTTTTCTCTCTCAGTCAATGCAAAATTGACTGATTAGGTAGGAATTTAGAGTAGGACATCCCCTTTATCTATTAATAGCCTTGACCCTAGTTACTAGGATAGTTTTCCCACAATAAGAAGGGGATTTTAGAAGAAGATAAAAAGAGCATATAAATGCTTCCCATTTTCATACTGATACTCCTTTTCCATACCCTTCATGATATCTGAGTCAGCCTTTCTTAGGTGAGGGTTAAGGAGAAGGAGTTGGAGCAAGGGACCAAGAGGAACTTGCACCATGAATCAAGGTACATCTACATGGTTGTAATGTTCTTCACCATTTTAATATAGATCTACATTATTGTCCCCTCCATTGTATTCTTAAAGTGATATTTTATACATTACAATTATAGATATAGTCTTTCATTGAGTAGCTTACATTAGATCTAAGTCTTTTCATCTTCCTATTGCTTTGAAGGGTTTGAGATAATTTGGTATTTCTGTGTATTCTTGTTTGTAGATAGAAGGTTTAAGGAGCTAAAGTTGGATCTATGGAGCTGCATCATCCAGGATTACAGAAGGAAAATTGTCAAATCTAAGGTACAAACCAATATTCTCTCTCTCTCTCTCTCTCTCTCTATATATATATATATATATCTGTATATATATATATATATATGTGTGTGTGTGTGTGTGTGTGTGTGTGTGTGTGTGTGTGTGTGTGTGTGTGTGTGTGTAAGATCTAGAGACTTGGATCTAGAGGTAATATTGTAGTGGTCTACCTCGGTGTATGTCTTAGATCAAAGATATATCTGAGGGAAGTCTCACTTATCTCCAGGGGATATTTTTCCTACAACATCCTTGTTGCAACATCTTCTAATGATACTTCTCGCTTGATGTGTTCCTCATGTTTCCAATGCTCATCTTGATAATTCCATTTTATATTAATTCAAGTGTGGAAATGGTTATATACTATACATATAAGATCATGTCTTCTAAATGTTTCTTCTCTGAAGTGGAATGACTCTAAAGCTTCCACCTCAAGCTTTACTTCATATATGCTTGTTATGTTGTATGCTCCTACAACAATAAATAGAGGAGTCCATGGTGCTTACTTGGTAGCTATGATAATTGTAGCTACTCCATGAGAAATAGTATAAGTTTGGTGTGTAACCTCTTGGAAAACCAACTTGTCTAGGGTGAACTTAGGTAGGAGATGAGGGCTCTTTGTAACATCAAAGATTATAACATGGGTTCCTTTGATAGCTACATACCGATCTCCAATGGGGATGAGATATTGCATAGCCTTTTTTGACATGCAATACATGGGCGAACATAATAGCAATTTGTAAGTAGATGCCAAGAAATGGTCACATATATTGTGATAATGAATCATGTACTTGTGTTCCCATAACACTTGACAATATAATTGTTATATAAGTTGATCACTTAGATGCTAGTGCCAATTCGTTTCAAAGAAGTTGTTGGATACACATATGGTATACATAAAGTAAGAACAAATATAAAATGATAGAGGACTCCTTGGAGCTACATGCTTCACTTTGGATATGGCTTGTGTGAGAGAAGCTAAGAGAATAGAAACCCAATTGAATATTGTGCTAACTTGGGTTATCTAGTGAATTGATGGAACCCATACTTCTTTGAAAGTAGTGGTACTCTACTTATCCATATAACCTACTAATCATCACTTGTATTATTCTATAAGTTGATCTCATGTGCTTGGTGTAGTATTCTCCAGTATTCCTCGCTCTGGAATCTCTCTTCTTTACTCGCCAACTTTTTAATAAATCATGGTAATTGATTTTGAATTGTAATAGATAATCCATTGTGAGGTCCACTTAGGGATTCAACGATTTGTACATCAATTCAATATTCGAGGGAAGGAAAGAAGATATATCCTTTCCTTGTACATCTAACAATTCTACAATCAATATATGTATTTTCTATGATCCAAGAGATTGTTTTTACACAACGGATAATTTGGGATATGGTAGCTACTTTGTGTATAGTTTTTCTTTTAATGAGGTCAAATACTCCCTCATTTGGGTCCAATGGTCTAGTCGTGGGAACTAGTCTAGGATAGGTCTCTCTCTCTCTCAACTTTCCTTTCAACCTACATTTTCCAAACAGATGTATCACGCATGGGAAGCCTGAGTGGGATTCAACATGAAGAGGGTATTGCAATAAAGAGAGTCTTAGCACTTGGAAATACAATGAGTATTCCATGGATTGGAATGCATTGACACTTCGATGCATTGCAAGTGATTTTGTTTTAAGATATGATGTACCATTACAAGTGGCAGTGATTTAGGGATATGACATATTCCAAGTGGGAAAACCTTGGATGATGCAACACATCATGATAGAGGACGTTTTGGAATTATGACATATTGTTGGTGAACATGGCTAGGAGATGCGATGTGTCATGTGAAAGAGTATTTCATCTCCACGACATTTCATGGAGAATAAGTATTTCAAGGTTGTGATGAGTCGTGTATATGAATGCATTGGATGATGCTACATGTCACACATAGGGAAATATTTGGAGCCGCGACATATTGCATGGGTGAAAAACTTTGGATAGTGCAACACAGTGAAGTGAAAAGTCTTGGAGATCAAATGTGTATCACAAGTGAATCTATTTGGGAATTTTACATATGAAAGGGAGAGTCCTTTATGAATGTAACATGTCACACATATGAAGTTTTTCAAGGTTTCTATGATTTCCGTTGCATAGCTTCAATCATCTATGCGATACACATTGCATAGCAAGAAGTTAGTCTCTCACGCAACACAATTGAGTGATTAGCCCCAAAAAATTATAACAAGAAAACACCTAGTTCAAAAATAAATGGGTTAAAAAACATAATAACATTCAGATCATCAAATTAGTAGTAGAGTAAAAACAAAGCATATGAGCCATATTTATTAAGAGGGATGAGCGACCAATCATACAAATTTTGAGAGGGTGATTCATGTTACCAGGGATAACAAGTAAATAGATTATAAACCAAAATTTAGAGGGACCCCATGGTTTTGATTCCGATGAAGAAAATTATGGGGCGTTGTTGCTTTCTCAACAAGTATATAATAGATATTATAAGTTTTTAAATAATAATAATAATAATAATATACTTAGTAACATTTGTAGTTAGGGGTTAAGGGGCTAGGGGTTATGAGTTAGCGGGTTTTGAGGGTTAAGGGTGTAGGGGTTAGGGGGTTTAGAAGTTTAGGGATTACGGATTAGGGGTTATGGGGGTACATTTATGCTTTTATGGATTAGGGGTTTTGGGGTTTAGGAGTTATGGGAATAAGGTTTAAAGGTTAGTAGGTTAGGGTGTTTTGGGGTTATGGGTTTAGGGGTTAGGATATTTAGGAGAGTAACAAGGAGAGTATTCCTTACAATACCTAACCTATTTTAACATGAACCTTTATTACCGCTAACCCATAAAACCTATCCCTTAATCCCTAATCCCTAATATCTATAATTATTACCCTCCAAAACCTAACAACTTTAACCCTTATAATAAATGATCCTTATAAGTCATAACACATAAATCCTATCCATAGCATACCTAACCATTACCCATGTGAAACCCAACTTGTAATTCCCAACATCATAATTGCTAACCCTAGATTCCTATCATCCTTAACCCCAACCACTATTAACCCCTAACTAGTAGCCTTAACCCCTATAATCTTTAATTAATTGCATGACCCATATAACCCCTATCCCCTATCACCACTAACCCAAATATATATAACCTTAACTAATATAAAAATTAATAACTCTAACCTCTAACCAATAACTATTACAACCCCTAACTTGTAACCTATATAATGCATAATCATAACAACTTTATAATGTTTCCAAAGAACCATGGTACATACAAGAAGGTTCCATAAATTTTCGCCTTCGGACCTCCACCATCAAATATCATGAATATTGACTTCACCTCCAAACACTAATCCTTACAAACCTTAACCATTGAATCTCATAACCCTTATCACCCCTAATCATATAGACACTAACCCTTATAAATTGTAAACCCATGACAACCATAACTCTTAAACCTTATAAATCTAATACTTATAAATACTAACCAAGAGCACCTAAGGACTATCCCTTATGTCCTAAAATATATAACCCCATATCCTTTAAATGGCCTCAAAATCCATATAACATGTAACCTTTATCACCTCAAACCTCTAATTCATATAAACCACAAATGATATTAACCCTACTCACTATATCCCTAACTAGTAACTACCATATCCCATAATCCTAGAAACTTTTATATTTAATGCCTATAATGATTGACCTATACCATCCCTAACCCTTATAACTTTTAACTGGTATAACCCCTAACCCTGACACACTCATCCCTAACCCATATAAGTTGTTAAATACCTTTAGCTTGTGAAATTTATCATCACCCATACTTTTCATCTATAACCCTTAATCCACATAATCCCTAAACACTCTAATGTCTCACACTGATCCGAAAATGGGTAACTTACTTCCCTTCCATTAACAAAAGCTTAATCAACTCTCAATTTCTCATTAAGACATAAAGAAATTGGCATAAATCATGCGTAACTTGAAACGACATTTTTTTCTTAACAAGTGAGAACATAATAAAAAACAAGCATACCAAAAGATGACAACCAAATGATAACGAAGTTCGTCATGCCTCTTGACTACATCTCCGGGTTTGTCAAAGCTCCAAACCATTCCTATTAATCCTCCTTCTAAACATACATGTATTTTACATTGACAGAATCATGTGGCAATCTCTCCCATCTTGGGAAGCTTTCTCCTAAATCTCTCACATGAAATATCATAAGCAAGACCTCCTTGCTTAACTTCTCCAATGCAAAGGAAAGATTACAAAGAATGCTCTCTCCAACCAAGCTTACTTCCTACTTCATATGAGAGGTTTTTATAGATTTTTCATGGATGATTACTCATCACCCATGTTAAGGAGAAAATCTCTCCCATGATCCCCTAAAGTAGGATCAGGAGACACCTTAAGGGGGTATGTGGAGAAAAGGTCTCACCTTCCTTCATGAAGATTTAAACACACCTTAGGACTAGGAAACCAACTGATGGGGTGTATTCTCACACCTTATTAATTTCCTTTTAACTAATTAAATGAGAATTTAGGTGATCACATTCATCTAATTCTCTTTTACAAAGTTTTTTCATTGAATTTCGAATGAAACACTTTATGAACTTTTTGTTGGAGAAACCTCGTTTCTTGTCGTAACTTCAACCTGGAATTTCTCACATACGAAGTCCATTTGACCCCGTTCAAGTTGTGTTAGAAAGCTCTCTCCAAGCCCTTCGTCGATTGACTACCTGCGAAGAAAATGAATACCTTATGTATTCTTCGACTGAGACAATTATAATAATTGGTTAGGGGGTATGAAGTATAGATTTATAATGTTTGATGTAATATGATTTGGCATTGTAGGGCATGTTGATTGGAAAAATAATCATAGGGCCACCTCATCCATATTTTAGAGTATATAATATTTAATGTAAAGGGATTAGGGATTAAGGGACTAGGGGTTAGGGGGTTTAGTGCTTAATGGGTTAGGGGTTAATGGATTAAGGGGTTATCAGGTTAAGGGGTTAGGGGTTTAAGGGTTTAAGGGTTAATGGGTTTAGGGGGTTATAGGATTATGGGTAAAATGGGTTAAGGGATTAAGGGTTAGGGGATTTAGGGATTAGTGGGTTAAGGGATTAAGGTTAAAATGGGTTAAGGGCTTAATGTTTAGGGGATTTAGGGGTTAGGGGGTTAATGGCTTAGTGGTTAGGGGATCCAAGGTAAATAGTTAAGGGATTTAGGGGTTTAGGGGTTTTAGGAGTAGAGGTGAACATATTAGGAGTTTAGGGTTTATGGGGTTAATGGATTAAGGGTTAGGGGTTAAGGGGTTAGGGATTAGGGTTTAGTATTTAAGTGTTCCTAGGGTTAGGTGTTCTAAATATTATGATTATAATTATTTCTAGTTATGGTTTAAAGGGGTTTGATGATTAGGGTTAAGGGTTTTGGGGATTAGGGGTTATTTTTGGTATTAGGGGCTATTTAGGGGTTAGGGATTGGTGAACAACTCAATATATACCTAAGCAAATCAACCTAGAAAAATTGTACAAATTCTATGCTTATTTAATGTTTAATCTATACTATCGACGCTTATTGGATGTTTAGCTATACATCGAATAAGAACCACTAGTATGGATTTAATGTTGAATAAGCATCTCTTATTTGATGTTTGATCAATACATGTTTTATGCACCTTGTTTAGTTTTTTATACTAATTATACCTTGGTTATATATCATTGAGTGAATCTTTCCTAGGTAGATACGGGAACATTGGTTAAGGGTTAGATTTGATAGATGTTATTGGGGGTATACTTAGAAACCTTAGCAACAATTTTGGCCATTTGAGGGCATTGTAAATTGACACCTATAACCCAAATGATGAAATATTATCTTGGATATGATTTTAATGTAGTTAAGGAAATAATGGATAGTGGTTATCAACACATTGCATATTTTTCAATGAATATTCTATGATGTGGATTGCACAATAATTTACTTGATTAATAATTTACTATGACAATCAAGTAGTGGTTAAAATCTGTAATCATTGTGTTTGTGGTTCAAACCTCTTACAATTAGTTTAATGAGAATTTTCGTTCAAAACCAAATTTTATTCCTACATGGATTTAAAATGAAAATAATAATCATAAGTATGTGTCCAAAGTTTCATATTTGAGTTTTTTCCTTCATACAGCAATGCAAATTGGATTAGAAAGAGGATTATGCCTCTAACCTCACTTATCATAATGGATTGGATAGAAGCACGTTATGTGATACTTGATCATTGGTTTTTAGTCATAATTATTATTTAGATAACGAAGAATATGATCAATAGGTTTTTTCCTCTCATTTATTAACTCACTCAATTTTTTGACATTAGCAAAGAGTCTGATGGCCCCCCTAAATTTGCCTCTTGCCTCTTTCTTCCACTCTATTTCAACATAATGTCATCATATGTAACCATAAACCACTATATTTATTTTGAAAAAGCTTGTCTTTTATTTAAAATACATTGATTGAAAGTAATGAAAGTAAATGATGTGGGTATTTTCAATGTATTATATAGTATTTTATTGGTGATTGTTGGGTCCAGGAAATGTCCCTTTTTGGCCATCCTCATTACATCATTTTTCCCTGATTACATCATATTTTCATAAGCCATACATATGCCTTTTCTCCAGATCAACCAATAATATTGACAGGTATAATTCGTTATTGCTTTATTTATTTTATGCCTAAGATTGTTAAGGTTCTAGATCCTAGTCCTTGATTTATGCTAATCTATGTGATTTCATTTAGGCAAGGTCTAAAGCACAGGTGTATCATCCAAATGGCGCCAACTGTTACTCTTCAAAGCCCGATTCCTCATAAATCCAAGGGACAGCACATTCCTCCATGAGAATCTGTAACAGGACCCCACTGAAACAGAACCCAGCTGCAACAGACAGGTCACATTCCAGATTTCCAAATTTGTTGATCCATTGATTACTGGAGTAACAACATCCTTCATGATTAACAGCCTTATTGAATACGGTTGTAACAGTTAGCTGTAACTCCACAGCATGAAGATCATAGATCTTCATTGCTGCACGATTTTAGTGGATCATGATCTGTACTTTCAATGTATAAATATGAGATGGCTCTTGTAGCCTGGGGTTGAACAATTACCATTTTGCATAAGCTGTAACAGAGCACTGAGACTGTCAATTTCCATCATTAATATAAGAGCAGAGTTCTTCATTTCTGTCTTAATTTGTTGTGATTCTCGGTGTCTCTGTTAGAAGGCCAGGGCCCGCCTTCTCACAGAGATAGCCAGCTTAAGTAGGCAGGTTAATATAGATTTCTTTATGTTGTGTGGTGTGGAATCATTGTAGATGTTACTGTTAGATGCAACAGAGGTTATAATTCCTTTTGGTAGTTCACGATTGCATCTTGAATAGTTGTAACAGAGTGGTGTGACAGTCGACTGTGTAGGTTAGTTTAGTTTAATGCATGTGTGTTCGATTCAGCTGTAACAGCCAAGCTCAATCCCAATATCTTTCAGTACTTGTTTATGCTTTCTAGGATTTCCAGTAATTATCGATTAGAGTTCAAGCTTATATTTAGATTCCGGTTGCTGTTGTATCTTCAATTGGTTTATTAGAATTGGCAGATCGTGATTGAGTAACAATAGCTACTAGATGGATCATTTTGGTAAAGATTGAATATTGTAGTTTGATAATTATAGGATTTAACTTCTTTCAAAAGTAATCTAGTTTATTTTCATTCTTAATTTTATAACTGCTAGGTTGATTTCTGTAGGAAGGTAGCTGCAATTGAATTCCTAGATGTATGAGTTAGATTAGTTTTCTTTATGGAATGAGTTTGGCTAGAAAGACTGATAGGATCATTATCTTCATTTAGTTAATCAACTGCTTGACATTTTTATGCATAGATTGTGCTTATTGCCATTGAAATAAAAGACCTCCCTAGGTTTGACAATTTATATTAAGCATCATGTGTGTTAGTTTTAATTAATTGACATATAGGGTGACCAACATTTTGGCGCCGTTTCTGGGGATGGTAATACATAGACAGAGTTAGTGGTTGGTTTCATTTGATTTCATTTTTGTTTAATCATTTATAGCATGCATGAATACAAGAAAAACAAATCGGGAACCCCCTTTGAATACTAACATTGCAGGTGGAAGAGGTCGAGGTCGTAATACAGGTCAGGGAAGACATACATACATTGATGAAATAATTGCTAGAGTTGATTCTTCCACTAGACCACCGCGGACATCTACAGGCAGGGGAAATTCTGTTCCTCCCAATCTTGAGAATTCAACATCAACAGTGGAGAATACAATGGGGCCTTCAATTCCTATTGTAGAAAATAAACCTCTTGAAGATAAGGGAAGTGCTGTGGGTGCACCAGATAGAGAGGAGATCTATCATATCAACGGAACTGGAGTTACTAAAGAAGTGTGGTTGGAGACTCACCTAATAGCAGAGGAAGAGAGGAGGTGAGAAGAAGAGAGGAGAAGAGAAGAAGAAGCCAAAGTAGAGGAAGAACGCATAAAGGAAGCTGTTGAATTTTGGACTAGAACCATGACTGGTAGAGAACATGAAGGGGAGAACGAACATGGGGAGAACCGGGAAGAAGAAGCGGAAAATAATCAGCCCGGTAATAATGTGGCTACATTAGAATTCCTTATCCTCCAGACACCTGGAGCAGCTCCCATGAAAAATATCTCACCATCAATTCTCCTGAATTTTCATGGTAATTCTTCTGAGGATCCTGATGAGTTTCTTTTTGAGTTTGATATCCTCTGTCGTAGTTATGATTACACCTCTAGTGCTCAGAAGCTGAAGTTATTCCCAATCACCTTGAAAGGAAATGCTCAGCGCTGGTTCATGAGTCTGGGTCGTGAGACCATTACTACTTGGGACCAAATGAAAAACAACTTCCTTTCCAAGTACCAGGAATATTGTAGAACTAGGGATAGAAAGGAGGAGTTGTTTAAAATGTTTCAGAAGGATGAACAAAGCTTGGAAGACTTTGTGGAAATATTTCTATACAATTTACAAAGATCTGGTCACGCTGAGATTGGAAAGGATGTGCTCAAGATCATTTTTACTATGAGGAATTAGAGAAGACTACCTTGATATGTTGAATTTGCTGGGAAAAGTGGACATTTCAAAGGAACCTTTCAAGAAGATTGTTGAATTATGTCGAAGGCACTCAAGGGGATCCTCTAGAACCAACAAACGAGACAAAGATCGAGACTAGGATGTCTTCACTAGGACTCAGAAGTCAGCTAGTGGAGGGGCCACTCGAGCAGAAATAGGAAACTTACTAGAGAATTTTAAAACAAACATGATGAGATCGATTTACTCAGAGTTAGATGTCATGAGAGCAAAGCAGAAGCAAGTAGTAGAAGATCTTACACTTGGAGTATTCTGTCCTAAATGTAGGAAAAAACACCCATTGGAAGAATGCCCACTGGACAAAGCAGAGATATGTAGGATATGTGAACTAGAACATGATACCAAGGAATTTCCTTCATTACCTAAGGTCAAAGAAGTCCTGCAGGCATCCATTCCGGATGTGGAGCCAGCTTACTTCATTGCACAGAAGAAACCATGGCAGCCTCGCAATCAAGGTATGAATCCAGACCCATCATTTTTTCTGAATAATATGACTGGAATGAACAATATGCATAATATGAATATACAATTCCCTTCCCATTATTCTAACAATCAGTGGCATCCATCTTAGAACCCAATGCAAAATCCTAACTCATGGACACCATGGTCATAGCAGTCAAACAATCAAGACCCTTGGAATTCCAACTGGAGAAATTCTTACCAAGGAAATAACTTTCCCCATCAGCAGACTCAGTATCAACAATATCCTCTGTTGGTTGTCGAGCCAGATCTTCTAGTCTCATAGATGATATTGTCTTAGCCGTGCACCCCGGAGGACTGTACACCCATTCTGCATTTTTAGGGTTAATGTATTAGGTTTTATGCATTGTAAAGATCTCTAAGATCAGGAGAGAGACTGTGAGACAGTGAAGAGGAAGTGCAGCGGTTGTGCTATAGGTTGTATCCCTTCACCTTGTTGGATGGTAATAATAATAAGGACTGGAAAATTCAGTGTGGACGTAGCTCAAGTTGGGGTGAACCACGATATATCTGTGTCTCTTTTGTAATGTGTGTGTGATTATATTTGCATTATGTTTATTGTTATTGCTCTGCGATTCTGTTTTTCTAATAATTGGTATCAGAGCCAAAGGTCTATTTGGAAGATAAACCCGCAGGAAGCTAGGGTTTCTGGTTCGAGTGGGAGCAATGGAGGAAGAAGGAAAGTTTAAGGTCGAGAAGTTTAACGGCCAAAAATTCCAGTTATGGAAGATGCAAATGGAGGACTATATGTACCAGAAGGATCTATTCCTACCGTTGGGAGGAAGAGCAAAGCAGCCAGCGGCCATGAAGGACGAAGAATGGGAGGTTCTTGACAGAAAGGCTTTGGGAACAATACGGCTGAGCCTGGCTTCATTGGTGGCTTTCAATATCTCAAAAGAAACGACAACGGAGGGTTTGATGAGCACACTGGGTAAGCTATATGAAAAACCCTTGGCCTCCAACAAGGTATTTCTAATGAAGCGTTTATTTAATATGAAGATGTCTGAAGGTGGATCTATTACTGATCATTTAAATGAGTTTAATATAGTTACAAATCAACTAAGTTCTGTAAGTGTGATCTTTGATTATGAGGTTAGGGCTCTTCTAATCTTGTGTTCATTGCTATAAATTTGGAATAGCTTGGTCATGGCTGTAAGTAACTCTGTCTCTAGTTCAAACACCTTGACATTTGATGATGTTATTGGTGTTATTCTTAGCGAGGAAATGCGAAGAAAAATCACAGATGAGATATCAGGTAATGTGTTGACCATGGAGAGCAGGGGAAGACAAAAGGAGAGAGGAAAGAGCCAAGGTAATCATGGAAAGTCTAAAACGGGAAGATCCAAGTCTAGATTGGGAAAAATAGAGTGCTGGAACTGTGGAAAGAAAGGACATCTGAAGAAAGACTGCAGATCTCTAAAGAAGAAAGGAGATGCCCAGAAGGAAACTACCTAGGAAGCAAATGTAGCAGGTGATGTGTTACAAGATGCTTTGATTCTTGCATTAGCTAATACTAGTGATTATTGGGTAGTAGATTCAGGAGCTTCATGTCATGTTACACCCCATAGGAAATACTTTCATGAGTATGTTCCTGGTGATTTTGGACATGTTTTATTGGGTGATGATGAGCCATGTAAAATTGTTGGAATGGGTAAGGTATGGATAAAAGATAAGAATGGAACTGACTGGCTATTGAAAGATGTTAGGCATATTCCTGCCATGAAAAGAAATCTGATCTCAACAGGGCAGTTGGGAGATGGCGGCTGTCTATCTGCATTCGGAGAAAAGTGGTAGAAGATCACTAAAGGATCAATGGTGATAGAAAAAGGAGACAGGATAGGTACGTTGTATTTATGTCCTCATAATACTGACCATTCTATCTCTTTAGCTTCCACAGGAACAGATACAACATTGTGGCATCATAGGCTTGGCCACATGAGTGAGAAGGGGATGCAAATTCTCCACTCAAGGAAGTTGCTGCCAGATTTGAAGCAGGTAAGTCTGGAATTCTATGAAAACTGTGTTATGAAAAATAGAAGAGAGTTAGATTTCTCAGGGTTGGGAAACAGAAGAAGAATGAAAAGTTAGAGCTAGTGCATACAGATGTATGGGATCGGCTCAGGTACAATATCTTGGTGGCTCTCATTATTATGTTACATTTATTGATGATGCAACTAGGAAAACTTGGGTTTGTTGCATTAGACAGAAATCTGATGTGTTTGCTACTTTTAAGAAGTGGAAAGCTTTGGTTGAGAATGAGACAGGGAAAATGTTGAAGTGTCTCAGATCTGATAATGGAGGTGAGTACTGCGGCAAGGAGTTTGATATTTACTGTTCATACCATGGGATTCGTAGAGAGAAGACAGTCCCAGGAACACCACAAGAAAATGGTGTGTCAGAAAGGATGAACAGAATAATCATGGAGCGTGCAAGGTGTATGAGACTGCATGTAGGGTTGCCCTTACAGTTTTGGGTGGATGCTGTAAGAACAGTTGTTTATTTAATAAACAGAGGACCTTCAAGTGCTTTGGATGGTGGTATTCCAGAGGAGGCATGGACAAATAAAAAAGTAAACTACTCATTTCTGAGAACGTTTGGTTGTGAAGCATTTGTCCATATTGATAAAGAAAATAGAACAAAGCTTGAAGCTAAATCCAAGAAATGTATCTTTATTGGATATGGGGTTGATGAATTTGGTTATCACTTATGGGATTATGAAAATAACAAAATCATCAGGAGTAGAAATGTGATATTCAATGAAAAGGTCATGTATAAATATCAGTTGCAGGGAAAGAAACGGGAAAAGGAAACCACAGAGTACACAGTACTTGATGAAATTCAAGAAAATGAAGTTCCAAAGGTGCCAGAAAATCAAAAACAACAGCAAGTACTTGAAACTCCTACAACTACAAGAAGATTTACCAGGTTAAGTAGACTCCCTAAACGATACTCTCCTTCAATGTATTATTTGTTGATGACTAATGCTGGTGAACCAGAATGTTATGAAGAAGCAATGCAGGTGGAAACTAGAAAGAAGTGGGAGCAAGGCATGAATGAGGAGATGGACTCATTGGTAGGAAACCAGACTTGGGATCTGGTTCAGTTTTCTGCTGGTAAAAGAGCATTGCAGAACAAGTGGATTTACAGGATGAAGGAAGAAGAAGGAGGTAAGAAGCGGTACAAGGCCAGACTTGTTGTAAAGGGGTTTGCACAGAAGAAAGGTATTGATTTTGATGAAATATTTTCTTCTGTTGTTAAGATGACTTCAATTAGGACATCTTAAGTTTAGTGGCGGTAGAAGATTTGCATCTTGAAAAGTTAGATGTAAAATTAGCATTTCTCCATGGGGATTTGGAGGAAGAGATATATATGCAGCAGCCACAAGGGTATGAGGTCAAAGGTAATGAGAACTTGGTATGCAGGTTGAAAAAGAGTTTGTATGGCTTGAAGCAAGCTCCAAGGCAGTGGTATTTAAAATTTGATAGGTTTGTGACAGAACAAGGTTATAGTAGATGTCATTCTGACCACTGTGTTTATTTCAAGAAGCTAGACAATGAAATATATATTATCTTGTTATTGTATGTGGATGACATGCTTGTTGCAGGGTCTAACATGCAGGATATAAATGTACTCAAAAGGAAGCTAGCTAATTCATTTGCGATGAAGGATTTGGGTGCTGCAAAGCAAATCCTTGGTATGAGAATAACAAGAGACAGGAAAAATCGCAAATTGACATTGTCTCAGGGTGAGTACATACAAAAGGTGTTGGAGAGGTTCAGAATGCAGAGTGCAAAACCAGT
This sequence comes from Larix kaempferi, assembly GCA_027924585.1. Taxonomy (NCBI): domain Eukaryota; kingdom Viridiplantae; phylum Streptophyta; class Pinopsida; order Pinales; family Pinaceae; genus Larix; species Larix kaempferi. The sequence continues at coordinate 5,733,838 of BSBM01000071.1, forward strand.
TAGTACACCTTTGGCCAGCCATTTCAGTCTAAGTAAGGAAATGTGTCCCAAGACACAGAAAGAGACAGATTACATGTCCAAGATTCCCTATCAATCAGCAGTTGGCAGCTTGATGTATGCCATGGTGTGCATAAGACCAGATATTGCATATGCGGTGGGAGTTGTGAGCAGATATATGAACAATCCAGGTAAAGAACATTGGAGGGCAGTACAATGGATTCTCAGGTATTTGAGAGGTACCACCACTCAGGCATTATGTTTTGGAGGTTCATACACTGTTCTACAGGGATATGTTGATGCAGATATGGCAGGTGATAAGGATAGCAGGAGGAGCACCACAGGGTATGTGTTTACTGTAGGTGGAATAGCAGTAAACTATATTTCAAAACTGTAGAAGGTTGTTGCACTTTCAACAACGGAAGCAGAGTATGTTGCTATTACAGAGGCTAGTAAAGAGATGATTTGGTTGCAGAGGTTTATGGAGGAAGTGGGTAAGAAGCAGAAGGATAGCAGGTTGTATAGTGACAGCCACAGTGCCATTCATCTTGCAAAGAACTCAGCATTCCATTCCAGGACTAAACATATATAGCTGAAGTACCATTTCATATGCTCTGTTCTGGAAGATGAACTGTTAAAGCTGGAAAAGATACATACTAGCCAGAATCCTACAGACATGTTCACAAAGGTAGTGACCAGAGAGAAACTGAGTTCTTGCTCGGTTTCAGTTGGCCTTCTAGCATGAAGGTGAAGAGGAGAAATTTGCCAAGTCCAAGTCCAGCAAGTGTAGCAGTGGTGGAGTTGCTGTGATCAGTCTCCAAATGGGAGATTGTTGGATGTGGAGCCAGATCTTCTAGTCTCATAGATGATATTATCTTAGCCGTGCACCTCAGAGGACTGTACACCCATTTTGCATTTTTAGGGGTTCAGGCCCATGGTTTTGGGTATCCCGTGGTATTTTTCCCATTGTATTTTCCCTATAAAAGAAAGACATTGTAATACGGCTAAGGTTGATGTATTAGGTTTTATGCATTGTAAAGATCTCTAAGATCAGGAGAGAGACTGTGAGACAGTGAAGAGGAAGTGCAGCGGCTGTGCTACAGGTTGTATCCCTTCACCTTGCTGGACGGTAATAATAATAGGACTGGAAAATTCAGTGTGGACGTAGCCCAAGTTGGGGTGAACCACGATATATCTGTGTCTCTCTTGTAATGTGTGTGTGATTATATTTGCATTTCTGTTTATTGTTATTGCTATGAGATCCTATTTTTCTAACATCCTACTCAACAGTATCAGCACCAACGTTATCAGCAACCGCAACTCCCATTCCAAAATAATTCCACACCTATGAATGCACCACTTCGACCACAGCTACCTACGTAACCTAACCCGAACCCAAATAATAAAGCAGTCCATCAATTTGAGATTGCCAACATGGCTGCGTATTCCATCAAACAGATTCCCTACAATGATATACAATTACGATCAGGGAGGGTAGTGGAACCTATTATCATTGAGGATGTTTCATCCCCAGTGATTGAAACTGGAGTGAATCAGCACTATGAGAATATGGTTAATTCAGCCAGCCCTATCATTGAGGATGCTGATACTACTACCAAAATAGTAGTTGAAACTCAGAGAGTAACACATGATGTATCACAGCCTACACAGTTGATGAGAGAACCGCCATACCCTGAACGATTGGCCCTGCAGAAAACAGTGGAACAACCTCGATTCGATCTCTTAGGAGAATTGAAAATTTTGTATGTTAAAATTCCACTGTTACAGGCCCTCCATGATGTGCCCATTTATGCTAAGACTGCTAGAGATTTATGTGTCAAGAAACCGGGAAGAAGGCCCAAGGACCCCCCCACTGTCCATGTATTGGGAAAAATTTCTGAATTAATAATGGGGAAGGCCCCTGTGGCAAAATATGATGACCCTGGAAACCCGACTGTTACAGTTCACATAGGGAACACACAAATCCACAATTTCTTGGTAGATTTAGGCACAACTATTAATGTTATGACCATAGAGACTGTGAAGAAATTGGGACTCACTAACCTTCGGCTGACCCCTACTGCTTTGGAACTTGCTGACAGATCAATGATCAAGCTTGAGGGGATCCTAGATGACCTCGTGATCTCAGTTGACTCGTGGGAATACCCTGCGGATTTCTTGGTGTTATAGCTGAAATCCTAGTTGGGGTGACACCCACTGATCTTGGGAAGATCGTGGTTGGCCACAACAGATGCCTGTATCAGCTTTCGGTCAGGATCTATGACCCTTTAAGATGGGACTGAGATCAAGAGCCTAACCTTGTACCCTCCAGCTCGACCAAGCACAGAAGCTGAAAATCCATTGTGGAAAGATTTGGAGGAGGAAGAAGGTGTGCAGCCGTTATTAACAATAGGGAGAGCCTTAACGTTTAAATATGAAACAGAGGATGATGCCATTAATAGTTTCATTAGTGAGCCCACGTCAGTCAATAAAAATGTCTATCAAATCTTGGACATTACTTTAGCTGCAATAGAACAAGAAAATCTTACATAAGAAACTCTAGTCAGTGATGCTAGTATAATTCCAGTACTTAAAAATTTGAAGAGTGTTCCAGTAGAAATCAGGCCAGGGAAAACATTGAATATCAATCCAAATCTTACGCCTAGTGAGCTGGAACAGCTAGTCACTCTGCTGAAACAACGTAGGGGAGATTTTGCTTGGGAATACACATACATGAAAGGGATTCCTTTCAATCTGTGCACCCATCACATTTATATTAAGAGCGACTCTAGGCCTGTGTGTCAACCACAACGAAGGATGAACCCGAACCTAAGAGACATAGTGAAAGAGGAGATCCAAAAAAATTTAGAAGTAGGATTTATATACCCGATTTCAGACAGTGAGTGGGTTTCTCCACTCGTGATTGTGCCAAAGAAGAATGGGAAATGGAGGGTTTGCGTGGATTACAGAGAATTGAACAAAGCTACATAGAAGGACCACTTCCCCTTACCTTTCATCGATCAGGTCCTTGATACCTTGTCTGGGAAAAATTATTTTTCCTTTCTGGATGGATTTAGTGGCTACAACCAAATCCAGATTGCTCCAAAAGACCAAGACAAAACCACTTTCACCTGTCCCTGGGGAACTTTTGCATACCGAGTACTTCCTTTTGGCTTGTGCAACGCACCAGCCACATTTTAGAGAGCAGTGATTGGAATATTTTCGAAAATGGTAAATGATTGCATGGATATTTTTATGGATAACTTTACTCCATATGGTGATAGTTATGAAGAAGCACTGAAAAATTTAGAAAAGGTCTTGAAAAGCTGTGAAAAAAGCCAGTTCTCTTTAAGCACTGAAAAGTGCCATATGATGATAAGTGAGGGCATAGTGCTGGGGCACTTCATCTCTTCTGAGGGTATCCAAGTAGATCCATCCAAAATCAAGGTAATTGAAAATATACCAACTCCTAGGACACAGAAGGATGTACGTAGCTTCTTGGGGCATGCTGGCTATTACAGAAGGTTCATAGAATTTTTTTCCAAACTAGCTTCTCCTTTGTTCACTTTGTTGATGAAGGATGCATAGTTTGTCTGGAATGATGCATGCCAAACAACATTTACTGAGCTAAAGAAAAGGCCATCTACAGCACCCATCTTACGAGGGCCTAACTGGGCTCTGCCTTTTCATATTTCTTCAGATGCTTCAGACACTGCCATTGGAGCAGTTTTGGGATAGCAGGAAGGTAATGCTCCTTATGCAATTTATTATATTAGTAAGAACTTATCTCCTGCTAAACTAAACTATACTATCACAGAAAAGGAATTCCTTGCCATTGTTTATGCCATCAGCAAATTTAGACATTATATTACTGGATATTCTACTTTTGTGCACACTGATCATTCCGCTATCAAGTATTTAATGAATAAACCAATCACGAATGCTAGAGTTACTAGATGGCTGTTACTGTTACAGTAATTTGATATCACAATTATTGATAGACCAGGGAAGGAAAATGTTGTTGTAGATTTTTTATCTTGACTTACTAACAGTGATGACAATTTACCAGTCGAAGATTCCTTCCCTAATGAGCATTTGTTTGCAGTATCAACTCATTCCCCATGGTATGCAGATATTGCTAACTTTTTGGCTGCATGTAAGCTCCTAGCACATCTGTCTAAGAGAGAAAAAAAGAAGATCATACAACAGAGTGCTAGGTACTGCTGGATTGATGGCCATCTTTTCTACACAGGGCTTGATTTAGAGATCAGAAGATGTGTTAGAGAAGATGAGATATTTAGCATTCTTAAAGCTTTCCATGACGAACCCTATGGGGGACATTTTGCTAACAAAAGGACAAGTCATAAAGTTTTGAGAATGGGCTATTTCTAGCCCACATTGGTCAAGGATGCAAAGAAGTATGTTCAGGCATGTGATAGTTGCCAAAGGATGTGCCAACCCAATAGATTAGATGAAATGCCTTTGCAGCCGCAGCTTGTGGTTGAACCATTTGATAGGTGGGCTCTAGATTTTGTAGGGCCTATCAACCCTCCCTTAAAATAGAAAGTTCACATCTTGGTTTGCATAGATTACATGACCAAATGGGTAGAATCCATAGCCTTGGTTAAGGCCAATGATCAGGTTGTGATTGATTTCCTATATGAAGAAACTTTTACTCAGTTCGGAGTACCTAAGGAAATCGTTATAGACAGTGGACCACAGTTTGTGTCTCACAAGCTGGAAGCACTATTACAGAAATTCCATAATCAACACAGAATAACCTCGCCATATCATCCACAGGCCAATGGCCAAGTGGAGAGTACAAACAAGGTCATCGAGGATATTTTGACAAAAGCAGTGAAGAGCCATCGTAAATATTGGGCTGAAAGACTTCCAGAGGCACTATGGGCCTATTGTACTGCATGGAGTAACACCACTGGTTTTTCCCCATATGAGTTAGTGTATAGTAAGAATGTTGTTTTTCCAATTGAATTTGAAATCAGGACTTTGAAAACAGCTGTGGAAGCAAACCTTGATTTATCAGAGGCATAGAGGGACCGACTGAATCAGATCAATGAGTTGGATGAGAAATGCATAGCTGCAGTACATCATACAACTTTAATCCAACAACAACGCTCCAAGTGGCATGATCGATTTATAAAGAAAAAAGTTTTCCAAGAAGGCAACTGGGCTCTGTTGTATGATTCACAGTTTAAGAAGGACTTTAAAGGCAAGTTGTGTACCCGTTGGTTGGGCCCCTATCAGATAGATCAAGTATTTGATAATGGAACAGTTCGGTTGATCACCATTGATGAAAACAAAAGACCATTATTCGCAAATGGTCATCGGCTGCGACTGTATCATAAGCCGATCTCAAGGGAAGCTTTCATTTCACATGTTGCAGATGATCCAGATTATCAGTTAATGCTGGGATAGGGATTTTTCTCAACCGCTATCAATTTTTAAGAACTGCAATATCCACATGATTTGTACATAAATAATTTATTTTCTTTTTCATTCTGTATTTTATCTATTTTTCATTTTGCATTTTATCGGGTTTGTTTTGAAGAAATCTGTGCAGGAATTAATTGGAGGAACAACGGTCGTGACTGGGCCAGACGATTGCAAGCACCTTGCATTGTTCCTGATCTAATAAAGCTCTTTTTAAGAAGATGGATGATTTGTTACCTTTCAGCAGCCAGCTGAAAATTTGCTGTTACTTCATTATTGCACAACTGCGACTCCTTACCTTACTCATACTTCCTATTTCAGCAGCTGGGACTCCGTTATTCTTGACTATTCTGCCAAGTCCAACAACTGCGACTCTGCTATTCTTGACCATTCCGCCAAATACAGCAGCTGCGACTCTACTATTTCCACTTCATTTTCTCTCTTTGCTAGTAGCTGTGACTTTTCTATTCTTGACCATTTTTCCAAATCCAGCAGCTGCGACTCCTCTATTTCCACTTCATTTTCGCTCTTTGCTAGCAGCTGCGACTCCACTATTCTTGACCATTTCGCCAAATCCAGTAGCTGCGACTCCGCTATTTCCACTTCATTGTTTGCTCTTTTGCCAGCAGCTGTGACTCCACCATTCTTGCCTATTTCGCTAAATCTAGCAGCTGTGACTCCGCTATTTTCATTTCCATTTCTCTCTTTCCATACAGCTACGAATCTGTCATTCTTTCCTATTTCGCTAAAGCCTAGCAGTTGTGACTCTGCCATTTTCATTTCCATTTTGCTTTTCCTGTACAGTGGTGACCCCGCTAGTCTGCCTGCTCTCCGAATGATGATTCCAATACTGACTCAATTGGGCATCAGTTTAGTTGCTTGCTCTACAAGATCCAATCACAGTTCACCACGAAGGAAGCTATTGGGATGTCTTGGGTGTCTTCCAGCTCGGGTGGAGGTGGCCACATCACTTCAGCACATGCGCATTTATACTCGTGATGACGAAGGCCGGCTGTAATGATTAATTCACAGCTGAACGCATAAACACAAAGGTACGGATCAGACCTTTTACATGATTTGGCAGGAAATTAAATATGGTAATAACGATTATGCACTGTCTTAGCCCTCGATTAGCGAATCCATACCATTTAACCACCAGGGAATATGTCAGAATCATGTTTGTATTTATTTCCCAGCACCTTACCCGATTTACATCCAATACCCCAATTCTGCTAACTTTCTCATTCCACCGAAATTTCATACATGTGCCGACTTTCCTAAAAAAAAACCGATTTTGAACTCCAACGATCCCTTGCATGTTCGTAAAATGCAACTCCTACGTCTAGACTGGTAATTGCTGTATTCGTTTTGAATTTTGAGGAAAGGTTGATATGGGAAACCCAGTCCGGCATGAACCAGTAAATACGGAAGCTGTACGTGCCAATGCAGAATTTCTTAACATTTTCACAGCAACATGTTGGATGGAATATTTTGAACGGTTGAACGGTTTCCACACAGAAACTGCATTACAATTCGTCCTTAATCTGACCGATACCCACTCTGAGGTCAGAGGACTGCACGTGGAGGTTACAGAAGAAATCATAGCAGAAGTTACTAGCCTACCTCGGGTTGGAAAGAAGTCATTTGGATGGAAGGGACATAATGCAAATGCTATGAGAGAATTTTTGGCAGTCGGAGAGCATGTTAGGCCAAAGCGTCGTGGGTTGGAACTGGGATCTTTACCATGACCCTGTGATCAAGTGGCAGTCTTCATGAAGAGATACATCTCTTGTGAAGGTAGGTACCAAATTGTTTCCTTCTCTGAACTTCCCTTATTGTCTCATTTACGCCATGGAAATTTGGTAAATATACCATTTTATCTTCTTAAAGCCCTACAAACCATGGATGGATATGCAAAAATTGCCCAACACCCAGTTTCCTCCCTTACTAATCATGGCCTAATTAAATTATTAGTCTTGAGAGCCATTGCAAATCGTAATTTAACTTGGGAGTAATTTCTTGCTCGAGATGGGCCAATCAGAGAACCTGTATTAGAAATGGAGGGTGTTGGCGAAGGTAATGAGGACCAACATTCCTCAAATCCAGTTGGGGGGGAGGTTGGAGCATTAGGGAACCAGACTAAGGACAAAGAGGAGGTAAATATGGGAGAAGCAACACCAGTAGAAAACCCTGTTGCTGAGGAAATTGTGATGGAAGCCATAGCACAGGAGGCAGTGACATCAGAAGCTGTAACTGTAGAAGTAGATACTCAGGTGGAAGAAGCTGAAACTGGAGCAGCTATTGAAGCTGCGATAGTAGAAGCAGGAATTCAGGAGGAAGGATATCAGGCAGGAACAACAGGAGAAGGAACTATGGAAATTTTGGAGGTTGTGTCCTCTCTTGAGATAAGAGGGACCATTATTGAAGAAGAGAATACCAAAGAAAAGACCCATGTGTCAAAGAAACGAAGAGGAAGGTCAGGGAACAAGGGTCAGACATCCACTGCAGCAAAGAAAAGAAAAACCATAGCTATCACAACATCAGTAGCAGTAAGTAGTGAAGACCACCCAATGGGAATGGTGAGTAAAAGAAGGACTCGATCGACTGTAGCAGCAGAAGCAGCTGTAACAGCAACAGCAGAGGCAGAAGAGACAACAGAAGAAGCAGAGATAGTGGATGCAATTGGGGTTAATAATGAAGCACCCTAAGCAGAGATAGCAGGAGCAATCAGAGCAAATATCGAGTCACCTATGGCAGAAATAGCACCTGTAACAGGGGTAGATATAGAAATTCCCATTTTGAACCCCAAGTCATCTACTATTATGCAGGAACCTTCCATAGAAGAACCTCAAATCGAAAATCTCCTGTATGAAAATGAATTATTAAAGGAGGAGGTGCAGACATTGCGAAATGAGTTGGAAAGATGGAAGGGAGTAGTTGGAAAACAAGCAGAGAAGAATTTGAACACATTGTTAGATGCTGCAAGCTTATTAGAAAATTCATCTCTTGCATTAGAAAATGAGGAGCAAGGAGAGACTGTTTTCCCAGAGTGTGGAGACATATTCTTTGTAGCAGGACACAGAGTTATTGTGTTGGGAGTTGTATCACAAAAGCATGCATAGATAGAGCAGGAGGAAGAAAAAATGCTAGAAATAGAATTGATGGGGGAAAATGAGCCAAAAATTGAAGTGATTCCTGATTCGAATATAGGAGATGAAACAGTGCAGTCCCAGCCATCAAGGGATATTGAGCTTCTTCAAGACCAGTCTCATCAGTTAGAGGGATTGGATATAACCCAGAAACAATCTCAGCAGTTCAAAGAAATTGAAGAACAGGGGGCTGTTACACAAGAACCAGCACCCTTGGAAATATATAGTGAGGTTGCAACTCAGACAACAATATTTGACATCAAGGATCAAGAAGAGAACACTGTTACACAAGAACCAGTGTTTTCAAAATCATTTGTTGAAGCTACAACACAAATTGAGATGGCTGAGATTGAAATGGAAAGAAAGGATGCTGTCACACAAGAACCAGCGGTCCTAAGAATATTTGTTGAGACTGTAACACAAAATGAGATGGCTGAGGTTGAAATGGAAAGAAGGGATGTTGTTACATAAGAACCAGCATCCCCAAAATCAATTGCTAAAACTGCATTACAGGCACAGACCACTACAACAACAATGGAGGGTGAAACTGTTACACTGCCAAAGCAAAATGATGAAGTCAGTACAGCGGGGGACAAGGTAGGGATAAATATTCTCCAGCTAGAGAAAAATATTCTCTGGCTAAATATTGAGTTGGATAAATGGCATAAATATATTGATCAGTACAGGACAGGTATGATTTCTCTCCAAGAACATAGAAATGTCATTAGGGAGTTGAGAGAAAAGTGGGCTGAGGAGTTATTCTTCCAGAAACTCCGGTGGGAGAAACTTCAAGAAAAATTGGAAGGATTTAAGAAACTGAAGTCCCTGCAACAAGAAAAGGACAAAATGTATATTCTTTCCCTAGAATTACTGAGTTGCAGGGCTCCATCCCCCTCTTACCCTGTCTTTCTCCACGAGCAGACAACTTTATTTCAATTAAGGGCTCTGAAGGAAGGGAGATCATTTGATTTAGCAACAGCTACCTAGTTTTTAGAAATTTTCCTAAAAAGTGATTTTGAGGATCAACATTTGTTATGTGAATTGTATTTACATGACAGGGCTTGTTATATTGACTCTCCATCCAATCCCTTCACTAAGTTTTTTTGACCCAAAATCCGAAGGCGAAAAAGTCAAATTTGCTACAACTTATGGTCAACTATCCGACAATTCCAGTCTTTTTTTATCGTCGGTGGGATATCGGCTAAAATCCGACATAGTTGAAGACGTCGGATATTCGACTACCACACCTTGTCGATTAACCGACTTCCTCCAGCTTCACAAGTAGTCAGATAAGTGACAGCGTTAACTTCCAATATTCGTCGGATACCATCCTTTCGCCATCGATTATGTGTCGGATCATTCGTTGGTTAAGCGATGTGTATGCCATACCAAAAAAGTTCGATCCGATGTTCCAAGCCGTTAGAAGTATAGCACAAGCGTAGTATATTACCCTGCAATCATCGGATAGGTTGTCGGTTAAGCGACGTGGATGCCATACAAAAAAAAATGGATCCGACGATCCGAGCCGTTGGAAGTATTGCAAAACCGTCGGATATTACCCTACGGTTGTCGTGATTAGGTCGTCGGTTAAGCGACTACCCAAAACATTTAAAAAAAATAACATTTTTGAAATAAATTTTTTCATACTGAATACATGTTCTCTAATCCCTATGCTTATGTAACATTGTGGCATATTCATCACAAAGAGATGGTAGTGTGCTTCCATTGTGTCAAGGTACTCTTACTTAACTTCTCTAATTTGGTATACTGAGGAGTTTGTATATTCATGTATGAGATCATATTCTTTGAATAAGGCTCATTAGATAGTTAATGGGTAGTTACTTACTGTAAAAGGCTCATTTTTATTAAATAAGAACTAGTAGGTGGTTGGTAGTCATTAATTTTGAGATTGCATGTAGTTAGGGTTTTGGTAGTTATTAAGAAACTATTTATAGCGCTAGAAGGATGTATATTGTTTTGTCAAATATTGGTATTGTATTGAAGCTTTTATCAAAGGAGCTCATCCTCTCCTAGAGGCCCATGAACATTACTCTCTCTTTTTGAATTTATTAATACAAGTGTTATATTTTGCAAGTTTAATCTCTTTCTTGCATTTTCTTTTGTTCACTTATATTTATTTGAGGTTAAGCTGGATATTGATTCCAAGCAAATTAAAGAGAAGGTTAAGGATATTGATTCCATTTCATCATTTACTCAACCTTTGAAGTTATGGAAACTCGAAATTGGTTACGAGGAGCAACCAAAAATCACAACAAGCTCCAAGAAATTGTCAAAATTTAAACGACACACGAGTGGGTTTCAGAAAGCCAACATCGTAGCCATTCATTGAGCTCCTCTTTGTTTCGAGAATAATTTCATATTCTCTACTGAACAGGGCCAACCACATGTAGGTGGAAGCTCTTATGGCTCCTCCCCCCCCTCACATCACTCTCAATTCCCCATACCCAATGCATGCACTCGAAAAAAACAAATATGTGCAAATTCATCCATATTTTATCATGAACTTTCATCCATTATTCATTCAATAAATGCTAACATTCACTAAACCATTGTTTCTATCAATCCACACATTCATTCAATAAAATATAACATTCAATAAACCATTAATTAATCATTCAGTCAACACATTCATTCAATAAAAGATGAAATTCAATAAAGGTAACAGTTTACTACACTGAATCATTAAAACATTAGAAAATTCATTAAACCATTCATTCATTAATTAGGCCAAAAATCGTGGACGATATATTGTTATCAAAAATATTTAGACGAGATTTGAACCTGCGGCCTATGTCTAGTCCCAAGGATACCGCCTTCAAGCTTGACCTTATCAATCAATTCCCATCTCCATTTCCTCTCATACGACGTCCCAAAACCATTTCTCTCGAGACCCACTCTTCATTTATTCTGCATGCATTTCACTATGCAACCGTCTCAAATTCCCATTGCATTTTCCATCAATTAGTTTATCAATTCAGTATGACCCGTGTCTGCCATCCAATGAGTGTTTCCGCAGTCTTTAGTTTCAGCCTGGCAACGGTTGACGATTCATGGTATTACGTTTCCCTTCGGCTGCAAATGACAAACTCATAGTTCACTATTAAGGTTTGTTTGACAAAGCTGACGGTCAAAGAAATCTTGATAGTGAACTATGAGTTTGCCATATTGCAGCTTAAGGGAAACGTAAATATAGAATGAATCGTCACCGTTGTCAGGCTGGAACTCAAGACCGCGGAAACACTCCTCGGACGGCGGGCGTGGGTCATACCGAATTGATAAACAAATAGAGGGAAAACACAACAAGAATCTGAGACAATTGCATAGTGAAATGCATACAGAATGAATCAAGGTTGAATGTGGTAACCCACCATCTCCCATTGTGAAATGCATGCAGAATGAATCGAGCTTGAAGGTGGTTGCCCTTTCCAGCTGCACTTTAAGCTTGAAGGTGGTAGCCTTGGGACTAGACATAGGTCGCAGGTTCGAATCTCCTTAGTTGAGTTCGTACCCTGTTATTTTTTCAATGCAAACTATATGTTTTCTTTAATTTGCTGTTGACTTTAATTCCCTAGCGTAGGAGGAGCCATTATGGTCAAGTTGCATTCCTAAAAAAAAGATGAACATTGACAACAAGCAGCATGTCTCTAATTGTTGTCGGTGTATGCTAGCTTAGTTGCAAATATCATGCTTCAGAAGAAGCCATCCTTGAATGGTAAATATACCAATTTGGAAGGGTTTAATGTGAGGTTAAGGATATTGATTCCAAGGAAATTAAAGAGAAGGTTAAGGATATTGATTCCAGTGCATCATTTACTCAACCTTTGATGTTGTGGAAACTGGAAATTGGTTATGAGGAGCAACCAAAAATCACAACAAGCTCCAAGAAATTGTCAAAATTTAGACACCACGCGAGTGGGTTGTAGAAATTCAGCATCGTATCCATTCATTAAGCTCCTCTCTGTTTCGAGAATAATTTCATATTCTCTACTGAACAGGGCCAACCATGTGAAGGTGGAAGCTCTTATGCCCCCCCCCCCTCACATCACTCTCAATTATCCCTACCCAATGGATGTACTTGAAAAAAAAAAATATGTGCAAATTCATCCATATTTCATCATGAACTTTCATCCATTATTCATTCAATAAATGCTGACATTCACTAAACCATCGTTTCAGTCGATCAACACATTCATTCAATAAAAGATAACATTCAATACACCATTCATTAATCATTCAGTCAACACATTCATTCAATAAAAGTTGAAATTCAATGAAGGTAACAGTTTACTACACTGAATCATTAAAACATTAGAACATTCATTAAACCATTCATTCATTCAATAGACCAAAAATAGTGGACGATATATTGTTATCAAAAATATTTAGACGTTGTTTTTCCCGTCCTTCTTTTTAATAGTTTTTCTTCTCTTAAATGGTATATAATCTATAAGAGGACCATCTACATCATCTGGACTTTCTCTTCCAGTTCTTGGTTCTTTAGCAGGCGCTTTTGGTGATGTTTGCAATATCCTAGCTGATTGTTGTTCTAGACATGGATTTTGCGGCAAGGGGTTTGGATTTGCTGCAATGATGTGAAAATGTTACATCGTTATATTTTGCTATTGTAATGACAAGTTTTTCATTTAAAAAAATTCATTACGAAGGTGTTTTTTTACCAGGTGTGACCAAATCATGTTGTTGATGTTCTTGTCGAGTCTCAACCTGTACAGTTTCACCCTCTACATGCTCTGTAGTTGAAATACGGTGAACTACAATTAATGGTCACCATTTGCAATGCTATACATAAAATTGTAGCATATGAATAAATTCATTACCAGGATTTGAAGCTTGATCATCGATTTGTTGTTGTCCCTCCTCGACACTAATGGATCATTACTTTTCTGTTAAAAACAGAGTCAATATTTTACATCAAGTATTTGGAACAAAAATATTCCACAAGCGACAAATCTTCATTAAACTATATAGATTCTATATGCCTTTGCACCGGATGGATTGGTACCACAAGACTGTGTTTTCCTAGATAAGCTTCTTCTACGTTCAACAACAGCTCCAAGCCTTCCTGGAAGCCAAGCTTCATGTCTTCGTCTATGGGTACTTCATTGAATTGATCGGCCTGCATATTTGCTTATCGTTGTTAATTAACATTTTACGGTACAATAAAACGAAAAATAATTTTCAATTTATTATTTGTATTCATTGTTGGTTTCTCGAAACTTACAATCTGTGCCGCCAAATTCGAATAACCACTAGGGCCAAGCTTGTGCTGACCTATTTTTTCTAGTCTTGCCTTTGTGGCCTTTGATGTGTCTGGTAGCCTATGCAAGTGTTGAAATACGTTAGATGTTCCAAGTTCGATATAGAAATCAAGGATAATAAGGTTTAGAATTACATTGCGGAAAGTATTGCATACCTCCCTATGCCTGGTGTTAGCTTTCCTTCTCTTCTCAAATCCTTCTCCTTTCCATCTTCCACTAGAGCTCTCCACTCCATTGCTGGAATCATTGGTGGGCGCTCATACCTATGGTTTTTTTCGAGGTGTGTCCTATATTGGTCTCGGACAACCTTCACATGTTGACAAGCCTTTTTCAAGACATTGGCATGACTGAAGGTTTTCTCCTCGAATAGGCCAACCAACCGATTAGTGAGTTCATCTTTTAAATGTTTCAGTTGTCTATCCCACCTTGTTTGGATGGTGGGCCCGAAGATCTCCAAGCAAAAGTCATTCATATGTTTATAGAAAACATTGTTTCCTGCACAACGATCATGCCATGATCATAATTAGTTGATAAAAAAACGTTTTATCAGTATATTACAATGAAATTATAAACACTAAATAACCTGATCAACTATGATTAATTACCTGGGATCATCGGTATCTTTATTGGGACGAGATCTTCGTCCACCAAAAATGTTGTCTCCAGTGTTCTCGTGCTTTTGACACGGGAAGATCCTGGAAATGTAGCTTCTTCGACATCAAAATTGATAGGGGACTCGGTGTCGACCCCTTCTTGTGGACAATCCATTGTGTGTTGGTCAGTAGCAGCTGTTGCGCTCACAGCGGGGGTCCGTGGTGTTTCGGAACGTGTTGCTGACTGTTCAGTCGACAACAATGGCGAAGGATTCAAACTACGTGGAGTCGTTTGGTCGTGATGCGAAGTCTCTCCATGAGCCTCGCTGGGGCCAACACCACCTTGACCAATATTGTGTTGTCCCTTATAATTATGTAAATACACACCACGTCTTATACGTTCAATACTATCATATAAAAGAGAACATTATAAATATTTAAACGAAGTATTCTATGATTCAAGATTCCTCAACTTACTCGCAAGTGATTAGATCTATGTTCTAACAATGCAATCCTTTCTGTAATTGCGCTTGTCTGTGGAACCTGGATTAGTAGAGAAAGGATTTCCGCAGTATATCTATTCAACAATTTCTTTGCCATCTTTAGCGGGTGTTTGGCTTCACCAATTTTTTCGCAATCGTGAAGCACCTCTGCCACTTCAGGTTCTAACGGAAAATCTTGCGATGCTAATTCATACTGCGATTCACTAGTGGGCTGCAACAAACATATATAAAGCACTACTGAGTTCTCTATTGATAGATTCCAAATTTTATATTAACGTAACACATCTATCATGATAGATTCAAAAAATTACAACATGGTTTACATTATCATAAAGAAACCAGTATATCACACGAAAAATACATAACAAAATTAACATTATGCTATGTATTATATTGGTACAATTGAAATGAATTATACCTACGACCTCGAGGATCGCAATCCACTCATTGGATGAATGGTCATAGGCGACTTGCCCCAATCTGCTAATATATGGGAGCTACCCCTAACAACACCCTAATAAAAAAACATAGTGAAAGTCACCTAAACGATTCCAAAACTATTCATGAGAAAACACATCAAAAATTTATTATTCATATTATATTTTTAATATTACAAAGATGTATACCCGTTGCGCGGACCCTAGTGTGGCCGACCTTACGGAACCGACCTGCATAAAAAACATAGACTAAAAAATTACGTAAACGAAACCAAAATATTCATTGAAACATTAATATAATGCTAAAACATTTTGACATATTTTAATTGTACAATTCAAATCAGGTCTACTTGTTTCCTCGAGGGTGTTGTCGTCTGATCAACATTCAATGGGTGTATTTCCCGATCAACATTCTGCATCAAATATAAACTTCATTATATAAAACAAACCAAGTTATTAATAATGGAAAAACAAAGCAAATAAAAACTCTTTTTTCTTATTATATTTGTACTATTAGAAACATGTATACCTGCTCCGTCAAGGAAGAATTTCTCCTCCGACCATTTGTTGGTAGGGATTTATCCCGATCACTGGCCTGCGAAGTAAATATGGGAAATTTAAACGAAATAAACTAACAAAAAATCCTTATGATGTTTAATTTATTACTAAAAGGTTGGGTAAAATGTTATATAGTAACCTTGTTTGTATCTACTCGGTTGACAGGGTAATTAATAAGCAACTCGTCCCTTGTAGATATTGTTTTAATAGCAACTACAAAAACATGGTTTCCTTCACGCCCCTCAAATTCGCAGTTTGGTTGCTTAATTGTATACCTTGGTTGTGTACTGTTTATAAACCCCGCAATATTCCCTGTGGCCTTTGGCCTTCCGTCCATGTATAACGTTCTTCCTTTATTTTGATTTTTGTCTTTCAATTGTAAATAGTTTGTTGACAATCCATAGCTACACATACTTTTTGTATATCAGACAAGGCGCATCCAATCGTTGTAGTTGTATATGGGTCCAACATACTCCATCAATTCTGTACATGTCCCGTAACCAACCAAGATGCAATCCATGGAAAACAACCCGAAACCATGTATCGACGACGGTGCAATTCGATATCTCCTCTCGTTCACACAAAAATCAGTGTTCGGTGGAGGAAGATCCTTCGGTACCCATTGTTTCACTAAATGTCTGTACCTCAAGGGCACCTCTTCATCGTCTTTTGTCTCATCACCATAGGAACATGCCCCCCCTTGACCGTGAAAAAATTCATTGCGTCTATGGAATATTCTTTTGGTTTTTTGACATCTAGTTGATATAATTCTTCTAGACCTACTAGATGTCTCACTTTCCTCTAGCCTTCCTAAACTCCCCTTGCTCGAGGAAGACAGATCAGACAAATACATGTTTGGTTCTACCTGCACCATTGGAAAAAAGTTTAGATTCGACCGCAAGGCATAGCGACTCTTAAAAGTTGACATGTATCGCCTTTTATAATTTTACTTGATTCTCATTCCCTTTGTCAACATGTAGGCATTCAAGTGATGATCGGAAGACGACCAATTTATCTTTCTTAAGAGTAGAAAGTCATGCAATATTTATGAGTTGTTTTTTACTATTTGATTTAACGCTACATCACGCATGTAACACACATGAAACACTACACATACACGTTATAGGATCTCATGTAATGCTACAAGTCCTGGCTACTTAATGAAAACTATTTACCACATATTTGATTACCTTAGTGTAGATGTTTCCTGTAATATACTCAGAAGAGTTACTTTCAGAAATGACTGTGCCTCTAAGAGGCCAGTCAACTCTAGGAACCAAGTGACCCTATGATAGGGCTAGTACAAACCAGAGAGAGAGAGATGACTGGGCTATGGTACGGTCAATCAAAGAAATTCAATGACAGTGAAAAGGCTCAATACAAAGACCAACCAGTAAGGTACAAGTCAAAAAAAAAGAATGGGTATAAAGACTCATAACCCTTGGGACTAAGGGGGTGTACACTACCTCAAACGTGGACAAACTACCATAGTTATAACCACAAGACCAAAAACATAAAAGGCTGTACAAATCAATATATGCAATATCTCCTTGTAACTACCTCATATATGCAATAGCTCCTTGTAACTACCTCTTGTAACTCAAATAGTACCACAAAAAGGTATGATAGAATGCAATCTTCCAAACTAAGGTCAGGAGGGTGGTACGAAGTGGGTATAAAGACACATAACAATTTGGAGAAAGTGGGTGTACCTCAAATGTGGACAAACTAACATAGTACCCACAAGACCTAAAACATAAAAGGTGGTACAAATCACAAGATATCCCAATATCAGTAAAACACCCAAAAGGTAAAAGGCAAGGTACCACAAAAATATTATCGACAAAATGAAAGGACCATAAGACAATCGACCAAGGTGGGTACAACCATTCATCTCTCTCTCAAATGTACCATTGTTCCATATAACTTGAAAGACCATCATCAAAATAAACGGAAAAGTCCACACATGTGATGTGATCACATGGTCCTTTAGACTACTCCTACGGTCAAGAATTAGTGGCTCCATGAAGGGGTGTTCAGTCCCTTCAGAAGACCATCTAACTCAACCATCTCGAAGACCTAGGAGAAGAGGACATCACACATCATCAAATAAGTATTGGTAACTACCGTGTATGAACTCAAAAACCCTAAAGCAACCAAGCGTGCAGAAGGGGAGCTATGAAAATACAAGGCTCGCAGGCCAAAAAAACAAGCTCAAAAAACTGTACTGGGACCGATGTCACAGTAAGCGAGCTGAAACAAAAGTGGCCAGAATGCCAACAAGTAGCACTAAAAAGAAAAAGACCCTCTAAAAAGGTGAAAATGCAAGCAAACTTCCTAACTAGGAGCTGGAGACCTCGACAAATCGTATCCTTCGCAAGGTGATGAAATCCAAGTCGAACAATACAAAGTGAGAGACTGAATTTGAAGGATATCCCTCTACCGAAAGGGATCCTGGGTAAAATATCCCTAGTAGAAAAGTCACTAAGCTACCTCGTTCATGACACGTTGGAAAAGGTTTTCGGCGCTTCTGCCTTATCACCCTTGTATCACCAGTATGGTGGCCGGAGAATACAAGGAAGACAATGATCGGTGTTGCCTTAGGGCTAAGTGGAGTGCGGAATTCCACATAGTCCGTCTAGTTCTCGATCTCGCGACGGTTTAACCCCTAAAACAACAAGAGGCCCCTCCACAAACTGGTGTATGACCGTGTCAACAAATACTAGAGGATTTTGGTTCTCTAGAGGACAACAACTATGTCTCAGATGATAATGACAAGGGGGAATTATTTGGATGCCTATCCCCAGTGTCCTACCTAACTACCAAATTCTTTTGATTTCCTCAAATGAGGTTATGGTGTGTTTAGTTAGGGGGTGTAAATTTTAGTGGTTGTATTACTCAATCGGGTGATGGAAGTGAAACTCGTGGTGTGATAACTGACTCAAACCATGCAAATGCATATGAATAAAATAAGCCTTTCCTTTCAATGAATGCTAGCTAAGGTAAGGAGAGAGTTCTTTCAAACTATAACTACTCTTTCAAAGTAAATGAATCCATTAACAATAACTTTCTTCTACTTCTAATGACTAAAATGCATGACAATGTTTAAACCTAATTAGCAAGCATAAGCATGACATTGTGATATTGTTAATAATCGTGTATGGTAGGACACATCATTTCAATTTAAAACCCATTTAATGTATGCTAGGAGACTTAAATTACAAAATGATCTCATAAGTGTAAGCCCAAGAATATCTGTCACAATCCAAAATCTATTCACCAAATTCAAATAAAGGGCTTGAAATCGTCTCCTCAACTCGCAAACATTTGTAGGAATTGCATGTTTTTCCATCAGACCTAATGATTAAGGCATTGTGATAGAGGAAGGCCTTATGGATACTTCAAGCTCTTATCCTAGGATCACCTCTATACTATGTTTTTTTATTGTGAAACAACAAATTCAACATTAGTCACTATTGCAAGAAACAAAAATGCTTACTTCTCACTCAGTTTTGTTTGTCTTTGAGTGGTATGCATAAAAATAAGGACTTTTGGTTGTCCGGTACTTATGTAAAGTGTTTGGAGAGGCTTAGTGTTGCTTTTGTTGGTGATAGTGACATTGGGATGCAATGTGTTCTATCAAGTTGTATAAACATATGTAAGCTTGAGATAAGGGATATACCATTTAGTGATTTGGCTCTTTTATGAATCAAATTCATCCCTTTGTTTCCGAAATGGCCTATCATTTCCTATTCACTCATATGCACACCTAGAATCTGTCCACTTATTCTTTTGTCATTTTGCAAACTTCACACATTACACACACACTCCTAACAAGAATGGTATTCAATTCCTTTCCCATTTATTGGCCCGGCTAATAACATGGAAAAACATACCATCCTTAGATATTAAGGTTAGGATACATGGGATAAAAACTCAAAGTTGCACATATGGAAACAAACTAAGAACAATTCTCTGCAGTTTGGATACAAAGGACGTGATACTTCATCAAGGTTCAAGACAACATGCACTAATATTGTTCCCTTGGACAGAAAATACCTCTATACCAACCTGTATCTAGAGCATTAGTTAAACTGGATAGGGAAATCGATGTGTGGAATATAGATTGTCCAGCATCAAACAAAAATTCAGGCTAGGGTAGTGATTGCAACAAGGAGCAATGTATCACTATGGAGGATAAGCCTTGCACTCCCCAGCCTTCATGGAAACCTACACAAAAAATCATGGAATTGCAGCTACAGGAACAACACATAGATAAAATATTATGTGCAGCAACATCACATGGAGATGGAAGAAATGATACAAAATAAATATTGTTGCACTTTCCTTTATTATGCACTAAGAATACACACTTACAATTTCAGAATAATTGAAACTTTCAGCTTCCCAACTTGACACATGTGGGGTGAACTACTTGAGTTAGTTACTTGGAGAAGCATGCTTGGCAGAAGTTTTCATGACACCACATACCTTATCCCATGTGAGGCGCATGAGTTGGTTATGTTAACCGTTAAAATGGACCTTGTCAAGGTGGAGTGATCCACTTGTGGACCCATTCTCTTTTATGGACCTAGTATAATGTTTTTACCTGTAACTCCCCTCTCTGTTGTTCCATAAAAGAGAAGGAGGTGCACATGACTTCTAAGCATGAGAGCTAGAGTGAAGAGTGGTGTGATGTGATAGCTAGGGTATTCTATTTAAAGTGTATTGCTTTATGAGGTTGTGAGAAGGTGGTTGGTTTTGTATAGTAAGCTTGGGAGACTCTGATTTTGGATTATGTAATTCTCTTTTCTACTATAATAGAATGACAAGTGATTGTTGGTGCATATTCAATATTTTCTAGTGGTTCATGTATTTGAACTTTGACTTTCCACAACATCATTTTCTTGTTCACTCCATGACTTGTCCTCTAAAACTTTGACATCTCTATTAACCACAAACGTCTTGCTAGTTAGATTATACTATATGTAGGATTTGGACTAGTAACTATACCCAATGAAAATACATTTTTCACTTTTTTTGTTGAGTTTCTTTCTAATATCCTCTCGAACATGTGCATATGATATGCAAAAATGTAGTAATGAACAAGTTAAACAGAACTAACAACTAGCATCAGTAATGTTGGTTTAGACCTTCCTTATAATCAGATATATTTTTCAATAAACCCTTTCTGCAATAGCTGACAGCCACCAGGGATCAACAATGTATGCCCTAGCAAGGCCCATAGGCTCAGAGTAGAGGCCAAAGACAGATTGGATAGTCCTGTTCCTATGGATACTGATTCTGAAGATAAGCATAATGACGGGGTTGGAACTAGTGGATTGTCTCTTGAAAATATGAGTAATGAACGCTTTCTAAAATTAAGCATTTCACATGCCATGGTGTTTGTGCATCTGGCAATGGAAAATCCAGAAACTTGTAGAATATTTGTTGAGAAAAAGGGCATTGAAGCCCTTATGAGGTTCTTGACTCTTTCAAGTATTCCGCTATCTTCAAAAGGGATGTCTATAGTTGTGCACATGGTTGCCATTTGCAAAGCATTCACACAACAACACTCAGTTGCCCTTGCAAGGGTATTTTGTGCTCATCTGAAGGAACATCTCAAGACTACATTAAATGTTTTGGATCATGTTACAGGGACTAATTTATTAGCTTCAAAATATGGACTGAATCGGAAAGTATTTTGGTGCTTGTTTGTGGTACAATTTTTTGTCTTTCTAGCTGATGATACTAAAGAGAATCGATGGTTGGTAGCATTCACGACAGAGTTTGGAAATGATAGCAAGGATGTGGTTCTTGATATTGGGATGATACATCAAGAAATACTATGGCAAGTTGCACTTACTGAGGATTCAAAGGCACTGCTAAAGAAAGATGATGGCAATATTTCTAGCAGTGTCACAACTGATTTGGATGCGCATGCAAATGAAATTGATGATCACTTGCCAACTTCTGTTGGACACTATGTGGATCTTATTTTGAATCAACATAGGAAATCATCTGTTTGGAATGTTGAACCTCAACTTTTTGATCTAATACATCTATTTCATGATATTGGTCACATTGCTCGGCTTCAACGAAGGTTGAACATTGATTCCTCTGCCCGAGGACAACAAGCCTATGTTCGTCAACCACAGTATTCTCATTCTAATGAAGGTCCTTCCAGAATCAAAACGCAAGGCAATAAGCAAAAGTCACTACATTCTTTTTGCTATGAGATATTAAGGTAATTTTCAGTTCATATAAGTCATTTGTTTTTAGAACTAGGAAAAATGAATTGTCAGTCCTACTTCCAAATTTGTAGCATCTACATTTTCAACCATCTTTCTAGCTGATGAGAAGCATAATAGATTCCATGGGAAATGACAAAGAGGTGAGGGTGCCTAATCTTGTGAGCTCTTAGGACCTTTCTCAAAGGGTAAGTTCTGCATTCAATGGAGGAGATCATAATAGAAGGGTACGGCCACATAAGCGCCATCACGGGGGTTCTGATTCACACACAAGAAATTCTTTGAGTGGCAAAGTTTTAGGCAGTGGTGTTCAAGTTTTCCTCAACTGGTATGAATTCTGGCATCCCGAGGCCAGATATGTGGGTTGTATCTGGAGAGCCTCATCCACAAGGTGTTCATGGATTGCCAGTGGCAGGGACTCCAATAGCTTGTAGCTTATAGCTTTCGTTTGAATAGCTTATATGGGTGAAGACAAACTTGCAATAACAAATGAATGCATTGCAATAACATTGTAATAACATTGTTTACCACAAGCAAAACAAAATTACAATACCAAATAAGAGATTTATACTCTGGATTGGACCCCATAAAAATTAGGGCATCGTACTCACCGATTTGGGATGTGCCATTGCTTCTTCTCAGAGTTGCTCCACTCTGGCTCAATCTCAAATGCACGACCACAATCCCAATTTCCACGTACAAGCTCAATATCCTCTGCTAACAGCTTAGTACCGGACTCAAATGCAGGGAACCACAATCCAAATTTGCATGTGCAGGGTGAATATCCTCTTCTCACAGCTCAACAAAGGTCACAGAAAGGTCACTGCGGGAGGTAGCAGACATGGTCCGCAGAAGAACGGTCTCGCGGGGAGGTAGCAGAAAGGGACTAGGGCAAAAACTGTCGCGGGAGGTATCGGCAGCACACATCGTGGGAGGTATCAAGCAGGTAAGTTTTTAATTTCCTATGTATTTTTTATTTTTTTATATATATCTATTATATAGTGTTTTTTTGTTATATATTTATTATATTTTGTTTTTTATTATGTATTTATATATAATGTTTGTTTTTTGTTATTTTATTATTATTTGATTTAGTTTTTGTAATTTTTTTATTCAGTACAATATATATATATATATAATCATTTTTTATATAATATTTATATATTAAATACAAAAAAATACAACAAATAATACAAAAAATAACACAAATAATTAAAAATTTAACCAGAAGAGGATCGAAATATAATCAATCTAGGTTATTTTTGTTTAGAGGTTAAAAGAAGATCTTATATCAAGCTATTTTACTTGTATAGAAATGTATTTTCTTAGACATACCCGTACTTGAAGGTGTATGACACAATAATTATTCAATAGGTGATACCATTGAAGAAAACAACTAATCCCTTTCAATAAAAGATGTGAAAGGTTCATCCATCATTAGAACCGTTGATGCAAAAGGAGTTGAAGAAGTTGCTAGATGCAAACATTATGTTTCCAATGCACCATTAGCCATGAATTGAAAACCTTGTATATGTTAAGGAACAAGAGTGGTGAAAATAGGCCTTGTGTCAATTTTAGAAACCTTAAGTAAGCATAAGAGAAATATAATTATCAAGTTCCACCTATGGAGTCAATTTTGAAACTTGTAATGAGATCTGAAATGCTTGCTCTAGGATGTATTTTTGGGATCTGATCAAGTTCTTGTCTCAAATGAAGATAGATCGAAAATTGCTTTCAACACCAAATGGAGCAATTCATGTGTAATGGATATAGCTTTCATAGGCCTTATAAATCAAAATGTACTTGTCTATATGGACAATATTGAAATTAAAGCTATTTTTAATAGATGTAGAAAATATGGGATCACACTACATCCCAATAAAACTATTTTCATTATTGCATAAGGAAAATTACTTGGGCATATCATATCAAAATACATTATATTGGTATATTCAAAAAGAATAAAACCTATAACATTCTATCCCATTGCCACACACCAAGGCATTGATGTAATCATTCTTTGGGATGATCAATTTCATAAGGTGTTCTGGCTTTGACTTCATTGAAATCCTCAAACCCTTATAAAAGATGATTAAGAAGGATGCATGATTTTATAAACTAAGGTTGAGAAATCAAGACAACTATTGCTACCGCTCCATCCTTAAACAAATTAATCCAAACTTTGATTATTATTTTTACCTCTATGATAAAAGGAGTGAATGCCCAATATCATTTATGAGCATGAGAATACAAGATGTTAAATTAAACTATATTTAATGGTTAAAAAACAAATCTAAGTAAGTTATGCATTTGCAATATCTAATCACTCCCTTTTGTCACACTCATTGTAGGTGAAAGGAGTGATTTTCCAATGTCATTTATTAGCAGAAAGATTACACGATGTTGAATTAAACTATCTAGTGATTAAAAACACATGAATAAGTTATGCCACTCTCTTTTGTCACACTCACTCATAAAGAACTATCTAGTGATTAAAAACACATGAATAAGTTATGCCACTCTCTTTCGTCACACTCACTCATAAAGATGAATTATGAAAGGAGTGACTTTCCAATATCATTTATCATTTATGAGCACATAATTACAAGGTGTTCAATCAAATTACCAAGTGGGCATAAGTTGCACAATGACGATGATGATGAAGATGATGATGAAGAATGTCTATCTAAGATGATGAAGAATGTGTTTTTTGTCATTATGATGATGATGACGATGATGATGACGATGATGTTGGTGGTGATGACAATGACAATGATGATGAAGACGATGATGAAGATGATGGTGATGATGATGATGATGACGATGATGTTGGTGGTGATGACAACGACAATGATGATGAAGACGAAGATGATTACGATGATCATGATGATGACGATGATGATGATCAAGATGGGGACGATGATGATGATGATGATGTTGGTGGTGATGACAACGACAATGATGAAGATGATGATGATCAAAATCATGAAGATGATGATGATGATGATCATGAAGATGCTGATGATGACGATGATGAAGACGATGATGAAGAATGTGTTTTTTGTCATTATGATGATGATGACGATGATGACGACGATGATGATGATGATCATGATGAATGTGATGATGATGATGATGATGACGATGATGACGATGATGAAGATGATGGTGATGATGATGATGATGACGATGATGTTGGTGGTGATGACAATGACAATGATGATGAAGACGAAGATGATTACGATGATCATGATGATGACGATGATGATGATCAAGATGGGGACGATGATGATGATGATGATGTTGGTGGTGATGACAACGACAATGATGAAGATGATGATGATCACAATCATGAAGATGATGATGATGACGATCATGAAGATGATGATGATGACGATGATGAAGAAGAAGATGATGATGATGATGATGATGATGATCTTGGTGATCATGATGAAGATGGTGATCATGATGAAGATGAAATTGATGATCAAGTAGTACGCCATTTGGGGTAGCATGATAATTGTACTGCATTTCGTTAATTATAAGCTTCTCTGTGTTTCAAGAATCGTTTAATATTCTCTACTAAACAGGGCCAACCACGAGAAGGTGGAAGCTCTTATGGCCCCTCCCCCCCCCCCTCTCATCACTCTCAATTCCCCAATATAGCCTGAAAAAAATATCTATGTACAAAAAAATTAAATGTCTTTTCTCATTCATACTAAATAACAAGAAAGGTTTCTAATTTTAACATACCGAAAAATGGAAATTAGCTAAGAAACAGTTAATAATTTATTATTAGTAATGCATACCTGATCATAGACTTCAATGGTCTTCATCATCTTCTTCATCTGAGTATTGATTGTCTGTACTATCATCTGATGATCCAGATTCAACATTGTAAGGATTGGCCATATCATCATCATCGTCGATGTCAGTTACGTCGATCATCATGTCATCGTCGATATCATCTTCATGGACATTGTCTAAATATATGTCATGATCCGATTCAAGAAGTTCTTCGACATCTTCTTCTGGAACAGGAATATCATCTAAGTACTCATGTTGATCATGATCATCTTCAACGACATCTTCTTCTTCGAGAATGTCTTCATTACCTTCATCTACGTTATACTTTACCGGCCTTCCCCTTGGATCATGTCTCACAGCAAATGATCAACCCGCTCTACCTGGAACCTTAGAGTAAAATACCTGTTCACATTGGGTTGGAAGAACATAGGGCTTCGTTCCTGGCTCAAACAACCTTGTATTTACCATGGTAAAACCATTATCATGTTCAATAATTGTTCTATCAGGATCACGTTGATTCAATCGACACCTGTACCATTTGACAACGAACAGAAATACCTTGAAGGAGTTAAAGTCACACTGAATAATGTCTTCCAAATACCCATAGTATTGATTTTCAGATAGTTCTGGATGTCTGTCACTTCTAGAAGAAACATTGGTCACCTCAAAGACTGTAGATATCCCACAATCAGATGTTTTCTTTGTTTCATCCAACTTTTTGATGCGATATCTACATCCATTGCACCACATAGCCTTATGGTGTTTTACCTAGTACAACAAGCCATACAGGAAAAGATTACATAATGACACCATATTTATGATAAAGTAGTGCATGTTTATTATAATGCCATAAAAGGAAAATAACAAGCGTGACGTACAACGACAATATTTAAAAAAAAAAATAGTGCCGTTGATTAATATGCTTGCCTGCTTATCTTTTAAACCTCTTGCTAAATCGATTTCCCTTTGTGTTAGATTGGTGTCTCCATTGCGATGTGCAACTTTAACCAATGAAGCCACACCTTCCCATGATATTCCATGATCATATTGTTCACATTTTTCGATCCATACCTTCATCCAGTCAAGATTGTTTGCGATGTATAAATGAATCGCATCCCACTCTCGACCAACTGTTTGATGACAATAAAATTAAAATTCAATGAAAATGTATATTAGTCACTTAAAAAAGTATATAATTACAGTATAAAATGATGCAAAATACTAAATAAAAAAATAGAATATATATGTATGATATATAAACATAAAAATCACCAGTGAAATGTGTTATATTACCTTTCACCTTCCTCGATCTACCTTTCCCCTTCGGGTACTCCCCTTCGAAATCTTTTTTGGAGTCTGGATCACAAATGCGACGTAAATTGAGCTTTGACGCCAATATAGGAAGATATTCACTAATGTACATCATGTTTTAGTATACCATATATCCCTCCATCATAGAACTCTCAGCATATGCTCGTTGTCTGACCAAACCCTTCATAAATTTCAAGTGCCTCTCAACCATCCACATGGACCTTGAGTGTGCAGGTCCACACAATTCAATCTCCTCAACTTGGTGTATGAGGTAGTGTTCCTGTCCATTGAAAAATGCTGAAGGTAGATGCTTCTGCATTTCACACATGAGACGAGGAATTTCTCTCCTCTAATAATTTATGTCTTCTTTATGGAATTCTTTAGATGACAACCATCTACAAGTGACATGACAATCCAATCAAGAGATTAAAGAAAAAAGTCATTATATTACATAAAATGAAGTAGATAATGAAAATCAAATTAAGAATAAGTTCTATGTTGAATTAAACAAACAGTAAGCACATGGAAAAATCACCACTTACCTCATGTATTTCCCGAGACTATATATTATTTGCTTGACATTGTTGTCGAAGTTGTCCAGGATAGAAAGAGGTAGAACATACTGTAACAATAATATACAAATAGTTTCAGTATATTGAATAAGAGTACTAGAAAAAGAAAAAAAATAATTATTAAATGCATACCATATTAATTATTACCTTCATGAAGACATGCCAATCGTGCGTTTTCACACCCGCGAAATCACCTTTCTTTGTTATGATATTCTTCATGTTCGCACAAAATCCGGTGGGAAATTTAATTTTTCTAATGACTTCTTTTACAACATTACTTTGCTGGTCCGTTAACATCCATGGAAGTGAGTTTATATTAATTTTCTCTCCGTTGCTATGAAATTGAATGACGTCTTTCATTGCATGGTTGTTATCTTGAATGTCTTTGCAAATTTTGACAATTTTTTCTTTATCACTCCTTCCATCCAATATTCTCCATAATGTTTCAGTCACATTCTTTCCGATATGCATTGTATCAAATAGATGAGCAATTTGTAGGTGCTCATAGTAGGGCAACCTACTAAATTGTCTAAGAGAACTTTTCATTCCTCGTGGAAGCCCATTAATGCCTTCATGATGATCACATGAACAACAATGATGAAATTAAATATTAAATCAATGTCAATTACAGTAAACAACACACAATATAATAAAATACAATATCATCAAATATATACAATGATTGATTATACGTACCTTGACGATTTCTATTATATTGCAACTTCCATAGTTGAGGTGTCATTCTCTTTGGTTTTAATGCAGTCTCTTGCTTGCCATTGAAAAGATGTTTTTCGGTAGTTCGATACCTGTGATTCTTGGAGAGGAAGTGCCTATACTCATCAAACACCTCCTTTCCTAAGATTTTTGAACAACGAGATTTGATCTTAGGACCACAAACTCGACATGCAAATTTCCCATTTGTCTGGAGACCTAAATAAAAAGATGGAATATCAATATTGTCTATTATAATTATATAAAAAATGATTGGATATTTATTTAGAAAAACATGCCCCGCGTATTATATTAACTAGTAGTTTGTAAAATTAAATGCAACTAAAGTGGAACTTATAATTACATACCACAAAAATGGGTTAACCCTGGGGCATCATGTATTGTCCATACAAGCATTGCATGGAATTGGAATTGCCTTTGTCGTATTGGTCTAGATAAGTCATACATAGTGATGCCATTCCATAACTTCAGTAGCTTTTCAATAAGAGGTTCGATATATACATTCATATCTTTGACTTGGTACTTACCTGATTGATCTGAACATATAAAATAAATATTTTGATTATGAGACGTACCATTTAGATATATAAACCATATTTCGCAATAGAAAAACTTTAAATATATATATATAACATTATGAGATAAAAAAGACAAATGAGAATATACTGTTGCAATAAAAAAAAATGCAGTGTCCGTACCTGGAATAATCATTTGCAACATTATGTGCTCCCTCTTTATTTTCAACCATGGAGGAATGTTGTTGTTGATAACAAAAATAGGCCACACCGAGTAAACAGATCTCATCTCTGCAAAAGGATTGACACCATCTACTGCCAAAGAAATCCTAAGATTATGAGGTTCGTCTTTAAAGTGAGGCCATTTTTCATCCATATCTCTAAATGCAGACCCATCTGCAGGCATCCGAATAATGTCATCTTGACTTCTATTCTGTGCATGGTAATCCATAAACTGCGCTATGTTTTTGCACCTGAACAATCGTTGCAAACGGGGAATAATGGGAATATAACATAGAACCTTGCGAGGCACCTTTTTAGTTACTTGATCTGTGCGATATCTACTGATATGACATTCAGGACATTTTGTTGCAAATTCAAGCTGGTTGTAATAAAGAACATGATCATCGGGGCATGCATGAATTGCTTCATACTGCATTCCAATTTATTTCATGATGGCAGATAAATCTTGATATGTGCGAGGTAAAATATTTGACGATGGTAACAAATATTCACCTATCATGCTACAACAAATAAAAATAAAAATCTAGTTAATATAATATAGAAATAATATTAATGAAACAAATTTCATCCGTAGTAATTTGACTTATATATGAATTAACAATAAAATACATGACAATCATATATATTTTGTGATGGAATATATTACATACCTTAACATCCGTGTGACTGATATGTTTGAAAGACCATTCATAACCTTCAAGTTCATTACCAACAATATAGCAGAGAGAAGATTTGTCTTGGAGCCGTCATAAAGGGGTTCGTATGCCTTGTCAAGAAGAGGTGTATCATGAATATCATCAAAATGTTCATCATTTTCATGATGATCATCATCATCCATTCCAACATTAAATGAATCATGGATCAAAGTATTTGTAACATCATCTTCAACTATGTTATCAGTATCATCATCTTCTTCAATGTGATCATTAACTTGTTCTCCATTAATATTCATAGCTCCATGTTCCTCCGGTACTTGTTCTGGAAGCACTTGTTGATTCGGGCGATATGCCGTAGGATGTCTTTCCTTTATAAATACATGAAACAATCAATAGATAAAAGTTAATATAAGAAATTCAAACGAAAAATGTAAAAATTTATGTGATACATTAAAAATTTAACAAATTTTGTACTGTTGGGATAAAAAGAACAACGACCAATTGTATTGTTTGTCAAAAATAAGAAATATTATAATAATACATAAATTTACAAAAGCAATCAAAATAAAAAAAAATTATAATGCAAAACTTACAAATGGATGGTATTCATGTCCCCCCTCAGCGTGCCCATGCTCCCTACAATGTTTTGTGGCTGTTGTGATCAAAATTATTCTCCTCTTAAAGCCCCTGCATTGATTACATGGACAATAGAATTTACCATCACCCTTCTTTCAACTCCTTCCCACAATCTAGCAAGCAATTGTCGATTTTGTTCGTCTAGATCAGGAATATTCGTAGTTGACATTTTCTCATAAAGAGCTTAAATGAAGATTATCGATCTTAGAAAATGAAGCTCCACAGTACTTTGCTCACTTGAATAACAAAAGCAACGAAAAACAGTCCGTCGAACAAAAAAAACATCCGCAAACCGTCGTTGGTATAGCAAACATGTCGTAATGGTTAGATATTTATAAATTTTAAAAGTCAAAAAGTCAAACCTACGTCGGATATCCGATGACAATAATCTAGTTACCGTTGGGAAAAATCCGTCGGATATCCGACTTCCTTGGGTTCGAAATGAAGTCGGTTATCCGACATCCAAAGCGTCGGATACCCGAATAGGCTTCGGATATTCGCAGAGCCATAGGATATTCCATGAGCCTCGTTGGATATTCAAAAGTACGTCGGATATCCGATGGACGCCTCTCGAAATTTATAAAAAAAAACAAAAAAAGTAATTTTGAAAGAAAAATCCGACGAAACAGTATATTTCATCGGAGGTCATCGGATTTGCTCATCGGATTTTGGGTTCAAATCTACTAGTGCTTGCCTTGTTTGGGGTTCAAGTGAGGGCATTTGCCTCTTTTGTCATCAACCATGTAAAATGGCGAGATGCTTTCCAAACTATCCTCAAGAATGAGGAGAATTCTACTCTCTGGATTAGGGGTGAATCTCAGGATCCAAAAGGACTCATAGCAAATCATGTTGGATCTCTCAGGGTTCCTGCAATTGCCCAATATTTTGAAATTCTGCGAGATAAAATCCTCACCACATGTGTCCCGATGATTCTTAATATGCAGCAGAGTGCTCTGGAAGGTAGTGAATACATATGGCTATATTCTTCTTCATCTCTAAAGGAAGGGGACCCATACTGCTTTGAGAATTTCAGGCAAGCCTTGACAAGGGTTCCTAGATATGTGCAGTGCATGGAAAAATGTGGACCTTGGTGGATTGGATTGAGATTCAGATTCCCTCTTATATGGCTGCCTGTGAGTCCTTACAGGAATAGCTATGCTTTGACTGAAGAAGAAGAGAAGCTGTGTTGGGAGAATTGGACAGCCTGCTATGGGTTTGTGCCTCGAGGGGAAACACCAGAATTTTCCTACAATCTCACAAATATTCATAGATTCAACTCAGATTCAGATTCGGACTAGTGGAGGTTGTTGCATGGGGACATGCAATCAGATAGTTGGGGGGAAATGTTGGGTTTAGGAAATGTCTCTTTTTGGCCATCCTCATTACATCATTTTTCCCTGATTACATCCTATTTTCATAAGCCATACATATGCCTTTTCTCCAAATCAACCAATAATATTGACAGGTATAATTCGTTATTGCTTTATTTATTTTATGCCTAAGATTGTTAAGGTTCTGGATCCTAGTCCTTGATTTATGCTAATCTGTGTGATTTCATTTAGTCAAGGTCTAAAGTGTAGGTGTATCAGCCAAACGGTGCCAGTTGTTACTCTTCAAAACCCGATTCCTCATAACTCCAAGGGACAGCGCATTCCTCCATGAGAATCTGTAACAGGCCCCCACTGAAACAGAACCCAGCTGCAATAGACAGGTCGCATTCCAGCTTGCCAAATCCGTTGATCCATTGATTACTGAAGTAACAACATCCTTCATGATTAACAGCCTTATTGAATACGGTTGTAATGGTTAGCTGTAACTCCGCAACATGAAGATTAGAGATCTTCATTGCTGCACGATTTTAGTGGATCGTGATCTGTACTTTCAATGTATAAATATGAGAAGGCTCTTGTAGCCTGAGGTTGGGCAATTACCATTTTGCATAAGTTGTAACAGAGCACTGAGACTGTCAATTTCC
The DNA here is from genome assembly GCA_027924585.1 of Larix kaempferi. Classification (NCBI taxonomy): domain Eukaryota; kingdom Viridiplantae; phylum Streptophyta; class Pinopsida; order Pinales; family Pinaceae; genus Larix; species Larix kaempferi. The sequence goes on from BSBM01000071.1 coordinate 5,766,521, forward strand.
ATCATTAATATAAGAGCAGAGTTCTTCATTTATGTGTCTTAATTTGTTGTGATTCTCGGCGTCGTTGTTAGAAGGCCAGGGCCTGCCTTCTCACAGAGATAGTCGGCTTAAGTAGGTAGGTTAATCTAGCTTTCTTTCTGTTGTGTGGTGTGGAATCATTGTAGATGTTACTGTTAGCTGCAACAGAGGTTATCATTCCTTTTGGTAGTTCACGATTGCATCTTGAATAGTTGTAACAAAGTGGTGTGACAATCGACTGTGTAGGTTAGTTCAGTTTAATGCATGTGTATTCGAATAAGCTGTAACAACCAAGCTCAATCCCAATATCTTTCAGTTGTTTATGCTTTCTAGGATTTCCAGTAATTATCAGTTAGAGTTCAAGCTTATATTTAGATTATGGTTGTTGTTGTATCTTCAATTGGTTTATTAGAATAGGCAGATCGTGATTGAGTAACAGTAGCTACTAGATGGATCATTTTGGTAAATATTGAATATTGTAGTTTGCTCATTATAGGATTTAACTTCTTGCAAAAGTAATCTAGTTTAGTTTCATTCTTAATTTTATAACTGCTAGGTTGATTTTTGTAGGAAGGTAGCTGCAATTGAATTCCTACATGTATGAGTTAGATTAGTTTTCTTTATGGAATGAGTTTGGCTAGACAGACTGGTAGGATCATTATCTTCATTTAGTTAATCAACTGCTTGACATGTTAATGCATAGATTGTGCTTATTGCCATTGAAATAAAAGACCTCCTTGGGTTTGACAATTTATATTAAGCATCCTGTGTGTTAGTTTTAATTAATTGACATATAGGGTGACCAACAGTGATGAACTAATTTTGGCTAATGTGTTTGAAGGATAAGGTGTTCCCACATCAGGATCAAATAACTCAAGATTCCAGCACTTGATCCAGCACTACTGTGGAAGGAAGGGAAATCGATGATTAGCATATGTGCAGGCCTCCCTTGCCAAATCTGCCACATGGGTCTTGTTCATTAGTGATCCCAAATGGTGCGGTGTTCATTACAACTTACCCAAGTCGTTTATTTGACTCTAGGAATCCTAGGCAAAGATCTCAATATTTTTGTCACTTTAAGTGGAATTCAATTTTGGGATTGATTTATGGACAAATGGAATTAAATTTAAAAATTATGGCACATGGGTTTTGTGCCGAATACCCCCAATTAGGTCACAATGAGACGGATTTGCAAAATACTAAACGGTTTGGGAGAAAATCGTGGTTCTCACAAACTAAATTTTCCAGAAATTTTGTTATGGCCGATTCACCAACATGACAGTCAACGTGGTATGAGATCCAAAAATCATGCATTTGGTTATTCCTTAGTAGCTTATCCTCGTGACAGAATGTCACAAGGACAAGCTAAAATAAACTACTTATTGTAATGACTCCTCAAATATCGACTGTTATATAAACTGATTTCTATTTTTATTTGATGACTTGGAGGTTAAATCCACGGATTTGATGTCTCTCCCTTGTCTTTGTAAACATTTTATAAATGCAATGACTAGTAATCGATGGAGAGGAAGAGACATCACACCATAGAATACTGAACTCATTTGTATTTTGATTTTTGCTTAATGAAGATCATATTCATGGGCGTAAGATCGTGTATATAGCTGTTGTATGTGAATCCACAGGAGGGCCCGTCTGCTAGATCGTATATTTGTTCTTGCCTTTGATTTTGTTTGTCGATTTCATACAGGTATATACTCTGTGTATTAGTTTGCATATTTTGTTTATGAATTCAATTTCCAGTGTGAACGCTTTCCTTTGTGGATTATGTTTATGTATTTGTAGTCTGAACATAGATGCACCATGGATAAGGAATTGCATAAAACTCTATTTCCATATATGTGATTTGAGTTAACACAAGCAACGATACTTTGTCTCTCGCTTAGTTAGATATATTGTTCATAAGATATCATTAATGTTGAGTTTGATAGTAGCTCATTTGCTATTTGAGTCGATTTGTTTTATGTAAAGTATTCATCTCATAAGATTTGGCCCTACAACGATGAAACTTCACTCCTTCTTCCATTGGTTTTGATTAAAGTACTCCTTAGATGTTTATTTAGTGATCTGTCAATTCTTCTTTTATGAATTTCATAGAATAGATTCATTAGTTTACCTATAGGTTCCATAGAGTCAATTTCCTTCATGAATTATAGTGTGAATTCGCTAATTTCATTCCTCAATAGATTAATAGTCAGTTCAATATAAAGAATGATTTTGCAAATTTTAGTTAATCTCTTATTTTAAGTCTGTTGGAATTGATTCTCAGAAAAATCAATAGAACACAAATTTTGATTCTGTCAGTAGTGTAATTTACATATTTAGAAGCAGGTGTTGAAGTTCTTTATGTTAATTGTGTTGGTATTTTAAATCTGCACTTTGCTTATTGGCTTTTCCCTAAATCTGACTCGGTTTTCATTCAAGATTTCTAAAATCCCTCTGCAGTAAGTTGTGATTTTATGTACTTACTTTTGCACTGTTAGGAATTACTTAGTTTAGAACTTGCTTGGATATGAATTAAGATTGAGTTGGTTTTCAAATTAGTTTAATTAAGCTGCCTCAGTTAAGATTGGTTTGGATTGGAAATATTTTCTTAGGAAACTTAGTTAATATCTTTGTAAATCTTTATCATTTGCATGTCTTAAGTTTGCTAGGATTGATTCTTAGAAAATCAAGGCATATAGTTTAATTCTGTTCAATAGTATAGTTCCTAGGTTTAGGAAATAGATGAAGTTGCATATGTATATAGTATTTTGATGATTTATAAGTGATGTTTTGTTTTCCAACAGAGTTTTAGATTATCTAGTTTATTCATGCCTTGGTTTTATTTACTTTCCTTAGATCATTTTTATCTTTGCGCTTTGAATTTTTGACTTTAATTTCTTTAGTTGTAGATCACCAATGGACGATTAAAGTTATTTTTGTTAGGCTTCATCCTGAGATGAAAATTTATTCTTGTCATTGCATATATGTTTATCGACAAAGTCATTAAAAGAATGGCATTTGAAGTAATCGCATTATGGGTGAACAAAATAACGCATTATGCTTATAGACCGAAGAAGATCTATAAAACAATGCTAATAAAATTTATTTGCATAGATGAGTGTTGATTAGTGGAGTTCATAGGCATCCTATGGAAGCATTGGGTGAATGTTTATTTAATTTACTTGGGGAAACAAAATGAAATTTGGTTATGATTATAAACAAAAAAGTATATTACTGCTTCCTTGTTTGAGTTGCTTCCCTTTTATTAAAATCAAATTTTTAAAAGAAGTATTCACAAGGAGGATATAGGGGTGATAAGGACTTCTTCCTAGGAGATATATGGTGTTTGTGAGCCCTAGGGATTCATAGCTTCTATGAGCTAGGTGTTTTAAATTGTGTATTAGGTGGTCATCCCCTCTTGCTCACTTGAGTTTTCCTTAGTTCATGGCACTTTGGTGATTTTATTTATTATGTGACCATTCATTTTCAAAATCCTAAAATGTCACTTTTAATTATTTATTTAATGTTTGCGTATAGATTTGTATTAAACTATTGAAAAGAACAACCAAAACATTATAAAGTTTCCAAGCACAAGTTTATCTGATATCCACCAAAACATTACCAACCGGGCATATTTCGACCATAGATAACACCAGTTCAAGGATTGCTACATAATACTAGACACTATATATTCTAACAAGCCGACCCAATAAGAAAATACAAAAATAAATAGCTACAACAAGACAACTTAAAGAGGACTAAGATCATTGTGAAGTTCTTGAAAATCCTTGGCTTTGTCTTCATGTCCCTAAGAACGAGAAATATTTACCACATCCATGGTAGGCTATTGTACAAAATCGTCATCTAGGGTCCTTGAACCAACCAATAATGTATCCATTGACTATCCTCCATCTAAAATTTCTTGGTGCACTTCGAAGGTGATTTCAAGTACAGATCCTTGCACATTCACCTGGGCTTCCAAGTCATCAAAATAAGAATCCAAATTTGAAACATGAGAAGATACCTGGTCAATTATAGCCACAACGCCATCCATTTTCAAATGTATACACCTCATCTTACTCTTCAGATCTCAAATATTACTCTTGACCTTTCCCAGTCTAGAATTCCATTCCATCTCCGCCATGTCGAAAAAACTAGCCTAATACTTTTTCTCTCTCAGAAACACCTTTCAAAATGCACAAATGGATCCACCAACCCCAACATGATCCAAAACAAACTAGAAACAAGAAAGGGAGAGAAGGGAACCTTCCCACTTGCACAACCCTATATGTTGAGGAGAAACTAGAAGAGATATCCCCTTATGCATAGAAAAGAGAACACCTCCCTAAAAAATTCCACAAACATCATAAAAAACCCAAACAAGCACCATAAGATGAAACTTCATCCCCAAGATAAGTAAGCAAGACAAGCCTCAAGAGTTTTATCCCATGTGTGATGGTAAATGAAGAGAGGGCCCCATACTTGAGGCATTAAACCTACACTAGATGGATCACATGCATAGATGATACACATTTAATCATTGACTTAAATCCCTAGGGGAGCCACTGTCATTCCAGGTGGCCCCCATTTTTAAAACAAATACCCATTTCCAATGATGTGGCATGACTTTCAAATCAATCAGCATCAAGTTTATTGTGTTGTCAAATGTGCACAAGACTAGGTTCCTTCATCTGCTTCAAAAGCTTGACTATTCAATATTGTAGTATACCTATAATCGAATCTTCTTTACAAATCTTCTTCTAAGGTTGGGAGATAACCAAAAGGGAATCACCTAATATGAGAACTTTGTCTATGCCAAGAGAGGCAGTGCATTCTAGTCCCATAAATACGGAATACCTTTCCTCTAGATTGTTGCTAGCTAAACGCATGCCCTATGTGAAGGAGACTACTTGATTTCCATCAGTATTTAAAAGGATCCCCCCCACACCTACCACCCCATATTTATCTAATGGTTTTACCCAAAATTATTTGGTCATTATCCGTTTCCTCCGAGTCACTATTAAAGTGAAGAGATGTAGAGACATGCAGAGGAAGCAAGAGGTACATATACATGAATATTGGTTAAAGGTTAGATTTGATGGATGTTATAGAGGGTAGTTATAAAATGTGTTAAATGCATTATAGGTTATGTCATCTATAGCTTATTAAGAAGAGAACCTAACTTGATGAAATCTTTAATAAATCTTCAAGAATATCCAAATTTTCTTATAAATCTACATAATTTCTTGAGTTAGTTGTGAAGGTAAGGTATTGATAATCCATATATTTGTAGAATCCAAATACATAACACTCTTGGCATGACTAAGGACTAATCATTTCATGCACATTTGATATATGTTGTGACTCAAGGCCATTTAAACATCATTTCTCCTCTGTAGGGTGTTTTATGGCTTTGTTTGAGATTCCTCAAATGCATTTCCAAAGACAATAATTTTTTTCATGTATCGACATTTCGGTCAAAATGGAATCATGGTAATATTGTCATCAATGAATCTTCTTAAGTTGGGTTGAAGTTGTGGTCTAGTGAACACTAGCCTAATCATGTAAGAATTTCAACAGGAAGTGCAATATTAGCTCTTGAACCATTGGAGGTTTCCTTTAAGAATAAATACGACTATACTCGAATTTTCATTTTTGACATTTGTAGTCACACACGAGGGCATGCGAAACTATATTGCAATCTCATGATTCTCAATGGGGTGGCTCCCTCTAAAAGAGAGAATATAAGGTGCACATGTTAGGTGCATGTATTGGGTGTGTGCATAAGTAGATTAGGTTAGGTGGTTAGATGTGTGGCTACGGTTGGTTTCTTAGGTGGATTACATGGATTAGATTAGTATCTTAGGTGACTTAGGTGTGTTTCTTATGATTGACACTTTGAAATTATGTGTATATTATTAGTGTCACAAGGGTAAAAATATTGATACTTTAACTCATTATCTAATTTAAACTATCCAAACAATTTATCTAGTGGCAACTATCCATCCAAGTCACATAGCATGTGAGAATCAATTCATCATCAAGATCTCAATCAAGAAGGAACTCAAATCAAGAAGGGAAATCACAACAATACTTAATTTGAAATAACTGAAAAATTTACAAATCATTTAACATCAAATACTGGATGTCAGGAATTTCCAAAACTCCAACACGGTGAAATTCCACAAGCTTCAACATAATAGATGTTTAATTTTGGCCTAATGTCTCTTAAGTGACATTCATTTAGCTATGTTTCTTAATTAACATTTGTTGAGACATGTCGTAGGTATCTCCTCAAACTTTATGCTTGTTCGACTTAAATTTGACGTTAAAATTTGGTTTTTTCATCCTACGTCAATTGAAACAACGAATTTTGACCCCAAATGTAGTAATGAAGATAGATTCCTTCTTGACCCCTAAATATCACCAAAAATTTCAAAATTATATGCACTTATACACAACAAATAGTTGTGTCACATTTCATAATAAACAAATGCTAAAAGTATTAAAGATGCCAATTTCACAATAATATGTCGAGCAAAGGAAACACCAATTGTCAATTGAGCCATAAGAGGAGAAACTAGATGTGAAAGTGTTGCTATGCAATCGACAACATACTATCTTGACAAGTAATTTGTGTGTCGAAGCAGGACTTGTTAATGGGGGTACTTGGAAATGTTATTACCATTTTTTATAGGCCCAATTATAAACCCCCTAATTTGCCATCCTCTGTTGTTGTTGATTTTTTCCACTACAAAGTTTCACCATGGGATGTTGCTAATCTAAACTATGTGTCAAACCCCCCCATAACAAGGGGATGTCATAAACAACTACCCATTCAAATGGAATGGGTCTTGAGAATACATAAATCACAAGGCATGACATACAAACAACAACAATAGACATTCGCACCATGGATTGTTAAGGCCTAACATTCATTGTAATATTCAGACTTAGGTCCTTGTGCGGTCTCCACATCTCTCCATCATTTTCCTTTTCTCACTATTTGTGAATGCATGACAATGTGTTTTTCAAATGTAGATAGAAAGAAGAAATCTTCCTTGCTTCAAAACCTTTGCTACTACATCTCTTTTAATCTACGACAAATCTTGTTGTACATATCCTGTTTTTACAAATATCATATCATTTCTTCTACCTCTTACCTAATATCAATTCCACTATTATTCATGAGGATCTCTTTGTTTTATGCTTAGCAAACTTCATATTGAATATACGAAAGAAAAACAAAATATTTTTTAATCTAAAAGCAATTTCAAAACACTTCACATAAATTTCTAAAACTACTTTTATTTTTAAAAATATTCTCATATACCTAATATACTTCCATTCTATATGTCTTTTGAAGTTTATTCAATACTTTAATAACACAATATAACTTTCTTTCTATGCAAATAGTTTTAACATTGCATGCATGAGTGGCTTCTACAACATCATTGCAAATTCTAACTTTGTATAAGTGGCTTGCATATATTGTTCATTTAATAAATGTTGCTTTGATGAAAATACTGATATTTATTTTCTTTATTTTTTTGTTTGGTCAAAAGAGATGGATATGAATTACCTTTCAATGCTTTACATATATGATTAATAAATCCAAGAAACTCATGCAACTTTCCTTGATAAGGATGCTAAATTTTTAGCTTTTCCCAACTTCCCTATTTATCTCATGCTCCCCAATATTGAGTTGCTTTCTAAATTAAAAGCACTTCTAAATCACTCAATTCATACAAATGAAAGAGGCACAATGAGAATGCTAAGAAAATATTGACTCACAGGAAATACTCATTTTGTTCCAATCATAAATGTCATACATTGATGCTGTCGATACCACCAATCTTCTTGTATATATGACTAACTTCCATTATCTATATATACTCATCATAATTGTTTTCCAATGTTTTGTTGTACTTGTATATATTATGCCAAAGAAAATTTGAAAACTACCAAGAGGAGCCTACAAAGACTATGAGACAATGCTTTACATTGTTTTAAGAGAACTTTAGAACATTTCTTCTTTTTGCATTTCAAGGCGGTCTAATGTACATTCCCATTTAATATTCTAAAAGATACTCTAATTTCACAATGTGCCTACATTTTTTTTTGTGCATCCTCATACTCATTTTCCCTATTTCTTATATATTTTTTCTTATCAGTAGAGATGGCTATGGATGACCTTTCATTGCTTTACAGATATTGTTGACACATGAAGTAACTTAAGCATATTTACTTGACATAGAAGCTAGCTTTTCACAACCTCCTTATTTATCTCATGCGCTTCATTATTGAGTTGCTTGCTAAATTAAAAACATTGCTAGAGCGCATGATTCATACAAATGAAAGAGACACAATAAGAGTGCTAAGAGAAGATTGACTAACATAAAATACTCATCTTGTTCCAAACACATATGTGAATTGGTGTTGTTGATGCCACCTATCTTCCTGTATATATGACTAGCTTATTGTACTTGTATATATTATGCTGAAAGAAATTTTGAAAGCCTACAAAGACTATGAGACAATACTTTACACTGTTTCAAAACAACTCTAGAACATAGCTTCTTTTTCATTTTAAGGCAGTTTAATGCATATTCTCTTTTTGTAATCTAATGTATACTCTAATTTCATAAGCAGTTTAATGCATATTCTCTTTTTTAATATAATGTATACTCTAATTTCATAATGCCCCCCACACACATTTCATGCAATGCTTCATATCTTACATTGTAAAATGATTTTCACTTTCATAAGAAAACCCTTCATAAAGTTGTACATTTATTTCATATTGCCATAATTTAGTTCAAAATTCATGATTTTGCACGTAATACATGAATTCCTCCAAGTTTGTTGATTTCACATTTACATTACTTTTTCTTCATTAAAAATCGATCTAATAAATAGTGAAGTTATTCTTTTATCCTTGATAATCTTTAATATTAAAATCAAATTTAAAGATGAAATAATAGTATTATCGTACAAGTAATGCTAATACAAGTGATTTTACAATTTTGTTAGATAAGAGTAAAATGATTTCCATTTTAAACATATATATGTTTCCAAGCAAATGAACATACCTACCACACATGTTTAAAATCACACCTTTAGAATCTAGTAAAACTACAAAAATACACAAAACAACAAATACCTTTTTTCTTTAAACCATAAATAGAACCACAATTACCTATATCTTATAAGAGGAGTTCTTAAACGAGTGATCATTAGATATGACAATTCTACCAGTGAAGATATCTGGTGATTAGTAGATTTTGTAATGTTTCTCCAAAACAATGGAGGAGAAAATAGTCTGCTCACAATCGCAACAACCATCATCAATGTCATAATATATTTATGTGGGAAGCCATATCCTAAAGGCAACCTTGAGTGAATGGGTTTAGGTCCAAGGTTGCTTTGCAGAAGACAAAAGGCACAAGGCTTGGACATCCAGGTTATAATCCCATTGATTAGGATATGACGACTATGTAAATAAACAAACATAGATTTATTTTAAAAGGGGGTCAAATCTATTGAGGTGCAAACCTTTTCTCAACATTTGCACACTTCAAATCAAATGTATAATGCAATGCTTATGATTTTAATTTATCTAATTTGTGTAGCTTTATATATGTCTTTCTAAATGTTTTAAATCTAATTTGATTTTATGTGTTATTTTTATAGTATTTTGTTATTTTCTTTAAAGTATGTGTCAACTCCATAATAACACAAAGGAGTTACACAGCTCCATAATAAACACAAAGGAGTTACACATCCCCTCGCTGTGGAATACACGGTCCAGTGTTGGAATTTGGTTTTCATTCTACCTGTCGAATTTTTTTTTTTAACGTTTTGGGTTTTTATATTACCCATCGGGAAACGTTTTGTTTAAAATTTTACCTTTCAACAATAAAGTCTTCCCCAAAAAATTACCCTTCAATAATTTAATTTTGTTAATTTTTTTGAAATATTTTTTTCTTGACTTTTTTATATTAAAATTAAAATAATCATTATTAATATGTATCACACTATCCATTAACTTGATTCACATTCATTTTATTTACTATTTATATACTAAATTAATATTATATGAAAAGATAACTTAAAAAGAATAAATATGAATGCATTTCTTAATAGAAAATAAATAGATAAATAATGAAGCATAAATAAACAAAAAATGGTTTTATAATTTCGCACAATTATGTATATAAAAACAAACAAATATCACATAATTATTTTTGTTTGCAAAATTGTTATCATAAAATGGAGGTAAGAGTTACATTATATTTGAATTGAATCAATATGCCCACTAGAAAGCTATATATCTATAAGTTAATCATTATTGTTATAAAAGATGCTTGAGTCTTTGTAAATATATGGCACATGTAATCATAATCCATATTTTTAAATAGATGCAAGCCTCTATAAATCGAATCATTATAAATAATGAATGCAAGACTTTACAAAATATAGCTCTATATGTCTTTTTTGTATGTATCATTTATTCTACAAATTGCATAGGGAATTTTCATTCCAAATGTTGCACACAGATTTCATGTCTCTCAATCCCTTATTTAGTACTTGCCTTCATTTAAATTATGCATCCCTCACTGAAATTGAACCATGAGAGAAATATAAGAGATGTTCATTTCAATTTCAATGGGAGTTTGGGAATTAACCAATACTCTTCGAGTCCAAATCTATATAGATTATTGAAATTATGGGATAAATGACTAAATACACATGCAAAAATAATAGTGCAAGAATTACCTCTATAATACAAATAACTTTCAACCTTTGTCTCCAATGCCCCCAACTCCCAACTTCCAGATTTATTGCAGCATGCTAATATAATCAATGAGCATTGAGCACTGAAATTTGTAGACTGTAAACCCATTGCACTAATAAAATAAAATAAATGAGTTTTCATATTTTTAGGAAAAATCAATGATGGAAAGACAAGGAAATAATTATAATTTAATAGATGTTTCTATTTTTTTAATAAATGTATTATTTGGAAGTTGGAATTTAGAAAATATAGATTAACAAATCAATGCAACTTGCACATAGAAATAATTTTAATTTAATAGATGTTTCTATTTATTTAATGAATGTATGCTTTCAAAGTTGAAAAGATAATTTATATAACATAAATATACTAATACTACTATTAAATTAGTAATATAATAATATTTTAGGAATTTTGTTGTCCTTCCCAAAAATAGTAGTAATATAATGAAGGTTTAGAAATTTTATTGCCCTTCAAAAATAAGTTTTAGAAATTTTATCACCTTTCACAAAAAATGGTTAGCTAAAATTTTAAACCGTATTTGACTCTCAAAATACCCCATAACAACCTCAAATTCCATCACTGAATACACCTCTCCTAGTTAAAAATAACTATGGCAGTGATGATGACAGAAGAGCTCGATAGAATTAGTAGCACACTTGTCTGACACGATATTACTAGATTGTTTCCTGAGTCAGGTATGTGCCAAATAATGAATCTTTTAGGGTTTTGACTGTTTCCCAAATTTCAGGTTTCTGCATTTGTTTTTCTCTTATTTATTGGACCTCCAGTTTTTCTTCAGTGATAATAATGAATACATTGTCCACCCTACAGACTCAGATCGGCCCTCTCATCCAACCTTTTTCGATCCACCAAAACTCATCCCAAATACATTGTAACAAAAAACAAGCCTTCCTTCCTGGTTAAGTTCCCAAGTCATTTCATTTTACCAAAAAGGCATATCCAATCCTATGTTAAGACTGCAATATCAACCTGAATCTTCCATCCGAATTAGTTCTCCCTGCCCTACCACATTTCATTCACTTTCTGAGAGCCATACTCAGAGGTTTAATACATTTTTTCATTGATATGTATTGCAGGTACCATTGTGTGGAGAACCCATGTTAATTGTTTGAGGAAACATGCCAGTGAGAGGCGATCTCATGGACTGCCATGATCTGTGGTTTTGTGCACAATGGGTATCCACTGTAACCCATTTTAATATTTTAGGAAAACGCAGGTCAAAGAATGCAAGGTCAATTTGGTTACCATGGCATCGATTTTACCAATGTGAAGTAATTTAGCAACTCTGTGATAGGGATATTCATCGCTACATTTTCTGGCAAATTCGCAATTGAGTACAATAATTTGGCATATTTTATACAGAGCGTTTTAATGAACACATATTCCAAATGTGGTTTTGAAGGGTTCATACAAAGTGTTTGACAAAATTTGTGAAGGAGATGTGGTTTCCAAATACGGTTGTGAATAGTGCACACAGTGTTTGACAAAATAGAAGAAGGGTATGTGGTGGCTTGTAGTACCATGATTGTTGAGTATGCCAAAAAATAGGCTTTGCTAATGAGGCCTTCTGGATATTTCTCCGAATGGTGGTGAGGAATGGTGTCATGCCCAATCTGGTTACCATAAAAAAATTTATCCTGGTTTGTGGTGGTTTAACAGCTAAACAACAAGGCAAGGAAATCCTTTCTTATGGAATCAAGCGCATCTTTGTGCCCAATGTGTTTTTGTATTGGGAATTTATAGATATTAATGCAAGAAGCAGAACTATGGAGGATGTTATAGAATGTATGGTTTTGTAGCAATTATAAGCTATTATCAACTTTAGTCTGTTTGCCTTCTTTTCATTTTGAATGAGATTGTGGGCATGTTTTTTTTATAGGAGAGGGATGTTACTAAAGAGTCAGGTTGGAAGCTTATTCAAGTGGATTTTTTTTAACAACAATGAAATTTGTCTTTTGGAGAATCCACATAAGATAGGTGATTACCATCAACAAATTTCTCTTCGTTTGCAATGATATCGCAGCTCTACAACAAGGTAAGGAAATCATTTTTTATGGAATCCTTTCTTATGAAATCGTTTTGTATTATGTTGTGGGCTTGGTTTTTTCTACAGAAGAGAGATGTTTCTGAATAGCCATGTCAGAAGCTTTTTTTTCACACATAAATATATCTTACTATTAATACTGCGAAATAGTAAATAGGATCAATACATCAGGTCACCACACCATCAAGGCATGTGTAATAAAACATACGGGCACATGAGCCCCAAATATCATCACATCCTGCAGAATACATATCAATATCCACCCAAGTATCATAGGGTGCAACTGCACTAACCAAAAGCTAACAGTCCTCCATGAGGCATAGTATCACAAAGTCAATACATAAATACATAAAAGTAAGTCCAACAGAGGTCCAAAACAGCCAAAAGGCCTGGACACAATAATCAAAAGACATATATAGAGCCGCATATACCTAGCAGTAAACAAAAACCAACGAGATGTTGGCGATAGAGACTATGGACCTGCAAAAAATATATAGCTGCAAAAACATATCAGAATATATCAAAATAGTCCAGAAGATCAAACCACATGAGTCAGCTCCAAAGCAGGTCAATCGAACCCTGAGAAAATAGAAGGCCCCCATGCCACTCCTCCCACAGAATAATGCCAGACGGAGACTCCAACACCCGTTTGGAAAGGATATCGGCCTCCATATTAATCTCACGGAAGACATGGGCAAAGTGAATATGCTGAAAGTCACCAATGAAATTCCGGACTGCAGCCAACCATTCAGAGAGAATCAACACGTTGAGGGGGAGGAACCCGATGCCCACGAAATAATGGAAGAAGAATCACCCATCACAACAAGTGAGGAAACCTGTAAGCGCCGAGCAAAGTATAAAAGGAGCCAGAGTGCACATAACTCGCTGCGAGTATTCGTTCTAGATCCCAGATTTAAATGGATCCGAAAAGTATCAAAGTGGTTTAAATGGAGCACCACACCCGCCCCACTAACACCACGCCCCCCAGCCGCGACCCCATCAAAAAACCCACAAGGATACATTAAGACCGGGGGAGCATTACGATACCCCGTATTCATGACAGCAGAGACAGACCTACCACCCCGTGGAACAGCACCAGAGTTTGATTCCAAAAAAGAAGCAATGATACGACCACTCAGCCAAAATGCGCTAATGGCTGTTCCATCGAAAACCAAGCAGTTTCGAGCCTTCCAAAGCTCCCATATCATATAACAAGGGAGTTCCAGCCATCGCGCAGCATGAGAGTCACCAAGCCACTAAGCCATACTATCCAGCAATGTGGACGATTGCCATATAGCAGTAATACCCCGAGAGTTGGCAATATGCATCCAGAGCTCCCTTACGTAAGGACATGAAGAGAAGAGATGGTCAACCGTCTCCAAGTGTGTACAGCATGGGGGACACCAACCAGGCCCCTGGAAGCCCCGCCGACAGAGGTTATCCCAGGTGAGAATCTTGTTGCCCATTGCCAACCAGATGAAACATCTAATCCTCGGAGGGAGGGCAAGTTTCCATATCACGGGATGCCACCACACCGCCTTCATTGGACAGTCTGCAAATAATGACTCGTATGCCAGTTTTGAAGTAACCATTCCACGAGCAACATCCCAAGACCATACCAGCCGGTCGGGGGCCTCACCCAGATGAATATTTGATTGATGGAGATGCATAATAAAGTCAGACCATTCCTTTCCCATCATCCCTTGTATGCCCAGTTGACGAGCAGAGATCCAACCCCCACAATTGAAAGCAGCAGCATGAGACAAGTTATAAAACCCCCGAGCTTGAAGATGTGCAAGGAGTTCAGGCGAGAAAGAATACGAGTGTGAAGCCCCCACAACAGGGTCCAAACCAAGTCTGATATCTCGTCCATTGCTAGGAATCCATGTGAGCCACCTTGCCACAACAGAATATGAACCCATGAGCCCACACCAAATGTTTGAAGTGCCATTTACAGAATGTCTGCCAAACCGAAACCAGGACGCGACCGAAACTTTTTTGAGGTACTTGGCCCGTATGGTGCAGCCCCACAAAGAGTTATTAAATAATACCCGCCACAGGCTCTTTGCATGGAGCGCCATCACAAATAATTCCATATTCTTTATATTCCAGCCTCCCAGACAATAAGGTTGAGCCATACATTTCCAGTTTAATAAGTGAAATCTGTTCTTCTCGCCTCCACCAGACCAAATAAAGCGGAAGAATTTCCCCCGAAGAATGCGAATAATAGAAGCCGGAATTTTACAGAGGGAGAACCAATATACTCCCATGTTCTGGAGGACGGATTTCGCCAGGGTAATCCGGCCACCCAAAGAAAGATATCGCAGGCACCAGTGACTTATGCGTGAATCAAAACGTTTAATAAGCCATAGCCAATCATTGGTCCGATAATTTGCAGGTTTGAGGAAATAGCCGAGATACTTTGTGCCACCTGATAATTCTTTAAATTTCAAAGGAAGAAAACCCCTGACACTATGTTCCATGTTCATCACCAGTGAGTGTTTCAGAAAAAACGATTTCCTCAAACTGATGATCATACCAGTAACCTTACAGAAGAAATCAAGAATTCTCTTATAATGTAACCATTCCTCCACAGTGCCACATCCAAAGAGCATCACATCGTCCACAAACAGCGAGTGGGTAGCTGTTACATCAGCCGAGACGTTGATACCAACAATAGAGCCCTCTCTTTTTGCTTTTTGAATAGAGAGGCTCAGCCCATCAATGATCAGCAGGAACAACAGGGGGGGGAGAGGGCATCCCTGACGGAGCCCCCTGGACGCCCTGAAAAAATCAGTCGGTTGGCCGTTGATTAGAACTGCATAGTTGACAGATGTGACACAGGCCATAATCCACTTCATAACCTTCCACGGAAGACCAATTTGTATAAGGATCAATTTGAGAAAAGTCCAATTGACCCGGTCATAGGCTTTTACCAGGTCCAGTTGAAGAATGAGTGCCTCCATCTTCTTCAGATAAATACTATGGAAAACCTCCTGAGCCACCCCAACCACATCATGTATCTGCCGCCCCTCCAAAAAACCATATTGTTCCATAGTAATGTATGAGGACAAGATCAGTTTGATACGCAGAGCAATTATCTTAGATATAATCTTGTATACTAAATTGCACAATGCAATCGGGCGAAAATCATCAAAACTCTCCGGATGTGTTGATTTAGGTATCAATGCCAGGTAGGTGGTATTTAAGGCCCCAGATACCATTCCCAAGGACCGTGATTCATCAACAGCATCCCTGAGATCCCCCCCCATAGTATCATAAAAATGTATGAATAGCTCCACCGTCCATCCATCCGGTCCGGGAGATTTATCCTTAGCCAAACCCCGGAGGGTGTTCAGTACATCAGAGTAGGTTATAGGCTCAAAATTTTTGTCCCCCTCCATATCATTGAACATCCGAGGATATTCCTTAATAAGTTTAAACTGTTCAGGCAGGGATGTAGTAACCGGGTTAGTATAATACTCAAGAAAATGACGAGACGCCTCAGACTTCAGAGCATCATCCCCCCTGATTCGTCTTCCATCATGATCATTAATATCCCAGATGTTATTTTGTATCCTGCGACCATCAGCATAACGATGGAAGAACTTTGTATTTAAGTCACCAGCTTTAAGCCAGATGGCTCGGCTCTTTAGACGCCGTATCTCCTCTTGATTGAGAAGTATTTTAAGTTTTCGTTCCTCCAATAAAGTAAGACAAGCCCGATCAGTGGGAGAGATCCCCCCTCTCAGGGATAGACCCCGAAGATCACCAATTTCAGCTTCCAGCGAATTGAGTTCAGAGGTCTATTCCACTTTTTTGGATCTTTCCCATTTAATAGTATAGTCTTTTAAGGCACCCAACTTGACTGCAAGCTTATCCATAGCTGACCGTTCCCCCGATACATCCGTATCTGCCCACAGAGATCGAACACCCACATCAAAATCGGAATCATTTAACCATACGGAATTGAACTTGAAAGGATAAATACGGTGATTGACATCGGTTTCAAATTGCATAATAATAGGAGTATGATCACTGATATGGGTCTGCATGCACCATGATCTGTAAGTATGAAATGAACTCAGAAGTTTCTCAGATATAAGGTAACGATCAAGACGTTTGGAGATTAGATTCTCATCAAGCTGACCATTTGACCATGTTGGTATTAATGGCCGCGGCTTCACATCAACCAGAGAGTAAGAGTCAAATAGATTTCTGAAAAAAGCCCCTAGAGGGTCCCTCCGGGCCGCATTACCCCAGATCTCTTCAGCACCCCACGAAAAGTTCAAATCACCAGCAAGTATCAAGTTATCCAAAGCCAATAAATGTCCAGAATCAGCCAGATTCCAGAAAGCTTCCCGGTTGCTATAGGGCCCATAGCAGTTAATAATGTTAACAATCTCATCAGATCCCCTAAAAGTGCCAGTCAGTAATATGCCCAGCAATGTATTATAATCATCCAGCTTTAAGACCCCCGGATTCCATGCAGCCAAGAGACCCCCAGAAAGACCGACCGCGTCCATAGAAGAAATACACCACCCAGGCTTAATTTTATTGAAGAAAATATGAGTTTTCTCCCCACTTACCATAGTTTCTTGTAAAAAGACCAGATCAGGATTTACAATTTGTAGGACTCTTTTGAGGGCCAGTTGTTGGGCATGCCCCCCACACCCCTGATGTTTAGGGAGAGAAAAATCATTACCGACCCCTGGCTAGGGCTTTGATTCCTCTAAGAGCCCTTGTATCCGGAGAGATAGGGATGTTCTGAATAGTTTTGTCCTTTTCCCCCAGAGTGTTGACCTTTGTATTTTTCCAAGCACTTCTCGTTTTTAAAGGGGAGAAGTCAGTAGCCAACCCGCCGAGACGAGCCCCCTTTGCAATACATTTGTCGCCCAACGTCGGCAAAATGGCAGGAGAAGAGTTGTTATTTATAGCCCCCTGTGCTACAGCGGTAGAGGTCTGGGAAACGGTCTCGGTTATAATACCAGGATCACTTACCCCAACAACCCGATTGTTTTTATAGATGGGAAGGGATGTCTTTTGGACCATTTCAGAGTAAGAAGGGATGTGTAAAATACGAGCCGGGGGGTCATCCGGGGGAGCCGAAGACAAAGGACCGTCCTCGATGGGCTTATTCTCACGCACAGTGACGAGGGAAGCAGCCGGGAGATCCAAAGCCAAAGACCCATCCATAACAGACCCACAGACAGGCAAGGGCTCCTCACAATCCGAGGAGAGGATAACCGTAGGACTGTGTAAAGGCCGACGCCACCGGAGATAAGGGAGTGTCAGACGAGATCCCCAGGAGAGAAGTACCATGTGGATGAGGGAGATCCGAAGTGGGTGTCTCATTATCAGACGGAACAATAGGATCCAATCCAGACTCAGAAGCAGATGACAGCTTTGGATAAATACAACTCAAATAGTTACCATTATTACCATTGTTTAGTTCCAAAGCATGTATAAATTTGATATCCAAATCATTCAATGAATGATAAAAAGACAGGTCATTGGATTCCAACTTACCCAGTATACCGGCGGCCGAAGGAGTAAACCTGTTGGAGTATCCGTGAAGACCACCCTTCGTATCCAATTCTTTATCGCTGCCATCATCCGAGGACCAGAAGGGATCCGCCCCCACCGGACGACCAGAAGAGAAACGCTGGGTACATTGCCTCCAAATATGACCCACCTGTTTGCAGTTGGAGCACCGGAAAGGGATGCCCCAATAATCAATAACCAAATCAAGTCGCCGGCCCCGCCAATTGATGTGGAGGACATCAATAAGACCCAGAGAAATATCCACCTCTACCAGGAGCCGCCCCATACGCCGGTCAAAACTCGTAAGATGCTCCTCCTCTACATGAAGAAACCGGCCAAGGCTATTTCCAATAGCCTCAAACGCCCCTCGATTCCATAAAGCAAGCGGCAAGCCAGGAATAAGAACCCATAAATGGCGCATACGCACAGTAGCCGAATCCGGGTCAAAATCCGTGAACCATTTTTGAAGCATGAGGCTACCCTCCCCATGAAGCCACAACCGAGCCAAGATCTCTGAACAGTGAGCTTCCGTCTCGAACTTAAACCCAAACCATCCACGGGCCAAAGCAAATACCTGTGGGGTGTAGCCCACAATGGGTTTCCACTTCTCAGCAACCCACCCCACGATATCCTTGCGATCCATAGCGAAATAAGAGAATTTCCCCACCAGTGCCGTCAAGTTGAAATCGACAATTTCTTCAAGGCCCAAATCCCGGCCCATGGTTAGCCACACCTCCCCCGGCCTGCAGCAAAATTTTTCACACAGACGGTGCGCAGCTCGTGAAACTTGACGTGATTTCCCCTCCGGCAACAGTGGAAGACAAGCCTACGTGCTATCTACAGAAGGGTCTGAACCCATATTCAACCCAGGTGCACCGGACAGAGGCAGCTGGCCTTTTCTCGCCCCATGCCTGGCACGTGAAGCTCGCTGCTGGCTACCCGAGGCCAGATGTCTCTTTCCATACAACTTGTCGCGAAAGTAAGACGCAGGCTTAAAAAGTCCCGCTTCTTCCATCCTATATTCTGATGCTATCATGGA
Organism: Larix kaempferi; assembly: GCA_027924585.1. Classification (NCBI taxonomy): domain Eukaryota; kingdom Viridiplantae; phylum Streptophyta; class Pinopsida; order Pinales; family Pinaceae; genus Larix; species Larix kaempferi. Next base: position 5,785,991 of record BSBM01000071.1, read on the forward strand.
ATTTTCTGCCATAGCTGGAGGAACCGCCACATGGTCATCCATTGCCAAATGGACGACTGTCAGGTATCCACCGAATAGTGACCAAACCACAGAGCACAATAAAATATATGTTAACCCCGATAGGAGTCACAAGTGTAATGATGCTGGGACAAATAGAAACTTCGGAGCCCTGAAATGGAAAAACAAGTGGCCAGAAGACCCAAAAACGGCCCGGAATATATAAACCACAGTTAGTTACCCCGACAGAGCCGGGCGCAATGGCACACTCAAACCCAAAAGCATATAACGGGCTCCAGCAGGAACAGGCCTGACAGCTAAAAAACGCGGCCCCAAGAATATGCAAGAAAATACCGAACCACAAATTACCACACCCAATGGCCGTGACGAGAGCACCAACATCCAGAGGAAACAAACCCCCAGGGCAAAACCGAGCCGGAAACAGAGACCCAAAAACTCGGTAATTGGGTAAAAACCCCACCAGGCTAAAAACAGTCACTGTCCAGTGCGTGGAGCCCGAAAGAAAACCGAAAACAACCAATATATTAAAAAACTGCACCTGTGAGTGATATGGGCATCATGTTTATTGAATTTATGATCACGACGATCCCCAGAGTGTAAACCTTAAGAGCGCCGGAGCCCAGCCTGTAACATCTCCATACCGTCAACGGGCCACCGCCCTCGCCGCTTCAAACCCTCGCCGCCCAATAATATCAGCCATGTCGGAAGCTTATTCAAGTAGTTTTATCTTAGCATTAATAAAATTGGTCTTGAGGAGAATATGCATCACATAGGTGAATCCATGATTACGTTGTAAGGCCTTTTATATGAGAATGGCCTTCATGAGATTCCTCTCACTAGACAAATAAGCGTTTCCATCTATCTGCACCCATTTGTCCATCCAGCAAGTTAAAAGATGCCATCTATTCAATATACTTTTGTCCATCCAGCAAGTTAAAAGATGCCATCTATTCAATATACTTTTGTCTATGTCCATGTAACCTCAGCCACTCATCTTCACTATTTCGTTCAGCTGTCGTTAGAGAGAACACCCTGGACCGTTGGATGTTGCATTACCTGCTCTGCGCATAGACTAGAGGTCAGTAGGTATTTCCACTAAGCATGTTTCACAATCAAATCTTGGAAATTGAATGCTGTGAAATCAAATCTTGAAATCACCAGATATGGCTATCAAACCAAGACTTCATCATTTAACTGAATATTGAATGCTGGAAAATCAAATCTCTCAAAATCACCAAATTCAGCTAGGAAACCAAGACTTTGTCAATTCACTCTTTGACAATGGTGGGTACGTTCCTGGTCCTACATCCTTTGTTAGGTACAACCTTTTATATATATTTACATCTATCCTCCTCGCATGTCTGTCTACAATCAAGAATTGATTCTAGAATTGGATTGCCTTTGAAGTCTGTTAATAGACAACACTGAAATTCGGAGATGATCAAGACTCCACGCTTCACTTGTTTTCGGGTTTTTGATTGGGTATTCTTGGTGGGATTTAGTGTGGTGGATTTGTAAACCAACTAGAACACCTGCTCAGATAAACTTATGAGCTTGTCTACATGTTCATCTAAAATCAGGAATTGATTCTAGAGTTAGACTGGTGTTGAGGTCTGTTAATTGTCAACACTGAAATTTAGAGATGGTGAGGACTCTGTAATTCAATCTTTCTTTTGTCTATGGAGCCAATCATACAATGACGCGACTGTAGACTAGACTCTCCACCTATCATCTCTTATGACATCTGGCTATGAATTTTACCTATCCAGTCATGATATTGTTTTCATCTCCTCTTGGTATGGAGGGTCACGCCTTTGAACTCAGAGATGGTGTTGTTGCAGGGGTTTTGAGCAAACATGGTTATCTCGATTCATCAACCACAACACAAAGAAAGTAGAACCAGCAATAGCCGTGATAAAGGATGAAGCAATCGGTTGAAGCCCTAACAATTTGTAAGAGCGGTTCAAGTCCAAGTAATAGACATGTTCTCCAGGAGTTAACCTCATGCACAAGTCTAGAAGGTATTTGAAAACAAATATAGAGCTTTCTCATTTAATCAAAATAGTCAACGCTCATATTTAGTGTTTCTTTGAAGGGAGCACTAATTACAAGAAGGGTTTGCTTTCCAGTTAGAGGATGATTACATTATTTATAGCACAAGATTTTTCGCTTCATGAGTATAGAAGCCAGATTTGCAGGCCTCATACATTTTAATAAGAGCAAATCAGATAGTTTTCTTATGCACTAATTATTGCAAACACATATCTCATGGACGCATTTCTGGCCTCAAAGAGTGGTATACACTTGAATGTGTTAGAAGCATTTCGATTACCATATTTATTGTCTAACTTCATAGCAGGCTGCCGATTGAACTTGGACTCCATTTTGTGCCTTGGTATAAATATGCAGTTTTAGTTATATTTAGAATTATGGGACTCACCCCCACAGCCTATGCTCATCTTACAAAACCCAACTCGAATTATGTGGGAGCATTATGAGTAGACATGGTCAAGTTATTGGTAAAACGAAAGTATTTAGAGCCATGGCAAAGCATTGTAGCACTGGCATATCTATTGAGAGTTGTATTCTCCTTGATACTAAGCTTGTACTTGTTAAATACAAAGAGTGAGGGACTATGTTTGTACTTGTTAAATACAAAGAGTGAGGGGGAGTGGAAACTGCACATTCTTGCAATCGTTTGTGCTCAGGGATGCCAAGTGCAATTGTTCTCTTTTATATCACCCATGGTAAACTGGATATACTCATGAATTTTTGTCTAACACATTTTCTTGATCACCTTGCAAATGGTATATTATAAAAATTTAATGGAGATATTTGTAATGCATAAGGGGAATATCGAAAAGGGTTCATTCATTTTAATATTCATTGTGAAGGAAATTGGCAAATGTTGTGGGCATGGTTGACCCACAACAATTACTAACAAAAAATGAAATAATGTCAGTTCCTAATTATGTGTAATTGAATGAAGGAAATAGGAAGCGATATATATTCTCTTCACAAGAATGAAAAGCGAACGTAAGTTAAAAAGAATCAATCTTGCAACTGAAAATTCCGCTGAGAAAAAGGCAGTGGCTATTAATGCGGAAGACATCTATTTTTCGTTTTCCCTTCTGGAATAGAAAGGGGGAAGGAAAGAGGTAGTGATTGGCATTAATAAAATCATGGAGCGACACCTTTTGGTATATCCATCACATCTAGGTGTTTTATAAAATAAAATAATTAGAAATACGAATGGCCCTTGGGTTCTTTAGTTTATGATTTTTAGTGTTGCATGCTTTGTATATAATTGTGTGTTTTTTAAAAAGAAAAGAAAATATCAGTAAAAATTGATTCCATTATTTTTATATAGTGTTCGAGCTCTTTCTTTTCTCAAGAATGTATGTTGAATGAATAGCTTGAATTAGTTTAATATTTCAAGTGTCTTTCGATGTTTTGATGTGCCCTTATTGGCTATTGGTGGTTGTTTATAGTCTTCGAGAAAAGAGAGATTATTGACTGTAGAAAGTTGCATCCATAACATATTTGAATTAGGAAGCCGATCCACATTCTTTGCGTGAAATACGTAGTGTTTGTTGGTAGTTTTATGGCATATTTGAGAATCGAAAAACACTTAATTTATTTCACTCTATCCATGGATGAACAGGGACCTTTCAAGGCAGTGAATGGCATTTCAGTTCCTGGTCGAGAATAATTAGATGGACAGTGTTGGCCGTGTTCTTTTATTTGAAGAAGTTTAATGCCTCTTGGCACATGAAAAGCTCAAGATGGTCTTGGGTTGGTTTTATTGAATCCGTTGTTCATTTTGAGTATTTATTGACTTTTGAACAAGATGGGTGCGTCAGCTTTTTTATTCACCATTTTTTATTTAGAATAGAGTTTAGTCATACCATTTGTGCTTTACGAGGTATGTTGGACTCTGATCATTCATATCCAGGTTGTTGGAGGTTAGTCCATGGACTTGCCAGTTGCACTAAGTGTCGTGATTCAACTTTTGATTATTTCCCTCCAAGTTCCTGATACTTTGTCTCAAAAATTTCAGCTCTTTTATGACTTTAAAGATGCGTGGAATAATAGTTTCCTGATACTTTGTCTCAAAAATTTCAGCTCTTTTATGACTTTAAAGATGCGTGGAATAATAGTTTGTAGCGAATTTTCCATGAGGTTTTCATTTCTTTTTATTTTCCAGCTAATAGTTTCTTTATCAAGAACAGTGATGACAATCATGACCATGGCATTTGCAGCGACAACTGCCTTTCTACAGTCCCATTGTTTGCCCTTCACAAACAGTAGAGACTGTTGCACTAATCTCAAGAACGTACATCAGATTGCCCCCTAAGTGTTTGTGTACTTTGGTTAAAGATAGCACCAACCCTTCACTTGGCACATATATCAATCAAAATCCGACTTTGGAGTTGTCATATGTCTACAAAGTGAATGCTAATATATCTGAGTATCCAATTACCTTTTCTTTTCTTTCTAACTTCCTTTGGCTACTTATTTTAATTAATTTTCCATTCTCAATCTCTATGCTTTTGTCATATGTCTACAAAGTGAATGCTGATATATCTGAGTATCCAAGTACCTTTTCTTTTCTTTCTAACTTCCTCTGGCTTCTTATTTCAATAATTTTTCCATTCTCATTCTCTGTGCTTTTGGCAACATTTCTCAACATATTGCCAAAATTCACTTGAAACCAAGATTTTTGGAGCTATCAATAACTCCTCTTCTGTTCCACCATCCTCTGGTGGTAAGACGAAATTTTGCACAAAAATCTGAATTAAAGTTTATGATTATAGTGTATAGAACTCTGCTATATTTGGTTGGGGTTCTAGGCTTGTTTATTATTTATTTATTTATTTTGATCAAGGTCTTCTTCAATTTCTGTGGCCAAGGATTCAAAGAAATATAGTGGGTTCCCCAATTGAGGTCTGTAAATTCCCTTTGACAATGAGAAAACAATCTGGTAAGAGATTTCTCTTACTTATCTTCAGCTATACTGGAATCGTCTAATTGGTTATGAGCATTGGAATTGGTTTTGTTCACATCCCTCTAATCCTTCAATTCTAATAATGGTTGTTTCAAGAGTTACTCAATATGTAATGCCTAGTACAATGATGTATAAGCTGCCATTAATGTTGTCCTTGTTGGCAACAAGCAGTGATTAGTAATCGAATCTAGATAATGTTTGGAGTTTATAAACAATCCATCTATATTCAAAAAATAAGAATCTCGTCACACTGAAGATTTTGTACAAAGGTGTGTGAACTACTCAATGTCCACATTTAGAGAAATCTGGAACATTGAAAGAGTACTTTTCTAAATATAAATGTAAAAGCATTGAATTGTGAGTCATTCCAAAGAAATCAATTTGAAATCTTTCACAATGATTCTAGACAATGTTCACCATTGTTTTCACAATTTACCATGAAAACCATAACCACTGTGGAAATCTTTCACAACGATTCTAGACAGTGTTCACCGTTGTTTTCACAATTTTCACAATTTACCATGAAAACTATAACCAAACAAGAAATAGAATGAAAATATAGATCTACCATTTACGATAAAATCCAAACTACCCTCTCGGTCCTATCCATTACTGGGTGGGGCTGCACTTACACCACTATATGTTTGTTTGCTACCAGTGCATCGAGACAATTCATTATACTCGTTGTGTATGGCACCTTCACCAGCTAATGACCCTCGACCAACATAATAATGTTGCACTGAAACACTTGGTAGATATGAAATACAAGAAATTTGTTAATTTGTTAAACTTAGTTGTGCATATTACCCCATTTGTCAATTACACTTTTCATAGATTCCAAAGTAATTGTTTGAGAAAAGAGTATTTATGATATTATGTTGAATTAGAGGGGGAGGGAAAGAATAATGGCAGCAAAATCTATCAAAATTGTTATCATTGCAACCAAAGCCTTGTCAGAAACGGTTAATTACTCCACCGCTGGCCGCTGAAATTTTGAAGAGGCATCACCGCCCATAAATTGGAACCGTCAAATGTTTTGAAGAGATGCCACCGCCACACCGCCTTAGTCTGTCAATGATTGAAGAGGCAGTCACCGACTAAGCTCAAAATATTAAAACTATGAAGAGCCACTCTCATTAATATATTTTGATGCTGCAGAATGTGAAGAACCATGCCAGTAATCGAATTCATCTATTTTCAGTTCTAAAGGGACAATGCAGTCTTCATTTCTGTCAGTCTATAATAGCTTGTAACAGAGCATTTAGTTTTGCAGATTCGATTTTGTAATGAAGGGCCAATTAACATTTAATGATCCATTAGGATGAAACACTATAAATACCCATTATTTTAATCGTGATTTATAGTGAGAAAGACAGAGTTGAATACAATTAGAAGTTTATGTTGAACCCAGAATTTTTCTGTGTGTTTCAGTTATACTCTGTTTCATGAGTTTGTAAACTCAGAATTATTTTGATGTTAGTTTGTTGTAGCAGCTTAAGATATTAATGTTGTTTTGAGAGTAAATTATTTTTAGTTGTTATTAGAAAAGTGTATGAATGCAGGGGTCATCATAACGCAGCTGTAACAGTCAGCTGCAACACAATTGCAACAGTCCTGTAGGTGATTGTTAGCTAAAACAGTGAGCTGCTACTGTCAGCTGTGACTGTGCTGAAGATTACAGTCAGCTGTGATTGTCCTATAGGTGAATTTTCCGAGTTTTGGAGATCAGTGTGTGTTGCTGGAAGTAGCTGCAACACCCCCCTGCCTTCCCACGGTGGTATCAGAGCCTAGTTAAGGTTTATTTCTCGTTTTTGTTTTGAGTAATTTGGATTTAATTAGTGATGGCTACTAATAGCAGTTCAATACAGCCACAAATTCCTGTGTTGACTGAAAGGAATTATGACACTTGGTTTATTAAGATGAGAACTATCATGCGTGCTCAGTATCTTTGGGAGTTTGTTACGATTGGTTATCCAGAGCCAGCCGATCAAGCTACTGAATTGGCTCTGTCAAATGTTGAGCGTGTTCTGTTGAAGGAGAATAGGAAGAAGGACAACAAAGCTTTAGGCCTTATTCAGCAAGGCCTAAGTGAATTGATATTTCTGAAGATATCAAGTGCTGAGTTTTCGAAAAAAGCTTGGGACACTCTTGAAACTTGCTATCAAGGTGTGACCAAAGTGAAGAATGTTAAGTTGTAGAATTTGAGAAGAGATTTTGAGAATCTGAAAATGAAAGACAGTGAGACTGTTGATAATTTTATGACTCAAGTCATGAGTACTGTAAACCAACTGAGACAATATGGTGAAGACCTCCCAGATCAGCGTGTCATAGAGAAATTGCTGAGATGTTTGCCAAAGAAGTTTGAAGCAGTGGTTGTTCCCATTGAAGAGTTTAAAGATTTCAGTCAAATGCACATTGATGAGCTGATTGGTTCTTTGATTGCTCATGAATCAAGAATGAACAGGTATGATAACACTCCATTAGAAAATGCTTTTAAATCTCACTTACATGTTACTAGAGGCAGAGGCAGAGGAAGATCTAGTAGTAGAGGAAGAGGAGGTCGAACTGCTGGTCATTATGACAACAAAAATGATTCAGAATCTGAAGAGAAGTCACAGCAGAATACTCCTAGCGCAAGGGGGAGTAGCAGCAGAACGTGGCAGCCAAGGAATCAAAGGTATGATAGATCTAAAGTTCAATGTTTCTATTGCAAGAAATTTGGGCATTATGCTAACAAATGTTGGAAGAAGCAAGCAGATACTAGTAAGTTGTCTACACACGTTACAGAGGAGGCTGAAAATGAAGAGAAGCCTATGTTTTCTAATTGTAATGTCACCCAGGAAAGTTCAAAGGATATATGGTTCTTGGACAGCGCATGCAGCAATCATATGACTGGAAATAAGGAGTTATTTTCAAGTATAGATACAAGCATAGGATCCATTTACAAGCATAGGATTTTGTTACAACGTAATCTTCCACCTTGTGAGAATCAACACTCTTTGGCCTAGAGGATCCATTTCACTGACTAAGATCCACTTTATATCCTTCAAACATACTATTTCCTCATTTTTCCTCTTACCTGCCTGTTGCATCACTATAGCAGGCGTGCCCTGAGTTGCATCACTATAGCCCGCGGGTATCATGTAAAATGGTAAAAATCACTAGTTTATTAATTTTTACACCCAAAAAGCGGTCATTGAGTGACCTTTGGCTCTCCATCTACCCAAGAAACGCCTCGATGTGTCATTTCACTTACCTTTGAGAGGACTATATATTGAGCACATATCGCTTATGGACGGGAAGGAGAAAAAAGAGCAACAAAAATCTAGTGGATTTTTGCCCAATATTGAGTCTACATTCATTGATCCTTGTAGTTGTGAACCCTTTACGTTCCCCTTCCAAACTCCTATCTAGTTTGAGTTTGCCATTCATGGAGGATTGAAGTGGTGGAGGTACAAGTGGATTGATCCAGAGCTTGGTTCAAATTGGTTGCCGGCAAGAAGTCGTATCACATTGTACTTCTTTTTGTTTATTAATAGAAATACTCATATTCTCGTCCATTAATGTTGTAAATGTTGTTTATCTTACATTGGGTTGCATTTACTTGTTATATCATGGGCCATTGCTATTGATGATGTTAATGCTGTTTATATATTATATATACTTGTTGTATATTGGTTGTTAAGACTAATTTGCAGATTCAAGTGCACGGATTGGAAAGCTCCAACGGGGATCTACATCAAACGTTTGGATCGAGGTTGGTTATATTCTTCATTATCTTAGCATTGTCATTTATATAGCATAGTTCTGAGAATTAAGTTGATTCTGGTAGTCATCTGTCTGTTGTGATCTACCCCAAGTCATAGTGAGTTTTCTCCAACACAGAAATGGCGACTCTACTGGGGAAAACATCCATTTTGGGGATTTTTTGAGCATTAGTCCATAATTAGAATTGTTATTTGTCGAAGCTCTGTGTCACTTATCTGCCATTGAGATACACTATAGAAAACTTGTTTTTTCTGAGCCATTGGACTCTCTGATTGCCCATTTACCTTTCCTCACCCGCGGGATAGCTTAGCTCTGCCCTCATATACCCGCCTCTGTTTACTCTACTGCTCATGGGTACCCGCAGGTATTCCTTCGACAGTAGCGTACAACTCCGGCTTTGGTTGATTTATGATCTGTGGTTGTTGCTGGGTTGGTTTTGGTTGATCCCGAGTCTTTGTTGGCCCGTTTCTTGACTGTTCCATGTCTTGGTTGTGACCAGAACTCTTCTTTTCTCTTGGTTGAGCCTTGTTGGTTTTTTACCCATCTTTGGATTTAGCCTTGTTGGTTTTTTCCTTTTGAGCTCATTCCTTTGGCTGAGTCTTACTGTTTGGTATCTGCCTGGTTGTCTTAGCGATCTCCTTGGTATATCAGTGACTAGATAGGAGGATTTTGCTTGCATTTTTCATTTCCATATATTGAAAAATACAAAAAAATACGCATAGTTTTGCATTTTCCTTTTGTTTATAAAAGAAAATACAATTTTGTTTTTGCTTTTATGTATTGCATCCTGCATTGAGTGCTTTCTGCTTTCATTTAGATTCTGATTGTGCATTGAAAAATATAAAAGGATTGCATATTTCTTTCAAAATCGTTGGTTTGATTGTGCATATTAGTGGCATTGTTTTCATTGGATAGATGAGTCTAGGATTTGACGATTTTGCATATTATTGAGTTTTACACATCACTAGTTTCACGATCATATCCCTTGAGTAATCATAGCCATTAAAATTAATGCTTAATCTTAAAATTGATTAGACCGATTTTATTTATAGGGTACACCAACTAGCATAGGTTTAGAGTCTTGGAATAGATCATTGTGAGTTAACAATCCAATACTACTAGACGAAACATTAGGTCTCTGACCAGGGAGTGGAGGAATCCATGGTATATATCAGTGTTCTCAGGAAGCTCTACACAAGCCAGAGTTAAGCACGAGGTCACGGGAGGTTGGTTGAAGAGATATCGCTCTAATACCGGCTGAACGTGGGAGATATTTCCAGAGTTTGTTCGTATCTGGGGGTACCAGAGGTTCGTCCTCTTGTGTTTCGGGCTTAGCTACACTACCCATACGACGGATCCCACCTGCGACTATCCCCCTGAGCATTGGTTATATTGCGATGACCATAGTTTCCTTACCTAGGTATCACATAGGGTACTTATAGTGGTTATGTTGTTTGTGTCCTAAGTCAAATAGGGGTCGGACAACACAGTTGCCGTTGTATATGGACTTGACCCTGTGCACCCAGTGAAGTCTGGGGGCCTTTATAACTGATTATGTTACCTCCGGCTATAGTTTGGAAGTCTCAAGCCTCTCCTAGGCGAGACATATCGGCTCTAGTGTCGGGAGCTCATTTAGCCACTCTGTTTCTCTGCTCTTGGCTATAGTTTCTCTAGGTGTGTGTTTTTGATTTATTGTTTTTTATCGATAGTTGGCCTTTAGGGGACGTTTTGATTATATACTCTCTCTGGAGATATTGTGGCGCGGAGCCCTACTCTCTGCCGATCCCGTCGGTTGGCTAATTTAGAGCCTACCGAGCTTTCACGCCGTGTTGCTAGGGGACGCTGGCAGGCTCCCTCTGAGTCTTCAGATTCTTATGAGACATACGTCCAAGACGTCATGACTTCTACACATTCTGATACTGAGGAAATACCTTCGACTCCATCGGGTAGAGTTGAACGCACTTTCGATTCCCCTACTCCTCGTGAGGCGTGGGGAGGTGATCCACCTGAGACTCAACTTGGTTCGATTTGGCCAAATTCCCTTGAACAAGATCCGTTCGATCCTTCGAATCCGGATAATTATCTTCACGGGATGCCAACCTTACCTGAGGATGAAGACCAGGACGACACGTTTGTTCCTTCATTTCCACGCAGTTATAGACATGGGATGCCATAGTTACATTACGACACTGGTCCTACGATCAACCCAACCGCACTCTCTTTTGGTATGCCTAATTATAGTACAGTTGAACCTTCCAATACGTTTGGTAGTCACGCTGGCACCAATCATGGTGTTAGCCATACTATATCCACTGGGGGCACTACGTTGTCCACTTACACACATCGTATGGGGACTGGTCATGTTCCTCCTAACAATGCTAATGTTGGAAGAAAACCACCTCCTAGGATTTCCCAACCTAATAGGAACGTTGTTCGAAACATGACTCGCCATCCACCACCTAATACACATGCCACTACTCGTCAACCCAGGACTACTTTTACGAATGTTAATGCTCCTCCTAACCACGGGGGTGGACATATACCACATACTTTTGCGTCCAGTACCACTACTAGTAACACCAATGTTGGGGCTGGGAATACATCTCATGCTTCTGGTCACCACATGACTGCTCAAGCTAATCCTAATGCTGGGGGTGGGAACATACCATACCATTATGGTCATTACAACACGGTTCCCGCTACGAATAGTACGTATATGCCCCATACTCATGGTGGCAACCCTTACTACAACACAATCGGTGCTGGCCACCAGTACAGCCCACCACCCCAATATGGTGCCCAAAACACATATATACCTGCTTAATCTCAAATGGGTCAGGTCGGAGGAGGTTATCAATCCTATGGCCATGATCAATCCTATGGTCTGTCAGGTCCTCATTATCAGCAGTTTAATCCTCATGGTCAAGCTTTTGGTCCATCTTATAATTCGGTTCCGTTCAACCAACCTTTTATGGGAGCTTATAATCAAGCTTTCCAGCCGCAGCTCCCGTTCCTTGCACGCTTGAATCTTCCAGATCTTTTGAAGCTCACGAATGATTCGGTGTGTCACGACCCTAGTTGGCCCCCCGGTCCCTACCAAGCTCCCTTCGGACATTTCTAAGTTTGAAGGGAAAGGTGGTGAGGACCCGGGTGATCATGTCACAACATTTCACCTTTGGTGTTCCTCCAACTCGTTGAATCACGATTCCGTTAGGTTACGACTATTTCAATGCACCCTCATGGGGGCAACCACGAAGTGGTATGTTGAGTTGCCTAGAAACACTTATAGGGGTTTTAACGAGATCGCTTTAGTTTTCTTAGATCATTTCTAGTTGCCGGTTTGCTATGATACTAGTACTGAACTTTTATCTACCTTCCATTAGAATAAGGCCACACATATTTCTGACCATGTTCAAGAGTGGCGTCGGCGGAAGAGGTCCAACCTCGCTTACCCTACCACGTGGCTTTTCAAATCCAGGTGGCGTGCCTTCAGAGTTTTGTCAAACGTACTATGGTTGACGAAGGTGCCTCTACGTCAGTAATGTCGTTAACTTGTTGGAAATCTCTTGGCTCTCCTCCTCTACTCACATCTAGAACCACGCTCACTGCATTCGACGATCGTTCTTTTAATCCGCACGGAATTATCCCTTCCCTTGTTGTCTCTTTGGGAGGTAAGTCTGTGCCTATTGAATTCGAGGTGGTTGATGCGCCCATCGACTACAACCTTTTACTGGGTTGGAATTGGATGTATGCCATGAAAGCTGTTGCGTCCACTGTATTTAGAGTTATCTGCTTTCCTCACGAAGGCAAGATTGTGACCATCGATCAACTGGATTTCGTTAACTCCTATTCCACTATATCCACAGGATCTATAGTCCCGCAGGTACTCATTCTCAGCCAGCAACTGGGAACATGGGTGTTGGCATGTACCCTTCATTGATGGGAACTTATGATTTTGCTGCACCTGTGATTTTTATTGGAACCATTACCGACGATGCGTCTCCTCCTTCACATAATATGTCATTCCGGACTTCCTATTTTGATGATCCATGGACTTTACCTTCCATGAGTTCCCCGTCTGGAGACATTTCACACATTAGAATGGATATGCCCTTGTCTGCAATCAAGCTTGCTTCTCAAGATGTTCAACAAGCCATTGCAGATTCGGATCTCTCTTCTTCATGGATAGTAGAGGAAGATCCCGTTATGCTGCCCGCGCATACAGTCGACCTATCTTGTTCACATGGTTTCCTCGATGGTATTTTACCTTCAGATGAAGTTTTTATTGAGGCCATGGGTGGTGATGACAAGCCGTGGGGGGATCTTTATCATAGATTTCATTCCCCTCCTCCCCTTGATCTTATTGAACAAGATGAGCCTATAATATAACCTGCCATCCATTTGAATTTGGATCCATTCACAGTCTTGTCCAACCCTGATTTGACATTTGAGTCTGATGAGTCTTTGAGCTCTCCTATAGATCCGCAAATCGGTGCTCCTAAAGAGTTCGATTCTACTTCTAGAATTTCCAACTCCTGTGATGATGAATTTGCCACTGCAAATTCCTTCACATCCTTCAGCTTTGCTCTTCATTTTGAAGATGATCATTTTGATCCCTCAGGTATTGGTACTGTGGCACCTTCAATGGTTAGCTCTACCTGCGTTATGTCTAAGGTTAACAATAGTGAATTTGAAAATGTTTCTACCGCAATGACTTGTATCAGATTTTTCTTTACATACGTTTTAGAGATGATCTTGGTACTTATGTTTCTTGGAGATAGGATTCTTAGCTAGACTTATACTTGGTTACCGGTCCTTTTCGACATTTGCTTCGGTCATGGTAGACATATTCGGAACCTTGCATATAGGTTTAGGCCTCCCCATTGTTATGATGCATTTGAACCTTTTGCCATCCGAATTCGCAAACACTGAGTGTCCTTATCTTGCTCATGTTCCTTGCATTATGCATAGCTTTGTTCCATGAGCTTGGAACTAGTCTCACATGTCCCTGACACTCGTCTGTCCCCATTACGAGCATTCTTCCACCTTTACTTCGAGCTCATTAAAAACAGTAAGAAGGTCACGAGTTTACTTTTTCGGGCTCATTAAACCTTTATGGAAAATATTTTTATAAAGTCTTTTTTAAGCCCTTGTTAGAATTTTTCAAATCAAACAAGATTGCCGAGTATACTTGTCATTTCAGACTCGTTAAAGGATTTGAAGCGACATTCACTTAGGTATAAGTTTACCCCTTTTCCGGACCTTTGTGGATTAATTACGAAAAAGGTATACTCTAGTCATACGTGACTAGAAGAGTTCTTCTCTCATTATTTTACACTTTTTCGGGTGAAGAGACTAACTTTACGAAAAAGGACTCCCCTTTTATGTCAAGTTGTGATTGCATTGCATTATCCTACTTATCGCTTGAGCCTTGTGGCGGCTCCCGCTTACTCACTTATTAGCCATGTGCCTGAGCACTTTTCCCTGTCGAGCCCTGCAGAGCTTCTATTTGCCCTTCACAATTTGATGACCTTTTGACCTTGAGGGAACACCCCCCCGAGTGTCCACATCCTGCATGCACTTCCTTGCATTGATCATAGGTATGTTCCATTGCTTGGGACTAGTCTGCTCGCTATTTGACACTCGTTCCCTCACTTGTTGTACTATAAGCAATTTCATTCTTTTTCAAGATTTTCTCAAATATGAAAAAGACCAAAAAAATCAAATATTCCAAAAAGTCGGACGGGATTATGGTTACTACTTCTGGTTGGCAGCTATTATGTCGCCTTTGAACAGAGCATTCATTCCACTCTGTACATTATGATTTGGGACTATAGTTGGACCTTAGGAGCTGTACTTGTTTCTCAGTTTTCTCCACCTATTGGTTAAGCTTCCAGTCATTATGGAGCCCTTTGTAATACCTCCTGCATTGCACAGTTTATGTCAAGTCTATGCTGCCTGAGTCTATCCATCTGCTCATGATCTTATTCAAAGGAAGTCCTGAACCCAGAGTCGGCCACTCCTCAGATCTCTTGACTATTGCATGTCGGCTATTCTTATTGAGTCAGTCCGTTTCACCTGAGTTATTCCAAATCTTTCAGCGTAGCTAGTACCTCATACTAGTTGATGGGGGATGCCTTAATTCCCTCCTTCCAGCGAGTCTCGTTCCGTCAACTTCAACCCATTTATTCCAGAACTTGAGGCTTAGAGTTCGGTTGAGTACCTTGAGGCTTGCAGTCATTAGTGGCAGGTTCTCTCGCCATCGATAGTTTTGGGAATACATCAATGTCCCCTGATCGATGGATTCATCCCAGTGTTCGACTTCAACTCATTTATTCACACTCCGATGATTGTGCTCTGTGCCTTGATGCCCATTTTCATTATTGGTGGGTTATCTCGCGTCTGTTAACGGTATACATCATTGACCGGTAATCAGACGATGTCACATCAGGTTCGACCCCAACTCCTTTATTCACTTGATGGGACTTGCACCATCGAAGACTTGTGTAGAAGACCCCAGGTGATAGTGGCATCCAGTATGCTACTTATGACTTTGACTTTACATCTGAGATATCACCTCTCAGATATCAACAGTTTGTACCAGTTGTTTCCTTTTCAACAGGAGACCATATCTTATTGTAGAGGGATCATGGCTATGATAAATTATGACATGTATTCACTATGTACTGTCTATTCATGGCCATTGTATCAGATTGTTGTACTACTGACATGTATTCAGGGATACTATTGTATTATGACGAGTGAGCTGCTCTTTCCACTTGTGTCTCCATCACTCCACTTCTGAGATTTATAATGTATTTCGGCCATCGTAGCATCAGTCTCTGACCTCACACATTAGGGGGCATCTGTTACAACGTAATCTTCCACCTTGTGATAATCATTACTCTTTGGCCTAGAGGATCCATTTCACTGAATCAGATCCACTTTATATCCTCTAGACATACTATTTCCTCATTTTTCCTCTTACCCGCCTGTTGCATCACTATAGCAGGTGTACCCGTGAGTTACATCACTATAGCCCGCGGGTATCATGTAAAATGGTAAAAATCACTAATTTATTACTTTTTACTCCCAAAAAGCGGTCATTGGGTGACCTTTGGCTCTTCATCTGCCCAAGAAACACCTCGATGTGTCCTTTCACTTACCTTTGAGAGGACTATATATTGAGCACATATGGCTTATGGATCGGAAGGAGAAAGAAGAGCAAGAGAACTCTAGTGGATTTTTTCCCAATCTTGAGTCTACACTCATTGATCCTTGTAGTTGTGAACCCTTTATGTTCACCTTCCAAACTCCTATCTAGTTTGAGTTTTCCATTCATGGAGGATTGAAGTGGTGGAGGCACAAGTGGATTGATCCAGAGCTTGGTTCAGATTGGTTGCTGGCAAGAGGTCGTATCACATTGTACTTCTTCTTGTTTAATAGTAGAAATACTCATATTCTCGTCCATTAATGTTGTAAATGTTGTTTATCTTACATTGGGTTGCATTTACTTGTTATGTCATGGGCCATTGCTATTGATGATGTTAATGCCATTTATATATTATATGTACTTGTTGTATATTGGCTGTCAAGACTAATTTGCAGATTCAAGTGCACGGATTGGAAAGCTCTAATGGGGATCTACATCAAACATTTGGATCGAGGTTGGTTATATTCTCCTTTATCTTAGCATTGTCATTTATATAGCATAGTTCTCAGAATTGAGTTGATTTCTGGTAGTCATCTGTTTGTTGTGGTCTACCCCAAGCCATAGTGAGTTTTCTCCAACACAAGAGAAGCCTATGTTTTTGACTTGTAATGTCACCTAGGAAAGTTCAAAGGATATATGGTTCTTGGAAAGCGCATGCAACAATCATATGACTGGAAATAAGGAGTTATTTTCAAGTATAGATACAAGCATTTAGTCTGAAGTGAAGTTGGGTAATGACTGTAAGGTAAAAGTTAATGGTAAAGGTGTGATTGTTGTATATGCCAAGAATGGTAAAAGAAGAACAATTCATAATGTTTATTATGTTTCTGGTTTAATGTGTAATTTATTGAGTGTGGGACAGTTGTTGGAGAAGAAGTATAGAGTGTTCTTTAAAAACAAGGTATGTACTGTTTATGACAAATTTCCAAGTAAGCAGTTGATAGCCAGAGTAGAGATGACAAAGAATAGAATGTTTCCATTGATTATGAAGAATGATTTGACTAACTCTTTGAATGCTTATAAAACTAAGAGTTTAGATCAATCATGGTTATGGCATTTGAGGCATGGCCATTTACATTTTGGTGGCTTAGATCTGTTACAAAAGAAGCAGATGGTAAAAGGGTTGCCCAGTATCCAGCAGCCAGCAAGCTCATGTGAGAGTTTCATATTAGGAACGCATCTTAGAGAGAAATTCATCTCTGGAGTCTCATACAGAGGAAAAGCACCGTTGGAGCTGGTACACACAGATTTGTGTGGATCGATGCACACACCTTCTTTGACTGGTAATGTTTACTTTATGACTTTCATTGATGATTTCAGTCGAAAAACTTGGGTGTATTTGCTGAAACATAAATCTCAAGCATTTGATGTGTTTAAAATTTTTAAAGCTATGGTTGAAAAGGAGAGTGACAGAAGTATTAAAGTCTTGAGATCAGATAGAGGAGGTGAGTATATGTTGAATGAGTTTGTGGAATTTTGTAAATACCATGGAATTAAGAGACAGTTTATTGCTCGCTACACTCCACAGCAAAACGGAGTAGCAGAAAGAAAGAATCGAACCATTATGAACATGGCTCGAAGTATGATGAAGGAGAAGCATCTTTCAAATGAATATTGGGGAGACATTGTTACTTGTGCAGTGTACATTCTGAACAGAAGTCCAACTAAGAGCGTGAAGGATCGAGTTCCACAACAACCATGGAGTGGTAAGTGTAGCAGCATATCTCATTTAAAAAAATTTGGTTGTGTAGCTTATGCACATGTACTTGAAGAGATGAGGAAAAAGTTAAATGACAGAAGTCAGAAATTTATTTTTGTTGGATATAGTGAAGAATCTAAAGCATATAGATTCTATAACCCAATCACCTGCAATCACCAAGAAGTATGTCATCAGCAGAGATGTGATGTTTAAGGAAGACGAAGCATGGGATGGCAGCATAGATAAGTTGGTTGTAGAGGACGTTGTTACATCTCATGCAAAAGATGAAGAAGATGAGCAGGGCACACGTGGAGGACAGTTAACTCCACAAACGCTTACACCAGTAGTAAGGACACCTGCCAGATCGCCCAGAACTCAAGAACGTGGTGAACCATCAAGTGTTGATGGACAACAAGGAACATGATCAGAGGTAAGCAATGAATCAAATCCTACATTAGCTTCATTGAGAAACAGAGTTAGAAATCAGAAGACTAGAAGTTTAAGAGAACTATGTGAGCAAGATGATGAAGTAGATCAAGTTTCAAATTTTGCATTGATAGCATGTGATCTTATAAGTTTTGATGAAGCAGTTAAAAAGGCTGTTTGGATAAAAGCAATGGATGAAGAAATTGATGCCATAGAAAGAAATAATACTTGGGATCTTGTAGATTTGCTTGATAATAAAAATTTTATTGGTGTCAAATGGATTTATAAGACTAAGTTAACTGTTGATGGTGAAGTTGAAAAATACAAAGCAAGACTTGTAGCTCAGGGGTTTAGTCAACAACCTGGTATTGATTATAATGAGACGTTTGCACCTATAGCCAGACTTGATACGGTAAGAATGGTATTAGCTATTACTGCTCATAATAAATGGTATGTATATCAAATGGATGCAATGTCTGCATTTTTGAATGGGTCTTTAGAAGAAGAGGTTTATGTGAGACAACCGCCTGGATATGAAATTGATGGACATGATGACAAAGTTTACAAATTAAAGAAAGCATTGTATGGATTGAAGCAGGCACCTAAAGTTTGGTACAACAGGATTGATGAATATTTGAATAGTGAAGGATTCAGCAAAGTCCAAGTGAGCCAACCTTGTATACAAAGGTAAACCAAGAAGGTAAAATACTGATTGTTTGCTTATATGTTGATGATTTGATATTCACTGGAGATATTTCAGTAGATGAGTTTAAGAAAGCCATGAAAACAAAATTTGAGATGACTGATTTAGGAATGATGAAATATTTTCTTGGTATTGAAGTAACTCAGTTTGAGGATGGTATTTTTATAAATCAAGCTAAGTATGCAAATGATGTACTGAAAAGATTCAGAATGATGAATTGTAAGCCAGTTGTAACACCAATTGCAACTGGCACAAAACTCAGTAATGAGGATGATGGGTCAAAAGTTAATCCAACGATGTATAAGAGACTGGTAGGAAGTCTCATGTACTTGATTGCAACAAGACTTGATATAGTATTTGCAGTAAGTGTGATTTCAAGATTTATGGAGTCTCCAAAGAATACCCATTGGCAAGCTGGAAAGAGGATTCTGAGATATATTGCTGGAACAACAAATTTTGGTATCCAGTATACATCAAACTCAGATTTAAGTTGATTGGATATACTGACAGTGATTTTGTAGGTTCTACAGATGATAGAAAGAGTACATCTAGATATGCATTCAGTTTTGGATCGAGATCAGTAGCATGGGATTCAAAGAAGCAGCCCATAGTGACACTATCCTCTGCTGAGGCAGAGTATGTTGCAGCAACAGCAACTGCATGTCAAACTGTGTGGATGAGAAGAAATCTTTCTGAGTTGCAGCATGAACAAGATGGACCAACAAAGATTTTCTGTGACAACAAATCAGCAATTGCACTATCAAGAAATCACGTCTTTCATAAACGAAGTAAGCATATTGATACAAGGTATCATTTCATTCGAGAACTGATAAACAAGAATGAAATCAGTATGGAATTTTGCAGATCAGAAAATCAGTTTGCAGAGCTATTTACAAAACCTCTGGGGAAAGAGCTGTTTGAGTTTCATAGGAAAAACGTTGGGGTTGGTAAGCTGTAACAGAAATCCAGTATTTTGAAATTTTGTTTTTTGAGTGTAGTAATTAAGGGGGGAGAATGTCAGAAACGGTTAATTACTCCACCGCTGGCTGCCGAAATTTTGAAGAGGCATCACCACCCAGAAATTGTAACCATCAAATGTTTTGAAGAGATGCCACCGCCACACCGCCTTAGTCTATCAATCATTGAAGAGGCAATCACTGACTTAGCTCAAAATATTAAAACTATGAAGAGACACTCTCATTAATATATTTTAATGCTGCAGAATGTGAAGAACCATGCCAGTAATCGAATTCATCTATTTTCAGCTCTGAAGGGACAACACAGTCTTCATTTTTGTCAGTCTGTAATAGCCTGTAACAAAGAGTTTAGTTTTGTAGATTCGATTTTGTAATGAAGGGCCAATTAACATTTAATGATCCATTAGGCTGAAACACTATAAATACACAGTATTGTAATCGTGATTTACAGTGAGAGAGACAAAGTTGAATACAATTAGAAGTTTATGTTAAACCCATAATTTTTCTGTGTGTTTCAGTTATACTCTGTTTCATGAGTTTTTAAACTCAGAATTATTTTGATGTTAGTTTGTTGTAGCATCTTTAAGAGATTAATGTTGTTTTGAGAATTAATTACTTTTAGTTGTTATTAGAAAAGTGTATGAACGCAGGGGTCATCATAACGCAGCTGCAACACAGTTGCAACAGTCATGTAGGTGACTGTTAGCTAAAACAGTGAGCTATTACTGTCAGCTGTGACTGTGCTGAAGATTACAGTCAGCTGTGACAGTCAGTTGTGACTATCCTGTAGGTGAATTTTCTGATTTTTAGAGATCAGTGTGTGTTGCTGGAAGTAGCTGCAACACCCCCCTGCCTTCTCGCAAGCCTAAGTTGCAAGACTTTGCTGAAGTGCTTAAAG
The DNA here is from genome assembly GCA_027924585.1 of Larix kaempferi. Taxonomy (NCBI): domain Eukaryota; kingdom Viridiplantae; phylum Streptophyta; class Pinopsida; order Pinales; family Pinaceae; genus Larix; species Larix kaempferi. The sequence continues at coordinate 5,806,701 of BSBM01000071.1, forward strand.
CATCTTTATCCACAACAGACACTACCACACTGGGATATTGGAGGACTCCTTGAACGAAATAGAGTTTAGTATTTTGTTGGAGACAACATTGCTGAGATTGATGATGAACCAACTTGATGATTGCTGGCTACAAGAACGTGTAAATGTGTAATTATCCATGCTATGTGAATGGAAACTTTTGTTGATATTGTGGCATGGGGAGGTAAAGTCCATTTCCATAGTTCTGATGATATTGTCTTCCATGTTGCTTCCCATCCAAAGATGCGTCATGAGGTGCATTATGGTCTAAGGGCATTGCAGTCATCCAACATTGTAGGGAGTTACCTTAGCGACGTTTGTTCGTTTGTATTTCTGCATGTCTATGAAGATTACATTGAGATGGATGCCCATGTCTAGATTGTGAATTCTAGTGACAGTGTCTTAAAGCTTTAACAAAAAAAACTTAAAAACACTTAATAATTATTAATATTGGTTGGAGAAGAGTTTAAACGGAAAATGTTTTGAGATAAGGCATAGATCATGTCCCTATCGTGTTTGAGGGAAACTTCATGAAATATTATTCAATGTACATTGATGCATTCATCAAATCATAACTGTGTTAAAGAAGGGAAACTTCATGTAATATTGTTCAACAGACATTGATGCATTCATCAAATCATAACTGTGTTAAATAAGAAAATGGATGGATAGAGTTTGTACACAAAATCAATGGACACGTGTTCATTGAGTTCATTGAAATCTGTGCACTCTCGTTCTTGGAAGATGTTGGAGGATGTGTAGTTAGCAAAGCAGTAAGGGTTGAGGTCTTCAATGCTCCATTGTTGCTCGAGGAAGCTCACTCTCTCCTATATAACCTTACATGAGTGCTATTTGGCCAGGTTTCAAGAAGCAGAGGTTGTCGAACATGGAAACATTAATGGAATTTACTATTTTGAACACATTCTGACCTCACATATGTGACAGGGTAGGGTAAACACAAATATGTTTGTATAGAATGGAACAAAATACATTGTTGATCCTCATCAATCTATCAATTTTTTTTTGCTACTTGGTTGTAGTAGGCTACTTTGACATAACTTCCATGTAGACCAACCTAGATCCACCTAAGCTTCATATCTAGCATGCGCCAAGAGGGATCATATACCTAGAGGTGCAAACCTTTTTTATTGTTTATCTTTTACTAGATAGGTTTGCACATCGAGGTATTTGATCCCTTTCGGTGCATGGTAGATCCAGCGTTTAGATGGATCTAGGCTAGTTGTAGCCCGAGGCAGTCACATTAAATTTGTAGATGATCATGATTATGCATAAGAAGTATGTAAAATGCAACTTCAATAGTTAAATGATAAATAAGATGAATAACAATGTTGAATGATGAAACATGTGAATAGTAAGAAAGAGGATGTATATAACTAGCATAGATCCATCTTAACTCTGCTCTATCAAGGGCCGACATGGATCAAATCTCTTGAGGAAATTTAGGACTCTAAAAAGGGGTTTGCACCTCAAGTGATTTGATCCCTAGTCTCGGCACTTGATAGAGCGTTAAGATGGATCTATGTTGGTTTATTAATATGCAATTATTACAAAACTAATATTTGACTCATTGTTATATTATCAACTTAAAAATACATTTAATCAAATATATTTTAGGTTATAATCATTCAAGCACCAACTATTCCAATTTGGATATCTTACAAATAGGCCAAAGTTGCATTAATTAATTAATTATGAACCCAAAACTAATATCTAACCGTCAACTATTCCAATTTGGAATCATGTTGTAAATGCTAACACATAAATAGTACAAATAAGCAAAATTTTCATTAATTAATTAATTATGAAGTAAAGTAGTTATTTACCCAAATTTAATGGTCAAAGTGCCAACTATTACATGTTCTAAAGTATAACACATCAATCACAAAATTTGCATTCAGTCATTGGTTGAAGTAAAATAGTTATTTACCCAAATTTAATCATCCAAATGCCAACTATTTCATGTTGTAAATTATAACATATAAATTCTACAAATACACAAAAGTTGCATTAATTAATTAATTGTGAAGTAAAATGCTTTCAATTTACCCATTTTTTGGTTAATTTGCAATTATCACAAAACTCAGATATCTTATTTATTGTTCTATTATTGAATTAACAATACATAATCCAATATATTCCAATATATTCATCCACATGCCAACTATTACAATTTGGGATCCTAAACAATAACACATAAACCTTACATATATGCAAAAATCGTGTTCATTCATTGATTATGAAGTAAAATAGTTATTCTTGTAACTATTTATGAAAAAAATATTTAAAATGTGAGGATGCATGAATGGAAATTGAAATTCAATGTATATTTATATTAATGTATTTATAATCTAACTAATTTAAATTTGGAGCCGACATGTGACAGACGTGACACATCTCATCCAGATTGGGCTGTAGAAGGGTCTATCTCGGCCCAATCAATAAGAAATAGTTTATGTGCAAATGTTGTTGGTAGCATATCTGCACATTCTACCGGCATATTATCCTCATTTTGAATTTCTTCCATTGGGGCTATCTCAACATTTCTTGCATCATTTTCCTCTCCGATAGTTACATGTTCAGCTATGGCATAGATATAAGAATTTGTTATACTTCATTCTTGTTGTTGGTCAACTGCCATTTATTGTGTTCATTTTAGGCAAAACGATCCATGTTTCTCAAAATTTCTTTAACTCTCTTACTGCATTTGGTCAAGTGTCGTTTGTTGTGGCTAAATTTGTCACCATGCTGAATTCACAGTAACACAACAATATTAAAGTCCAGTAATGCATAGTAAAATACCCGAAAGACTTCAATTTGTTTCTTTCCACGGATGTTCTCCTTGCAAAGTAATTGGATGAGCTCGCTATAAATTTTATCTTCGACTATGATACACCAGACATACCTCCTCAAGAGTAGTCATGGTGATTCGATTAGCATAATATATATTTAATTTTATTACTTCCTTAACATGCATAGCATCAATATCTCCATTATGAGAAGACACTATAACATGAATTACTGTACCACAATTCAACACCGTAGTCAATTTTATTGAATCGGATAAAACTGAAATCAATGCATTATACTCAATTAAGAGCCATAGTCAAATGAATTAAATTGGATAAGACTGAAACCAATGCACCATACTCAATCAAGAGCCATAGTTTATTGAATTGAATAGGATAAGACTGAAATCAATGCATCGTACTCAATCAAGAGCCATAGTCTATTCAATTGAATAAGATAACACTAAAATCAATGCACCGTACTCAACCAGGAACCATAATCTATTGAATTGAACTAAATAACACTGAAATAAATCTATTGTGCTCAATCAAGAGCCATAGCATATTGAAATGAAATGGATAACACTAAAATCAATGCATTGTACTCAATCGAGAGCCATAGTCAATTGAATTGAATAAGATAACACTGAAATCAATGCGCTTTACTCAATCAAGGACCATTGTCGATTGAATTGAATCCGATAACATTGAAATCAATGCACTGTACTCAATCAATGCAACAATCTCAGAAATCAATGTTCCGACTTTGAATTCAATGCAACAATCACTGCAATCTAGAAAGAACTGAAATCAATGCAACAGTCTCAGAAATCAATGCACCGACACTAAATTTGATGCATTATTTGTCAATGGAAAAATGTTTAAAATTAATGCCCCGGCACTGAATTCAATGCAGTGGTTACTCTAATCAATGCAACATTCTCATAAATCAATGTACTAACACTGAATTCAATGCAACAATCATTGCAATTAGTCCAACATTGAAATCAATGCAACAATTTCAGAAATCAATGTATCGACAACGAATTCAATGCAACAATAATTGCAATCAATCCAACATTGAAATCAATGCAATAGCCTCAGAAATCAATGCATTGATACTGAATTCAATGCAACAAATGAAATCAATGCATAAATGTATATTTTAATTGTCTTGTTTTTTTCACAAACCATAAAATATTATTATTCTGTGCCAACTATTTATACATGTTTAGCATCCATTACTATATGTAAAACATATTATGCAAATATTATGCACATATTAATGTTTAATTTAATTAATGTGTAGGGAACATATCATTCCACTTACACATATTTATAGTCAATAGAGCTTAGATTGGGTGGTTGGGAGCATCGGTTGTGATACTCTCCACCCAAGCTCAAATCTAGCTCGTGACCTATGACTATTTTGTAAAAGAGATGATTGTTTTATGCGTCTTTTTTTTTTACTTTTTTACTTCTAATTTTAATAGGGCCTAATTTTTATTCATTTTGACTTCTAATATTGATGGCTTAATTTTTTACTTTTTTTACTTATAATATTGACTTGCCTTAGTTTTTTGCCCTTTTTTACTTATAATTTTGAGTGGGCCTAATTTTTACTTCTAATTTTGATTTGTAAAAGAAACACAACATTATGGACATGCTCCTTCATAATACTAATTTCTTCTAATTTTAGTTTTGATTTTCGCAAACTAAAACCAACTCATTTAAACTAATCTATTATTTTATTTTATTTAGTTTAGTCACAAACCAATCTATACAATTTATTATTTTAGTTTACTCAAACTAAAACCAATTCATTTGAATTAATTTAATATTTTACTTATAAATATTACAGGCACACCTCCTCAAGAGTAGTCATGATGATTCAATTAGCATAATATATGTTTAATTTTCATTAAATATGTATTTTTTTTAAGCTAACATGTTTTTTTAATTATTATTTTATTATTAAAATATGTCAAGTTAAATCACATCACATCACATCTCCCCCATATTGTTTTTATTTATTTAATTATTAAAAGATGTCGCGTTACATCACATCACATCACATCACCAATTCTCCCCCATACTAGGCTGTAGAGTGCCTATGGGTGCAATAAATCTATATATTCAACCAGAATATTAATCAATTCTAATATCTGCAAATATGGACAAGGCTATGGACATTCCAAGACAATTGTACTTTCTAGCTTTTGATTTTTATTCTCGATGATGGAATAAATGACATCTGGAAGAAGTGAGGTCTGTGAAAAGAAGAGCCGATAGAAAGCAATAAAGAGCAAAACGATGTAAGCTATTGTGAAAGGAGTTTATGGAGCTACGCCAAAATCTTGCCTCCAATACTGGAGAACATTTTTCCTCCAACCAGAATCGAACTAATGATATATGGACCAAACAATTGTCATATGCCAAGGAATCCATGAATTCGTTGAAACTTCTATAGTATACCTTGCATATATTATTTCTACAGTGTTCATACCCTACAAAGATCAAAGTAATATAGCATTATCCATGCCATGCTACTAATGGAGAACTCAAAGGACTGGGATTCAATTATGTTGTTTTAGGGTGGCAGTTAATACATAATGGAGGTGAGCAACCGAAGAAGAGATTTTCGATGACAACTCTTCAAAATGGTGAGTACACATATTGGAATTCAATTCGAGAAATTTGAAATCTATGCAAAGATTTGTAGTTTGATTTAAATCTGCATATGCATATTATACAATGCTATTAAAATTGGTGTAAAAACAAAGAAATTCCCCTGAAGCATCTTAGTGCCCCAAAAGCCTCCAAACAATTAAACTGTCCTAGAGCATCTTAGCACCTTTAGAGCCTCACAAAATATGCCTCCAAACGAAGAAACTCTCTTGGAGCATCTTAGCGCAACTCATGAGATTTAAAGTAAAGCCTCAACATCTCATCTTATTGGATCTATAGATCGGAATATGTGGTCATTTTGTTTCTTAACAAATAAGAGGTATTCCGTACTTGAGCTCACAAATTTCGAGGTTGAAGTGACAAATCTTACATAGTTTGTAAGAACTTTTCAAATATTATATTTTCATAATATGTATTTTATTATTTTAACATTTCAAAATAATGTAGAAAATAGCTTGATTGAGCTATTTTCTTAATTATAGGTAAACCCTCGATCGAGGTATCTAATTTTTTTTTCAAATCTTCGATCGAAGGTTTTTAAGACGTCGATCAAGCTAATAGCTCCATCGAGGGCTTTAAAAACAAGCCTTTAGCACCCTTGTTTATAGATCTGATTTTACTGGCCTCTTTGCTAAGCATAAACCCTATTGTGGGATGCACCTTAGGTGGCGGACTTCATGACAGTGGATTTGTCAACAAATCATCTATCCATTGACATATAATTTACGAATTTTTGACTTCATATGATTTTTTTTAATTTTCTTTTAAAACTTACACTTACAAACCATGTCCACAACTTCAAAGCAGCTCAAGGAAAAATCAACAACAAAAGGTACACAACTAAAAACTTCAAAAAATATATACACCCCACATCGACATGTCCTTTTCAAAATGCTATTTTTAGTTTTTCAATTTTTATAATCAATAAAAGAAAATATAATTTTTCAAAATAAATTTATAAAAAAAACTATGTCTATCCCAATGCATTCTGTGTAGATTATGTTCATATATATATATATATATATATATATATATATATATATATATATATATATATTCAGAAATTATACATTTATCATTAAATTGTTTTACATGCACACAAGCCACTTGTTAAATTTTCCTAAAATTTACAAGAACAAACATTTCATTAAATGTAATTTTGGCACATTAAATTGTCTTACTTGTCGAAATTCACAATGCACATATGATTTTTGAGGGATTCAATTTAATAACATTTTCATTGTCATTTTTGGCCAAAAAGTGTTACCCATCTTCATGGATTCACCCATACTATTTTTAATGTTATTGGTTTTTTTGCAAAGTGACATTTTCATCAATCCTCCAATGGTTTAACCAAGCCATGGTGTCTTTATATCATCCTCTCTTGAGCTGTAGCCGATCTTGACTAGATTTTAAAGCGATTTTAAGAGGCCTCTAGTATCCCATTTTATTTATCCTGTACTTGTGCATCAAGTACCTAGTCATAGTGATGCTCTCGATGGGGGGGGGGACACACTTCTATTAGGAGAATAAGATATGGTGTATTGCTTTTAATTTTGAGGTTATACGTTATAAAACACTTTTGGATTTGCTCAATCTTTATCTAGGAATCTCTATAGATACTACAACCCCAAACTTCACAATTGTACAAGATAACATGAGTGATAAGAGTTTCAAAAGAAATTTCATTTTATCCCACATCACAAGGTTTGCTAATTGATGATTGTTTTCAAGACCAAAATAAGCTTTCCACCCTCCATTAATCCTTTTTTCTCAATGCTATAGTTCCAATTGAGCTTGTGATGAATATCAATTTTGATATATTTGAAAAAAGACACAAGTTCCTCTAAGTTGCTATTGTCATGAACAAAAATTAGTGTAAGTGACCTTCTTGGATTTGATAATCATAACTTTTGTTTTGTTGGTGTTAAAACAACCATACCCATATTAAAGCATAAATATTTGAGAATTCTTAATTGCTTATCGAGATCAAAGGGACACCTTGCCATAAGGAATATATCATCAACATAGAGGAGGATGATGACTACTCTAGTTAAGGTCGTGTCAAAGCAACCTGCTTCTTCTAAACAACCTTCTAGCTTATCGATGTATATGTTGAAAAGGGTAGGGGAGAGGGGGAAACCTTGCTTAATTCCAATATTACAATTAATATCTTTCAACCACCCCTCATATCTCTTAAATCTGGCAATGAAAATCTTGTACAAACTTATTGCAACAACTCTCAGCTCAAAAGGAACATTTATCTCTTCTAATCTATTCCACAGGTTATTTATAGGCACCTTATTCAAATATTTCCTAAAGTCCACAAAGAAGTAGAAGAGATTGTATTTACTATTATGACATAACAAGGTGGTCTAGGGTAGAGTGATGTCTTCTAAAGCCCACTTGACCCTTAGTCCACTTACCTTCACTTTATAGCTGTACATTGATTTTATTTTCTAAGATGATACCGTAAAGCTTGGCTAAGAGAGGACTAATCATAATAGTCCAATAATTAGAGGGGTTATTTTTTTCATCGTTTTTAAAGATAGAAATAACGAAGCTTTGAGTCCAAAGGTTAGGGAAACCTTGCTTGATTACTAGATTGAAGAGTTTATGTTATTTTATAGTAATTATCATTATTATTAAATAACAATAATTGTTAATCATGTTTAAAATTAATATCACCGATATTGTATTAAAACAATTATTTTTAGATATGGTTAAATAACTAATCCTAAATTAATTCTAGTTATTGTTTTTTTTCCAGCAAAAAAAAATCTACTATTGATATTCAAGATTGAATCAAATAGTACAAAGAGGAGCTTGATTCTACAGCCGAATCAAAACAGCATATAAATATCCATAAGATACTAAACCCATCAACAATAATCCTGCCATATATGGGCATTACAATGCTGCTGAAACCACATTCAAAAGGCCAAAAAAGACAAACCACCTAAGAACTTAAAGTCCCTACAGATACCAGATAGCAAAAATGCAAAATAGTTACAGCCTGAAGACAACAAACTGTAAAAAAGTACTGAGATATTACAGCAGGGATCAATCAAAAAAATAGAGATCTCCGCTATCCTGGAGGCTATTGTCGCACCAATCCTCCCAAATCAACAGACCTTCCGAACCAGATAGAGCTTGTTTGGATAATTTGTCTGCAAGAGCATTTTGTTCTCGATAGATGTGCTCAAAATTAATACTTTGTTGTTTGGAAATTTCTAGCTTAGTCCGGCTGACCCAATATCTCAAATGCATGATATTGAGCCGAAATTCTCCCGCAGCCCACTTTATGGTGACCCTGGAGTCTCCATAGACCTTTAAATTAACCAGACCAAAACAATTTGCAACTCTAAGAATGCACCATAACGCCATTAATTTGCCTTTCATATTTGATCCCGATCCACAATTGAGACGAATAGTGTAGAAATGTGTCTCATTCAGGTAGATGACACCACCCACAGCACAAAGACCAGATTGAGATGATCCATCAAAAAAAAGGACAGGCTGGTCAACTTTGAAATTTAAGCAACTAACCCTGTCATTTTTCAGCTTGTGTTCTTCTTCCTTACAATTAGCTAACATATTTAAAGCTGTCAAGCTGCACTTAACAATATCAGGGTTTGCATTTCTAAAAATAGCACAGTTCCTATGATACCAAATAGCCCAAAGGATACATATTCTAGTTATTGTTATATGACCTGTTGTTAGAAACTTACTGTTATTATTATTGACGTTATACTTAAAAAAATACATTTTAATGTTAAAAAATTATTTATTTATGAATTAATTATAATTATTGTTAACACTAATTATTACTAGATAATGTCACTACTATTTACTATCTTTTATTAATTAATATTATTAATCTAGATTTAACTACTATTACAATAGTTGTAGTTATGGTTCTTATATATATATATTAATATATAAAAGAAATATACATGATGTGGTTGGTACCTCATTTGAGAAACTAGACCAACCACAAAACAAAATATTGTTCTTGTCCCATGAAATGACTATATCATAACTCTTTAAAAATAATTTTTTGAAACTTTTATAGGTAACTTGCTTATAAGATGTCTAAGATAACTATAATTCAAACTAGCATAATAAGAGTTGGGAATGAAACAAATAACTATAAGTAAGATCGTGTTCATCATCTGAAATCAGGATCGTTGACACCTCTAGAGCTATCCAAACTAACTTCTTCAAATCTGTTGTAGGCACTTCCTTGAAGACCATTCCTATAGTGGCCTTAGCAAGCAGATTAAGTTTTGTATTCATCCCATAAATGGATTTGGCTATCAAATGAAACTTGACATACAATTGATGAATTTGCTCTTGAACCTCATCCATTTGCAACAACACTTCTTTCCTTTCCTCTTAGTTGTATACACACATATAGAGTTCATGTCATCGGAATTCTGCATGAAATATTCTATGCACAATTGCCAAAGAATATAGATCTATAGAATTTACATTTTATGTAGTATATATTTCAAGAAAAAAAACTTTTATTCGAGATGAAAAAAAGTGCAATCATCAAGTGTCCAGGGTACAATTTCAATGATACTTATCTAAACCAACTCTAAAAATAGAACCAAAGTCCTTTTCCCACATAGACCCTTATGATATCTACTATAAACACCGAAGAAACACTAATTAGCTTCATCACTGATAAAAACTTAACATAAACTAAAAATGGCCATAAAGCCACTTCAAAAGTCATTCCAATAATCCAAAACAAGCTTCCACAAAATGGCCATCCATTAACTCTTCTTCACTGTAAGCCTTCTTTGGAAAGTAGATACGCTTTTCTATTGTTTTCACTAAATATATGAAAGAACCTAATATGTTGAAAGGACCTGAAATCTCCTTCAAATGGTTTGACAAGGAAATGAGAGATATGTCCTGCACCTGAATCGAATCCAGTATTCAATTGATGACTAGGAGACAATCATCGAAAACTTGTAATTGTGTTATATTTCTAACCTCTACTATTTCAACAAATAAAATAAAGCAGACAATTCATCTAGATTGGTTGTTCTTCTCCCTAGGTAAGCTTTAGTAGTGATATCTAGATTGGTTGTTCTTCTCCCAAGGTAAGCTTTAGTAGTGATATAGTGGTTTTCAAAGATGTAAATGATGAATCCCATACCACAACGTGCTTCATGTCCTTGACTTGCCCTATAAGAAAAACACCACAGTGTGGATTTATCCACATGTAATGTCCCCAACTATCTCTTCTTCTTGGGATTTGGGATAGGCTTATATGCTTCCATCATTGAACAAGCATGCTTAGAAACCTCAAATGGTACTAGAGTATTCTTCTTGTTAGCACTCAAATTTACTATCTAGAATTTCCACTGCTCTAATCCAAAGTCTTTTGGACGGTCCTCCCAAAGTCAGCTTTGTTCCTTCAATGTTTTAGAGTTTCATAATTCTGCAGCAAAATCTTGAAATCTTAAATATAATGGTGCTACAGAATGAGATTATATTCTTCAGCAAAAGTTCAGTTTTTCTAATATACAGGCGCTGCAGAACGAGTCATCAATCTGTATTGGAAGTTTGTTTTCATGGTCTATAGGTGCTATAGAATGAGCTTCAATTCTGTAGAAAAAGTTTATTTTGGTAATATTCAGGCGCTGAAGATTCAGACTTAATCCTATAGCAAAGGCTTAATTCCGTTGGTGTGAAGTTGCTGTAGAATTTCGTCAAAGCTGAAGAACATGTGTTATAATAAGAATTTCCACCGCCTTATCTTTCTGATATCTTTCAAGTGGACGAGTAAAGATGGTTTGGCATTCATTGCACTCAGGTCCTTCTAGATAAAAGCAATTTATAAGTTAAAGACATAATTAAAATTCTCGTCTTTTTCCATATATTGAATTTAAGGATTGAATTCTGGCCAAACCGCAACGAATCTTCCAAAATAGTTTAAAACCCACTTCCAGAATTGGACCTTTAGCCTAGAGGTAAGTGGTTTCCGAAATTTTACAATGGATTAGGAGAAATATGCGTCTGATCAGAACGAAATTTCCCAGAATTTTATTGCGGCCAATTTTTAGAGTCAAACCAATTCCATATGGAGGCCCAACCATCTTCAATGCATATCAGATAAGGAAAATGACAAATACCAGATTTTGAGGGATCTAATTCATTTTCAAAAATCAAAGCTTTGAAGATTTGGAGCAGAGCATTCATAGGAATAAATCCAAACCTTCTTAAATCAATAAAGGATTCGTATTATTTCTAGATTTGAAGGTGAAAGAGTGAAGGCATGATATTAGCAGTCAAGCAATCTGTCCCAAATTTTCAGGAACAGGATCGATTAAGCAGCTTCAAATCTCTTGCATCCAGATCAAAGATTTATGTTATTTTAATTTACTGATAAGCTTTTATCTCAAAAATTAGTTGATATTATAATTGACTATAAAATTTATCATTTTGTAAAGTAAAAGGGGGTTCTTCCTCTCAGCAGGAAGCCTGGGTCATAAAGAACAAGTTTTTTCTGTGTATATTTTCTCTAGCTTCTAATACAACAGTAAGCTTTTATGTTCAATGATAAACCACTTAATAATTGGACTCTGTATTTTTTGTCTTGTCTTTCTCTTATTTAAAACATAATGATTTATGTTATGCATCAAATCTCTTTTAGATTTTAGCTTGATTGTAGTGAAGGTTTTGTTGTTGATTACCTTTAACCTAAAAGCTATTTTTGAATCTTTGGTTCTTGGATTTTAAACGGTGTTTTAAGTTTAAGAACATCATTTCATGAATGTGTGGGTTTCCTTTCCCATGATTCTTGTTTTTCCTTTCTTCTTTACCTTATGTCCATGATGGTCTAACCTATAAGTAGAATGGCAATGATTCATGAAGTCTTGCTCTATGTATTAGAGACACTAGATTTTGATTTTTAGATTTTTTAAGCCTTTGTGACCTCATTCCTCAACCTACTTCATAAAACCAATCTTATCAACCTTCTTACCCAGCTATCTCAAGCTCAAGATGTGATAGACATGTCCCTTTTGTAGTCATTGGACATCTTCTAGCCCTAATACTTCTCAAATAACGGCCAAAGGTGCTATTTGGAATGGCTATAGATCTCCACAGATGAATCATTCCATACAACAATCAATCAAATAATATTTTCATCATAGATACTCCCTACCCATATATGCCTCCACTTCAAACCAGACCTGTAAGGTGAAGTGGCGGTGAAAAAATATATTTGAAGTGGTATCTTATTGATAGTGACATAAAATATAGATACCAGGGCCTGTAGTATTGTATCGCTCTTTTGTCTCCCACGTTAAGACTTTATTATTGAGAACCAACCATAAGAAAAGTTTGGTTTTTGGTGGGGCTTGGATCTTCCAAAGCTATATTCACCACCACTTTCTCTCCTCATGCATTGGTTTGAGAATGGAAGAATATCCAAGTTTCATTGAGTAGAAACCTCCTCCTTTATTATACATCCAAACTAAAGCATTAAGCCCTTAAGATATTCGTATATGAGCTTTTCTTAATTGTAAAGTGAAATTAACCCACACCTATGATTAAGCCTCATCAAAACCGAGTTGTTGAGCTATCATCATCCTTGATTCCATGTAGTCATCTCTACAAGATATTGGTACAAAATTTAGAGTGCATCTCTCAAGGTTCTGTAAATATCTTATCATGTCTTCATGAAGAATGATATGTCAACCGCACCCAATTACCACATCAACTCCTTCATGAACCTATGTACCATCACCCACTTTCCAAGCCAAATAACTTCCAATAATAAGGAAGGTCAATGTCAGAGCCTTCCATTGATTAGAGACATTTTGTACACTTTTATGCTCCTTCTGGATCTAGTCCAACATGAAGTTTGGTACAATATATTTCTTGGAAATAACTCTACTCCATAAACTATATTTGGTTATGAAATTCCATAAAGAGTTTGTAGCCAATGATCTCCTAAAGAGATTGATGTCCTTCATCCCCCAATCTCCTAGGTCCTTTGGAACAACTAAACTCTGCCACCGTGCAAGATGCATGCCTTTGTATTCACTTGACTCTCTCCACATGAAGTTAAAATATAATATTCAAATGTTATCCAATATACCTTTTGGAATATGAGCAAGAGTGTGCTAGAAAACATGTATATATTCTAATGTTTCCTTTACTAGAATGAGTCCTCCCCCCAAAGACAACCACCTATTAACCTAGAATTTGATTCTTTTATAAATCTTTCCAACTAGCCAATACCAGTCAAACTTCCCATAATCATTAGTTTTAAGGATGAAACCTAAGTACTTTACATCCTACGCAAAGTCTAGGCATTGAAGGGAAAGTATCTAGCAATTTTTTTTTTTAGCGAGCCATGTAAACCATCATAATATAACTTGTTATCATTATCCTCCATGCCATTCACTTTACAATATAATTGTAGTGTATTTTACATGTAGACACCCCCCCTCTCCCCGAGGTAGAATAAAAGTACATCATCTACAAAGAGGAGATGGGCTAATTTTTTATTTCTCACCACCTTGATTCCTTGTATATCACCCCATCTATTTGCATACGCAAGTGCTCAGCTTAATACTTCATCAACATGTGGAAAAAGGTAATGTGAAAGAGGGAAACCTTGATGTAACCCTCTATTCTCCTTTAAAAAACCCAAGGCCGATCCATTCACCAACACTACAAAAGAAGTTGTAGTAATACACCCCATTATCCACTTCGCCATCAAATGAGAAAAAACATAGATGAGCAACAAATGAAGATACATCCAAGAAACCCCGTCATATGCTTTTGAAAGGTCCAACTTTAGAAATTTTGTAGGAATTTTGTCAATTTTAAGTGTGTGTAGACCTTCTTGATTGGATCCTATTTCCTCATGTACCAGGAAACCCTCCAAAAACCCAAACTACTCCATAGAAATAAAGGTAGAAATAATGGGATTTAATCTAACTGCCATAACTTTATAAGTTATCCTAGAAAGGAAGTTGCATAAGGAAATAGGTCTGAAATTGTTGAAGGATTCTGGACAATCTACTTTCGGGATAAAGACAAATAAAGGTTGTGTTGATATTGTCAGGGAATTTCCCCAATAACAATACCTCCTCCACTACCCTTAACAGATCATCCCCATTCAAGTTGAAAAAATCAAAAAATAACTTGATAATCTAGCCATTAGGACTTGGAATTCGATATTTTTGTAAAAACTAATGACCCCATAGTTCCTCCTTTGAAATTTCTTGGAATAAATTTTCATTGTCCTCTTTCTCTATCAAATGAGGAAATTTGGAAATAGCCTGAATAATATCCTCAATATTGGCTCAATCAGGCTCTTTGAAAATGTTCTGAAAGAACCTAACCCCCAACTTTGCAAGATCTCGAAAATTTCTTTTCAAATTTCCCACTTCTCCTTAAGCTCCCATATTGTGTTCTTATTTTTTATGTGTTTTGAGAATTTATGAAAAAATTGTATTTTGATCTCCCGCTTCAATCCACATCTCCCTTCTCTTAATTCACCACTCCTTTTCTTCATCTAGAAGTAATTTGGATTTCTTATCCTCAACGAGTGTCAAAGCATTCAAATTAGCCTCTGACACAAGACAACCTTCATCCACTTTAAGGAATAATTCTAACTCAGTCTCCAACTCTTGGAGTTGGGGCCCCCTCTTCCTATGCAAATTACCAACCCATTCCTCCATTCTTTCCTTAATCAAATTCAAGGATTGGAAGAAATGTGTACAAGTGGAACCTTCCATAGAGGGATCATAATACCATCATCTTGACCATTGCAATAAAACCTTCCTCCCTAATCCAAGCTGGATTAGACTTGAAAGGAGCTCTCGACTTCTGATCAACCTAACCCACTTCGATGTATATAGGGAAATGGTTTGAATATCGACATGAATCTACCCAATATCTATATATTCCCATCGCATCAAGAACCTATGCATGATCCAAGCATATGTTGAGTCTCTTAGAGACCCCCTCGATATTAGGGAAATTGTTGTTCCAAGTCAACTTCAACTGTATAGGAGCAATATCTACCATCCTTGTATGATCAAAGGAATTAAGAAAATAATTGGATTGGGATGATTGGGCAGATCCGAGAGGAGCGACTAGGGTTACTGGTGTGATGGCAGCCAATTTGGGGTAGGTATCCTACAGGCGGTAGGCCCTTGGTGGCCTGTCAGTGTCAGTACGGTGGAACGGATGCTGAGAATGGAGCCTATGATTCCCTGTGGACCTTAACATTATCTGGCTGGTATTATTTTTTTTTGGTAATCCTGTTTTCACCTTTTACTTTCCTCGTTTTTCCTGCTAGGGTTTTATTTCTACCAGCTATGGAGTTGGGTGATGACTTAGATTATAGCTGTGACTTTCTAACGCATCGGGATATTTGGACCACGCCACCTAGCGGTTATAGAGATGGTGTTGGCGTCAGCCCTCTTCGTGGGAGTGGGGATTTTCGGATGTGCCTTTGAATAATTTTAACCTGGGCTTTGAGGGTTTGGAGGGTTCCGATTTCAACATTCTCTGCTCGGTCCTATTGTTGGCCATTTACCGTCTGTCCTTGATGTTGTATTGACGGAGGTTGAACATGGTATTAAGTTGTGGGGTTCTTCGGGCTCCAAGTCCCCTAACTTATCAGTTGTTGGATCACCATCCATTCTGGGAAGTCTACCAGATTTCTTAAACTCTTCAGGAGGTGAGTTTGCGGAACTGTCTGGGCCTGTGCCAATTGAGGCTGTTGAAACTAGGGTTCCGGTAGTTTGCGTATATGGGTTTTCTTCGCCTTTGCCGTCGGAGGGCTTCCTAGCCGGATTCTTGGGCTCTGCATAATAGAGAGGCTATCCAAGCCCGTCGGTGGAACAGTTGCATGGTTCACCAGCGTAGTAGAATGGTGCTGAAGAGGTTAGGGAGGCTTGCTCTCAAGAAAAGGTGCGCAGGAAATGGATAAAGAACACGGGTAAGGCTCCAAATTATTCGTTAGGAGAGGATATTGGATTTCAACAACTCATAACGATGGCAAAGACGGTCTTGGTGGGTAGGGTTTATGGCAGGGCGGTGGCTCTCAAAACGGTGATTCGATGGGATAAACAGGCATGGATGGGTCATTGTGGCTATGTTCCAAGGATTGTGGCACTCTCGAGGGGATGGTATGCTTTCCATTTCTTGTTCGAACTTCATGCATAGTGGGTGTTGGGTCTAAATTGGAGCCTTGTTAATGTGTTGTTGTTGCTCAAACCTTGGAACCCTCTTTTTGATGCGATCCGTGAACGTATGGACACCATTCCACTGTGGGTTTGGTTGCCGGGACTGCCCCTGCATTATTGGGCCGAAGAACATTTCCGCAGGATTGGTAATCTTCTAGGGTATTATTTGGATACTAATTTATCCTATGTTTCAACGTCGATACAGAAGGTGGCTCGAATCTTAGTTAAGATCAACGTAAGGGATGGTTTTCCATAGGGGATGGATCTCTGTTGGGGACCATACATATTTCCACAAATACTTGATTATGAGAATGTTCCATATAGGTGTCGTTGTTGCCATGCTTACAGTCACCCTGCAAGAGAATGTCATCTTCCCTTGTGCATCAGGAATGGTAACACATGGCCGCAAGAATATTCTAAAATGAACTGTAATCTGGAAGCGGAGGATCCGAATGCTGATGGTCCTGTTCATGTTCCATCCAGGTCACCTAATCAGCCTATGGGGGAGGATGTTCCTATGGGTGAGGTTGCAGAAGTACCAGATTCAGCCTCCTTTGTGAACATAGAGGAAGAGAATATTTTTATTCCATCGACTATGGATGATGGTGATGTCCAGAATACTCTTTTGCGGGTGGTGGACCTGGTTACGAGTACTTCTTCCTCCTCTCTCACATCTCCTTCCATTAATTTTTTTGTTAAGAATATATCTTTTCCAAATATGGATTGGGTGTCGGGACTCAGGAATTTACACATTTCATTTGAACTTTTGTATCCCTCCTCTGATCTTCTAAGTTCCTCGGCCACCAAACATCCTTCTAAATCCCTTCTCTTGACTGATATCCCAGATACCTCTTTTATGAAACCTATCGATGACATTTCCGAGGTGGAAATGTATCAGCCCTCCTATCCCCTTGTTAATTCAACTTTTGCAACATCCGGTTCCACTTCTGATAAGGAAGTGCCTCTGTCCACTCCGGGTTCCTCAGAGTCGGGGTATTATTTACGTTCCATGAACAAATTGCCGATGGGGGGTCTGGGA
Organism: Larix kaempferi; assembly: GCA_027924585.1. Classification (NCBI taxonomy): domain Eukaryota; kingdom Viridiplantae; phylum Streptophyta; class Pinopsida; order Pinales; family Pinaceae; genus Larix; species Larix kaempferi. The sequence continues at coordinate 5,824,487 of BSBM01000071.1, forward strand.
AAGGATTTCCCTAAGGTGGCCAAGGGTCGGGGCTGCAAATATTTTCTGACTAAAGCAAAATCCATAGCTTGTACAGAACTCTTGGAAGGAAAACAACTTTCTATTGAAAGGGCACTTAGAGCGGTGAATGCCTAATTAGAAGGGTATAAATGAAGATCATGTCTTTCAATTGCCGGGGTCTTGCTGGTCCCCCCAAAAGATCAGCTTTGCGTCGGGTGTTGGAGGTGGAATATCTGGATATTTTGCTTCTACAAGAAACTATGGGAGGTAGTTTAGAGGTTTCAGAAAATTTGAAGTCTTGGTTCCTTGGGTGGGGTTTTGAGGCATTAGATGCCAGGGGCCAGTCAAGAGGTTTGGCAGTGGGTTGGCGGGAGTCTTGTGTATTAGTCTCCAATATTTGGGGATTGGAATCAACATTGGGTCTGACCTTCAGAACTTTGGACTTTGAACGAGTTTTTACTGTGGTAAACATTTATGGTCCTTATTGTAATAGGATACCCTTCTGGGAGACACTCTTGGCCAAGGATGTCCTCAAAGGGGATTCGGTGATTTTAGGTGGAGATATGAACTTCTCTTTGGGACAGGCTGAGGTTTGGGGTCCTCATGCTCAAGTGGACAGCCTCTTGGATTACTTTATCAGAAAGTTGACTAAAGGTAACTGGGTTGATGTTGAACCTTTTGTTCTTAAGCCATCTTGGAGGAATAAGAGGGTGGGGGCTGATAGGGTTGAAAAACGCCTGGACAGATTTTTGCTTGCAGAACCGTTGGTGGAGTCTTTTTTTCATGTTCGTCATTGGATTGGATCGGGGGGTTGCTCGGATCATGACCCTATTTTCCTGGATATCTTAAATGGTCCTCATAAGCCTCCGACTCCTTTGAAGTTTAATAAAATTTGGTTGAAGGATCCATCTTTTGCTGATTTAATTCAATCCCTCTGGCTTCCGTATCACCCTAGACTTATAAACTCAACATCTTTTCACTTTGCTGAGAATATTAATAATCTTAAGGGACCCATAAAACAGTGGGTGGCGGATAAGAGAAAGAAGGATTATAGGGACTTGAAGGAGGTTGAGGGGGATATTTCTACCATTGCTTTGAGTTCTAGGGGCGGTTTCACTAATCAGGAGGCGAAGGAAGCTTTAGTTAGACTGGAAGGATGAAGGAATTAGTTACTGTTGGAGAAGGAGGAGACCTGGCATCTGAAGAGTAGGGATATTTGGCTGGAAAGTGGGGATGAAAACACCAAATTTTTTCAGGCATATGCAAAAGGTCGTCGATCTGCCAATACTATTTGGAGTTTGGAGGATCAGCTGGGCAATATTCACACTACTTTTGATGGAGTGGCTAGGGTTGGAGTTCAACATTTCCATAGTCTTTTTAAGGCTAGTGACAAGGTTAATATCGAAGAAGTGGTTAGGGTGCCCTAGTTTTTTCCTCGTTTTGTTGAAGATAATGACAATAGGATGTTAATGGAATGTATTACAACTAAAGAACTTAAAATTGTTCTGAACAGTTTTCATAAGGACAAAATCCCAGGACCTAATGGTTGGACCATTGAATTTATCCTAGGCCTTTTTGATATCATAGGTGATGATATCCTCCATCTGGTTGAAGATTCTCGAAGGGAGGGCAGGATTCCAACAAGTCTCAATTCAAATTTCATTGCCCTAATCCCTAAGGTGGACAATCCTTCTACTCTTAATGATTTCAGACCCATTTCACTATGTAACTATGTATATAAAATTATCACTAAAGTTATTGCCAGGAGACTCAAGTCCATTCTTTCTAAACATATCACGGAGGAACAATTTGGTTTCTTGGAAGGTCGTCAAATTCATGAAGCCATTGGTATTGCACAGGAAGGACTACATAGCATAAAAACTAAGAAGTTGAAGGGGGTTGTCCTAACAATTGATCTATCAAAAGCATACGACAAAGTGAGTTGGCTATATCTCCGACTTCTGCTCACTCATTTGGGCTTTGATATAGGTTTGATTCGCTAGATTATGAGTTGTATTTCCATGGTTTCTTTCTCGGTCCTTTAAAATGGTGCTGCAACTCCTTTCTTCCATTCGGGTCGAGGCTTACGTCAGGGTTGTCCTCTGTCACCTCTGTTATTTTTACCAGTGGCTGAAAGTCTTAGTCGGGCTATTAAAGAATCAAGAAGGGTGGGACACTTTGGTGGAATATAGGTGGCTCTGGAACTATTCATCACCCATCTTCTGTTCGTTGATGACATTCTCATTTTTCTGTTCGGGAACCTGTAGGGATGGGAATCAGCTAAAAGAGATACTGGATCTCTTTTCTTTAGCAACAGGTATGGAGTTAAACGCTAGTAAGTCCTCTCTATCTACTAATATTCTTTCGGAGGAAGAATTGAGGCTGTATAATGATCTCTTTCCTTTTACTCATCTTACCATTACGGAAGGTCTTAGATATCTAGGTTTTCAGTTGAAACCTAAGAATTATAAAAAGCAAGACTGGGTGTCGTTAATTGAAAAATTGGAGGTTAGATTAAGAAGTTGGAGCCTTAAGTGGTTATCCAAACTAGGTAGATTGGTGTTGGTCAAATCAGTTATGGAGTCCATCCCGGTCTACTGGATGTCATTGGCTTGGATTCCTCGTGGTATTCTGGATCGTGCCAGGAGATTATGCTTTCGTTTCCTGTGGAGTGGGAAGGAGGACACTTATGTGGCCCCCTGGGTCAAGTGGGAAAGGATTGTTGTTCCGAAGGCGATGGGAGGATGGGGGTTAAAGAATATTTTCTCTTTTTCTAAGGCATTGGTTGCAAAGTGTGGTTGGAGATTGGTAAAATATGGAGGTTTTTGGGCTAGGGTCATGATCCAAAAATATATTGCTCCCACTTCACTAGAAGGTTGGATTCATAATCCTATGAAAACTCATCATGGTGGCTCGGTTATCTGGAAGGTGATTATTAAATCTTTTCATGTTGTAGAGCAAAACTTGGTTTGGGATGTAGGTAATGGCCATAATGTTCGGATCGGCAGGGATCCGTGGGTTGGATGTGTGAGACAACATCTCATGACTGAAGGGACTATTGAAGCATTGATTCAAAGGGGAGTTCGGTTTCTTCATCAGCTATCGAACCCTGAGGTACAGTTGATGGGATTTCCTTCATGGTGTTCGACTAATCATTATGGACTTGGTGTTGATGAGGAACTTGAGCTCGGCATGTATCTTCAAGCTCTTAGAAGGGATCATATTTTCTTAGGTGATCAGGAAGATGAATTATGTTGGGATGGGGATCCAACTGGTTCCTATACTCCTAAAGGTGGTTATCTACTGATTTGTGCTGAACAATTAGCGAGGGAATCGGATTGGTGGTGGGGTTCACTATGGAAACTACCTTGCCACACAAGACCAGACTTTTCATGTGGTGTACTCTAATGAATCGTGTTCCTACCTGGGACTTTTTACAGCGAAGGAACAAACAGGGACCAGGTTGGTGCATCCTATGTCTTCAGGATTCGGAGACAGTGGATCATTTATTTTTACAATGTCCATACATTGTTGCAGTATGGGATTTAGTCTCATGCATTTTGAAGGTTGTGCTGCGGTGGAATGGACCTATGTTAAATGCAGCTTGGCTGGCTTGGTATCAAACCCCTTTGTTCAAAACCTATAGAGGACTTCCACTTCTCATTGTGTGGGGTGTATGGCTCGCTAGGAACATGCGAGTTTTTTTGGGACTTGATTACATCCCTTCATAGATAGTGGTATATTGCTGTGGGATTTTCTTAGTCAACAAGCTTATTTCTCAACCTGCAAATGTCCGTAATATTCAGCCGCTGGATATTGATTTTACTCAGCCTTGGGGTTTTTTTGATGGCGCATGCCAGAACGATTTTTGTGGGGGATGGGCTATTATCTTTCTATCTCCTGTGCATTATTTTATAATGTCGTTGGGCTTAGGGGCTGGTAGCAACAACTGGGAAGAAATTTTAAGTCTCAGGTTCCTCATTAGCTATGCACTTGAAATTGGGATTCGCAGTATTTCTATCCATGGGGATTCCTTGAACGTGATTCATTGGGTTTTAGGAACTCAGCACTGTCACAACCGTAGACTTGCTCACATTCTGGCTTATATCCGTAATGCCACTAATTCATTTGACAACTTTTCATGCAGGCATGTGTTCAGGGAGAACAAATCAGAAGCGGACAAGGCATTGAAAGAAGGGTTGCTGCTAGGGATTGGGATCTTGAGGATCAAAGAATTTTCAGATGGAGTGATCAGGGAATTCTATCACCGTCCCTTTATAGAATAAAGGGCAGGAGCAACTGTGAGGATGCATTTTGGGCTTATCTTCCTTTTTGGAGCGGCATTATGAGGATGAATGTGGACTTGATTATCTAGTTAATATATTTGGCACATCTCTGGTCAGTATGTGGATAGAACTAAATATATGATTATATGTACTGTCTCTTTTATAAAGACAAAAAGACTAAGTCTGTATCTCACAGCTATTATCTTTTGATTTTTTGGAGCTATTACTTCTATATGAAGGAAACAATAGGGCTATCAGTTTTATTTTTGCAGTTTTGTAAAGACACTCTAAAAGAGTGAAGATGAAGATTGTAATTTCGTACTTGAAAGATTGAAATGAAATTACGCTTTTTTTCCATGGAAAAAAAGGAATTAAGAAAATAATCAACAAGTTTATTTGAGTGTGCATTATACCCTTAGACTCTCTTGTATTAAAATCAAGATCCCAACCTATTATTAAATTGGGCTTCATTAGGAGTGGAGAATAAAAAATATTATCCCAATATTTATATTTACTTTCAGACAGAGTTATCTGGATGTCCATTCCTTTACTATACACCTCAATACAAAATCCAGAATGAATAGAAAATGAATTTGTCAGTGAAATACTATCATTCCAACCAATTATCAAACCTATGCATGAGAGCAGATGTTGAGTCTCTTATAGATCCCCATCGAGAACCTATGCATGAGCCAAGCATATGTTGAGTCTCTTAGAGACCCCCTCGATATTAGAGCAATTGTTGTTCCAAGTAAACTTCAACTAGATAGGAGAAATATCTACCATCCTTGTATGATCAAAGGAATTAAGAAAATAATCAACAAGTATATTTGAGTGTGCATTATGCCCTTAGACTCTCTTGTAGTAAAATCAAGATCCCAACCTATTATTAAATCAGGATTCATTAGGAGTGGAGAATCAAAAATATTATCCCAATATTTATATTTAATTTCATATGGAGTTAGACGGATGCTCATTCCTTTACTATACACCTAAGTACAAAATCTTGAATGAATACAAAATCAATTTATCAGTGAAATGCTATCATTCCAACCAATTAACAAACATCTACATGAGCTAAGCATATGTTGAGTCTCTTAGAGACCCCATCGAGAACCTGTGCATGAGCCAAGCATATGTTGAGTCTCTTAGAGACCCCCTTGATATTAGAGCAATTTTTGTTCCAAGTCAACTTCAACTAGATAGGATCAATATCTACCATCCTTGTCTAATCAAAGGAATTAAGAAATTAATCAACAAGTTCATTTGAGTGTGGATTATGCCCCTAGAATCTCTTGTAATAAAATCGAGATCCAAACCTATTATTAAATCCGGCTTCATTAGGAGTGGAGAATCAAAAATATTATCCCAATATTTATATTTAATTTCATATGTAGTTATTCGGATGCCCATTCCTTTACTATACACCTCAGTACAAAATCCTAAATGAATAGAAAATGAACTTACCAGTGAAATACTATCATTCCAACCAATTATCAAACCTCCTGAAAAACCAAAAGAATCTAGAGCAAGGAAATCCCATCCAACCAACAAACGACAAAGATTAGGACAAAGAATGTTACCCTTCCACATTATCTCACGTTTTAGTACAATATCTAGTTTTTTTGTATCTATTAATCACTTCAAAGCTAGTTTCTTGGCTTGGCTCCCTAGCCCCCAGATATTCAATGAAAGGATTTTCATTGATTCACCACAGAAGGGGTTACACTTTCTCTAAGGGCCCTAGAAATGAGAAGTTGCTTTCCTTGGTTAGCTTCCTATATTGCTTTCTCCTCTACATGCCGAAAAGATGTCTTCCTACCCACCTATGAGGGGCCAAGGTCTCTAACAAATTCCATCCCCACCCCCCCAAATGAGGTTGAAAACAAAATGTGAGTGTGATTTGTGAGGGCTAAGATTGTAATGACCCCCTCCCGTTTCGAAAGAATCTAAAGAAAGAGAACAATTGCTTACATTATTTTGACCTTACTTCCCGCTTAGGAATCAGTCGAATCCCCTAACAATGTTATGACAAGACCATCATCTACTTGGTCACCCACATGTTGAGGGGATGAGGGGACATGGGAAGGGTTGACCTACAAGTAAGTCCCTCCATCCTCCTTCGGTAAGAAAATAGTGATACCATCATAATTTTTAATGGAAGGCAACTTACCAGAATCCACAGTGACATCCGACACCAAAATATCCAAATTGACCCCCCTAGAGCCCAACCAACAATATTATGTAAACCAACATTATCTTGTATCTCTTCAAGATGGGATTGGTTCTCCAACCTAGCCTAGGATATTAGGGGTATATAAATGTCACCTACCAATAAAGTAGAACTCTTTGTTCCTATACCTTCATCCTCTTCCTATTTAGGAGATAAGGTATTCGATTGATTCTTCAATGGACCTAGAGGATTATTGGATTTGTATCTCCTTCACCCTACCACACTCCTTCTAAATCTTTTTAATGAGAGGTTTATCAGTGATCACACTCACTATGAATATAACCAATATGATTGCAATGAGAGAAAGGAAATGGGATATTCAGGTAATCATGGGATTGGATATGTTTTTCTTCACCCATAACCAAATCTATCGATTCAAAAACCCCTCCCCTCATATCTATTTCCACCAACAACCTTTCCACTGAACACAACATGGAGGAAATGAAGGTGTCATAAACCAAAATAATTTTACCGATTATATTACCAATGGCTTTAATCCCCTTAATCAACCACCACTCCATCAACATACCCAAAAAATTTACCCAGATTGGAGACTTATCCATTATTTCTTCTTTAGCATCAAACAAAGGATGTCAAGGTTTCAACAAAAGATAAACCAAATGTATTTCAAAATCTTCAAAGGGCCCTATTCCACGCAAAAAATGAAACCTAACCACCCTCTTGTGAGTAAATGAAAGGATGTGGAATAACCTAATAGTGGATCCCACAAATGCTAAATCCATGAGCTCAAGGGTTCTACAGTAACCCTTCAACCCTAAAATATTCCCACCAAAGCTCGCCCCAACATATCCCAAATATTGTTAATAGCCATGTCTTAAACCACCACTAAAGAGACACACCTTGCTTTATTGGTCACAACCTTATGACGCGTCTTCCCTTTTACCTCCAAGACATTCTTCCCACTAGCACTATGAAAATGTTGCAAATCCAACTATTTACCAATGAACCCCGAACCTTTGAGGACATAAGGAGAAATGCTCAAAACGTCACTACCCTTGTCACCTAGTGTGGGAAATGACAAGGTTGATCAGATCTAAGGTTTTTGAAATAAGGACCACTTTAATGAGTTCCTCGCTCGAAGGGTCTTTACCTTCCAACTCAGGCGCGTCATAACATACCTTTGGCTTGTCTTAGCCTGTGCAGCAGCCTGCCAGCTCATTGCCCTCATGTCAATAATAGATAAATAATTAATGCAAACCTCATACCCACTTTCAAAATGTAAAGGAGAGGTTTCCCTCCCTTCCCCTAGTGACCTAGGTAGGTTTTCCACTAGGGAAGCAATGGTTGGTTGAGGATATGACACAAAGATTTGATATTCAGAAATTGAATCTTCCGAATATTCAATCAAATCTAAATCATAGTCCATCCTTAGGTTGTAGAATGGCATGCTCAAAAGACCCCTTTCTAATGTTGAGGATAAACGAGATGATGGATCGAAGGAGTGTGATTGCAAAAACCCTAACACCAAAACTCCCTTGGTTCAAACTTGACTAAATCATATCACCTTGTGTGTGTGTGTGTGACCAAATTTAATTCTCAAAAAATGTGTGTAAAAGAGATGTATCAAAGGAGTATGACTGCAGAAACCCTAACACCAAAACCCCCTTGGTTCAAACTTGACTAAATCATATCACCTTGTGTGTGTTACCAAGTTTAATTCTCAAAAAATGTGTGTAAAAGAGATGCTTTGAAAATACCCATAATTTTCTTTCATTTAATCTGCACGAGGTTTAAGGGTAACACTTTGAATTTGGCTAAAACCTTTCATTCAATTGGTCTTTGAAAATTTGTATTTTTTCAATCCCTTTTTCATTTGCTAATTTAAGAGACATCTCAATGCTATGAATTCATCCAGGTTGTTTATACCTATGCCCAGAGTCGCTTTGAATTTAATGAAGTGAAATTATGTTAAGAAAAGTACCCATCCAACACTATAGAAATCATGTGGGCCAAGTTTGTCCCCATTAAAGAACTCCCATGCATTTGTCATATCAATCCTTAACTCCCCTACTTACCTTGTGACTCTATCCTTTAATAATAATTTATATTCTTGAAATATACGGCACACCAATGAATAAACTTGTAATGTTTTTTGAGTGTCAATAAATAGGTTGTCATTTCAAGAGAGTCAGATGCCCTAAAAATCTGAACAAGGAATTTTCTCTATAATCTTTTATCTCTCTTTTGTTAAACAATTTTGCCAAACACTTTTCAATATTTTAAGAATTCCAAACATTTGGAACACCAATCATCTTCTCAACATCCTTCCATAATTTCCTTGCATGGGTCAGTTGATGTATAATTTATTCCTCTCGTTCCTTTGCATAAGTAAAAAATCATTTGGCCACTTTTTCCCCCTTTTTAATCATATCCCATGTAAAAACCCTACTTCTAAGTGTTATCCATAAGAAAACCTGGTTTTTAGTGGAGCTTTAATTTTATAGATTATTTACCACCGCTAGGCCTCTTGTTGTACATCACCAACGATCTTGACTTTTTTCTCCAGCCTAGAGGAATAAATCTCTGATGCCTAGTCTTTCACACAAACCAATGTATCTACCTCCTCCTTCATTCTTATGTGATCCTTTTTTAACTTAACTATCAACATGTTTCACATATACTTTTATTCTCCACTAAATTTAGTGATTATGATGTTCTCCAACCTTTTGACTAGATATAAGTTGTTATAATATCCTCTGCTTGATATAATATACAACCCTTTTCCTTGTAAATGATCTATGTCCTCTACGGGTAATATTATTATGTCCCCACATCCCAAAATATAGTCAAATCATAGTCTTACCTGATCCCCACTTCCAACTCTCCAAGACAATTTGTTTTAATAATAGGGAAGTCTAAGAATAGGGATTTACTGATTTGGCACATTCTTAATGCCCATCCTTGTATTTTTTATCTAGTCTATAAATGTAGTAGGGACTATATATATCTTCTATATAACTTTCTTCCATAAAATTCCTTTTTTTAATAATTTTACAAACTCTTTGTTGCAAGAGATTTCCCAAATAGATATATGTTCTTTAAGCCCCATCCTCCCATATCCTTTTGCTTATCTATATCCAACAATTTATCTAGATGAATGCCTTGAGTATTATGTCTAAATCTGCATAGTAAATTGAAACACACTTTTTTTAACATGTCCATGAATCCTTTTAAAATGAAAGAAAGAGAATGCCAACCCTAGAACTAATTTAACCATTGTAAGTATCCCATGCCTTGTAAGCCATTTATTACACGAATGAAAAGTTCTATCTCCAATCCTTTCAATTAGCCAATCCCAATCATTTTTACCATAGGTATCAAGATTAAGGATGAAGCCCAAGGACTTTATTCCTACTTGGAAATCTATAGTTCTACAAGGAAACCAAGTGACTAATCTTTGAACTTCTTCCTCTCTCAATCCACAACAATCGTAAACAATACTTTTGAGCATGACTATCCATTCCAATGGCCATTCTTAAGTATCTCTCAAATATTCCTAAATTCCCTCTTAGATCTATTTAAACATTACAAAATATCACCGACAAATAGAAGATGGGTTACGATAACATAATATATCTATATACCTTGTAAGAACCCTCTTCTTTTTATTTCCATGACAACCCTACCAAATCATTCTACTACTAGAAGAAACAACAAGGGGGATAAAGGAAAACCTTTCCTTAATCCTATGGTTGGCTTAAAAAAGTTCGAGGCTACCCTATTTATCAACAAGGAATAGTTTATAGATTAGACACTTGTTGTGGGAAATTATGCACAAAGGTGTGCAACCTCTCCCACTTTGGGTGAAAGCCCTTGAGGTTGTTGACTAGGCCTAATATTTAGAAATAGAAAGCAAATGTGATAACCCCAAAGTAGATCCTACAAGGCTTTGTTAGTGAAATAAAACAAAATAAAGACATTGAAAAATAATTTGAAATCAGAAAAGAGAACAAGAGGGTGCAAACCATAACACAGAGCCAATGCATGAACCACTTTAGATTGCCCAATGGTGAAGCAAATACGTGCAATGTCACCTAGGAGGTGAAGGTTTCAAAGGGAAGCCAAAAATATCCCTTAGGGAGGCCTATTTTGTCCACACTAAATGCTAGAAATATTAAAGAACCAATGGAGAGAAGCACTTTACCCTTGAAGGAAGGAGGCAAGGGAGCTTGGAGAATGCCAATGAGTGTGAAAGAGATGGATTATGAGGAATCTCCAATACAATTTCAGCAGCATAACCTTGCTCTAGGTTTCTCCTATAATATGTATGCCCATGTTTTATAGGCCAAGAGGTAGCCAGGAAACAACTAGATCCAAGTGTGAACTCCATCACCTCATGGAATGGATTCAAGGTACACAATGGTGGCTATTGAATGTCAATCCATCATGTTGAGAATACAAGTTTGAATTTGTGTTGGTGATGGGATTTTATGAGCCTTTAATGCACAGCTGGTGGTTGAGATCCCATCATTTTGAAAATCGAGCAGATATCGAAGGTAAATCCATGCAGGGGTCGCACAGGCACATAACCGATAATATGCGTAGTTGGATTCCTAAACAAAGGCCAAGATGCATGCTCCCGTCTTTTGACTATTCTTTGGCATTCCTGGACTCATATTGCTTCTTGGATCTGATGAGGATGTCTTCAGTGGGATGCATGCTATATGCTAATGACGCCTTACTGTGTAAATTGAAAAATGTCGCATGTGTGTGAGATTTATGCATTAACAGATGCCCCCTGATGTATGAGGTTCAGAGGGTACTGTAGAGCTGATAATGCATCATCGTTTATTTTGTGCTCTACAGTGTTCTTGAAAGATGTGATGCATGTGTGTACAAATCCGGTCCTCCAATGGGGGAGGATTGCTGGTGAAGCTAAAACAAACAATAGTGTTTTTATACAAACAAGTCGGGCATAGCCATGCTCATGAAAATAGGACAAAGTGGCTATAAGATGAGTAGAACAGGGGGTCAACTCAAGAGACTGTTGGCACATGGATGAAGGTGGCTTCAATCCATGCAATAGCAATTGAACTTGGAAATGCCTTTACAGGTGTCGAAGAAGTGACACTGCTAATAACCATGATAATCCTACGGGGGTGGGGGACCGAAATACTAGTGAGGGTGCTGAATGTAGGAACTCACTGAATCGCTGCTACCATGATTTATAAATGTGAACACTGCTACCTTAAAAAATGTACGTCTCTCTCTGATGTGATAGATGTGTTGACATTGAGCATAGGAGAGAACACTAAGTTAGGGAGTACTGTGGGCTCTCCCTAATTAGTTCAAGGTGATCCATTATAGTGATTGAAAGGGACCCCAAGGTACAACTACAACTACGACAAATCTCAGAATATGGTGATTTGGTGTCGATGAGAGATGCAGTATATGATAAGATGAGGGTCTTATCCTGAGAACTAAGATCATTTTGTAACCAACTGTTGTATTGACAGACCTGAGATCAGACTGGCTGGTAATTGTGAGGCTCATGACTTCCTTTGATCGCTTTCAACTTGGGGAGTAATGGACGACGTCATTCTTCAAAATGAATATATAAGTTGTAATAGAGGGAGACATAATGAAGATGAAGGATTGTATTGGGGACACAACACTTGGGGTGATGATGACTGATAAAATTCATAATGTTGGGGGTAGTGAGACTCAATGACATTGATCAAAGCTGACCAAGGTTTGCTACCAAAAGAAAAGTGATGTTCCCATGGTTTTGAGTGGATTGGGAAACAATTTGTACATAAAGAATAATTGGTAGGATAAGTGCGTCGGCCGCACATTGGATCAACGCGACTGTTTAAGGTATAGTTGTGCGGGTTGCACGACCAAAGTGTACAACTACCGTGCGAAAGGGATTGTACGGGATAGCATGGGACAGTCATGCGAAGCGCAACTTAAGATGTAGTGGAAGTGCACAATTGCACATACAAAGGGTTTTCGTAGGTTGGCCAGTTTTAGGTTAAAAGATGGACTTTAATGTTTGACCTTGTGTGTTTCCAGGTGACATCATTGGAGTGAGATGGCATATATTGAGTGGTGTGAGTGCCATTATGATGACCTGGTGGAGGAGGTAGAGGGTGATCTTAGGGTCACACATACATTGTGTGATGCAGGGCTCCTAAATTTTTTAGGACCCCTTTGCTCCAATCGGCATATTTTTTGCTGCAGAAGATCATCCAGATGTGGGATTTGGACATGTATATGTTTCATGTTGGTGGAGAGGACTCGAGCATCATTGCTAAAGATATATACTTTTTGATTGATTTGTATGGACATGGAGTATGGGAGTCAACCAAATCATCTATGGGAGGAGGTCGTACGGTCAAGGGGCTTGTGGATCAGTACTGCGAAGGTGATGGGCATGTGGTGAACTCAGGGCAAATTCTGGTGAGTCATCTCATTATTTTACCAGTCCGAGCAGTCGCGGTGACAGTGATAAGAGTATTAGGGGTATCCTCCCCTCATAGGATCATAGGTGGTTAGTCACTACTAGTGGAGTGTGTAATCGTGGGTCACCAGGTGGCGTGGGGGCCAATGTTGCTCCATTCGATGGTGGATTAGCTTATAGATGTGCTGGATGAGGGGGGTCATAGGACCTTCCGTCATGGGAGCGTACTATAATCCTACTTATTTGAGAGATTCTCGTCTTTAAGACTCTCGATTGTGGTATCAATGAGGGGGCCATGGGAGCCCTAGATAGTTTGTTGGGGAAAGGTGATTCCTCGGGCTGGTGGTAGTGAGGTGGGACACATGTTCATGCCCCACTACTTGGAGGTGTGGTGGCAGTGGGTAGGCACGATAGAGCAATATCCATGGAGTGGCATGGATTACACTAGGGATATGGAGTTTCCCCCGCCTATCCATGGCTGGGATGCCACAGGTATGCTTTATATTTTAGTGATTACATATATTTATATACATGTTGTGATTATGCAAATACTTTTTATGTATATATTTGGTATTGAATGTGGTCTCCTATCTGTGATGCAGATATTGGGACGGTGTGACCCCTGTGCAGGGCACATCATTATCGGTGCTGCGATGAGGATATAGGGATGGTAGGAGCTGTTAGAACAATGTGTGGGGTGGTCAGAGGTGCTAGTGCCACTACCAATGGATATGCTCCCGCTAGGGGAGAAGCTGAGGGGGATGATGCCATGGTTTCCTTGGCCAAGATAGAGAGGTGGCTTGGTGTGTTGACTATGGAGATCGACGATCAGGGGATGGCCGATTTGGATGATGAGGAGTTGGAATAGATTATCTGGCTTCATGTAGCATGTGGTGCTAGATGGTGGCCATTGATGCAACAGTTAGCAGTGGCATTCCATGTAGCGCGGGTAGTACATGGAGGACAGGGTAGTCTTGCAAGTAGGAGGTCACTAGAAGGACCGTGAATAATGTGGGGACCAGATCCAAGGGATACGAGATGAGAGAGGGGTGAGTCCATACGACCCTTAGTTATCATGGGGCCTTGTGATTCACTTGCTGGTGGAGCAACCTAAGTGCTAAGCACTTTTATATAGGGCTGCGGGACCGATTGTGTATTTTTGTATAGATGGAGCCTATGGGATGCCAATTTTTTATGTATCTGTTGGTTGTGGAGCCTGATCTCCAGATTCAGAGACATTATTATTCAGCCATGTTTGTAACCCCAGCTTTATATGATATGTAAAAGGAATGTACACTCACCCTAGCAGGGGGGGTGGGGGGGGGGGGGCGAAGCCTCCCCCCACCGGGGTCTGGGGGTTGTTTTACGGGCCCATGGTTTTGGGTAACCCATGGTATTTTCCCATTGTATTCCCTTTATAAGAAAGACATTGTAATACGGCTAGGGTTGATGTATTAGGTATTATGCATTGTAAAGATCTCTGAGATCAGGAGAGAGACTGTGAAACAGAGAAGAGGAAGTGCATCTGCTGTGCTGCAGGTTCTATCCCTTCACTTTGCTGGACGGTATAATAATAAGGACTGGTAACTTCAGTGTGGACGTAGCCCAAGTTGGGTGAACCACGATATATCTGTGTCTCTCTTATAATGTGTATGTGTGATTATATTTTCATTTATGTTTATTATTATTGCTCTGCGATCTTGTTTTTCTAATAATTAGTATTAGAGCCAAAGGTCTATTTGGCAATTAAACCCACAGGAAGCTAGGGTTTCTGGTTCGAGTGGGAGCAATGGCAGAAGAAGGAAAGTTTAAGGTTGAGAAGTTTAATGGACAAAACTTCCAATTATGGAAAATGAAAATGGAGGACTATCTGTACCAGAAGGATCTATTCATACCGTTGGGAGGAAGAGCAAAGCAGCCGACGACCATGAAGGTTGAAGAATGGGAGGTTCTTGATAGAAAGGATCTGGGAACAATACGGTTGAGCCTGGCTTCATTGGTGGCTTTCAATATCTCAAAAGAAACGACAACAGAGGGTTTGATGAGTGCATTGGGTAAGCTGTATGAAAAACCCTCGCCCTCCAACAAGGTATTTCTAATGAAGCGTTTATTTAATATGAAGATATATGAAGGTGGATCTGTTACTCATCATTTAAATGAGTTTAATACGGTTACAAATCAATTAAGTTCTGTAAGTGTAAACTTTGATGATGAGGTTAGGGCTCTTCTAATCTTATGTTCATTACTAGAAAGCTGGAATAGCTTGGTCATGGATGTAAGTAACTCTGTCTATGGTTCAAACACCTTGAAATTTGATGATGTTATTGGTGTTATTCTTAGCAAGGAAATGCAAAGAAAAAGCACAGGTGAGACATCAGGTAATGCATTGACCATGGAGAGCAGGGGAAGACAAAAGGAGAGAGGAAAGAGCCAAGGTAATCGTGGCAAGTCTAAAACGGGCAGATCTAAGTCCAGACTAGGAAAGATAGGGTGTTGGAACTGTGGAAAGAAAGGACATCTGAAGAAAGACTACAGATCTCTAAAGAAGAAAGGAGATGGACAGAAGGAAACTACCCAGGACGCAAATGTAGTAGGTGATGTGTTACAAGATGCTTTGATTATTGCATTAGATAATACAAGTGATTATTGGGTAGTAGATTTAGGGGCTTCATGTCATGATACACCCCATAGGAAATACTTTCATGATTATGTTCCAGGCGATTTTGGACATGTTTTATTGGGTGATGATGAGCCATGTAAAATTGTTGGAATGGGTAAGGTATGGATAAAAGTTAAGAATGGAACTGATTGGCTGTTGAAAGATGTAAGGCATAATCCTGCTATGAAAAGAAATCTGATCTCAACAGGGCAGTTGGGAGATGGTGGTTGTCTATCTACATTTGGAGAAAAGTGGTGGAAGATCACTAAAGGATCAATGGTGATAGAAAAAGGAGACAGGGTAGGTACGTTGTATTTATGTCCTCATAATACTGACCATTCTATCTCTTTAGCTTACACAGGAACATATACAGCATTGTGGCATCATAGGCTTGGCCACATGAGTGAGAAGGGGATGCAGATTCTCCACTCAAGGAAGTTGCTGCCAGATTTGAAGCAGGTAAGTTTGGAATTCTGTGAGAACTGTGTTTATGGAAAATAGAAGAGAGTTAGATTTCTCAGGGTTGGGAAACATAAGAAGAATGAAAAGTTAGAGCTTGTGCATACAAATGTATGGGGATTGACTCAAGTACAATCTCTTAGTGTCTCTCATTATTATGTTACATTTATTGATGATGCAACTAGGAAAACTTGGGTTTATTGCATTAGACAGAAATCTGATGTGTTTGCTACTTTTAAGAAGTGGAAAGCTTTGATTGAGAATGAGATAGGAAAAAGGTTGAAGTGTCTCAGATCTGATAATGGAGGTGAGTATTGCGGCAAGGAGTTTGATAGTTACTGTTCATACCATGGGATTCATAGAGAGAAGATAGTTCCAGGAACACCACAAGAAAATGGTGTGTCTAAAAGGATGAACAGAACGATCATGGAGCGTGCAAGGTGTATGAGATTGCATGCAGGGTTTCCCTTACAGTTTTGGGCGAATGCTGTAAATACTGTTGTTTATTTAATAAACAAAAGACCTTCAAGTGCTTTGGATGGTGGTATTCCAGAGGAGGCATGGACAGGTAAAAAGGTAAACTACTCATTTATGAGAATGTTTGGTTGTGAAGCATTTGTCCATATTGGTAAAGATAATAGAACAAAGCTTGAAGCTAAATCCAAGAAATGTATCTTTATTGGATATGGGGTTGATGATTTTGGTTATCTCTTATGGGATTATGAAAATAACAAAATCATTAGGAGTAGAGATGTGATATTCAATGAAAAGGTCATGTATAAAGATCAGTTGCAGGGAAAGAAACAGGAAAATGAAAACATAGAGTACATAGTACTTGATGAAATTAAAGAAAATGAAGTTCCGAAGGTGCCAAAAAATCAAGAACAACAGCAAGTACCTGAAACTCCCACAAGTGTAAAAAGATCTACTAGGTTAAGTAGACTCCCTAAACGATACTCTCCTTCAATGTATTATTTATTGATGACTAATTCTAGTGAACCAGAATGTTATGAAGAAGCAATGCAGGTGAAAACTAGAAAGAAGTGGGAGCAAGGCATGAATGAGGAGATGGTCTCATTAGTAGGAAACCAGACTTGGGATTTGGTTCAGTTGCTTGCTGGTAAGAGAGCATTGCAGAACAAATGGATTTACAGGTTGAAGGAAGAAGAAGGAGGTAAGAAGTGGTATAAGGCCAGACTTGTTGTAAAGGGGTTTGCACAGAAGAAAGGTATAGATTTTGATGAAATATTTTCTTCTGTTGTTAAGATGACTTCAATTAGGACTATCTTAAGTCTAGTGGTGGTAGAAGATTTGCATCTTGAATAGTTAGATGTAAAAACAACCTTTCTCCATAGGGATTTGGAGGAAGATATATATATGCAGCAGCCACAAGGGTATGAGGTCAAAGGTAAAGAAAACTTGGTATGTAGGTTGAAGAAGAGCTTGTATGGCTTGGAGCAAGCTCCAAGGTAGTGGTATTTAAAATTTGATAGGTTTATGACAGAACAAGGTTATAGTAGATGTCATTCTGACCACTGTGTTTATTTCAAGAAGCTAGACAACGAAAGTATTATCTTGTTATTGTATGTGGATGACATGCTTGTTGCAGGGTCTAACATGCAGGATATAAATGTGCTAAAAAGGAAGTTAGCTATTTCATTTGCGATGAAGGATTTGGGTGCTGCAAAGCAAATCCTTGGTATGAGAATAACAAGAGACAGAAAAAATCACAAATTGACATTGTCTCAGGGTGAGTACATACAAAAGGTGTTGGAGAGGTTCAGAATGCAAAACCAGTTAGTACACCTTTGGCCATCCATTTCAGTCTAAGTAAGGAAATATGTTCCAAGACACAGGAAGAGACAGATTACATGTCCAAGATTCCCTATCAATCAGCAGTTGGAAGCTTGATGTATGCCATGGTGTGCAAAAGACCAGATATTGCACAAGCAGTGGGAGTTGTGAGCAGATATATGAACAATCCAGGTAAAGAACATTGGAAGGAAGTACAATGGATTCTCAAGTATTTGAGAGGTACTACTACTCAGGCATTATGTTTTGGAGGTTCAAACACTATCCTATAGGGATATGTTGATGCAGATATGGTAGGTGATAAGGATAGCAGGAGGAGCACCACAGGGTATGTGTTTACTGTAGGTGGAACAACAGTAAGTTGGATTTCGAGACTGCAGAAGGTTATTGCACTTTCAACAACAGAAGCAGAGTATGTTGTTGTTACAGAGGCTAGTAAAGAGATGATTTGGTTGCAAAGGTTTATGGAGGAAGTGGGTAACAAGCAGAAGGATAGCAAGTTGTATAGTGACAGCCAGAGTGCCATTCATCTTGCAAAGAACTCAGCATTCCATTCCAGGACTAACCATATACAACTCAAGTACCATTTCATACGCTTTGTTCTGGAGGATGAACTGTTGAAGCTGGAAAAGATACACACTAACCAGAATCTTGCAGACATGTTCACAAAGGTAGTGACTAGAGAGAAACTGAGTTCCTGCTCGGTTTCAGTTGGCCTTCTAGCATGAAGGTGAAGAGGAGAAAGTTGCCAAGTTCAATTCCATCAAGTGTAACAGCAGTGGAGTTGTTGTGATCAGTCTCCAAGTGGGAGATTGTTGGTTGTGGAGCCTGATCTTTAGATTCAGAGACATTATTATTCAGCCGTGTTTGTACCCCAGCTTTATATGATATGTAAAAGGACTGTACACTCACCTCAGCAGGGGGGTGTGGGGTGGGCAAAGCCTCCCCCCACTAGGGTCTGGGGGTTGTTTTACAGGCCCATGGTTTTGGGTAACCCATGGTATTTTCCCATTGTATTCTCTTTATAAGAAAGACATTGTAATACGGCTAGGGTTGATGTATTAGGTATTATGCATTGTAAAGATCTCTGAGATCAGGAGAGAGACTGTGAAACAGAGAAGAGGAAGTGCAGCGGCTGTGCTGTAGGCTATATCCCTTCACTTTGTTAGACGGTATAATAATAAGGACTGGCAACTTCAATGTGGACATAGCCCAAGTTGGGTGAACCACGATATATCTATGTCTCTCTTGTAATGTGTATGTGTGATTACATTTGCATTTCTGTTTATTATTATTGCTTTGCGATCCTGTTTTTCTAACAGTATCCCCCCATAAGGAAGCCTATTATTTTTGTATATGTCCCATGAGGCCACATTTTGTATATGACACACATTATTTTTTGAAGATATTATATATATATATATATATACCATTTTGGAAGCACATGTATGGCCTCATGTATGTATGTGATGTATTGATAGTGGTGTATGTGATGATGATGTTTACATGTGTGTTTTGATATGCTCTATGTGTAGCTGTAGGTACTTGCACTTTATTTGTATGATGAGCGACACACATATATGCATGCTTTGTTTATGTATGTAGGGGTCAAACAGATGCTTGGTGTATTAGATGCCATTCCAACATTTGGTTTTTGACTTGGTCAGGGAACTCATTGGTGTTCCCGGAGACATGCGTGAAGGAGATGGTTTCAAACTATCGCACTAGGAGGTGCACTCGTAAAAATTTACGAAATAGGAGCAGGTTAAGGACTTTGAATACATTATTCAGTTGAGAGACAACTAATTGAGAATCTAGGTATACCTGCATATGGTGTATTCCAAGGTGGATGGAATCACTTAAGAGACCAATGATGGAATTGTATTATGCTTGGTTGTTGGTAAGTGCCCCCAAACAAACTCCTCCAGTGTGGTAGAGAGTTTGGGAAGGGGTATAAATAGCCCAAGCAGCTGATGCGAGATTCTTTGACCACCTACTTGCACCATTTGTAAAGTCGATATAGTCATCTTCTTGTGAGGACATTTGCATAAAAAAATATGGTCTTATAATCAAAGGGATAAAAAATACTTAAATAGAAAATGCTACATTGCGTAAACAAGACAAAGGAAAAATATGTTTTCTCCCTTCTGGTTGTGGAGACCTTTAAATGTTGGAACTTAGGGTGGTACCAAGGTCGCATCATATTCATCGAGAATTGGTGAGTATCCAACATTTGAAAGGATATCCCCTAGTGTTTTTTAGACACCCATCGATGGTTTAGAGGGTCCAAGTCTTTTCCAGGAGACGAGGAATCATCAATAGTGAGTAAACTATCAAAATATGAGGTGGTATCAATTGTATCTAACAGAGGGGGAACAACTTCCTCAGCTGGTAATCCTTGTGGGAATGTGCCGAGGTAGGAGATTTGATATTGGAACATCATTAGTTAGAGGCAGGCTTCTCATTTAGCGCGTAAAATTGGGCACTAGAACGAAAAGCGAGAAGTGTCACCACATGATCGGCATGGGTGTGGTACTCGGGCATAGAGAGGCGTCTATGCCGAAAGGGGGTTGTCTTGATCAAGAATGGATGTTATGACCTTAGAGGGATCATGTGTGCATGATTCCCACAGGATGAGCATACATCATATGGTGTTGTTGTCGTAAGATCCATACTGGTGGGGGTTCTTGTAGCATCGTAGGCTCATTAGCAGAAACTGTCGTTACAGCTAGTTCTGAAATAGGTGCAACAGGGATTGTCGCCAAGGTAATGATCACATTTATGGAAGTTGTTTCTTGGGATTTAGGTGAAGGAATATCATTCACAATTTGGGTGAGGAGAATGGTCACCAAAGCATCCCAAAAATGAGGGAGGTCAGGAAAATGGTGTTGTAATACCCAAATTAGGAACAAATCAAACATGCATGATTGTTACGCAATGATTTAGACTTAGGTTTGGGCGAAGATGAGGTGAACCATACTACTATCAGTGGAGCATGTGTCACACTAATAGGGGTGTTAAGCAAATTCCTGAGCTCCAGCAAGGCAGGGCATAGGTTGGTCCCGTGGCCTTGTTTCCCACAAAGAGCACATGGTGGAGTGACCCTTTATGTGAGAGTATTGATCAATAATGGGGCTTTTAAACATTGTTGGTTGATTCCCCCTGCTTTAGTCTTAGTGACCCTTGATGATGATTTGGGAGCTGGGTTGGGTATGAGGGGGAATTTTAACTTAGGTTGTCCCATGTCCCCATTGGCGGGTTTAGCGACTGTCGGTGTTGGTTTAGTCGTGAATATTGTAGGTTTGACTTACAGTACAGATTGTGTGACCGGACTAAAAGGGGAAACATTCAAAACATGGACAAATTCATAGTGGGCGATGGGTTTTGAAACCATCTCAGGGTTTGGTGGTGTAAGGAACCACACAAGTATATCCAAGGTTAAACCAGTTAGTGTTAATTGATCCATCAATGGTGTCCCTTGTACTCCCATTCAGGGCTACAAGAATGGTATTTGGAAGATAGGAGGTACTAATGCACTCAACGTTTGTTCAACACCATGACTCAATGAAGGTGCTAAGGATGATTCTGAGGGGGAGGTGGGCACATTCTCAACGGTGAAAATGGTGCATATAAGGCCATTGGTTCATGTAGGGATCTTAGGTGGCAGGCTGGAGTACACCCCTAGAAAGTTAGAGTCCTTGTACACTCCTGGGCCAATATCAACATAAAGGGGTTGACTTGTCTTGACAATAGTGGGGAGGACATTTTCGGGATTAGTGTTGGTATTGAGGTCGTAGTAGTTGAGTTGGTTGAGCATGACTATTTTCCCATTAAATTGGAAGATCATGATGCAAAAAACTGAAGAGGCGACCACCTTCATGGTGTACATGTAACTGCAACCCAAGATGATGTTGTATTTGAGTTATGCATCAACTACTTTTACATCAATCATGACCATCTTGTCCCCTAGCTCGATAGGGACATTTTGGTACAATCCACAGGGTTGGGATGGTCTCCTGTTGTATGCGCATAGAGCGATAGATGAGGGGACTAACTCAAGTGATCCCAATCATTTCCAAACATTAGAGGACATGATGCATGTGGATGCACATTCATCGATGAATCATAATGTTTTTTACGTAATGAGGACTTCGAATGTGACTAATGAGGGTAGTCATGATTCACATTTGTTGAGATCAAAATTCATGAGACATGAGTCAGAAGGGTCGATGACACCAAGTGCATTAAGTAATGCATTATGTTGAGTTGGGAAATACCGTAGCACCTCTAATGTGGACATTGCAGTGGATGACTGAACGAAGTCATCCACAATACTGTAATTGTGGGAGGATTTCAGATGTGTTATTAGGGGGTACCTTTGGGATTCGTGGGATCTGTTCACCACTTGGGTGTGGTATTTTCAAAGGGTCCCTTGAGGGTATGGGTATGTCTTTCACTTGGGGGTATTTAGGCCTATCATAACCTTTGGCTCTAGTCCGAAGGTTGAAATATAGCGTGTAGATGTTATGGAAGGAGCCATCGCCGGAGGAGGTTCCTGCTACTGAGTAATGATCCCTTGATTGGAAAAGGGTTGTTGTAATACAACGGTTTGGGGTTGTGTAGGGTTAGGGACCTAAGGGGGATTTATCGTTGTCTTCTTCTTGGCTTCCACCAACTATTGGCAGTCATGGATATGAGGGAAATGGTGAGTGTAGTGACCATATTCTCCACAAATGGAGCAGGCGTAATTGGTCCTCATGTTTGCATTCTTCCCTTACTTGAGGGGGTTATTATCCCCTGAGTTGGGTTGCCCTAGTTCTAGTTTTGTTGGGGAGGGGGCTTTCCCCCTTGGCCCTGTGCCTGGTTCAGTTTTTTCTTTCCCTTATTCTTCCCTTGATTTTGAGGGTTCTGGGAATTTGTTGCATTCAATTACTCAAATTGTTGAGCTTGTTGTGCAAAAGAAGGTTGAACTAGATGTACCCCCATGTGAAGTGTGGGTGTGGGACCAGTAGGACATGGAAACATGTAGTAAGGGCTATACCCTGGTGGTGGTATAAATGCAGTTTGTTCCCCATAGGATGTGGATGTAGGACAAGCTTGTGACATTTTTCGGTGGAGGTACTATATATGCTTGGCTTACATTGGGATAAGTAGGACTATAGGGTCCATATTGTAACTAACCAAGTGGGGGAGTTGGTATAGGAGAAGGGGGTGCTGACATTGGAGGGATGGGTGGATACTGCGGTGCAATATTGAATGACATAGAAGTAGGAGGGGGAGGAACCTTTCTATGTTTGGAAATATACCCATTAATCCCATCCACTAAGTGTGACAAAATCACAAGTGTAGGATCTAATAATTGATGCCGAGGGGAATCATGAAGGATGGTGTATAAATACCCATAATATTGTGCATAGATAAGTTTGAAATGCTTAGCCTTTAGGATGGCCTCTTCCTTATTTTGTGGCATGGATGTGGCTACATCTTTGACAAAGGATGGTTGGAGTGATTTGATGAACCAATCCAACAAAAGTGGGAGTTGAATTTCGATTTTACAGATGTGTCGGAGTCTATGCCACTCATGGATTTGGTCTGTGATGTGTGTAGATGTGTTTTGTCGAAATTCTGTGAGAATTTAGAGGCCAAGGTTATGGCGAATCAGAATCTATAAGTACGTGAGAAATGCAGTGGCCAATGTTGCAAAGGTGGCATGGGTCTATCCTGGTAAATTCACATACCATTTGGATGTTGTCCCGGTGAGGGTGCACTGAAAGAGGTGAAGCCTCACTAATTCTTCCACCATGCTATTGGAGGAACACCATAAGTGAAAGGACATGACATGGTTGGTGGAGTCATCTCCTTGTTTCCCTTTGAATTTAGGTATATCATAGGGAATCTTATCCAACATAACTGGCCATGTTCGATCATTCGTGATAGGGTCATTGATCAATTTTCCCAAATATGGGAGATTTAGACTAGCCATGAAAGTTAAGGTGGGAGTAGGTCTTGACATCATATGTTGCTTGTGGTTTCTATGACATGGAGATCGAGGTGGTGTTGAAAATAAAGAGTGACATCCTACTAGAGAGGAGGGATCAAAAGGTCCAAAGATCTCCAAGGGGAGAAAACAAAGGAGAGCCTCTTCCAAGAGGGGGAGTAGAGGGGAGATTGCCTCTTCCACTAGAGGAGGAAGCAAAATGGTTAAAACATTCTTCGAGAGGAGAAAATGAATCAAGAAAGGAGAGGCCTTGCCTTGATGATCCTATCAATGTGGCCTGGGAGCAGCCCCAACTAGACTATCTCCCATGTGAACCACTGGGAGAAAGTGGGAAAACATCCCTTGAGAGACGGGATAGGCCTTGGAGTCTTTGGGACTACCTTAGGTGTTTGTTTTTTTCTTCAATGGTGAAAGCTTAGTGTTAAGTGAGAGTATGGTGGAAATACACACAACTGAACAAATGCAAAAATATCCCAACCACAACAGATGCAATATGGTGCAAAAGTGAGTGATATGTGCAATGTCGGCTTAGTGCAAGAGTTCCCACATGTAGGTTTTTTTAATTGCGAGTTAGTGAACTTGTATTTAAAAAGAAACAGAAGTGTAAATTCCCTAAAAGACCTAGTGTCCTTCCTCTCAAATGTAACTGGGCCTTCCAAAAGCACAATTGATGGTGACAATGGGATCCACACACCAATTGACTAGTGAAGGTAACACAGAGTTAGTTATATTGGCAATGGGGCTATGTTCCAAAATGGATTGGCAACACTTACCAATGTCAGTATATGGCTTCAGGATTCAATTTCACTCACAATTTCTCCTTGGTGGTGTCCTAAGTTTGGCCACTAATATACCTTGCATCAAGTCTAGATAAGTGGTTCTACCTGGGCAATATAGTGTTGCCTCCACAAAAAGTTGAGTGGATCTTTGGAAAGGGCAGGGAAACTATACCTCACCTTTGACCTCCTTGGGCACAACACACTTCTTATCCGGGTTTTCTTTTAACACTTGTTGATAGTAGGATTTTGGTAGTACCCTATAAGTCAGCAATGCTATGTTTCAAAAACCTAATGAAACTAGATTGGTGGGAATTAATGGATGCCTAGCCCAATCAATCCTACCTAACTAAAATGTTTTATTGTGACCTCCTGTGGAGGATTTTAGTTGGTTGGAAATTTACAAATGTTGATTTAAGGGTCTAAATTCACTTAATGAGTGTAAGGGAGGTATTTCACAATTCCCTTCCTTTCTGATTCACCAAGCTCACAAGAAGTGTGAGGTGAAGAGCATACTTGGAATGAAAGAGATTTTAGGTCCCTTAGTGTGTGCTAGTGATGCAAACACATGTGAGGTAAGCAAATTGATTGTTGCAAATTAACTAGAAGAGTATAAAGTAAATGCAAATGGAGATTTAACTCTTAACTCTAAAAGATGCTAATGGTGCTTTACAAAAAACAAGTGCTAATGAAGTAAAAGTGTGCAATGGAGGTATTTCACGCTTCTCACCCCTTTATGATTCACCAAACTCACAAGAAGTGCGAGGTGAAGAGCATACTTGAGGATATTAGAATCTTTAGGTCCTTTCTTGTGTGCAAAAAGTGGATTCTACACTACTTTAGCCTAAAAACATGTAAAGTAAACAAAGAACCCGAGATGTCTTGAATACTAGTGACAATAATGAGGTCCGTTGAAAGCCTCAAGGTTGGTTACCTAAGTATATTATAAGAGATATGGAATCTTTACTTCCTAATCGTAGTCTAAGTGAGCTAATTACTATAGAGACATGTAACTATAGCAAGTTAATTAGTTCTAGTTCATTAGTGAGCAGCCATTGGAGCTGCAATATTGTGAAAACTAATAAAAATCAAATAAAATGAGAAACAATGCATAAAAAGAAGATATAGGTGCGTAGTATGCGGAGAAAACACTCACTGGTGCACAATATTGCAGTTACAATGCGAAGAGGTCGCAAGGCCAATGAGAGATGAGCTACATGAGCAGAAGTTTGTTAAATTGTGCATACAATGTGATTGTCGAAGGATTCTGCGTGCTGACAACGTGGTCATGGTGTTGAGATCCACTCGGCTGTTGAAACAAATTTTACGACCAAGAGGAGGCCGAATTTCTGGAATGAAGTGTATGGACCTCTTCATCCGCAAAGGAAAATATGCCAAAAATTAGATACCTAACAATTAACAACCTAGTTAAGAGAAAATGGACAAAAATGAAGTGGAGTCACCATAAATACTGTTGTGGGAAATTATACACAAAGGTGTGCAGCCTCTCCCACTTTGGGTGAAATCCCTTGATGTTGTTGACTAGGCCCAATATTTAGAAACAAAAAGAAAATGTGATAACCCCAAAGTATATCCTGCAAGGCTTTGTTAGTGAAATAAAACAAAATAAAAACAAAAATAATTTTAAATAAGCAAAGAGAACAAGAGGGTGCAAACATAACAAAGAGCCAATGCATGAACCACTTTATATTGCCCAGTGGTCAAGAAATTACATGTAGTGCCACCTAGGAGGTGAAGGATTCAAAGGAAGACAACAATCTCCCTTAGGGAGGATTATTTTGTCCACACTAAATGTTAGAAAAATTAAAGAACCAATGGAGATAAGCACTTTCCCCTTGAAGGAGGAGACAAGGGAGCTTGGAGAATTCCAATGATTGTGAAAGAGATGGGCTATGACGAAGCTCCAATACAATTTTAGTAGCATAACCTTGCTCTAGGCATCTCCTCTAAGATGCATGCCCATGGATTCCTTTTATAGGCCAAGAGGTGTCCAAGAAACAACTATATCCGAGTGTGAACCCCATCACCTCATGAACTAGATTCAAGGTACATAATGGGGGCTATTGAATGCCAATCCATCATGTTGAAAAGACAAGTTCGAATTTGTGTTGGTGATGGGATTTTCTGATACTTTAATGTGCAACTGGTGGTTGATATCCCTCCATTTTGACAGTCGCACGGGTATTGAATGTAAATCCATGCAGGGTTTGTGCTAGCACATAACTAGTAATATGCGCAGTTGCGTTCCTAAATAGAGATCAAGCCACGCGGTCTAGTCTTTTGACTATTCTTTGGCATTTCTGGACTCATATTTCTTTTGGGATCTTATGCGGATGTCTTCGGTGGTATGCATGTTATATGTTGATGATTCCTGTGTAAATTGCAAAAATGTCACATGTGTGCGAGATTTATGCATTAACGACACTTTCCATGATACAATTAACAATGGAGAGATTAAACCCTACTTGAATTATAATCAATCTCAAGTATAATTAGTTTGTTCCATCTTAGGATTTTGATAGGTCCAACTTAATTACTATCACTAATTATTTGCCTCTTCATGTAGTGAAGTCCCTCTTGGATAGACCCAATGACCTCATGCATTTTTCTTCCTTCCAAGAAACCAAATTGTTATGATGAAATCACTCATGACAACATAACTTTAAGTCCTATCGCTAGCACTTTTTCTATATTTTTGTAAATATAGTTGCAAAGTGAGTGTGCTCTAAATTCATCAATTGTGTTTGGTTTTTCTTTCATCAACCTCAAATGCTAAGAATGTTGAGTTAATACACCCCATAATTCTACCATAACCTTTCACTTCTATCACCTTTAGTAAATCCTCCCCAAGCATCTCATAGAAACCAAGGAAGAACTGAATATTCCATCCATCATGACCTAGGCTTTTGTCCTTCTAAAAATATTATAGAACTATCATCAACTCCTCCTTTAATAATTCCTCTAAAATATCTTGATTATTTCCTTCTACCACAAATAGAGGTGAGAAGGAAGCAAGTTGAACAATTTCTCCATTATTAACTCATTCAAGTTCTTTGTATACATTTGAAAATGCCTAATCCCTAATCTAGCTATGTCCCCATGAATTTGAACCCATATCCAGGTTTGATCCTTCAGTTTCTATATAGTATTTTTTTTTCCTACAATCATAAAAATGATGAAAACGATCAGCATTCCCATCACCACTTTCAAGACATATATCCTTTCTCTTCAATCTCCATTATGCTTATATACTATCCAACATCCTCCTCACTTTACTTTCCCATTCATTCGATTTCAATTTTCCTCTTCAATGAAGACCCCTATATCATTATGTTTTTCAATCCTACTAAACTCTTCCTTAGATTCTTTAAATCCTTGTCTCTACTTTTGTATCTTTTAGCTTCCTAGGAACTTACTTTGGCCTGTACATTCATCACAAAATCTACAAATTAAACATTGGTTGGGTCCCTATGCTACCATCATAGCTCATCCACTCATCTTGAACCAAATTTTAACATCCTCCTCTTCCAACCAACTAGAATTGAATTTAAAATGAGAGGGGGATTTATAATTTCTTAATTCAGTCTGAACAAAAAAAAATTGGACAATGGTTTGAACCTCCATTGGTACCCACCCATGATCTAGATCTATCTACCTTATCCATGATATTCTCATATACAATAAATATATCCAAACACTTATCGATTATGTTATTCCTTCAAGTAGGAATAAGGTTGGTAGGTTTAACATGAATGAAACCTGCCTACTCAAAAGTATACTTGAAGTAATCCTATAATATATCAATCCTTATCGATGAAGTCCAAACCTTTGACCTATTCCAAGTGAAATTCAAGTCTCCATCGATAACTACAAAATCTTGTTTTAAGACATTTAGTTCAAAAATCATTTCCCACTATCTTTGCATGTCATTGTATATTCCATAAAGAACACAAACATTGACACCCAAAGCCTTAACTTCAAAAGATTTGAATAAACCTAATACATTTTAAAATGAATTTGTTATAGTTCTATTTGAAACCCAACTTGTCACAATACCCCCCACCATGCTATCATTATCTAAAATGAGAAATTCTCAATTTTTTAAAATCGATGTCAACAACCCAAAGATCTTTTCCCCATACACCATGGATTTTAGGAGCATGATAATGTTTGGTTTCTCAAGATATACAAGTATACTTGATGCCATATTCTTATAGGGCTTCCCAACGTTTAGAGACATCACTATCATTTTTTAATCTTCTTAAGGGATTGGCCAGCCTAAAGTACCCCTATGATTTGTCTTCATTTACCTTGTTAGAATTCTCTCCATGTCATTTCTGGGGACTATGAGGATATTTCTCTTCTTTATTATTGAATTATATTCAATAACCTTAATTTGGTCCAACACTAATCACCCTGAAACCTTTTCTCTTGACACCTCTTCACCCTTCCTTGGTCTCAAGTGGTAAGGTCTAGTTGAGGCCTTGACAACTCCACAAGTCCACCAAGTTAGGCCCTTCTTTTTTTAAAACAAAAATCAATTTTTTCAAGGCCCTTCTTTTTTTAAAACAAAAATCAAATTTTTCGATTGCTTTATCAATTAATTGTATTCTCTTGGTTTTAATAATTGAGTGTTTGTTGCTTAAATGAGTGATTTTTGCTCGACTCTTATTGTTTTGTTCAATTTCATATTGCAGTCATGATTGAGATTTGTTTACATCGCAAAGTGGTTTTTATTGCATTTTTTTATGCCTCTTGGTTTTTTACTAACTTTGG
Organism: Larix kaempferi; assembly: GCA_027924585.1. Taxonomy (NCBI): domain Eukaryota; kingdom Viridiplantae; phylum Streptophyta; class Pinopsida; order Pinales; family Pinaceae; genus Larix; species Larix kaempferi. The sequence goes on from BSBM01000071.1 coordinate 5,853,931, forward strand.
CCTATGAAAATGTCTTATAGATTCAACCAGGTTGATTGTAGCATTCACAAGGCACGTGATGGATTTCAATTAAATTTTGAGAAAGAATGGACACTTTCGCCAAATGCTTAGTACTAGGTTCTCTAGATGTTAGTTCATTGTTTTGGTAGGTTAACATTTATTAGGTGATGATGGATAACACCGGTTTTAGTTGGCATCTTGAAAGTATATATAACACATATGACAAAAGAGTTGATTGAAGTGAATTTGGGTAAAGCAACAAAAAGAACTACTATTGGACTTATATTAAAAAAACATTGTTCTTGGGTGTCATCCAAATTGATTTTTCTACCTTCAAGTAGGTTTTTCAATATTTTCACACCAAAGGAAACTGATGGAATTCAAATCTGAGGCCTGCAACTGCAAAACCCGTCAGTCACTCTCCTCCTGCAAGTGCAAAACCAGTCAGTCACCCTCCTCCTCCCAATGAGACAGATCAAACTTAACAGGGAACAAGGGGAAGAAGTACGTTCTGGATCAAATGTTTGGAAATGCCTGAAGAGTTTTTTCATCCTTCACTTAATGAAATATTTTATCTATGGGACATTGTGCATTGAAAATAAAAACACTGCGACATGGCGCATCCTTCGATATTTGTAAGTTTTATTCTGCGCAACGAAGTGACTAAAGGCAAGTGAAACGAATGGATTTGGACTTAGACGTTTGAAGTTTGAATACAAAAATTCACTTACTTGCATTGTCGGCTTAGTATCGAGACTCTTACCAGTTTGCTTCTCCTTATGAAACTCAGGTGTATTATGCACTACTTCGGTTGCATCACAGGTATTTCTTCAATCTCCATGCATCAAATTCTGGTGGAGATGTAACAAATTTCTTAAATTTTCTTTTCAACACTGCATCGGCATCCACATTCGTCTTCATACCTCCTCTTGTTATTACTCAAACTTGCACAGGACGCTGCTCTTTTCGGCATGACTCTACTCTCACTACGCACACACTCTTTTTCTCCCATTTCTAAATAGATCCATGAACTCTTCTGTTTGATGGTTTGTGATATGGCAATATGCATAGAGCACTCAGGGCTGAGTGTAATTCTATGCAATGTGTCCGACCTCTCCACAATTCAAGTAGGTCAGCTTCCTTGGACCTCCACAACCTCTTCCTCATAACCCCCGTTGATTGTGCCCACATGCATCCTTTGTCCCTTGAACTCTATAAGACTCATCCGTATTTTTTATCATTAACTACAGTGCCATGTAGTTGTTCACATCATGTCCAACGGATTTACAAAATTCAAAGAATGGCATGTAAGTTGTCGTTTGGTACTTTTGTAAAATGGGACAACGAGGTGGCTCATTTCCTAATTGTTTATAGATCTCACAGCAATTTAGCTTGGACCTTAGATGGGAACAAATTATATGCACCCAAAGGGAAGCGGTTCAGAGTGCCTGTGTCAATATAATTTTACATCACAAAGGCATGCATTCCTGTGAGGCCCTTATGCCAGACATAAGGTGCACTAGATGTTCTTAGATAGAGCCATACCTTTTGATAAGTCTTGTAATTTGTTTGAAAATGTAGCTAGAAGGTTTTGTATTTGCACCATCCCTCCGGAGTCCCTACATACCGACGAGGCTTCCAACCTTAGCACAATATCCATTGCATATTGTTGTGTATTAATGTCCTATTGGGTTAATGATTTATGAATATGAGGCAATAATGCAACAATAAACCATTCTCGGTGTTGAACTTCTTGTAACTTAAAACTTAATGTCACCAAGATGATTTAAATCTTTGATCGAAATCTTACACACTTTCTCCCTCTCTTTGTTTGATTTTTGTTATGCTCCATAGTACATTTTTGTTCTGATTTAGGTCTTTGGAATTCCTTAATCAAATCCTATCTGATCTCTTCATAGGTCATGATCCAATTACGTGGGTATTAACCTTGTACTTCATGTACCACTATAGTGCATGCTCCTTGAAAGTCATTTCTGACTATGCTATCTTTAAATTATCATCTGTAATCTTGTTTATTGCCCAAACTGCTTCACATAGAAAACAATGCTACTTCACATCATCTCTTTCGATCCCATAAAATACCATAAGTCATAACACCCATATTTATTGTAGTTCCTTCCATTGAGAACTATAGTGATCTTATTGCTATAGGGTTTCTTCTAGGTGTTGTCTATATCCTTTGATGATTGTCATCCTAACTTTTGATTCTATCAAGTCGTCTTCTTTAAGAAATTTGCATGCAAGGGGTGGTTGGAATTGAGTATGTGCCAAATGATTTCTCCAGGCCCAGAGGCTTCTCCCAACTTCATTTGTTGCAAGAAGCTTACAACTTCTAAATTCCCTTCTTCTTTGCTAGACTCCTCTTATGTATTACTGCCAATAAGACTACTTACGGAAACATTACAATCCTCCTCATCCATGCGTTGTCCACTTCTAATCTTCCACTAGGATTCAAAATATTCTTCCTCTACAATATTGTTGTCTTCTTCTACATGGATAGGGAAAATTTTAAGCATCCATAATTTTCTTAAAGTGTAGAAGCCTTGGCGAATCTTACTAATTATTAAATTTCCAACCACAAAATGTTGGGCGATATTTTTGTAAAAAGATTCAAATTTCTAAGGATTTTATATAGTTTTTAAACAATTTTGGTGATTTTTAGAGTTAACAAATGTTGACTCATGTTGAGCAAATCAATTTAGAAAAAAATGGAAATTGGCAAATCTTTTCTTGAAATAAAAGGTAAAAAATTAGACCATGGGCTAAATTTCACCCCTAAATCTTTCCTTGTGCATGGGCTAAAGACACCTCTTCCTTCTTTCCATCTTTTCCTATCACCTCCTCTATGTGCATTCCCTACACAAATCTATCAACAAGATCATCTTCTTATGTTTCTTACCTAAACTTGTTATTCGCTTGGCTAGTATTCCCTCCAATGCTTTCGTCCATTTTTATGGTATTGTTGAATTGGACCTTCCATATCATCTCATGCAGTACATCCCTCTTTCTGTTCCTGCCTTCTCTGACCTTTTTCTAAGCCTATGGGTCCATACTTTTTTCTTTTCTCTTTTCCCCTATCCCATCCTCCTTCTCCCCATCCCTTCACGAGGGTTTTATGCTTCCATGCAGTGAGGTCATTCTTGTATCAATATTTTCTCTATAAACAACATTTTGATCCACAGTGGAATTTATTTTAATAACCTTCCTCTACGTCTTCAAACTCCCTTTCTATTGAACTAAAAGAAGTACTATACTCTATTGCAAACTCCACCACATACCCTTCTTTTATTCTAGCAAACCAAACATCTATTGCACATGTCTACTTCTAATCTAAGATTTTAAGCCTCACAATGGTTGCTTGATCCCATACTATTAGTTATTGAAATGTTCTCAGGATGTTAATTTTTTCTTTCCTTTTTATCCACTCATATAACAAAAAAAATATTTCATACTTATCATAATATAAGTACTTGTCATTCCACATTTTTGTTTGACTTGCAATAGATTCCAGGTCTCCTTCTACAGAATCTCAATTTCCTTCCTTGTCAACCAATCTTGGATCTCTCTTTTTGATGGTTTCCATGACATACCCTTACTTTCATTAGCGCTTTTGTTCTATCTCGGCAATGAAACCAACTGTTGGAAAAGATTTTAGATCCAAGGTTCTAAACTCCAACCAACGATAAAACCCATAAACATTGGAATATTCAATATTTATTAAATGAATAAGGTCTCATCTAAGAAGGTTATGAGAATTACAAAAACATAACTTAACAAAAGTACAATAAATACCATTAAAAAATGAAACACATATTCCTATCTCTTCCATGTGATAAATACAAAAAAATTAAGAGGGGGATCTAATACACAATATTTTATTATCATTGCAAAATCATCCAGCCCATACAAAATTGCTCAACACTTAGTCATCATTGTTCCTTACATTCTATTGCCACTCCCTCAGCTACTAACAAAACTGTCCAACAACCCTCTCCTTGCCCTAGTAAATTTGTTTTATAGATAGAATGACATTTACTGATTAGTTAAAAACCCTTACATACATATTGATAGATTTCTAGCGACAACATTAGGTCAAATACAACTATATCCAATACATTTACTTTGACAAGAGTATTACTACTATATGAATATTACTCCAATAGGAGTATTACTCATATATGAGTATTACTATGCTGACTATATTCACGAATTCTTCTTAATCCAACAAAATTGTTTTTAGAGTTCCACATTTTGCAGAGGCTAGGAATTGCGAGTTCCTATGAACAAGGGATTGTCCAACACTATAGCTCTATAATTGATCTAGAGTATGTAGGGAACAAAATGAAGGTAGAAATACAATTTGGAACACATACAAAGATCTTGTAGAGAGTACAATAGGATAGTAAAACTCAAATTCTATTAATGAATGAAATTGAAAAATACCATAACTACAACACAATGCAAACTAGTTTAAATGGTGGTAGATTATCTTTGAAAATAGATGTCTTAGCTATGTTCATTCACAAGAAGACAATATAAGTGGCCAAAAGTGTTTTTAACATAATGTATGATGCCATAGGATGAAAAAGCCCTAACCCTAGAAAATGATGTGGCAAAAGGAATGTGGGCCCCAAGGAGGCTAGTTGATAAGTTAACTTTTCATCAACTTGCCAAAACACAACATTTGTATACAAACTTCATTTGGGAATTAACTTGAATCGATGCAAACCTTAATTCATGCTTTGTGAATTTGGTATGCAAAATTTTGTGACTGATGCCAATTGCCAAAAATGCAAAGGGAAATGCCCGAAGAATGCATTGAAATTTCAAGACCTGAAAAAATGTAGTAAAATTACCAAGATGTGGAACCATATTGAATAAGTGGAATAGGTGTGTGGCCACCCGTATCCACCTATATCAATAATATAACTAAGGGTTTCCAATAATGGTGCTCGGTCTAATATTTCATGGCACCAACTAAGGAGGATAGACTATACCTTTAGTCGTACTAGTCGATTCCCTTGGTATACAAGAGTGATATTGCCAAGATTTTTCACAATGTACTATGACAATACTGTTGAGAGGATTATGTAAGGATAGTTTGAGGTGCACCTAGGGGGCTTCCGATATACTCAAAAGTATGTGGAATATTGAATCCATTTACATACTCTGTCTAATGCAGTGTTATAAAAGCCGACCTGGAACCAGCAAAACCGGCCGGTCCAACCGATTCCAAGGGTTCTTCAGTCCGACCGTTTGATTCAGCCCATTTTTTACCGATTCTGTACGGAACCGGTCGGTTTCCACCAGGAACCACCCAGTTCCGTACAAAACCAACCAGTTTTCTCAAACCAGTCGGGTTTCGTATGGAACCAGCCGGTTTCATATTGGGTCTTTCTAGGGAAAAAAATGAACGTTTTGATTTTTTTAAATTAAAAAACCAAAAAGTTTGGGCACGTTGGCCACATCCACTAACCTCATTACCATACAATCACTATATATTAACGCGGAGACCCTCAATTGCAATTACGATTCATAATCATCTTTGGATTTTGTAGGATGAGCATACGAATTACGGAGTTAGGGCAATAGGGCGTTCAAGAGTTTGGAATCGAATCTCAATTATGGGCCATGACACAACCGAAGTTTGGTTTTATACACTGTTACATGCTATATACATGAGAAACTTTGCATATTTGTGTATAATGGTTTGAATTCACATGGATGCACATGAATATATATTTATTTTTTTTAAATATGAATATTTTATGTATTTTTTCTCAACCGGTTTTTTTCCTGGTTTTTGTCCGGTTCCGATCCGGATCTGGGTCCTAGGGTTGACCAGTTCGACCACTAGTCCGGTTCTGATAACATTGGTCTAGTATGATACTACTTGTTGAGGTGTCTAAGGTATCCAATTAGGTGACTCCACTTGTATGAATCATTGTGTGTATGCTTCCCCAACCATAGTTTTAAGCATTGAATGATATAATTTTGTGTTTGCAGATGCTTGAACAAGTCTCTAGGCTTGAAAATTAATTTCTAAAATTCCGGTGCACACTGGCATAAGAAATAGCTTTGATACCATTTGTAACATACTTAACGAATAGAAAAAATGATTATGGAGCAATTATTCAAGCAATATAAACAACATAAACTAAATAAAAGATACAATGATATAGAACCTACATAATATAACCCTTGTATTAATCATTTGAAAAATAGAGAGCAATGTTCATGGGTCTCTTTGAGGAGGATACCTCCTTTCCATAAAGCTTGCATATAATAAAACCACTTGAAAAAATATTACGTAGCCTCCTAGCTCTATAAATAGTTTCTCACCATGAAAACCTTGACTATTAGTGATGCAATCATTAATGAGTTCCAATCACTTAGTGGGTCATATTTAATAAAGATGATCATTTTACATTAACTACCCAACAACTACCTACTGAACTTTATTCAAAGGAAATGGCCTCATGCATTAATTGAATAACTCTTAATTACCATGAAGTAGGGGGGCTAAGGTAGATACCTAACAAAGAGTTAGCAGAAGATATGGTTTTTCATATTAATACCATAATGAAGAGAAGGGGTTAGCAAAATCTCATACAAGGTGGAATGAAAGGGAAACTACCTAGCAAGGCAAAGTGTTACTCTAAGGAGAAAGATGAGGAATGTTTTCCTCATCTTTTAGAAGTAAAAATTTTGTGTCCACCAAAAGCCTTCAAAAATAAATATCTTCGATTCAAAATGGATCAATGTATATTTGTTCTCTGTTATGTACCGAATACTTGAGATATCATATTAAACCAAAGTACACGCCTTGTATGGAAGATGTAAACATGGAGTACAACTCCAAAATAGATAAGAGAGATGAGTTAAACAATAACTCCTTAAAGAATATGTGAACCTCCTCCAAATGCCCTAATACATCAAGAACGACCAAATTACATGTTTTTCTCAATAATGAATGCATGAAATCTATATATACATATTCACTCATTGCACATGTGGGACCTTCATTAGGTTGGTCACTATTACATATACATTTACTTCATTAAATATACATTTAACTCCATATATTCCCCCCTTGGGGTGATTTCATATACATTTAATCCCACATATGATCACCTTGGGTCATAACATAGTACCTTGAAAAAGATTTTCCTTCAAAGATTTGCAATTAAGGGTTTTACATGTGATGAAAGCAAGTAATAGGATTTTCTTATATTCTTTATTTTTTGTCACCACTGATGATGTTCCATCCATCCATCCAAAATTTGATTATTTTTTCTCTTAATGATTGATAGCAACTTGTTGCATTTTTTTCTTTTCTTTGATTTCATGTATTATTATTGTGACTTCTCCAATTTCTTGTAGTTTATAGTCACTAATAATATCTTGTCAAAAATGGTTTTTTGATGCATTGTTCCATTAATATTGTTGATTTTCTCATTTTCGTCCTTCGTAATGACATGTACATCCTCCAACTGAAGCTCAATTTTTTCATGTAGTTTTTGGTGACCTTCTTGATAATAAATTAGAGTACATACCATGTACAACAAATGTAAACATGGAGCACAACTCCAAAGTAAATCAGAGAAATGAGTTACACAATAATTCCTTAAGGAATATGAGAACCTATTTCAAACATCCCAATACATTTATCTATCCAAATCATTGTTTCTCTAAAAAATGACTACATGACCTCTATATATACATATTCACTCATTGCACATGTGGGCCCTTCACTAGACTGACCACTATTACATATACATTGATTTCATTACATATACATGATCTAAACCCATATATGCCCTCCTCATGTTCATACCTTATACATTTAACCCCATATATATCCCTTGTGGGTCATAACATCCTTTTTCAACACTTTGAGCATAAAACTAGCGTTATAGATTCATTGAGGCCAATTTTTAAATCAATCATGGATTCCAATAAGTAGGGTCAAAACTAAAAACGCCTATTTCAGAGACTAAATAACAATTTTGGGGTTAAAACATGGCCAAAATGACAATGATTTCACCACGTTCTTCTCATTGAGATATTTCCAACATGTATTCTGTGTCGAAATCAAAGTTCATATGAGAAACTTATGTTTTTAGCAAGTTGATCATTGCTTTAACCACCACTACATTAAATAGAATCCATGTTTACTCGTGTTACTCATACATGTGGAACTAGCCATGTATGGTCTTCCAAAAAGATTTGAGAGGGTCCAAATCCGTAACCCTACTAAGATGACGGAGAATGCAAAATCCTAATTCTAACCATAAGAGTGATTGTGAGGCGTTAAAACCTCAACCACTATGGAAGAAAGGGATTTCATTCCTATTATAGTAAGCTTGTATTCCATCGCTGAGCAATGGGAAGGAGTGGGAAAATATAGCAATGTAGAGGGAGATGGTAACCATGTCACAACATGTAATAGGCCACTATATTTATTTGCTCCGTAATAGTAAATCTTTCTTTGTATTTTGCATTGTATGCTCAAGAATAATAAGAACAAGGCACACCACTTATTACTAGATGGACATTTTCCCTCAGTTTTCTCCATTGTAAATCTTGTATCCATGGTGCTCCATGATATAATTTTACCAATGTATATCCATTCTTATTTTATCACTTGCGTGACACATAGTTGATTTTGATCCCCCCTAGCATACCAACACTACCCCACGTGCGGCACATAGGGCTCGATCAAGGTTTGAACCCATGCCATCACAAGGAGTGCCTTAACAGTGCACCCTATCGCCAATTGGTCTACATCCCGTGATAATTTTCTCACATTTCACCAAATATAAGGATTATGCGTTTAATATTATAGTCAAATTATAAGTGAACACTACACTTGATTTGCATTAGCCTCTTATAAATATGTATCACTAGATTTAAGTAGCATACTAAAAATCTATTATAATTGTCCATTAAAATTAAAAAGTTTACAAATCACCTTCATGATGACAAATCACCTTCATGTGAGTTAGTACACTCTTCCATGGCTGCAATGGAAGTCTCTACTAACTAATCTCTTAAATCTTGATCAATGTAGCATCGTGAGGTATTTGCATTGTAATGCTTAGTTTCCTATCAAATGAATGGACTATAGTAGGATTGCATACCTGCTTTTGCTTTAATATCTCTCTATTATATTATTGTTAAACATTAAAAAATATAGATATAAAATGTGAATACAGTTTTGTCAGCGAACAAAACAATATACTCATTATGAGCTCAGCATATCACTTACAAGAATAGAATCTAGATAGGGAACTCTATCTCACAATCATTGTGACTAGACCCAATTAACTTCATCCTTACAACATGCTATAACATATGAAAGTATGAGAACAACATGCTATAACATATGAGAGTATGAGAACCTATAACGTCCCCCTCACCTAATCTGACCATCGAGAGGGGACGCTGGGCAAATCTGGGCTTTCAAATTTCGCCCCAAGTTCATAATACGTTTTTCACAATGCAAGGTATGCAGAAATGCAAATAAACATGCACAGTGGGATTCAAATCTATCCACACACACACATCTAATATGCAATTACAAGCATAAACATTACAGGCATCAATAAAACATTTCCAGATTTAAATACATAAAAATACATATATTTATCCAATCCAGATCCAAGCAACTCGTTGTGTAAGAGCGCTTTTCCACCCAACCATAGGCACTCTGTCCAGCATATACTATTTCTGTTGCTGAGAGGCCACCCCCAAGCTGGGCTATGAGGCCACCAGGACAAAGGAAACACCTACATGCTTCTATCACTCAGCCCACAACCCATTCTGCTCTTTGTGCTTAGCCAAATGCTCATACAGAGATCTACAAGGGCTTCACTTAGCCTCAATCTGTGGCTTCTCAAGCACCTGAGAGTAGCAAAACTCAAGGGTAAGGGTCCCTAGTTTGCACAACCTCTCTGCTCACTTACAACCAACAAAACCCACTTCCCAATTTGCAATATGGTCTCCAAATTTGAATTTCTGGGTTCAAAACAACATGGTAAGTTCATGGACAGCAATGGAGAGCTCTGCAACCTCTAGACCTGCATGAAAGAATAAGACCAATGAGGGTTGACTCTAAAGGATATGAGAAAATGGTGACAAGACAACTGGCATAACTTCTGGCAGTAGGGAAAAGGACTCCCAGCAGCTGCAGACTGACTTCTGTCATGATAGAACTATCACAAAAGTGCAGTTAGTCCCATGCTACAATAACTACATGAGGTGACTTTTCCCACCAACCACACACATGCACTAATGATTGGAAAATGGTAAAAAAATGAGATAATTGGCTTATTCTCAACACATGACAGAATTTTGGTGTGAGTTCTAAGGTTGACACTTGGCAACATAGGATTTGGTTTCCCATAGGCCCCCTTCCTCTTCCCCTCTAGTAGAATCATAGCCCCTTTGGTGCTCCTTACAGAGCCATTGTTGAACCATTTTATTATGTATAATATTTACATATATTCTAAGTTGGCATAAAAGCCAACCAAACAGTCCAAACAAATTATAACATCATACATGCCTATCCATTCACTAGTCGGGCCTTGGCCTTGAGCTCCGCACTAGTAATTCACATTAGCATATTTACATCATTTACATTTTTAATGCAATAGAGTCAAAATCATGATATTACAGAACCTTATGTCAAACTTCGAACATACCTTTGAAACATTTTAAAATACAACTCACTAAAACTCTGTTTCCAAACTTGTGAATTTGCTTATACATCTTAAAGATAAATAATAAGAGATCAGCATTCAACTTTTAACATTTACTCAGCTAAGTTTGTAACAAAGGCAGCGATAACATCTTGCAGCCAAAGATCATAATCTTTGTTACTTTCACTCAATCTGCACAATCCATATATAATCCTTAATCCTTGATGATGCTAATTATAAGTAAATCTACATCATACCACAAGCCATATCACGTTTACAGGAGCACCCATGCATTCCTCTTCACTCAAACCAGAGATTCTAAATGTATAATGTGAAATATAACTGGTATGTATGGTGCACGAAGAATTCCACAACCACAAACAAGCAAGAATAGAATGCCAGTATCAACACTTCAATTGAATTCTATTATCATATGCTAGTACACAGAGAAAAGAGAAAATATAACAGAATAGGATTATATTAGCACAAACAGTATTTGGGAGGAAGATTACAACATCATATTGCTGAGCTTTTGAAAGAAAATGTCTAACAACAATATTGCTGAGAATTTGAAAGAAAATGTCTAACCAGAAAAAGCATATTTAAGTAATACAACCAGTAATATGAAAATTAGTGACGAAGGCAATCATGTTCCATTTCCTGCCTACGGGGCACTTATCTAGCTTCAACTCTTGTAAGGCTAAGCACAAATCTTGCTTTAATCCACATTACTGACGAAGACAACTCAGAAAAATCTCCATGGAGAAACAAGATTTGTTATAAGTATTTTGTTGAATATTTACCCTGAGATTTGTGTTCTATGGAGCTTTTCCCTGTTCGACTGCCCCGAAATTACCACTGCAAGGATCAGCATCCACCATCATCTGTACAACTTCTCTCATGGTTGGACGCAGTGCTGGGAGTTTGTAAGTACAGTGTACTGCTATTTTTAGGACCTTCAACATTTCTTGTTTAAACGACTTGGAAATTCTTGAGTCGAGAAATTCAAAAGCATCTTCCTGGGAACATAGCTTGTGTGAAACCCAGTATACAATATCCTTGTTCTCACCAAATTCTGGTTCAATTGGTTGCTTGCCAGTAACAAGCTCCAACAATACCACACCGAAACTATAAACATCACTTTTTTCTGTAACCCTCAAGGAGTACCCATACTCTGTAGCATAGCAAAAAATGATGTAATTATTAAACCATTCAGAAAACAATTATAGATACACAGATAAATGAATTTCGAAAAGAGGCTAAAATCAACAACTGCAAACGCAAAAAAAACTTAAAACAGAACTGTATATTCTATGGCAAAGGTGCAAAATAGGGAAGCAGAGTACTACCAGGAGCGATGTAACCATGGGTGCCTGCAAAAACGGTGGTTGAATCTCTTCCTCCCTGAGCTTGAAGAGTTTTGGCAATACCAAAATCAGCAATCTTTGCCTCATAATATTTATCCAGCAAAATATTGGTAGATTTTACATCTCTGTGAACAATAGCAGGCGAGCAACCATGATGAAGATATGCTAATCCATGAGCTGCTCCTAATGCAATATTGTACCGTGTTGGCCAGTCCAAGTCGAAACCACTTCCCCTTGATGTTTTTTCTTCATTATTTTTATGCAAAGCATCAAATAAATTCCCATTTGGCATGTATTCATATACCAATAGATTTGAATCACCATTCGACAGATAACAGTAAAGCTTCACAATATTTTTATGCCGAATTGTTCCCAGGATGTCAACCTCTGCCTTCATCAATTTATCTAAACCATTTTCCCTCTTGTTGTTTATGTTCTCTGTCCATATTCGTTTTACTGCTACAGTTTCATTGGTTTGCAAAGCCACACGATACACCTTGCCCGATCCTCCACTCCCTATAACATTATGTTCATCTAATATTGCTTTGTAAATCTCTTCCTTGGAGAAACTTAAGTTATGAAAAGATTTAAGGCTCCAAGAAGAATTGTTCTTTTTATCCATTAAGTCAATTTGATTTTGATGATATCTTCGCCGAAAAGCTAATAATCCAATCACAAGTATTAGCAATGCTGTGCCAACAATGAGCCCGGAGATAATTCCAATTTGTCTGGATTCTTTCCCAGAATGAGAATCAGAGCAAACCCCAAGTACGTTGTTATCATTATAATTATCCTTTCTAGATCTTTTAGCACAGAGCCCTGGATTTCCTGAAAAGCTTTGTCTGCTAACCTCATCAATGAGTGAATTTGGAACACGTCCAGTTAACTTATTATTAGATAAGTCAATGAAACTAAGCTTCAGTGCACCGAGACTACTTGGAATTGAACCAGATAGTTTGTTGTTTGAAATATTCAAGGAGTTCAGATTAGCAATATATCCCAGTGACTCTGGAATTGATCCTTGCAAATTATTTTCTGCAAGATTAATAACAGCCAAAGAAACACAGGAACCAACTTCATCAGGAATGGATCCCTCAAACATGTTCTTCTGCAAATCCAGATTACCCAACTGCATTAAATTTCCAATTTCCTTTGGTATTGGACCCGTAAAGTGATTATTGCTTGCTTCAAGTTTGGCTAACAGCTTTGCCATGCCAACCTCCTGTACCAGAATCCCGGAGAATTGATTGTTCTGAATACACAGCTCTTTTAATTCCTTTGCATTTCCGATCTCAGAATCAATTCCACCAACAAAATTATTGAAGCTTAGATCAATAATGTTAACATTTGGCAGCCCCCAAATTCCTCTGGGCACGGCACCACTCAGACTGTTGTTTTTAACTCTAAAGCGAACCAAAGTTTTGCAATCTCCATAGGTTTCAGGCAGCTCTCCAGTAAAAAAATTATAGACGACCAAAAAGTATTGCAGTTTTCCTCCTCTGCACATATCTCTTGGTAGTGTTCCATTCAACTGGTTTTCAGAAACATCAAGCAAGTTAAACTTGGATAGACTGCCAAGTTTCTGTGGTAGTTGGCCTGTGAAATTGTTCATATACAGTGATAAACCTTCAAGATATAGTAACTCCCCAATACTTTCAGGAATTTGGCCTCTCAGTTGGTTCGTGTTGAGCTCCAAGGAAACAAGGTTTCTCAAATTACCAACTTCCTCTGGAATGATTCCACCAAGGTTGTTCTTTGATGCATCAAAATACTGCAGATCTGTAAGATTACCCAGTTCTCGGGGTATATTTCCACTAAGATTGTTCTCGAACAGCTCCAGTTGGAAGAGGTTTCTGAGTTTGGAAATTCCACTTGGAATGGATCCATTCAGGTAATTGGCAGAAAGGTCCAGAAGACCCAGATCTGTAAAGTTCATAATAAAACTCGGAATTTCTCCTACAAGATTACAGGAACCTAGGTAGAGATAATTGAGTTTCTTCAAATTCATAAGCTCTTGAGGTATTTTTCCTGGGCGGAATGGATTATTTGCCAGGTTCAGAGAGGTCAGTTCTGGTAAACTTCCCACAGAAGTAGGGAATGCACCTGTGAAGTTGTTGATTGTCAAATCTAGAATTTGCAGGGATTTCAATGGAGAGAAGTCCGGTAAAGTACCGGATAGCGTATTATTTGTAAGATTCAAGTACTCAAGCTTGCTGCAATTCATAAGGGTCCATGGTAGATTCCCATAAAGGTAATTTACACCTAGTTGAAGTTTCTTCAAATTTCTTAAATCACATATATTAGAGGGAAAAGGGCCTTGCAGAGATTTGGTTTCAAGTATGATTTGAGTGACCATACCTGTAGAGTTGTCGCAGGTAATTCCATCCCAATTGCAAGGCGCATCAATGGAGTCCTCCCAGTTTCTCATAGACAATTGAGGATCTTCCAAGCTACTTTTCATTAGCAGTAAAATTTGAACCTCTTGAGGAAGAGATTGCGCTCTGTCCATCTTCAGCAAACAACATGAAAGCAGGGCCAACCATACACTCCAAAAAACATTCTTAGTCTCCATCGTTTCTTCTGTATCTCACAAGCCTCTATTGCAAATTCAGGCTACTGGGTATTTTGCAAGCATAGCTCTCTATTTACGGCCATGGTTTTTTCCAGGGAAGTAACTTATAAGAGATCCAGCTGCCACCATGGGGTTGCAGTACAGTAATTAACTGTAACCCGTGTCGAAACTTGTTTCCAGGCAATAAAAATGATTTGCAACGATGGCTTCGCTGATTCGATTCGTCAGCAACGTCAATCACTCCGCAAGTAAACGCTACTACAAATATGTAGCGACTTTGTGTGACTCCATAATACTGAGTTGTGAATTGGGTAAGCCATGTGTGGAAAATAAATGGAGGTATTCCGTGTTGCATTGACTAACAACAGTCTTTGGCGTTTCGAGCAGTGGACAGAGCCTGTGGCGTTTCCAGCAGTGACAGAGAGGACCCCAGCACTCTTGTACGCACAAATACGTACTGTAAACTTTATGAGAGCGGACAAGCAAGGCACGGCAAGAACGTCTCCAATACAAACTACTCAACCCCTGTAAATGCATGCACTTATTTTTCCACGTTGCCATTATGATGAACAGAGCTAAGATGAGATTGAAGCCAACTATCCCATCTACATCAAAATACTTTGATGATCAGGGTGGAGGAGATTAGAATCGGATTTCACTGGACTCAAAGTCTTATCCACTTCACCGTCAGTTACACTTGGCACTCTCCTGTTTCGAAGCCATGGTTTTATTTATTTATTCGAGTCTTATTTTATTTAGTGATTGTTGTGTTTAAAGTAAGGATTTGAAAGCTGTTTGGACTTATTTTAAAAGTTTGTTGACCTTTATTACAAGGTCATTTTTATATTCTTGGTAGGCTACGATTCCTATCACATGTTCAATATGTAATAAGTTTTTACAGTGTCATTTTAGTTATAATAATAATAAGTTTTTATAGTCTCATTCTAATAATAATAATAGCAAAACCTTATTATAATTCAAATATTAAATTCTATTTAAAAAGGGATTTATCAAGTTTTAAGAGGAATTAAAATTCTCAAAGATGCAAACTTTTTTTAGACATGTTGAGAAAGTGTGTAGTTATATATATATATATATAGTTCTAAATATTTTAAATCTAATTTGAACATACATACTATGTTTATAATATTTTATTATTTTTAATAAAGAACACCTCTCATCATCTATAGGATAGATAAAATGTCTTATCGATACAACAAGCAAATATATTTACTAATAACATATCTACATATAAATAAATTAAAAGTTATCCAAAAAATTAAAATTACTAGATCCTCTTTAATTTCTTTAATAATTATAAGTGAAAATACTATATATCCATGTACATATTTACTAAAATTAAACCACTATCCATATATAGTTTACCAAGTAAAATGGTGACTATTTAATAAACAATGTTGTGAAAAGTTGGTAATTTGTTAATCTTAAATTTTAATAAACTGAAAGAAAATCAAAATTACTTAGTACTCTTCAATAATTAGAAGTGAAAATATTAAATATCCACGTGCATATTTACTCAAATTAATTCCATTAAATCTATCCACTATCTGCATATTGTTTACCAAGTAAAATGATGACTATTCAATAACCATTGTTGTGCAAAGTTGGTATGATCATTTTAAATTTTAATATTTTAAAACATTACAAATTTATTTTGGTTAGTTATATATATATATATTAAATTTAATGATTTTATTTGATATAAAATTGAGTTATAATAAGTTTTGTTATTTTAAAAAAATTATTATTATAATTGTTGATTTTTATGGTAGTTATTAATTTTTTTTGCAAATGTGAGTTGGGGCATCTAAAGCAAACTCTCTTACTGGCATTGATATATACTTGACGTTCATTAATATTTAAGTTAGGGTATCTGAAGCGAACCCTCCATTAAAGCATTGGAGGGGGGCATATGATGAATGACAATTAATACAAGGGCATCTGATGAACGCCAATTAATATCTTTGTGGCATTGAAGCACTTGAAGTGAACCCTTGTAAGGGCATTGAAGCATCTGATGAACAAATGCATTTCTTGTGAAGCATTAAAGCATTTAAGCGAACTCTCTCTGTGGCATTGATATATACTCGATGATCATTAATATCTGAGTTAGGGCATTTGAAGCGAACCCTCCATTGAAGCATTGAAGCGAGGGCCTCTGATGAACACCAATTAATATGAAGGTATATGATGAACAAGAATTAATATCTCTATGACACTGAAGCATTGAAGTGAACTATCTTTGCGGCCTTGAAGTGAACCCTCGTATTGTATATTGAAGCATTGAAGCGAACACTCTCTATGGCATTGAAGCATTGAAGCACTGAAGTGAACTATCTCTGTGGCATTGAAGCGAACTCTCGTAAGGGAACTATCTCTGCGGCTTGGGCATCTGAGGCAAACTTGAATAACTAGTGGCACACAAATATTCTAAGTATTTCCACAATCAAAGTACAAATCAGGTGCACAAGTTCCTTTCTTCTTCTTCTTTTTCTTCATTCCTTTTTTGTTGTTCATATATATATATGAACAATTCACCGTATATACCAAAGATTATGAAAGGGGGACCTAGAACAACTACCCTACAAAGCCTTGGTGATCGTATAGACTCATTAGAGAAAAGTAGAGAAGAAAGAGATGCTAAACTTCAAACAAAGTTAGAAGCCATGCTTGAAAATAAATTTGTCGCTATGCTTGAAAATAAATTTGTAGCCATGCTCGATACTGAATTTGCATCCATGATGGAAAATAAACTTGCATCCATGCTCGATAATTAATTTGCATCCTTCGAAGACAAGATTAAAAAGCAAATAGATAATAAGATAAAAGAGGTGGAGAATAAGATGAAGATAATGGAGGATAGATTACACGTAATGGAAAAAAGCCAAGAAACCAAACATTCAACCCAACAAGGAGATGTTGATACATTAGATAATCTCAAATTGAAGGACACGATTAAAGAGCTAGAAGAAAAGGTGCCTAAAAATATGACCCTAAATAATCTAGAAGGTCAATTAGATATTAAACCCATTAAGGAGGAAATGAATAAGATGTTAGAATTAGACCATGAGCACAACAAACGAGCCTTTGAACCTCATAATTTTTAGTTTAAAAGAAAAATCAGAAGAGGATATACAATAGACATAGTCAAGATAGAACTACATAATAGGCTACAAATTGAAACGACCTACCTCATAGAAGCAAAGAGATTAGGGAAATTAATTGAGAATAAAGAAAGGCTTCAATATGGCTTAAAATTAGCTCTACTAACCATGGGTATGGCATACTCAGTAAAATCACAAGTCTAAAAGGCTTAGGAATGTTTATAAATGAATATCTCATTTTAGAAGACTAATTCAAATTAAGAAAGGAGGTTCAAAAGGTAAAAAAAGCTAGGAACGAAGGAAAATGGGCATTAATTAGAAATACAAAAAATTGTTATTTGGGATAGAAACCAAAAAAATAATAAAAAATAGAAACTCGAAACACTCCTTATCCTCTCTTGGAATTGTTTTGGCTTCCCATGGAACAAAGGCCCCAAGTTAAGTTGGACCCCAAGTGAAATTGATATTATTCTTCTTGTTGAAGCCTAGGAGTGTGAAGAATCTAAGGTTCCTAACATAGGAGCAGTTGTCCTATGGTTGGATCAGTACAAGTGATCCTGTTGTAGAGGCATTGGAGATATAGCTTGTTACATTAGGGAAAAAAATCCCCCCATGCTAGGATCTATAAGAACGATCATCACAACTAGTATATTTGGATAGAGATTTTAAAGATTAATGCTAAGAAAACCTGCATAACAATATGTTACTTTGCCCCTATTAATTCTAACTTTTATAAGAAAAACAATATAGATAAAAAAATGCCCTTACAATGGCTTAGAAAATGACATTTCTAGTCTAAGCAACGAAGGTAATATCCTCGTAGTGGGTGACTTTAGCGCTTGAACTTTGAATTACCAAGCTATTCTCCTAAGCAATTATTCCAACTATAATCATCTTTGGTTAGATGAAGACCCTGCTCTAGAAAGATGGTACAAAAGAAGTTCTACAAATCTAGGTGAAAAACTATTCAGCTTCTAACTAGTCAAGCTTTATAGCGCTCAAGATTTTATAATTTGTAATGGTCTAATGGAGTAGGAAAATTCTAGCTAGATGACTTGTACTATTAATGGGATTGGCACTCGTGTGGTATATTATGTCATATCTAATATCCCTTTATACAACAAAATGATAAATTTAGACATATTAATTTATCACGAACCTAACTTAGATCATATAGCTCTGATTGTAAACCTCAATTTTGTCATGCATAGTGATACCATGGAAGAAAATTATCACAGTAAAAAGCATATGATCTTCCAAAACAACTAATAAGAATGATATTTTCATAAATGATTTAAAAAATGGTTTGCTTCCTCTATTGAGTACGAACAATATATAATACCTCTATCATAACTTTACTATGGTCCTCTCATCTCCATTAACAAGTTCTCAATCGAATTTTCAGGTAAAAAGAAAAATAGAAGAACCAACCCCTTATATGATAAATCCTATGTAAAAATGCAAGAGGATCCATCAAGGAAGTTATTGAAGAGTCTCTAAAAATTGACAAGCTAAATAGACACAAAGTCGTAATTAGAAGAGAAAAAAATGCACTATATAAATAAAAAAATAGGAAAATCTTTTATAGCTCAATTTCTATCTTAAAAATCTTTACAAATCCCTGGATGTCATAGATAACGTTAAAAAAATCCTTACAATGGAAGAAGTTTTCTCATTAGAAAACATTGATTTTGGGGTTAAGCGCCTAGAAAATGGAAAAGCTAAGGACATTGAAGGATACCAAGCAAAAATCTTAAAAATTGGAGGGCCAGTTCTCATTCCTCACATCCACAAACTCTTCAATCTAGTGGTCAAGCAAGGTTTCCCTAATCCATGGACTCGGATCCTCATTATTCCTATATTTAAAAGTAGTGATAAAAATAACCCTTCTAATTATTGGACCATTATGATTACCCCTCTCTTAGCCAATATTTATGTTATCATATTAGGAAATAAAATCAACATATGGCTAGAAACTGAAGTTAAGCGGGCTAAAGGCTAGGGGGGATTCAAAAAACATCACTCTACCACAAACCACCTCGTTATGCTTAGGATCATTGCAAAGGAATGTCGTAATAGTAAATCCAATCTCTTCTACTGCTTTGTGGACTTTAGGAAAGATTTCAATATGGTGCCTAGAAATAGCTTGTGGAATATATTAGAAGAGATAAAGGTTTCTTTCGAGTTGAGAGATGTCGTGATAAGGTTGTACAAGAATTTCATTGCAAAATTGAAGAGCACTAAGGGGTGGTTGAAATATATTAATTTTAATATTGGAGTTAAGAAAAATTTTCCGCTCTCCCCTGCCCTTTTTGACATATGCATTGATAATCTAAAAGGTTGTTTAGAAGAATCAAGTTGTGTTGGCATGAACTTAGTTGGAATAATCATCATCCTCCTCCTTTATGTTGATGGTATAGTTCTTACGGCAAGGTATCCCTTTGATCTTGATAAGAAACTAAGAATTCTCAAATATTTCTTCTCTAATATGGGTATGACTATTAATACTGACAAAACAAAAGTTATGATTATCAAATCCAAGAAGGTCACTTATCCTAATTTTGTTTATGACAATAACAACTTAGAGGAAGAATCTTCTTACAATATCTTGGAATTGATATTCATCACAAGCTGAATTGGAACTATAACATTGAAAACATTATTAATGGAAGGTGGAAATCTTATTTTGATCTTGAAAACAATTGTAAGTCAACAAACCTTGTGACGTGGGATAAAAATAAGTTCCTTTTTGAAACTCTTGTCACTTCCATCATCTTATGTAGTTGTGATGTCTTAGGTTGCAACATCTCTAGAGAATCTTGTATAAATATTGAACAAATCCATAAGCATTTTATAACATATAACCTAAAAATTAAAAGCAATACACCTTATCCTATTCTCCTAATAGAAGTGGGTCTTCCCCCCATCAACAAAATCACTATGAATAACTACTTGATGTACAATTCTAGGATAAATAACTTGGGAGACAAGAGCCTTCCTAAAATTGCTTTAAGATCCAATCAAGACCACGTACGGTTTAAGAGAGGCTGGTATAAAGACATCGTGGCTTGGTTAAACCATTGGGGAATTGAAAAAAATGCCACTTTGCAAAATATCAATAACATTAAACATATTATTGCATCTGTGTTTAAAGAGAAAATGTGGGGCGATAAATATTTAGAGGATTAAAAGAAAACTAAGATACTATAAGGAGGTCACTAAAACTAATATGGAAAATAAAAAAATATTTCTTTATTTTAATTAGTTTGAAGATGAAAATTAATATAGACAAGAGAAGAACAAACTCTCATGAGCTTCATAGTGAAACATGGAACTAGACAATTCATAAAACACCATGGGTGGAAAGGATTTTCCATCTCTATGAGA
Organism: Larix kaempferi; assembly: GCA_027924585.1. Taxonomy (NCBI): domain Eukaryota; kingdom Viridiplantae; phylum Streptophyta; class Pinopsida; order Pinales; family Pinaceae; genus Larix; species Larix kaempferi. Next base: position 5,875,106 of record BSBM01000071.1, read on the forward strand.
CTATGATCATTGAGGATGAAAGTCACTTTCTCTTAGAGTGCCCTATATAACCCACATGTGACCTAGGAGTGCTTCTTTCTAAGCTTTTTGAGCATAAGAATACAACTTTACAGCAATCCAAATAATTCCTTTCTTTTTTCTTAAGGTGTGATAGAACAAGTTGGATGTTAACCATCATCATCATCATCGTAGTCGTCGTCGTCGTCGTCATCATCGTCGTCGTTGTCATCGTCGTCGTCGTCGTCGTCATCATCATCATCATCAAAATGAATTTTAGTTTTATAAATAATCCTTTTTTATTAAAAAATCAACATCATTAAATATTACTTTTTATAATTTTATAAATTATAATTTTATTTTAAATAACTATTTATCTATTATATTAATTAAAACAATTAATTAGTATAAACCTATTTAACCATCCTAGATCCATCTAAACACTGGATATACCATGCGTCGAGAGGGATCAGATACTTAGAGGTGTAAACCTTTTTTTATTCTCTATATTTTATTGTATAGGTTTGCACCTCGAGGCATTTGATCCATCTTGACGCATGGTAGATCTAGAGTTTAGATGGATCTAGGATGGTTGTAGTCTGGGGCAATCATAGTAAATTTGTAGATGATCATGATTATGCATATGAAGTATGTAAAATGCAACTTCAATAGTTAAATGAGAAATAAGATGTATAACAATGTTGAGTGATGAAACATGTGAATATTAAGGAAGTAAGAGGATATGTATAATCAATAAGAAATAGATTATATGCAAATGCAACTAGTAGCATATCGACGGATGCTACCGACATATTATCCTCATTTTAAATTTCTTCCATTGGGGCTGTCTCAACAATTCTTGCATGATTTCCCTCTCTGAAAGTTACATGTTCAACTATGGCATAGATATCTGAATATGCCATTCTTCGTTCTTGTTGTTGATCAACTTCCATTTATTGTGATAATTTTTTGGAAAAATGCTCTCTGTTTCTCAGAATTTATTTTACTCTCTTCCTGCATTTGGTTTGGTGTCATTTGTTGTGACAAAATTTGACATCGTGCTCTTTATTGTTCATTTTTTGTCTTAATTATTCATTTTGTTCATCAGTGATATCTGCTAATTTATTTCTATGTCACCTAACACATTTTTGTGTCTATCTTCTTACTTCCTCAACATGCATAGCATCAATATCTCCATTGTGAGAAGACATGATAACATGAATTATTGTACCACAATCAAGTAGCATATTCAATTTTATTGAATCAGATAAAATGGAAATCAATGTTGTACTCAATGAAGAACCATAGTCAATTGAATTGAATTGGATAACACTGAAATCAATGCACCGTACTGAATCAAGAGCCATATTCTATTGAATTAAATAAGATAACACTGAAATCAATGCACTTTACTCAATCAAGAGCCATAGTCTACTAAATTGAACCAGATAACATTGAAATCGATGCACTATACTAAATCAAGAGTCATAGTCTATTGAATTGAATCAGAAAATACTAAAATCAATGCAATTTACTCAACCAAGAGCCATAGTCTATTGAATGGAAATAGATCACACTGAAATCAATGCATTGTACTCAATCAAGAGTCATAGTCAATTGAATTGAATCCGATAACACTGAAATCAATGCACTTTACTCATTCAAGATCCATAGTCAATTTAATTGAATCGAATAAAACTAAACGCAATGCATTGCACTAAATTAAGAGCCACGGTCTATTGAATTGAAACGGATAACACTGAAATCAATGCACTATACTTGATCAAGAGCCATAGTCAATTGAAATGAATTGAGTAACAATGGAATCATTGCACTCAATGCACTTTACTCAATCAAGAACCATAGTCAATTGAATTGAATAAAAAAAGGAAAAATATTAAAAATTAATGCACTGACACTAAATTCAATGTAGTAGTCACTGCAATCAATGAAGAACTGAATGCAACAATATCATAAATCAATGTTCCGACACTAAACTCAATGCAACAATCATTGCAATCAATATAACATTGAAATCAATGCAACAGTCTCAGAAATCAGTGCACTGACAGTGAATTCAATGCAACACTAAAATCGATGGAAAATGTTAGAAATTAATGCACTGACAATAAATTCAATGCAACAGTTACTCCAATCAAGGCAACACTGAAATCAATGCATCAATCTCATAAATCAATGTATTGACACTAACTTCAATGCAACAATCATTGCAATCAATCCAGCATTGAGATTAATGCAACAGTCTCAAAAATCAATGCACCGACACAGAATTCAATGCAACAATCAATGAAATCAACACATAATTCTATATTTTAATTGTCTTGTTTTGACAAACAATAAAATATTATTATTCTATGCTAACTATTTATACCTATTTATCATCCATTACTATATGTAAAACATATTATGCACATTGGAAACATATTATGCACATATTAATGTTTAGTGAACATATCATTCCACTTACACCTATTTATAGTCAATAGAGCTTAGATTGGGTGGTTGGGAGCATTAATTGTGATACACTTTTATAAAAGGGAGGATTGTTTTATTAGTCTTTTTTACTTTTACGTCTAATTTCGATAGGGCCTAAATTTTTCCTCTTTTTACTTATAATATTGTCTCGGCTTAGTTTTTACCTTTTTTTTCTTCTAATATTGATTGGCCTTCATTTTTTGCCCATTTTTACTTCTAATTTTGACTAGGCTTAATTTTTACTTCTATTTTTGTTTTTGTAAAAGAAACACAACATTAGGGACATGCTCCCTCATAATACTAATTTCTTAATTCTAATTCTACTTCTAATTCACACAGATGAATTAATTTATTATTTTAGTATTTTAGTTTAGTCATAACCTCATTTGACCTAGCATTTGAATGTAAGCCAACTCATTTGAGCCAACATTTAAATGTAAACATAGTAACATTGAGTACTAGTAATGCACCATCATATTAATGTGCAGTAATACATAGTAATATTAAACTCTGGATCAATATGAGAGATATTAATATTAAATGTCCGAATTGATTTATATGATCTCAATCTATCTCATATGTGCATTAATAATTCATAGTATCACACAACAATATCAACACCCAGTAATGCATAGTAAAATATTTGAATGATTTCCATCGACATATTATATATTTAATTTCCATTAAAATATATGTAAATATTTTTAAATCGACATGTTTTTTTATAATTTTAATATTATTTTATTATTAAAATATGTCATGTTACTTAAGTCACAACATCTCCCACCTCTTGATGCATTTTTTATTTATTTAAATTATTTTAACTTTTTCTCATTATTTAAATTTTTATGTTTAAATAATTCTTTTTTATTTATAAAAATCGTACTAAATTTTATAAGTTTAAATAATTCTTTTTTATTTATAAAAATCATAGTAAATTTGTTTTTTAACAATTTGAAACACCCAATTAAAAATGATTTAAAACTCCTAATTAAAAATGATTCATCAAATGTTATCTATTTTTTCTATAAGTGATTTGAAAACCCCTCAAAGCAAGATAGTTTGACACTCTTATCATAAAATTCTATGAAAGCAATTTTATACCCCTTATAACACTTTAAACAACAGCTACATGTAGCTTAGTCCCTGCCTTTTGAATAAATAAATAAAATATTTTTTACAAATAAATTAATTAAATTTATGAATGTATATATCTTTTTGTACCAAAGAAGATAAAAATTATATATATCACTGTCCCTTGATGTTCTCACTTAAATCAAGTACAACTTAAAAACAAATAAACCATACTTATTTGTATTTATTATTTGATAAATAAATGTTAAAACATATAGATAATCAAAATATAACTATAATTACTTGTATCAAGGCATTGTAAGTTTCATCCCTACTCCAAATTACTAATTAACAACTTTAATTTTTATTTTTTTTATTACAAAGTTCATAATTAATATATTGTTGGTATTAAGTTCCAATGCAAATACTAATAAATGGAATTTTTTCCATTTTTAGAATATGATAAAATTTGTTGTGGTTAACATATAGTCAACGTAGAAAAGGTGAATTAATAAAAGAAGGTAAATAGGTGAAAGTTTTGGATCTTCTTATAAAAGTCTATTATAAAATCATATAAAAAGATAAATTTAGCATTCTCAAAATGTTTATATAAAAACAAATAACTAGTTAAAAAATCACCTATATAACATTTTTAAGAAAACAAAATATAAAACAACTATAATTATGTAAAATATAAAACAGCTATAATGTTGTAATTTGATAAAATCATTTATTTTTAAAAAATAAAAATTTAAGTATATCATTTAAAAATAAATTTCATTACTAAATAAACCTAACTTATATATTACATAAATATTTCTCTCTTTATATTATTTATGATAAATTGGTAAAAGTATTTATATTTTCAAAATAAAGATTTTAGATATCAAATTTTATAAATCTCTCAATAAAAACATTATTTTAAAACTAAAAAAAAAATCATTAAAATTAATGTTAATATAAAAATAATTTGCTTTATTTAAACTTCATTTAAATTGTATTTATATTTATTATAAATCAACCGACCAAATTATCACTTTGGTTAACTTCATTCAAAATTAAAATTGCTTACATCAATTTTTTTAATTAATTTAAAATTGTTACAAAACTGAGTTGAGTTGCTTTTGGCTTTCAGTAGCTCAACAAATCAAATTGAATATATGCATGAAGTTTTTCTAATTTTCTCTCTCCTTGGACATCCACATTTAAAGCTAGTGTATTTTATTATTTAAAAAAACAAATTTAATTGGACATAATTTTTTTTGTGATATCCTTGGACATATTTTATTATTTTAAAAATCAAATAAATATATGCACGGAGTTTTTCTAACGTTCTCTCTTCTTGGACATCCACATTTAAAGCTGGTGTATTTTATTATTTTAAAAAACAAATTTAATATATGTATGAAATATATGAAGTTTTTATAACCGTCTCTCTTCTATTGATACATTTACATTACATAAAATCTTACCCTCTAAGACATAGTAAATATAAATCATTTTTCAAATTTAAAATTATACATATACATAGGTTCCAATGATCAATGATCATAACACAAACATACAATAGATAAGTTGCATTAGTAACAATAACCTATAAAAGAAAAAACAAGAGAATAAAAAAAAACAAAGCTTTCATATAAAAAGAAGACATAACAAAATCTAAAAAACATTGTTCTATAGAGAGAAATCCCCCAAATATAAATCCCATATCAAGATTTTAGCATGAGAAGATAATTGAACTCTAGTATAAATAAAATACTTCCAATTTGTAAGATGTTATAAACAATATAGTAATTGATATCCATGCTGTAGTAATTGATATAAACAATATAGTAATTGATATAAACAATATAGTAATTGATATAAACAATAATTTTGGCTCTGCATTCTATGAAAATACTTGTTTTATGCATATTTGCACAATCATAGTGCATGCCTTGCACCTGGTCATGTAAATGATCGATATAAACAATAATTTGGCTCTGCATTCTATGAAAATACTTGCTTTATGCAGGTTTGCACAATCATAGTGCATGCCTTGAACCTGGTAAAGAAAACCTGGTCATGTAAATGATCAACATTGCATGTATCAAATAACATTGCATGCATCAAATGACAAACATAAATTAAAAAAGACAAACATAAACTAGGATTTTGTCTCCAATTTTTGGATTGAAAAGAAGAAAATCAATTTCCGCAAAAAATATAAATACAATTGTTTATAAATTATTTTGGAAACTAAACTATTTTCAGTGTAAATAAATGGATATTTTGATTTGTTATTAAGAATAAGAACAAACTAGAGTTAAAAAAAAAATTCTGATAATTTCATTTGATTCAAAACTCTCCATATCGAAAAACACTCTTTGCTTTTTTCTGATAAATTAATTGTATTCAAAACTTTATATTGAAAAAAAAAATTAGTATCCGATAGAATTCTGGTTAGATCACTTGTAAAACTACTCAGCATGGAATAATACAACTCTTTTTAGGTTTGAAAAAAGGCTTGAGTGATGTATTAGCTAGCGTATAATGGAAATTGCATATATTTTGATTAGTGATGTCTTGGCGTTCTCCCTATGTTATTGTTGTCATCATCTTTTCTTTCTTGTATTTGAGTGCACAACAACTTCAATGTATGAGTTGTGTTCTACCTTCATACAAAGCTCTAGTCAATGGCACAAGCTTCCTTATAACCATCGCTTTCCACAAGTTGGGGGATGTACCACATGTTATACAGATATTGAAGAACACATATTAGCAGTAGCAGAGAATAGACATTTTCTCCTAACATTGTTGCAAGTGGATCTACAACACGATCATCACACTTTGGTGATTCAATGGTAATGGAGCACATTGCTAACCAATTCATTTAATAAACATCTAGACAATATCAATAAGCGCAAAGTTACTCCTAAATCTCCATATTTTGACCTTCTTTCTAACACATAAAAGTCTCAAATGGTGACCAACATCACAACCAACACCTCTCTCAATGACTATGTTCTAGCAAAATTGGGAGAAGCAAACAAAAGAAATGAATGATCAATTTATATAGACTTCGAAGATGTTTAAGCCCCATTTTGGAACTTCGACATCAAGAACTAGTTTATTGTGAGGATGCAAACCATCCAAGGTACAAGTCAATATATATATTTCTTACTTTAAAGGTATAATAAATGCAAATCCTCAAGATGGTTGGTTGCAAAAGGTCGATTCGTGCATCGCTATTAACTAGTTAATTTATGAAAGAAAATAGCATTTGCTACTCTCTAACTCACATTGAATGCACTAAGTTGGTGGGAGTCAAATTTGATAGTGCAAGGATAATAGTGAGCTTAATAGAACAAGGATTAATATTAGAAAAGCAATGCAAATTTAATTTTACTATTTGAAGAACAATGATATAGGCTTTCACAATGGCAATAGTTGCACCCACTCAAAGTTTAAATGGTTTAGGAGTACATGAACTGTTTTCACAACTTGGTGCCAAGTTTGAACATTTGAGACATGTAGCACCATATGATCCTCAAGTTCTACAACACACTTAAGCATTATATTCAAGTAGAGATGGAACTGCATTAATTCACTTGGGGATGCTTATAATTTTGGTTCCAAATTGAAAGAAGTTTCATGCTAAGGAATAAATCAAAGATGCACTTAATCAATCGCACAATGATGGTTATAGTGCCAGTTCACCAATGCAACAAGGACCATGAAATACAAAAATCAATGTTGACAAACCTACACAAGATCAACAATAAAATGCACAACATAAGGGTCACCACTTCTAGCGCACCTAGCATCATAACCAACGAGAGAATAAACAATTAGATAAACTGTGCATGAACCACAAAGCTCTTCATATTCTAATGATAAATTTCATGTGCACAAAACTTTGTTGGCTACAGCGACAAGCCAATAGCCAATGTAAGGAAAAGTGAAGCAGGGTTAAAATTCAAAACCAGAGACATCTAACTCCACACTCCTCATTTCTCAAATGAAACAAGTTGAAGTGCCCACTCACCCACCATATCCAAAAAAAGAGAGAAGCACCTCTTCCACTCTTCATTGTGGATAAGTGGTCAACTAGCTAATGTAAGGAAAAGTGAAGTATGGTTAAGATTCAAAACCAGAGACATCTAGCTCCACACTTCTCATTGCTCAAATGAAATGAGTTAAAGTGCCCACTCACCCACCATATCCAAAAAAAGAGAGAGAAACACCTCTTTCACTCTTCATTGTGGATAAGTGGTCATCCTTTCCATTTCATTCTAGATAATAGAAGATAAAAGAAGCTAACTTCAACAAATACAATAAAAATACTCAACATGGCTACAACACCACATCCACAACCATACACCATTCCATGGTTGTACCAACAAGTTCAATGTCACACCACAGTGCAGGTTACAATATTCAACCAAACCTTTCAAGGATGAAGTGTTGTGCAACACTATGCTACCAAACAATTGTGATGTTCTCCTAGCTAACCTTTCTTATTAGAGCGACATGTAATTTATGGATAGTGCCTATAAAGGTCATTAGCATTGGGGATCAATGCTACAACATTCCAAATGTAGTGAGAAACGAAAAAAGTTTCTTCAGTCTCAACTAAGCAATGAGAAAAGCTCATAAATCATTCACAAAATTCATGTTGTTGATGACATACCCACAAATTGAGCACAAGACAAATTTCTTCAATTGCACAACCCACAAAACAAGAGAAATTGTACACACTTTTGGAGGACTATTCTAATGCTGTTCAAAACCCCACAAGAGTGCCACATTAGCATCAAGTTCAACACACAACGAACTCGATTCCTAGAGCCTTGTTGCTAAATAGTCCACTGTGTTGTAGGTCAATTTTGAAAATTGACAAGACGATAAGGAAAATTCATGAAATATTGAAAAAGGAGCACATACAACTTAGCACATTGCCTGGTAGAAGTACAGTATTTATGTCACCAAAGAATAATCGAACCTAGCACATCGGTATTGGCTTACATGCAATCAATAAGATCACTATTAAGGACAAGTACCCTTGGTTGTAATTTGGTAGACTGCTTGACTACTTGAAATGTGCTTAAGTTCTTTAACAAGTTGGAAATCAAGTCTGAATATCATCTTAAGTGCCCACATGTCCATCAAATGTATTGAAGACCACCTTAATGTCAAGAGGGGCCCATACAAATGGTTAGTCATTCCATTTGGGCTAAATATTGCACCAACATCATCCATGAGGCTTATGAACAATGTTTTGATCCCATTCATAGACAACTTTGTCTTAGAGCGCCTGGATAATGTGTTGATCTTTAGTTGAACCTGGAATGAGCACTTACATCACATTAAGCAGATTGTGCAAACTCAATTCCAACAAAAGTCGTATGCCAACCCAGATGAGTGCTCCTTTGCCATGAAAATTCCTTCCTTTCATGGAATCTAGTTAATGAATCTAGAGTACACATAAACACTAAGAAGATCAAAGTCACCCTTGAGTGGCCCACACCAGTAGCCCTTATGGATCTTTTCAACATTATTAGTGTAGCCATCTCTACATGCTCTAAATTCGAAAAAAGGACTATTAGTTCAGCTAAAGACATTGAATGAGAATTGTGCACGAAGCAATATTAAAGTAATGATTTTATATCACATCTATAAATATTATACTCTATGTGGCAAACATAAGCGTCTATGACAACCAAAGACTTGCTGAGATTCACATTAAAAGAACATAATGTTTAAAATCAGTGACTCGTTCAATGCTCCCTACTCAACTGATCTGTCGCATAGATGGAATCTGGAATATTTGTACTGAGAAAATACTGGCCAGATTTGCTAGAAGTAAGATGGTTATAATTAATAATGTTACTAATCTGATTTATATAGGATATCAATTTCTGCATGTCTGCTTTTCATTTGGTGTAGATGTTACAACATTTTATAAGAATAAAATTTTTTGATTACTTACTGAATTAAGCAGAAAAAAACTTCTGGAAATATTTCTTTAGCTTGCAAACAATTTGAACTACAAATGTGTAATAAAGAAAAGTAATGTTTAGCAAGTTTGGTTCCAACAAGAACTATTGGAACACTAGGTGCAAAATGTCTCAGCGCAGGAAGCCACTGCATAGTCATTGCGGGACTTATGTTAGACTTGACCATTTTAGTAAACAATACATATTTACATCAACACTTTCAAGATATTATATTTGTTTGGCAGGGAAAAATGTGTCTTCTCGGAAGTTATTTCAAACAGAACCTAGAAGGGAAAATAAGATTAGCATAGAGCACAATCCAGACAAAACAAACCTTTTTTGTAATATTCTCATAGCTTGCCTTGATAATAAGAGAAAATGATAGAATAAAAACATCTGCTCCCCTGTAGCTTAGAGGTCTAAATCTATTGTAATCCTCTTGACCTGTTCCACCAAATTTTCAGAGAAGGGCCAAAATCTAAACTCTTAGAACGACCTCTCTTTGTAATAAATAAAAATGCACAGCAAAGGACTGTTTAAGACTTTAAACTTGAGAAAACACATCAATAAAAATATGTATCCCGTAGTAACTATAGAATTTCTTTAAACAGATATAACTCAAGAACAAGCAAATCTTGGATAAGAACAGTGATTCTTCCATTAGTACCTGTTGTATCCCACATGCCAAGGTTAACTGTGTCACCATCCACCATAACGTTTGCACTGAAGTTATCAAAAACCGTTGGTACATAGTCCTAAGATCCACCATACAAACATATAATCAATATTGATAGCCTCAACCAGACATCAATCAAGTAAATTAAGGCCAAATAACACTAAAAATTGAAGCGCACAAATCTTGTTAGCTAATTTCTCCCACTGTGAACCAAAATACTGACCAAAAATATTAAATGTACTTGTCTTGACCCGTTTTCAGAACATGGTGAAAAGATAGAAATAAGTGTATCAAAAGCCAGCTAAATTTTCCCTAACTTGAAAACACCGACAATTAAATGAAGGGATCTATTAAGCAATCTCTACCATAAGAAATTCAAATATTGTCCCATAATTTCTTTAAAGCCCTTCATGTTGACCAAAAACTATTAAACTTAACTTGTTTTTCCCAAATTCCAGACTAGAGTGAATAGCTGGAAAGAAGTAGATTAAAAGCTAACTAAATTTTCCCTAACTTGATAATGCCTACAGTTAAAATTCCAAAATCTGCTTTTCTGTCACAATAACTTGAATTACCAGCCAATAATTTCCTCTGAAGTTAATACCTTTTCCGCCAACGAAAAACTAGTAAACTTAACATGCTTTCCCTATTTCCAGAATATAGTAAGTCTCTAGAGTTTAGCTCAATCAGTTGGTGCACTGTTGTCAGGCATTGGGTAATCCAGCAGGTTATACAGGTCCCTGGTTTAATTCCCATGGGCACAGGCACAGTTAGTCTTCATTGTTCACTTTACACTGGGTACCATCCTTAGAATGGAGGGAAGTGTCCGGGAGTTTCCTAAAGAGTTATTTTCAAGAAAAAAAATACCATAATACAGTAGCTTAAGGGGTTAGCTCAACCAGTTGTTGCCAATGTGGTTCGGCATTTGAATACAGTAACTTAAGGGATTATCTAAACTAGTTGTTGCCAATGTGAATAGGAATTTGGCTAATTCTGAGCTAACATGTATACAGTTGAAATCTCCATGACTTAGGCACATTAATATATACCGACAGATCTACCAGGAATACCATCCATGAATGTGGTTTCACTACAAGGTTTTCCTTGAAAAAAGAATTGCCAGAATACAATGAATAGTTGGAAACAAGCATATGAAATGCTAACTAAAATTTCCCTAACTTAACTAACAATGGATACTCTATAAATCGAATAGCAAGAATCTTAAAAACTGTCATGTAGCTAGAAAATACGGTGACTTTTATTTAAACAGATAAAAATAAACGAGAACTGGAACCAGGAGAAGAAAACAAATCTCTATGACATAAGGGGGAATTAACAAAATAACCCCTTGCAAATACAGCACGACAGGGACAAAATTAAATTAATTGAAATGGCGTCCTATAATTTCTTTAACTCATATTTGTGAGTATGTTCCTCTTCCAAACTGCAAATTTAATCAGCGTGCATTGACACGATCCTGAAACTCATTACTCGATCCCTTACCAATAAAAGGTTAAACCCAAAAATCCCCAAGCAATGACTAAATCTCGGCTGGAAATCTTGAATCCAGTCAATCCAGAGCAACCAACATTGCAAATCGATTCCAAATATTTCCCATTAAAAAGTTAAAACATGGAACAACACTACTAATTGAAGAATTACATAAATTGAACTTCAGTGTTCCATGATGGAAAACTCGAGGGTGAAGAGAATTCATAAACATGTTAAAAGAGTTCTTTGGTCCAAAAATATGCATTGAATGACTGAAGCAATCTAGCTGGAAATTACCCAACTAGATGATCAATGTGACAATAAAAGAAACAAATAATCGTGGGCCTCAGACATGGGCACAATATAAGATAATAAAATAGCTCTTCATCATCATCTCATGTCAGAGGAAATTTTAGGCATTCTCCACTTTAGTAAGCAAAGACTGAATGCCAAATACAACAAAGAGAACTCCACCACAAATTGCAACCTGTTTCGCCAAAACACCAAGCAAGAAAATAATCAGTATAATCTAATACAGTGGTTATCATTTCAATAATTCCTCATTTTTGGCAGCAAATACTCAATACCAAATACACCAAATTTTCATACCAGACTGCAACGGCCAAAAAGCGAGACAAAAAAAGCAGTACAATCGGAAATTAACTTTATACGATAGAAAATGAAACCAACATGAACAATTTACCATTCTTTCATATTTCATAACACATTGCAAAGCTGGAAATAAGCAGATCAAATGATAGCTAAGTTTTCCTTAGCCTGTCTAAAGAGCTCATCCATTATGGAGCAGCCCTCAGCCCTAGCTCAGAACATATGTTTTAACAAACCTTTACTCTTATGGAGATGGTTTACACAGCAATTGAAAAAAGGTGGGGGGTAAAATCTAGATCTATAGATTTGCATATATCCTATGTGAGGAGGCATACTATCTTTGTTTTGATATTCTGGGCATGCCTTGGAAGTGTTGTAAGAATTCTTCATATTGGAGAGTTTGATGAGGCAGAAGAGTATGTTGAGACAAATGCAATTTTCTGGGAAACAACCAACTTGTCTCAGCAAACATTAGTGCCGACCCATGGTTTGTTTTGGTTAAGGTAGTACGTATGCATATTTGAACAGTTAACTTAGTGTGCCATATTGAGTTTTGTGTTGGATTTTCGAGGACCAAAGGCTAAGGTAGCAGATAGAGTCAGGTTTTATATTTTCTATTCAATATTTTTTTTATGCAGATTTCCATTATAGTCAACATTGATTATTTCATTTAAGCTCATACAGATCCTGAGGGATTTACTAATCTGCAAAGCCTCGGCCTAACTTAAATTCTTCTTTTTTTTCTCCTTGAACACTACGTTTTCTGAGCAGAAACAATGATCTTCATGCATTTCCTCATAAAAGGACAAATTATAATTAATGTTTGTGTTTTGGGGTCATAGATTTTGATTTGGATACCGATGTTACAGTGTTTCATATGTAGTTTCAGAGTATAATGGATTCAAATAACACTGGATTTTTGGGAAAACAAAAGCATGAGCTGCCTCATACCTTCCTCCATACAAAGGCTTATTTCCATGATCCGTAAGCCTTTAAAACCAAAGCCATGATACAAAACTATCAACACATCCTGAAAACCTCATCTTCAATAACCCTAAGAAAACTATATTAAAGCACCACAGCTGAGAGAAAAATACAATGAGCAAACAATCTGCAAAGCCTCGGCTTGACTTGAATTCTTTTTTTTTTCAACGTTTTTTTAGTAGAAACAATGATCTTCATGCATTTCCTCATAGAAGGACAAATTATAATTAATGTTTGTGTTTTTGGGTCATAGATTTTGATTTGGATACTGATGTTACAGTGTTTCATATGCAGTTTCAGAGTACAATGGATTCAAATAACACTGAATTTTTGGGAAAACAAAAGCATGAGCCGGCTCATACCTTCCTCCATACAAAGGCTTAATTCCATGATCTGTAAGCATTTAAAACCAAAGCCATGATACAAAACTATCAACACATCCTGAAAACTGCATCTTCAATAACCCTAAGTAAACTATAAAGCACCACAGCTGAGAGAAAAATACAATGAACAAACAATAATTCTTTTTTGGAAATAAGTAGAACAAAATACAAAGCTCTGAATTTGTAGTCGAATCAAGATAAATGCATGCATGACAGAAAGGAAAATCAAAACAAACGCTATAAACCGCGGTTCCAATAAAAAATAATGTTATTTGAAAAAACAATAAACAAGAGTTTCATACCAGCTGAAGTCTTTGAAATTGCACATTGTTTTTGTCCAATGCTAAAGCCCAACCCGTCTAACAGCAACATACAACCTGAAAATCCAAAGCAATAGAAACATTGAATCCCTATAATTTATCAACAATAACTATATTTTGCTTTTATTAATCTAGCAACTGAATTTACCAATGCATAATGCATAATAGCCCAAAACATACCACGTCTTTAACATCTTTCTTCTATTTATAGAGACAATGTGAAGCTAACTGCAGCTGAAGCTAGAGCTCAACAATATTTTCACCACAGAAACCAACAGATGAACTTCCTGACAGCCAGATTCTTGGCAAAACAATTGAAATAGTCACATTGCAAAACAAAATGCAGGTGAAGCCCTGGAAATGGTAAAAATAAAATTAAAAAAACTAAAATCTCTAAACAACAATAATCCCAAAATCAGAGGCCACAATGTGAAATTAAACACAGAATCTTCAACGCGCTTGAGAACATTAGCAAGCAATGAAGGTTCCAGAACCCATTCTTTGAAGAGTGTGGCAGGATACTTGCCTATATGTAAATCTGGAAAATAATTTGCTTACACGTAAACCTAGAAAATAATTTGCTATATAAAAAAAACTCAATCACACATAAAAATCAGATGTCACATTAATCAGATGTCAGATTGATTTTAAATATTTGCTGAAAATGGTAGACCATGTCAAATCACTCAAATATTTATATGTAGTTGGTATGTAATCGAATGTATTGTATTTTTTTTCTTTTGAATTTTAACTAATGCTGAACAATGAGAAAAAATGTTCCATTCATAGTTATTATCCAATAGAAATTTAGAAAATAAGTAATGAAACAAATTGGAAAATCATATTATTTTTGTTCACTTTGATCAATATAATGTTTTTCAATAAATTGATGTCTAACTAATAGGAAAACACAGCCACATATAGTCTCCTGCATGGACTAAAAAGTGAATGAAAAACACTCTATAAAAACATACCAAGTGAGTTTAAAAATTAAAAACAAATATAATTTCAAATACTTATAACTAATTATATAATTATATCTTATAGCATGTTGAACTTTACCAATTTCCACAAGATCTTATATTCATTTCACGTGTGTGCTGGCTTTACTTTCTTAGAAATGCATCCTCTTTTTTTATTGTATTCATTGAATCAAATGTTTTTGTTTTTTTTCTTAATTTTATTTATTGAATGAAATGTTTTTGTTTGGATTTATTTAATTATATTTATTAAATCAAAGGCGTGTTTTTTTAAAATTATATTCATTGAATCAAATGTGTCTGTTTTTTTTTTTTTTTTAATTTTATTGATTGAATGAAATGTTTTTGTTTATCCTTTTACAAATGCTTTTAATTATATTTATAAATAATTTTTAATTATATTTATTGAATCATATATATATATATATAAAATTTAAAATTTAAAGTAGTATTTAATTGTTATTATTTAAAGTAATATTGAAATTTAATTTTGTTTTTATCTTAATGTATGGTTGGGAATATTAAACTTTTAATATGGAGTAAAAATTATCTACTCACCATTTTTCATTTTTTTAATACTTTTATTTAGTTAAAAGAAATAGATTATATATTTTTATTTATAAAATAACAAGCTTACATTTTACATTTGATTTAAACATAAATCAAACCAAATAAAAATACAAAAATCACAAAGGCCATCCCACTTACTTCTTAACTAATCAAAAGTGCAAGTATTCCTAATCATTTTTCATTTAGATAACTCTATTCTTTACATTGCAATTAAAAAAATAATAATTCATCAAAATAAAATAATATTGTCACCAAGTGACATTAAAAAGGATAATAGGAATAGGGTTCTCACACGAAGTTGAGGGGATCTTTTAGATGCAATCCTAGTTTTTTGAAACCCGCAAGAGTTTAGTAAAACCAAAATGCTTGAGTGTTTCTTTGAACTAGGCATGGGTGGGACCGAGCCTACCATGTCAGTTTACACACATGATCATAAACAAAAATGCTAGTGCGTTTTTTAACTACAAAACACTTGTGTGTTTTCTAACTACAAAATGCTTACGTGTTTTTTAACTACAAAATGAACTAGCATTTTGTATTGCATATTACTTCCTTAACATTCTCTCTATCCCTCCCTCCCCAACTATCTCTCCTCCTCCATATCTCCCCTCTTTATTTCTATGTCCCTATCCATCCCTCCCTCCATAACTCTCTCTCCCCTCCATATGCCCCCCCCCCCTCCCTCTCTCTTTGTGTCCTCCCCCATCCACCCCTCTCTCTCCATAACTCTCTCTTTCTATCTCCCCTCCCCACCTCCCTCTCTCCCTCTCTTCTCCTCTATCTTCCTCCTTCTCTTCTCCTCTATCTCCCTCCCTCTCTATATGTCCATCCCTCACTCTCTCCCCCTGATCTATACATATATCCCCCCATATCCCTCTCTCTCTCTCTCTCTCTCTCTCCCTCCCTTCATCCCACTCTCTCCCTCCATCTCTTTCCCTCTATTTCCACCCTCCCTCCATCTCTCCCTCTTCACTCTCCCCCCCCTCTCTCTCCCCTTCCATATCTCCCCCCCTTTGTCTCTATGTCCATACCCCTCTCCCTCTCTCTCTCTCTCTCTCTTTCTGTGTTAACGCCCAAAAAGCGCTCACTATCTCATTCCCTTATTCACATGACCCATTTGTCCACTTTTCCACCATTTGAGACTCTAAAACCATCAAAAGGTCACCAAAAAGACCACAATACACCTTTTCCCCCTCAAAATATATATTTTTCCTCAAAAAACACAAAAACCCCTAAAAAAGGGTCCAAAATTCCCCAAAAATATTAAAAGGGAATAAAAATATAAAAAATATTCAAAAAATGAAAAAGAGGGAAAAAGAGACCTAAACCATGTTGGTTAATACCATTGGTTTCCTCAACACCATAATGGTATTCCCCATCACCAAAAACTATAAAAATGTGATAGGGGCTCCTCACTTTTCATCCACATTTCATCCTATCCTTATGCTGTCAAATTCCCTTTGAGAGCCATTGCCTCCCATTTCGGGTTTGAAGATCCCCATTGCAGCTTTGGAGAAGAAGAGACCATTGGACATTGGAGCTTCTCAGCCTTGGAGTTGCTCAACAACCATCATCCTCACCATTTGAGGTAATACAAAAACAAATTATTTTAAATCTCTTGTCTTATTTGCTTATTGTTATCAATCAAGTTCTTTATTTTTCTTATACATGTTAATGTTAGATTAGATTCAGTTTATTGTTATTTGCTTTTCATTCGAGACTGCTATTACAAGTCAATACGTGCATCTTTAGCACATGCTTGGTTGAAAAACCAAGCAACAATTTTTGGCGACTCCATTAGGTTTCAAACTTTTAATTTTTGCTTTAGATATTTATTTTACTCGTTCTTTCCATTTAAAATTGTAGATCTGCCATGCTAGTCAGCTTCTTGCTAGTTTCCCTAGCCATTGGCCCTTTTTGCAGCCCGAAACAACCCAAAATTTCCATTTTTGGGTTCATTTTTCGATGGCCATTTTTTCGTCCGTACATCGCAACTTTCGGCACCACAGTCGCGCGGTCCATCACGACTTTTCGGCCTTTTTCCGCGCTGCCCATCACGGCTTTTCGGCTTTTTTCCACGATGGTCATTGTGACTTTTAGCCCGAAACCCGCGATGTAATTTTCTGGTAGCACGACTCAACTTTCAAATGGCCATATCTCCCTCTCCCGAACTCCGTTTGAAATGATTTTGTTTTTCAAATTGGGTGTTTTCAATGAAGGAATCCAAATATCCTATTAGATTTAAGAAATTTTTCATATAAATTTCTCTAATATTTTATTTTAGTGTTATTTATCACTTCAGTTCACCCATTTTGGCCCATATTTTCCAGCCATTTTCCCTGCACTTTTGAACAGCCTACTATTTCATTTTGTAGCCTTACATATTGATATTTCTTACTATTATTTTGCTTTACTTCATCATTTAAAAAAAAAATAGTTTAGTGAAAGAAAATTGTGAAGCAATTTCATTTTTGCAAAATTAAAACCAAATTTTTAATTTGCTACATATTTTTGCCCAAAGCATTATAATACCACTTATTTCTATGATATTTGCTTTACTTTAAATTTTTTGTAAAATCAACACCTTTTTGAAAAGTTTACCATAGCATTTACATTTAAATTGCTGTCATATTTTGCAAATTGAAATCATTATTTTAGTTTGTGATTAAATTGCCCATGCGAGGCACATTATTTTCGTATACACCTACATCAGCACACAATCTGTCACAATAATTTCAAGCAAGCCTTAAAAGTTACCTTAACTCAAACAACATTCTAACCCCACTTGGGGAACACAAAAAGAATTTTTTAGCTAGGTAGGACTGAGGGGATAAGTATCCAAATAACACCCCTCACTCATTTTTCATGTTGAGACATAGTGGTTGACATTTAGGGTACCAAAATCCCTTATTATTTGTTGACACGGTTTAATACCAATTTATAGGGAAGGTCTCTCCCTTAGGAGGGTTGACGTAGCCAGACTGGTTCCGGAAGCATGAGTGGAATACCGCTATCCATTCAATAACCGAAGAATACCTTTCGCAGTTCTTGTTGTACCACCCTTATGGGAGTACAGTAGCGATAGAACCAAATTGTAGATTCACCCAACCGAACGTGTCATGAACGGGGTATCTTAGTGGCCAAACTTTTAGGATTGTCTACCCGGTATCCCTCCTGGGAGGAGGATATCTAGCCTTTGATTCCACTACTCATATTGTCTGACTTGGATTTCATCACCTTGCAGAGGATATGTTTCGTTGAGTCATAATACCACTTTTAGTTAGGCATTTGCATGCTCTGCCACCCCCCTTGGTCTAGTAAGCACCACTTTTTTTTCTAGGAGCCGCTTGATTTTTGGTATTCTGACCGCTTTTCTTGCTTACTCTACTTACTATATCATAGCTATTATAGTAAGTATTTTGAGGTTGATTGTTGGCCTGAGAGCCATTGTTTTTTCACACTCCCCGCTTGCACACATCATTGCACTAGGGTCTTGAGTTTTTTATCTCACAACCATCCATTGGCATTTCTAGACATATCTCACCATTGAGAACTTAATACGATCCCGGTGTTGTCAGGGTGAACCCCCTCAATTCGGTACACTTGAATCTACACGTCATAGACGTACAACGTTATCCCTTCACTCCACACGTCACTAGCATAGAACCCTGTCATCCGATTTTGAAGCACCTATTTTCACATCTGATTCTGAGGATGAATCTGAATACCCTACCGAGACATCACCAACCAACCCCATGGTTGGATCACAATATGACCCCCTTTTCACTAGTGCTGTTGGGGTTACATCAACAAACCCCGCTACTACTGTGACAACCACGGAAGCCACAACCCCCTTAGGCATGCCTAATATGGGGGCCACACCCGCTTTAGGCATGCCCAACACAAGACCAACACCTATTTTAGGTATGCCGAACATGGGGGTCACCCCCTCCCTCATCGCCACTACCCAGATCCTAGTGATTACTAGAACCATTCCTAACCCATCTGCAACCCATGTTTCACTTGGGAGCGCAGGCCCCTCCCATACCACATCGGTTGGGGGACAAATCCCCTTCACAAATCAGATACCCTTCGGGGGCAGTGGCCCACACAATAATGCTACCATTAGCACATATGCCCCAGCCACTACATCACACCCCTCAGCCAGTCTACCATTTATGGCAAGTCTACATTTTCCAGACTTGGAAAGACTAACTAATGATCCTATTAGACATGACCCCACTTGGCCCCCCATGCCCACAAAGCTCCCCTCAGACATCCCAAAATTTGAAGGGAAGGCTAGGGAAGACCCCCAAAACCACATCATGTCCTTTCACCTATGGTGTTCCTCAAACTCCATAGTAGATGATAACATTCGTCTTCATTTATTACAACGAACTTTTACCGACTCGATAGCCAAATGGTACATCGAGCAACCCCATGGGACACACCCTACGTTCACATCCCTTGCCTCGACTTTCCTACAATTCTTCCAATTACCTGTCCGCTATGATGCAGGAGTGGAAATACTATTGTCTTATAGATAGAACACTGCTACACACATCACCGATCATATCCATGAGTGGCGTAAGCGCTGTAGTCTCTGCAATATAAAGCTTGACGACCGTATCTTTTTGGATTGGTTCCTCAAATCACTCCTCCCTCTCATAGCCAAAGACGTAGCTTCTGAATGACCCTAGTCAGAAGAAGAAGCCATTCTAAAAGCACAACAATTTGATCTGATCTACGCCCAGTGTGGATACTTGTATACCGTCTTACCTGACGCTCCCCGCAGTGATTCCTCCCATACTGACATGCCAGGGGCATCCCACGCCGTCGACGGCATCATTGGACAAGTTGCATCCCACAACCAACCCTTTTCCATTATGCGCAATAATACTGGCCCCGATATTTCATGGGCCACATTTCACTCTGGAGCTACAACTTTGTATACTCCCATGGCTCACCCCCACCACACTTATGGACCCTCATGTCCACCACAGTGTTATGGTCACGCACCTTCAGCCTATCCACCTTCGGTTTCACCCCCTATGTATTACCATCAACAGGCCACACATGCTCCTATTCACTCACAAGCCCCAATGGCTTATTACCCACCACAGGCAGCGCTTGCTGCACCACAACCTCCAGTCGCTTAGACTTATCCACCAAACAACAACAACGCTGCCCTTGCCAACAAAACCCTGATCAACCACCAAAACAAGGTAAGAACCCCAATTTACGAACAAACCACCCATGTTCCATATGTGGAGTATACGGCCATTACACACACACTTGCCCCCATTTGGAGCAAGCACGCCAACTGTGGAATGATGATTCCCAACGCCAAGGGCACACGGCACAACCGGTGCCACCTACTCAACCACAACCCATGGTGTTGTAGAATCCTTTGCCCACATAAGGAGTGGTGAACACTTGTCTGTTGGATCCTCCTCAAGGAACCATAGCACCAGAAAAGTAAATCACATACGCTGCACACACAAACCAACCAATGGATTCAAGTACTCATCATCTCCTTGTGATGTCATCGTCTGACATGAATCCCCAAATGCGTCGAAACCAACAACCCCCTTTACTCCCGCAACCACCCTCAGTGCCAACTCACGTAGGAGCCACACCAATTCATACTATCCCATTTTTATTTCCCCCTTCAGGCGCCATCATCACACCAGTCATGGCTACACTTAATCTCCTAGGATTAACATTAGGACTACCTGTATGGTGCCTACCTACCCCAACCCCTCCCCCTACACTGAACGTCATTTTACAACCAGTGCAACCCATCAATACTTGTAACCGTCCACCCCTTGGTGTAGCAAACATCCAGAACCGGCCACCTCCAGCAGGGACCACTGCATCAACATCTATTAATGCTCCCCTTGAACTCCACTACAATGGGGGCATAGACCCACAAACCTACACCACTGGACCCACAACCTACACCACTGGACCCACAACCCGCACCCCCCCACCAAATCCCAAGTTGGCAAAGAATCCCCCAACAATCAGTGCTCCCCCCAAGTGCTCTTTGTGCGACGATATAAGCCATGCTACCCATCAATGTCCACAGTTACCGGAACTTCAAGAACACATGAATATGTTGGAAGACGACGCTGGTATTCCAGTGGTAAAACTTGAACTGCCTCCTCAGCCGCATGATAAATCGCTGCGTACTAATCACCCTTGTGCGATATGTGGCATTTACGGCCATTACTCACATCACTGCCCTGATCTACCAGATTATAGAGCAAATCTATACGAATGGAATAATGCTGACCTAGAGATATCCCCTCTTCTCATTGAGGAAATATATCCCCCAAAATATTCCTCCTCGGAAGAAATGAACACCATTTACATGGTTTCCACTGGAGACCCCTTTGTTCGGTCAGCCCCTTCCACTGATCCCTTTGACACACATGTTCAACCCTTTCAAATCGACAAGAAAACCACATGTCCACAACATGGGGGAAGGCCCAAAACCTTTCCTACTCATCATCATCGTGATTCTCGTCGGAGATACTGGGGGAATCCACCCCGCAAGGGAAATCCCCCATCATCATATCATCATGGTATACCCCCCCGCCAGTAGTTTCTCAATGCCCTATTGATCCCTCTCTAAGACAACATCTGCACCTCATTGACACCTCTGAGTTAGGGGGCATAATAGATTACCTCAACCCTGGGATAGGGGGCATGATCAATCATTTTGAACCTTCCCCATCACATCTATCTCAGTATTTCAATGACCCCATTGTTCAAACCAACACATATGTGATCCACAATTATAAACCCCATACACATAGCATGGGGGTAGGTCATTAACCCTACTCACTTTTTCACATGCGTGATCTCAACCATTTTTGAGGTCACATATCACTTGTATATTTGATTTGATTTGATACACCTAGTATTCTTCCCTCGCGGGTCATCATTTCTCCCCACCACTTCATTCTTGGCTAGGTGGGCTCACCTTTATTTATAGCCATTTTTTAACCTAGTTATTTCCTTCAACCATTCTAAAGTCCTTATGACCTCCGTTTTTCGTACCATTTGCACTGCCGGATTCATATTTTTGTGCCCTTGATGATACTTGAGATCATTTCTCCCTCTCACCAAAAAATTTCGGGCACATTTTTTTTCCATGCCCCACGCCACCTCGATTTGTGTGCCACATCGACTGTTGTCAGTTTATTGGCATTTTTTTATATACCATCGAATTCAGTTTTCCAAACTTGTGATGATGCTTGAGATCATTTCTCGCTCTCACCACCAAATTTTTCCAACATTTCTTCACACACTAGTCACCTCGGTTTGCGTGTCACATCGGTTGTGATCTATTTTTGACGAGTTTTGTATCGCCGGATTTAGTTTTCCGTGCTCGTGATGATGCGTGAGACCATTTCTCGCTCTCACCCCCATAATTTTTGGGCATTTCTCTGAAATGCTCCTCATCGCCTCGGTTTGTGTACCACATCGGCCATTGCCCTTTTTTATGATCTTTCTGTCGCCGGATTCAGTTTTCCCCACTCACAAAAATGCTCGAGGTCATTCCTCGCTCTCACCAATACCTTTTTGTTCAGTATAATTTTACCAATTTTTTGGGCCAAGCAATTCTTTTATGAAAAAGGCACTTAGGGAGTTTCTGTTAAGCTCTTTTCTGACTCCTAAAAAATGAAAAGATCGCCGAGCAACCTTGCTTCCTTTCATACTCGCTAAAAGTATCTGAAAGAGCATCTACCTGGTATAAGTTTACCCCTTTTCCAGGCCTTGTAGACTAATTACGAAAAATGAATACTCTAGTCACATTGGCTAGAAGAGTTCTCCATTCGCATCATTTTATGCTTTTTCGGGCCTTGGAGACTAACATAGGAGAAAGAACACCATTAGAGTCTATTTACTGCTTTTAGACTCTCTAAAACTGAAAGCAACCACGAGCAATCACCGTCTTGGGCTCGTACAAATCCATAGGACGGTACCCATCCACCAATTCAGAGTCTTCTTATCATTTTCAGGCTCCTTAAAAATGAAAGCACTCACGAGCACGAACAATCCTGGGCTCACAAAATCCATAGGACAATACCATTTTAGAGCACACTTTTATCCCTTCTTGGAGCTCATTAAAACCACGGAGAAGGACACAATGTTGCTTTTCGGCACCACAACAGATCATGTCTACTCATATGGTAGCTTCCCCATTTTGGTCACCTTTGTTCAGAGCATTCTGCAGTATGTCACCCTGAGAATATCCCTATAGCATCGATCAACTTGTACCCCCAAAGTCACTCTAGTCTATAATACATACCCTTGATCCTTTAAGCTATGATCCCCACACCTAAAAGTCAGTTTCCTATGCTGCCAGGTCAACGATGTCATCATGCTCTGAAGAAAGGAAGTTTGAGTCCACCCACTCTATGACCCCAGTTGTTTCCACATCTCCACAGTATGTCAGCCCTATTATCACAGTTTCACTGTACACCTCGCACTCCTATCAAGGAAACATCATTGCCTTGGTAGTTGCTGATCTCCCTCTGTCAACGCCAACCAAATCTATTCCAGAGGATAGACCCAGAGGTCCCTGTGCCTTGGACTCGTCACCATTAGTGATGAGTGCCTACGGATCATTTTGAAAGGAGTCCCCAGTGCCTCTCCAAATGATTGTTTCTCACATGATTGAATTCAACACCTTGATCGCATCATTGAGACTCGTACAGGGTATCGGTCCTTTCAGTTTTTTGTTGAAGACCCCGGATATCACCTGACTCTACCACATTTGAGAGTCTAATTGAGGAAACCACCAATTACACATTCCTATGGATATGCGGGTTGCGCTTGGCAACAATTTACAGATGTACCACAGTTTTATAGTCCCTAGAGTATACAGTTACATATACACCTTAGAATTGACTCACAGTTATTGAGTCCCTACAGATGTTGGACACCTTCTATTTCACCAGTTCATCAACCCTTCTGATACCTTATTCAGAACAGTTGTTGCTTTATTCCAGTGTATCAGTTATTGAGATCAGTCATGTCATGATCCTGAGTACATCCCAGCATTGTGTCTCCTCTGGACCATTATGATGTACCAACATATTTTTATGTATTATTCAGGTCCCCCTTCTTGGGCCTAATTGTTATGTATATATCTTGATACAAGCATGGGTATTCCCTCCTCGTCCATAATCAGAGATTATTACTCATTCATTTTGAGGCCATGTATTTTTTTAGTTTTTGCAGCGTCCAAGGGGCCGTTGTTCCATTCTCCAATCGATCTCTTCTCTTCTCCACAACCCAGGAAAAAGACAAAAGAACTATGATGTCTATCGGCCATACGATGAACTCCTGCCCTCACGCATAAGGGGGCAATCTGTTAACAACCAAAAAGTGCTCACTAGCTCATTCCCTTATTCACATGACCCATTTGTCCACTTTTCGACCATTTGAGCCTCTAAAACCATCAAAAGGTCACCAAAAAGACCACAATACACCTTTTTCCCCTCAAAATATATATTTTTCCTCAAACAACACAAAAAACGCTCAAAAAGGGTCCAACATTCCCCAAAAATATTAAAAGGGAATAAAAATATAAAAAATATTCAAAAAATGAAAAAGAGGGAAAAATAGACCTAAACCATGTTGGTTAATACTATTGGTTTCCTCAAAACCATAATGGTATTCCCCATCACCAAAAACTATAAAAAGGTGATAGGGGCTCCTCACTTTTCATCCACATTTCATCCTATTCTTATGCTACCAAATTCCCTTTGAGAGCCATTTCCTCCCATCTCGAGTTTGAAGAATCCCATTGAAGCTTTGGAGAAGAAGAGACCATTGGATATTGGAGATTCTCAACCTTGGAGTTGCTCAACACCCACCATCCTCACCATTTGAGGTAATACAAAATCAAATATTTTTCAAGTTATTGTTTTTCTATATATCTTATTGTTTATGTTTCGAAATCTAGTTTTTTATTTATTTGCACATGCTTATATTATCTTAGTTTATTCGTAATTGTATTTGTTTTATATTGAAGTTGTTATTACAAGTTAATAGGCGCATATTTATTACATGCTTGGTTGAAAAACCAAGCAACACTCTCTCTTTGTGTGTGTCCCCCCAT
This sequence comes from Larix kaempferi, assembly GCA_027924585.1. Taxonomy (NCBI): domain Eukaryota; kingdom Viridiplantae; phylum Streptophyta; class Pinopsida; order Pinales; family Pinaceae; genus Larix; species Larix kaempferi. The sequence goes on from BSBM01000071.1 coordinate 5,900,808, forward strand.
CCATCCCCCTCTCTCATCTCTACACACATCTCTTTGCCTCTCTGCCCCCCCATCTCTCTCACCTTCAGTATTATGGGTTGAGTTGTTTAGGGGTTACGGGTGGAATAGGTCTTAGGGGTTAGGGGTTGTGGGATTAGAGGTAAAGTGGTTAAGGGGTTTAGGGGTTAGGGGATTTAGGGGTTAATGAATTCAGTGCTCTGGGGTTAGGGGGTTAGGGTTTATGAGTTTAGGCATTAAGGGTGAAGGGGTTAAAGGATTAAAGGATTATAAGGGGTAAACTAGAGCTTAAAGGCTAATGCACAAGCACAAGCCAAAGTTCCCAAGCTGAGAGAGGAGTGATCAAGCCCAAGGGAGAGCTTTCAAGAAAACGTAGATCTCTCATATAGATGGAGAGCACAAATGCAAATGTAAAGTGCACAAGAAAATGCAAGGCACACTTGCACAAGGCAGGTTGCACATGCAAATAGAGATTAGAGGTAAACAATTATTTTACCTCTAGGTAGTAAACTAGAGATTAGAGGCTAATGGTTGAGGGAATAGAGATAAACAATTAAAGGAATTAAGAGGTTTAGGGGTTAGGGGATTTAGGGGTAAAGGGATTTAGGGATTTGGGGTTAGGGGGTTAGGTTTTAAGAGGTTAGACATTAAGGGCTTAGGTGTTATAGTGATAAAGTGTTATAATGGGTTAAGGTCTTAGGGCGTTAAGAGTTAATGAGTAAGGGGATGGGAGATAAGGGGTTAATTAAGGGACCAAGTATTTAGGGATTAAGGCCTTTGTAGCTGAAGGGATTTAGGAATCAATTGTTCGTGGGGCAAGGTATAAAAGGTTAGGGTTAATTGTCAAGGGGTTAAAGTGGTAAGGGCTTGAGTGTTAAGGTAAATTATAGGTGCTTAGGAGATAATGACTTAGGGGTTTAGTGCTTTAGGAGGTTTGATCCTTAGGGCTTATGAGTTTAGGACTTTAATTTCCTCCCTCCTCATTTCTCTCTCCCCATCCCCAATTTATGTCCCTCCGCCCCCCCTCTCGTATCCCCTCTTTCTCTCACCCCCATACCTCCATCTATTACTTAGCATATAGTTCCCTTCACTCTTGTATCCCCTCTCTCTCTCACCAGCCTTATTCTATCCATTACCTAGAACATAGTTTATGTGCTCCATAACGCTAGAGTGTTCTATAACTCCATAACACTAGAGCATTTTGCAACTACACAATGCTAGAGTGTTTTGTAAACAAGAGACACTAGAGCGTTTTGTAAATAATAAATTCCCGTGTGCTTTGTAGAGAAAAATGCTAGAGCATTTCCATTGACACCAAAGGTGGGAACAAAAAATTAAGTTAAAGGTAACGTGTGAGCATTCCTTAGCGTCTAAAACATGCCTCCTCATGCACCCATATGTCATCCGCAGTCCTTTGTGTTTGATTCGGAGTTACCAACCCTATGCTATGGAATATGGTAAATCATAGCTAATTGGGCATTTCCTCCATTTGATTAGTATGCCTATCTTTCACCACCCTTTACAGTATGATAGACACAATCATTTTTATGAAATTTTAGACGTAGATAACACTTTTTTTGCAGATTCCAAATATGTAATTTTTTTTTTCTATTTTTTTCCTAATTTTCTTGTATCATGACTCCTTTTACTTAAAAAACACATTGTTGGTGTTTCTTCCATAATTTTTTCATTTCACAAGCATTTAAAAAAGAAATTTTATGTTGCACTACTAGACATTGACATATACATGCTATAAAAAATCTATTTCAGAATCATTGCATTAAGACCTTCAAAAGCTACACCCACATTTGACATACCATTTTCAAGGTTTGATCACTTAGATAATTAAGAAAGGTTTAAATTTTTATTTTTATTTTTTTGGAAAAATAGTGCTGCACTAGAGCTACTTGTTCTCTATATGTCTACCAATTTTTGCAGCCCAAAACCATTATTTAGGCACTCAAAGGCTGCACCCACAAAGACATACACCTTATCATTTTCCAAAAAATTAAAATGTGCCTGTTAGAAAAGATGACACTTGACATAGTTATGAAAATTTCCAATACATAAAATTTATATATTCGGAAATGTGATTCAATTTCCTACATTTCATATTTTTTACTCAATGAAAAATATTTTGTGTAAGTATCTCAAAAACTCCAAGTAAGTTGAGGGATGCCTAATTTTTTAGTTTTCTATTGCAACTAACGTGACAATAGTGACCCTCATTAGCTTGCACTCACCCAATAGTGTTTAAAAATTATTTTCGTTATTAGGTCCCTGCAAATAAACTTTATAGTATGAAAAGTGTTAAATTTAGACCAAACACACCTTTAAAACAAATGGTTTTGATAGTTTAATACCATTAGCAGACTATGTATTTGGCCAACTACTTCTCTAAATTCCTTCATAGATGATACATCTTCCATCAGCAAGAATTTTTTTGATAGCTCATATGTCGCAATGTTTAGTTCCATGTAAACATGTTGATATGTAATATTTGAAAAATCCACTTCTATACTTTTAAAATTTTCAAATTCTAGATGCAAGAACAAGTTATCCATCTTAAATTAACCTTCCATCCCATTAATAATCATAGTTGAATCCCCATATATTTGTAGTTTGTGTACCCACTTTTCAATTTCCAATTTCATCAATAATTTCAAAGCAACCAATTCAACAAGTTATTTATGCCACCACCCAATCCTAGTTTAAAGGTTATGTAGTGGAAATAATTCAAATAAAGTATGCATCCAACACCACATGATAAGGATTGTGGACCCTAAAAAACACAATCAAAATATCCCCAACAAATTTCCTTATCTATAGGAGGTTGAGTTGGAACTCTAATGATTCATTTCCCTTGAGGTATATTTAAAGGTTCCAAAATTTTGGCTTCATTGTGAAGCACATTGGAATTCTATCAATTGTCTATCCTAGAATATTTCAACATTGTTGGTAATCCCTATGCCCCAAGAATCCAATAATAGAAATGCTTTAAATGATTTAAGTTATTTCTACTTAAATCGATTATGGAATCATTCCTCTACTGTAAACACTTGCTACTCATCATTCCAACCAATCACCGTTTCTTAAACCACCCCAACATATGGAAATCCTACTACTAAATGATCAATGGTTTCACTCTCATTCTTATATAATATACAATGACTAGCGCCATGTTGATTTCTTGGTTGGATCACTTCACATGTAAGTTCCTTATTTCTAATAATAACCACATACACACTTGAACTTTAGGGTTTTTTATCTTCCATGTAAATTTCCACCACCATACTTCCTCTTTGGGATTATCATCCATATCCATAACTTTAGACCCTATTTTAGAAGTGTATTCCCCTAAAGTAGGGTTCTTAGACCAAAACAAATTATCCTCATTTCATATCCTTATTTGGATCCTCTTTAACTCTATTGCTTTTTAATTATGTTGTATGCACCTTCCACTCAACAACTTCTCTCTTAGTTGTTGGGGAACCTCTTCACATGAACCTGTTGATGCCCGGAAAATCCTAGCATCGACAATAGGGATTCTCCCCAATGAATAATCCCAATTAGATCACTCACTGTTTGATATGGGGAATCCATCTGGTTAACAGTCCAGCTACCATATGTGTGTTTGTTTAATTTATTTACTGGTTGCGTCCCGACCCACCGTTTATATTTTATGTTTAAAGTATGAATATGCAAGTGATTCTAATCTAACTAATGCATCTAACCTAAAATTAATAGGAAGAAGCCTCACAAGCGATGCATAGGTTCTTACCTCTCGTATTATCACTTCTATCTTATCAATTATCTAATCCTATTCTACACTAAGCTATCTATCCTTGCAAGGAGCGAGTTTAAATAAGAGTAATAATTTGAAAATGCTCATGTAAATCCAACAAATAGATATTAAGATAAAGTATGCACACTCACATCAGAAAATTACCAAAGATATATTTGATTATAATTAAAACAATTTATTACTCTGTTAACACATAGATATTTGCATAGATAAAGAAATCATTCATCACCATTGAAATAGTTCAATAAATTAGAAATATCTCATAGCATGAACATAAACAGAAGAAGAAACAATTCTGATCTGTCAGTCACACATCCCACGCAAAAATATGTGCAAGCTTTTCCCAGCGAACAAGTTTTTCCTCATTAGAAGAAAAATAGTTCTCTTACACAATGTATCCAGTCTCTATTTCATTATCAAAATTCCTTCTATCTAGTACCCTTCCCCATATTTATATTACAAGAGAATTGTTTTTACATGACTGATCATTTCGGCTTCTTCTGCATTCTTTGGCTTGCCAAATTTGTCTTTTATGTCAACCATTTCCTCTGCGCACATTCTTTCAACTTCCTTCGCATTATGATTGATGACTTCGGCTTCCTCTGCATCCTTTGGATTACCAATATTGTCTTTTATGCCTGTTTTTCCTTCTTCTCACAACCTTTCAACTTCCACGCGTCCTGAGGAAACAACAAAACCAATGTATAACAAAACTCATTATTAAGCAAAATCATATTGAACATAATAAAAATTTCATAAGCATGATTTGTCAATATGGTTTGCAAAACAAAGATTTAAACTTCCATGATCTTGTTTTGGCCTGAGAATGATAACTAACGTGGAGGCAGAAAGTCGAAAAAGGCTTTAAAAAATGGGCAAAAATCAACCTTTTGTAATCTTCAATCCGCAATCCGCAATGCGGGCCTACGGGAGTGTGTAATTGTGGGCGCCAATTTACAACGTTCAAAAATGCCATCCGCAATCCTAAATACATGACTGTGGGAGTGCAGAAGACAAATTCTGAAAATTTGAAATGCAATCCACAAGCCGCAATCGGAATTGCGGAAGTGCAGACATGCAGGATGTGGAAATGTAGACATGCAGAATGCAATTCCAAATTTTGAAATGCAGTCTGTAATCTGCAATCTGCATACGAAAATGTAGGAACGCCGAGGTGCGGGGCTGCGGTATGCGGAAAAGTGGGATGCAGGATTGTGGTCACTCGGAATTGTGAGCATGCGGGAGACCATTCAACAAACCAAAAAATCAATCCGCAATCGGAACTGCGAAAAAGTGAGATTGCGGAAGTGTGGGATTACGGAAACAAGTTTAGAAAGTTGGAAATACAATCCGCAATCCGCAATCTGCAATTGGAAACATGAAAAGGAGGAAAGCCGGGATTGCAGATACAGTTTCAAATGGTTGGAGATGCAATCCGCAATCCACAATCCGACATTGGACATGCAAAAATGAAAAAAAGGTATGATGCGTAACTTAGGAATGCGGAAGTGAGAAAATGCCTTTTATTTTGTTATTTTTCAAGAAAAACTAAGTGTCAGGGGTAATATGAAGCAAACTCTGCATAATATCAAAGGAGGGGCCCTATAATTTTACAATTTTTTTGGGGATGAGGTTGCAGTTGCAATAGAACCATAGAACAAAAAATAAAATAGTAGAAGGGGATTGTATTCCAAGAAGAGAGGTGGTGTCTAAAGACATCGATATAACACATAAGCACAACACATTATGATCATAATATCACAATGCATTATCTCAAAACCAATTGCAACATATCATTTGATATCAACACAAACCATAGGGTTGTTCTTTTATAGTCTCCTGATATAGCATAATCCCTTGAAGTGAGGATGATATGGTCCAAAAATAGTGGTCATTGGTTCTAACCACTCCTAAGAAACTGCAACGTCCCATATATTGGTTTGTTGTTCTAGTTGAGCTAACCACGACCTCGTCAACCATTTAGTCGGCGATTAGTTGATTGCTTAGTCGAGACTCTAGTTGATTGCTCTAATAGTTGATTGTTGTTTATCGACTGAATGCCTCCATAAGATCCATAGGTGTGATGAACCTGCATAACCTTAGGTTCCAACACCCCCCCATCAACACAACACAGTGCTATGGAGATTCATGAGGTTAAATTATGTTCTCTGAACACTCCCACATAATTGCATCTTCCTAAAATATCCCAAGCATATCCCAAATTTTCACAAACTTAGCTTATGGTAGAGACTTAATAAATATATCATCGATATGATCATCTATCCTACAATAAACAAGTGAGACAACATTGTCCTGTACCAACTATCTCTAATAATGAACATGAAGTTCAACACGTTTCATTTTTCTATGAGAAACAATATTACCAACCTATATATTTATACTTTGATTGTCACAAATGGATAACAGTCAAGGCCTGAATAGGAAAACCAAGTTCTTCTAGAAGTTGATGAATGAAAAATTCCTATGTACTTGCATTGACAATGCCACAATATTCTACTTCTATAGTAGAGAGAGAGAGAGAGAGAGAGAGTAGCTTCTATTTCTTACATGAACAGACCAAGGATCCAGAACTAAGTCGAAACACATAACCAGAAGTGGAATTTCAATTGTCAATGTCACCTCCCCAATAGGAATCAGTGAACACGACTAGTGGCTCTGAACTATGACAATACTTAATACCATACTAACAAGTTCCTTTAATATAGATAGCAATTATCTTTGCATCTTTCCAGTGGCATTCTTTAGGATCCTGCATGAACTGAGAAACCATAATAACAAAAAAGGAGAGATTGGATCCTCTTCACATCAACCACAGGACATATAAAAGAAAGTAGTAGAATGGAACTATATTCCAAGAAGAGAGGTGGTTCCTAAAGACACCGTTACAACACTTAAGCACAAGACATTATGATCAGAACATCACAATGCATTATCTCAACACCAATTGCAACATATCATTCGATATCAACACCACCATAGGGTCATTACTTATGGTCTCTAGATCTAAAAAAAAATCTTGAAGTGAGGATGATGTAGTCCACAAATAGGGGTTGTTGGTTCTAACCATTTCCATGAAATCCACAACATCCCATAGATTAGACAGTTGTTCTAGTCAAGCTGACCATGACCTATTCTACCATTCAGTTGACCAATCAATCAATGGCTTAGTCAAGCCTCTAGTCGACTGCTATGTTAGTTTACTGTTGTTTATTAAATAACTATATCCAAAATATTGATAGGTGTGATGAACTTTCACCTTAGGTTCCAACATTAGTCAATTCTATCATCTCAATTGCCTTTCAACCTTAATACTAGAATGCTGAAGAGATTCCATCAACAACTTGTGCTAATTTATATATTCCTTTACTTTGAAAATTTTCTATCATTTACTCATAAATTCTATAAGCTTCTCCACTACCAACCAATGGGTTAGACCTAATTCTGACCTTAACATCTCATTTCCAACTTTCCAGGGCAACTAATTTCAAACCAAGGGAAAATACTGCACAATGGTATTTTAGACAATAAATCTATTTTTACTTGATTTTATCCTTTCTAATCTATTTCTCTATACTTAAGGTTTCAATGTATTTTTGAGTTACAACTTGTCTTCGTAGACACTTCATTGAGATAAGTTTCCAAAGGCTTGTAGATGCCAAAGTATTACCAAAAAATTGAATGTTTAGTCTCCAACCACTAGCATCCTTTGGTGTAGCCAAGGATTTCCATCTAAGAAAGGTTATGTCATCTTGTTCTCTCTCCCTATGCATAATAATTTAAAGCATATCTTCCTTTATAATATCCAGCACCCTCTTTGGTATATAAGCGAATGTATGCCAATAGAGTACTATAGCCTCCAAGGATTCCTTTACTAAGGTTAATATACATTCCAAAAAAATCCATTTGTTGCACCATATCGTAGTCTTTTTCTCTATCTTGTCAATCAACCATTCCCAATCGTACTTCCTATAAACATTTGGTTTTAGTAGAAATACTAAAAACTTGAACTTTGCTTGAAAGTCAACATTATGGTATGGGAAAATCTACAAGGTACTTCTAATATGATATTCCTCCACTCCATTGAAGTCATGATTTATGATTAGAGATTTTCATACCTAATTCTATACAATAAAGATTCAAGAAATCCTTTAGTTTATTTATCTCTTATGGAACCATCAAATGAAAAAAAAACATCATCTACAAATAGTAAATTAGTTATCTATCTTAATATACTCAAGGATATCGTGATTTTAGCCTCTTATAAATCTACTTAAATGTTCTACAATGATATGTTTCACCTAAATCTCGTCATCATGAGTCCTATTTCAATTTAGTACCTTGATCCCTGAAGTTTCCCTAACCAAAAGTCAACTAGAGCAAGTTGTTGACCTTTTTCCACAAGTTCTAGTCATCTTGGTGCATTTTGTCTTCTAGCAGAAAGCGCCTGACTAGGCCTGACGCGGATGGCCATCTGACAACATGAGTCAGTGGCTCAGGTTTCCTTTCTGCAACCTGCACTTTCCCTCCCTGGCGCAATTTTCCCTCATGTACCATGCGATGGTGTTGGTTAAAATGGATAAAGGTGACCTTCGAGCGACTTCTTGAAGCATGGTGAGGTGGAGGGATATCCCTAACTCCTAGGTGAGTTGTCCTTCGGTTCCCTAACCTAAAGGGATGATCCCTTAATCCTCTTCCCATAATATTCAACCTACTCTATCCACTTGGTCTTATAAATATGAATCTCCTCTCCATTCCAAGGAGAGGAAGGTCTATAGTATTCTCATGCTATTGAAATTATCCTAGGTGACTCTCACTCATCCTTGAGAGGCTTACTTCATCCTTGGAGACTTGTCTTGGCTTGTTGGAAGGAAGGTTGCAATGTTAAGGCATAGGTCGTAACGTTCTCTCTCATTGTACTCTCTTTTATACAGTTAATACAATCTCTTCCCATATATATTGTTGTGGTGCTGATGTGTAGAGCTTAATTCCTTAACTGTTAGCTTAGATCAATCATATTTGATATATGCTTTTACTGTTTGATTGTTTCCACTTGTTCAACAGGACTTTGCAGCTGCAGATCTGAAGTTGTTGGAGCATTGGATCAACCAAAGAGAAAAAGGATTTACGAATCCCAGGTAAGAGTCCCATTCATCCATTCACATTTCTATTGATCTCAGGAAGCTCGTTTTATTCTGTGTTTATTTGTTCTATATCCAATTGGACTAGGGAGATCTGGCCTTTAAGTCCGCTTAGGTAGATTGTCCGAAAACAAATTTGGCGACCATAATGGGGAGTAATTTAACTTTGATTTTAGTTTGAGTGTGATTCTATTGATTTCTTAGTGATCCATTTCTAAGCCTCATGATCCTCCTCCCACCATCAAATCTTGTCATTAGAGAGTCTATTGGCTTCCCCTAACTCTATTGAGGTCAGCATTAGGTCATTGGTTGTTCATTGTTTGGAGATCTTTTGATTTTTGTTGCTTATTATTTGTTAGACGCAGCTAGGTTGTGTCTCCCTTGTGCCATTGTCTCTCTGGCGCACTTACCCAGTGAACAACCTGCGCCACTAGCTCACTTTTGCTGAGTAAAATCTGCGCCACTGACGCCCTTTCTCTTTGTACAACCTGCGCTTGGCTCTCTGATCCATAGCAGTAGCCTGTTCCAGTCCTTTAAGCTTGGTGTTCAGTAAATGTTTCCTCCATTTTTTGCTTTTGGTCTGATTGATAGTGATTTGTGGACTGTACATTACAGTGACAGAACCCTTGGATACAACATACTGTCATTTTCCTCTATTTTTGGGTCTTTTGAGGATTCATGTTTGGCCCTTTGAGTCAAAACTAGTGTTTTGCTTGCATGTGGGGTCTATGAATCATGTATCCTACAGTCATTTTCACCCATATTAAGGTTTTCATATAAATTTTGGTTTGGTGTGATTGGCTTGTTTTAAAGACTTGAAAAGTGTGGGATATCCATGCCTTTTTTAGCCTCTTTTTCTTGGGTTGTGCATCTTGTTTCCTTTACATGCTGAGCTATCCAATGATTGTTGGGAAAGATTGATTCCTTGTCTCCAATTTAGTTGAAGGAGAAGCTTGATTTTGTTCCTCTTTTGCTATATTCACAAATTTGGAAAACATAAATATTCTTCTTGCTTTATTTTGATCATTTTACATTCTTGGTCTTACACTCATAAGAAGAAGAAAGGCTTGTTTCAGATTTGTGTGCATTTGAGTTAGATAAGATTATTAAGTATTTTTCTTTGTCTTGCATTTGATTGGAAACGTTTGTAGAATCCTTCTTTCCATAGATTAGATGTATCTTTTTCGAGTGCAAAAAGATAGGAAACAAATTAGAATTATTGCATTTGGTGTTCATAAAAAGATCTCTTTTATCGCTTCGGGTCAGTTTTGGGTGTATCTTTTACTTCTTTCTATCATTTTGAAAGAGTTAAAATTGCATTTGCATAGGGTTGTGCATTTGGGAAGAAAAAATATCTCTCTCTCCTTCTTAAGTAGGACTTCATAGAAGAGAAGACTTGCATTTTCATATAGATCAGATTTGCATCTTGTTTAAATTCCAAGTCTTCACTTCATGGATTCACTTAACCATACAAGATAAAATCAAGTGCTAGTTTAAGTTAAAAACTTTTAGCAACTTGTGTGTTAGGTTAGTAATGTGTTCCGGCATCGTTAAGCGTGGCAGCTGCTGTTATCTTCCTGCACTGCATTCCGAGGGCCTACAGTTCTTCCACATACCAACTGGTATATCGAACGACCTTTCACATACCCTTGGGTATATAGAAAGGTACTTCACGTACTCAGTAGTATATTAGAAGGCTCTTGTCGTACGGTTTTTCATTAGACAACACCAATACGGATTGGAGCTCCCATGTACCTTGAGTATATTGGGAGACCCCATTAGGATTCTTGGAACCATCCGAGCAAACCTTTCAATTGTCTTGTTTTCTGTTGCAATACACCTAGAACAACACTCGGGGAGATTACTATGCACATATTGTTAGGCATTAGGGTTATACGACCAATGGCACGGTCCCAATCCTCCTTGGTTAGTGCTTTGAAAAATTGGGCCAACTATAACTGTTGGACCCTACAGTATATCGTGAGTTGTGATAGCTTGACACACCCGTGAGGATCTAGATTTTACATCCCTCCTATTCACAAGTTTTCCTGTTGCTTTTAATTTGAGTAGCATTTCTTGTGCATGATAATTAGAAGGAGTTAGAGAGTTTAGATATGGAAACCTCTTCTGGGACTACCAATCAACAGGCTCCTTTTCAAGGGGTACCTTTTTCCTTTCCTCCAGTTGGAGATATTGGTCCTCCCTTTATTGTCACTTTAAATCTTCCTAGATTAACCATAGGATTACAAGTATGGTTATTCAATCCGGTGATTCCGACTATACCCAATGTTTCAAATGTTAACTCTCCACCACGAGAGTGTCAATCCAAAACTGCTCCTTCCCCTTCTTCAGATGCATCTTCTTCCATTTCTTCTTCCTCGCCTGATCAAAGCGGAAGTGTTGGTAATCAGGAGGATAAGAAGAAGAAGAAAAGGAAGATAAAGAAGAAGAAGGATAAGAAAGAGACCAAGCATAAACCAGTTTCCTCTAATGGCACTCATCCTATTCGAACACCTCGTAGACCTAAGTTCCCTTGCAAGCTTTGCAAGGGTGATCACCTTCTCAAGGATTGTCCCAGTATTTCCAAAGTGTTAGAAGAGTGGTCTAAAGCCTCCAAACCACCTATATCGCCAGCCTGTGGAAATAATACTGATGATACCCCATCAAATAGTGACTCTATGGTTAAGGGTTAGAAAGGTAAAGTCAAGAATCCTTGTTTGTTATGCAAGGGCATGCACCTTACTTACCTTTGTCCACGCATGGATGATGCTTCATAATTGTTGGAAGACATTAATGTATCTCAGAAAAATTTTCGACTACATATCATAATCTGTCCCTTGACCCCCCATTGGTTGATGAAGTGACCGATCCGTCCCCATCCTCGGTCGATCCCACTCTTTCTTCAAAGAGTGAAGTTGAAGTGGTCAAGGCGATATCACCTCTAATCGATCCCACTCTTTCATTGGAGAATTACTAGACTGAAGTAGTCATCATGACACAATCTTCATCTCATTCTAGTCTTCGAGTTGAGAGTGAATTAGAAATCGTTGATGTTTTCCTAGTCAGTTCAGATTGTTCTAGGAAAGGGGAAATCCTATCCATTTCCACAAGACTCCCTCCAAGTACTGAGGTCATTTCCTTTCATTGGAATGGTCTAACAGAATCTCGTCTTCCTTCGAGTGTTCCTTTCCAGTATCTGTAGGAGTTTCCAATAAGGAAATATTTTGCACTATAGTGGATGAGGGAGCCTTTGTTAGTATTTTGTCCTCAACTGCTTGGAAATCTATACATTACCCTCAACTTGTGCCAGTCACTGAACATATATTGGCTTTTAATAGAATTCCTACTGGACCTTTAGGGATCCTTCCTCAGTTACCTATCACTTTAGGAAGGAAAAATGTCTATATTGATGTTATGGTAGTCCAAGGTCCCTTAGATTTTAATCTACTCCTTGGACGAGACTATGTTTATGCAATGAAAGATGTAGTGTCCTCACTCCTTCGAGTGATGTATTTTCCTCATCAATATGGTGACCATTGATCAACTTTCCTTTGTGACACCCACTCATCGCATGACTCCTAGTCATCAGACTTCCCTGATTGTTCCACATTTTTTAGTGGTTTCTTCCCCCTAGAGATGGGGGGCATGTCTCCAGCCTCTGGACATCATGCTGGAGTTTTTTCCCTAGCATCTTATGCTGTGGGGCACACTACCAACCTCTGGACATCATGTTGGGTAGGAACTAATCCCAAGCATTGTTTAACTTTGGTTTCAAGCTTGCATAAAAATGAAACCAACCCCATGATCATAGTTTCTTTTTGTTTTAAGCTCATTAAAAAATAAAATGGGTCCCTTCAAGCATAGTTATTGTCTATTTTAAGCTTGTGTAAAAATGAAATAGATCTTCCTCCCATTGAGTCGGATCTCCCACTAGAGTTAGGACTTGAACCTTCATTTCATCTGCCTGTGTCGCTTGATTCTCATTCTTCCTAACCCCCTAGTGAACATATTCATATTAGTATCTAGGATTTTAATTGGGTAAGGAAGAATAGTAGTCAGACAAAATGAAGCTTGGGGGGCATGTTAAGCCGCTAGAAATCATGCTGGGGGCATCTACCAACCTCTGGGTATCATGTTGGGAAGTAACCCGTCAATGGGCCTTAACAAGAGCAGAGTTCTATTCCCGTGTCAAGCTTGTTAAAAAATGAAACAGATCCTCTCCAACCTCTAGAAATCATACTAGAGGTAAGCTGTCAGCTTCTTGTGCTAGGGGGGAAATTACAACCTCTAGGTATCGTGTTGGGCAGAAACCTGCCAATGGGAATTATACCGAGCCTACTTTCTTTTTTCGAGCTCAACCATGAAAATAATCATGAGCATAGTTCATTTTCTATTGCAAGCTCATTAAAAAATGAAGCAGATACCATGAACATTCTTCCAACCTATCTTCAAGCTCGTTAAAAACAGTAAGACGGTGTTGAGCCTAATTTTTCCACTTTTTTGTGCTCTGGTTAAAAAACATGAAAAAGATGTACCGAGATCACTCTTTGTTCCTTCTCGTGCTAATTCCATGAGTGTCATCACTCCTTCGAGTCATCTGAAGAATGCTTCCATCATCAGTTGCATTAGGGGTTGGTATCATTCTTGTTGTTTCAATATTGCCAAGTCATGCCATGCCCATGTTCAAGAGATGTTTGTTATTCATCATCTACAGTCGCTATATCCTCTTTCATGTCGGTTTACCCTGAGTCAGTCTTACCCATCACTCTACTATCTGATTCACCTCAAACATCTGTGATCGCGTTTTGTGTCGATGATGGGGGATTCTCATGGCCCTCCTTCAATGGATTCATCCTTGTCGACTTCAATACATCATCCAAGGATTGAATCTAGAAACCAATTGAGTACCTTGGGCCTGCATGCCTCAATGGCAGGTTACCTCGCTTTCAACATGAGTTTACATCATTGACTATTGACTCTTGATTGAAAGATCCCGTCGAGTGTTCGACCTCAACTCATTAATTCACACTCGATGGTATGTACTATGATACCTTGGGAATCATTGACATCAATGATGATTTCCCTCGCAATTGTTAATGGTATACATTAATGACCAGTAATCAAGTGTATTCTACCATGTTTGACTCCAAAACATTGTAATCACATGGATAGATTCATATCATTGCGGGTTCGGTTTGAAGACCCTAGGTTGTTTCATATTGCACCCAGGTTGCCATGGAGATTGTTTGATTCATATCACACAGATCCACTTTGTATTGGTCGTGGCTGTTTTATCATCTCATCATGGATCTACGATTGTGTCCAATATCCATGATTATGTTCATTCGGTCTTTACTACCATGGATCTGCAATGTATTGGTCGACAACCATGTTGTGATTCATGTGAGACTTGTATCTCAGAGTCAGTTGTACTGCAGCAACACCTTCCGACCAACAAGTCCTTGCCATCTATCTTGCAAAGCATATCACCTGTCTCATTTTTCCAGTTTCATGCTTTGGGGGGATGTAAAATTTGAATCATAGCAGAACCTAGCTACTATGGATTCCTCACTAGTGAAAAGATTGCAACACATTTACAAGAATGAGCATAAATCTTTAAAATGAAGAACAATTAACACATGAAATGGGTGAATAATGTAAATATTATTAACTGTACAACCTCAAAATAGGTTAATAACATCCATTTATACAAATCTGGAACAATTCGAATCCATCTGGAGTGTTCACACTCATCTAGCTTAGAAATAGCTCAAACCCCCTAGGTTGACCAAAATATCCCAAACCATCCCAAACTGGTTTGAAATGCTGTATGAATGCTGGGAATGACTGGACAGGCCTATGTGACCTCACACATGTGGAGAATCTGGTTGGTTAGAGGTTAGGTAGCTAGAATTGGCTAAAAATGGGAAAAGGAGGCAAGTTTGTCCACATTCTGAACATGTGCGCCCTTGGTCGAAGAGAATCCCACAAAACAAGGAGCAAGAGCGCCCTAGGCATGCAGGAAGTAATAAATGACCTGGAGGGCGCACCCAACAACTAGTTTGACTTGGCGCAATGCTCAGTTTTGTCCACATTGCCAACTAGTTCAAGCTAAATGACCATTTACTCACTAACCAACTTGGGGATGCAATTATTAAGCTGTTTGGTACTAATTAACCATCAATTAATAAATGATTAATGTACATAGGTGTAATAATGTTCTAACATCCCCCCTTAAGCTAGACTTAGTGAAATATCAAAATAAGGCCTTGGCAACTAGGCTCAAGTCACCTTTTACATCATAAAAATTTATTTGTCCATGTAACCAAGGTAAGGAGGAAAACCACATGGGAAATGAAAACTCCCCTCTAAAATGGACATGTGGCATATATCAGAATACACCACTCATCACCATGCATCACTCACCCCAAGCAAAGATCTAAGGTGAGTGAAGGTCTTCTCGATAAAACACTTGGTGAAGATATCAACAGTTTGCTCACTGGAAGGGCAATACTGCAATGCTATGGTCTGGTCATGCACCAAACCCAGAATGTAATGCATGTGTATCTCTATGTGCTTGGTCCTTTGCCTCTGAATTGGATCAGTAGAAATCTTGATTGTACTTTGATTATCACACCAAAGAATAGTGGGTGAATAAAAAACAATCCCGAACTCTGCAAGAATACCTTACAACCAAACACATTGTGTGGCTGCATTAACTACTCCCCTGTACTCGGCCTCAGCTGAAGATAAGGAAATAGTATTTTGTTTCTTGCTTGACTAGCAAATAGGTCCATGTGCAAGCATAACAACATAACCGGAAGTTGATTTCCGATCAATACAATCACCAGCCCAATCAGAATCTGTAAATCCTACTAGTTCAAGGGATGAACTAGCAGCATAATGGATACCAAAGGACTTAGTACCCTGAACATAATGAAGGATCCTCTTGGCTTCCTTCCAATGGATCTCATGAGGTTCTTGCATGTGCCTAGCAACAGCCCCAACAGTATATGACAAATCTGGTCTAGAATGAGTAAGATATAGCAAGCTTCCAACAAGCTGCCTATACAACGAGCTGTCAACTAGTGGAGAAGAACCCCACTCATTTAGCTTAACTCCTGAAAGAAATGGAAATTTTGCAGACTTACATTCAGCCATCTTAAATTTCTGCAGCAAATCTGAAGCATACCTTGACTAAAATATAGAAATTCCATTCACAGTTTGGTCTATCTCCAAACCTAGAAATTGTTTTAGCAATCCTAGATCGGTCATGGAGAATGCACTGTGCAACGCTCTCTTAACTGAGTCAAGTTCTTTGGTGCAGATACCAGTGATAAAAATATCATCAACATACAGTACAATAATCAATATCAGGTCACTAACATGCTTCATATAAACATTTGGATCAGACATACACCTCTCAAACCCCAAAGATAGCAAAAAATTGTCCATTTTTGCATACCATGCTCTAGGAGCTTGCTTGAGCCCATAGAGTGACTTGTTCAACCTACAAACAAGTGTATGATCAGAAATAAAACCTTCAGGCTGCTGCATATATATCTCCTCATTCATATCCCCATGAAGAAAGGAACTTTTTACATCCATGTGATGAACCTCCCATCGCTTGGAAGCCCCAGTGGCCAAAACTAGTCTTACGGAGTCCATCTTTGCCACCGGTGAAAATGTCTCTGTATAGTCCACTCCTTGGAATTGAGAGTAACCCTTAGCCACCAACCTAGCCTTATACTTCATATCAAAGCCATCAGATCCAACTTTGGCTCTATAAATCCATTTGCATTGCACTAGTTTCCTCTTGGGAGGAAGAGGGACCAAATCCCAAGTTTTGTTCTCATGGAGTGAGTTCCTCTTCTTGCATGGCTGATTGCCACCTTGGGTCTGTACATGCTTTTGAATATGACTTTGGATCAGATCCAACCATCAAATAACATGCCTCACTCAGATCAGAATTATCACATGCAAAGGAATTGTGAAATTGAGATCTAGTTTTCCTAGCATCTTGGGGATCTCCCACAAGCTCTCCGGCACTTTGAATTGTTTTCTTTTCCCACTCGGGCCTTGAGGGAGGGATATGATCAGAATCCATATCAACATCATCTTCAGCAATATCAGAATAAGAAATATCAGAATAAGAATCACCACTTCATCATCAAGAAGAGGAAATGTGCATTCCCCATCACCTTGTTCACTAGCTTGCAAAAACTCTTCTTCTTCGAATTTGACACTTCTTTCAATGAAAGTTTTGAGAGTGGATGGATAAAAGAGCTTGTATCCCTTGGAATATTTTGCATACCCAACCATGATTGACTCCTTTCTTTGGGGCTGCAAGGCCTTTCTCTTCTCCGGTGGAATTCTGGCCCAAGCCCTTGAGCCAAAAATTCTGAAATGTGAAACATTGGGTTTGTGGCCCATCCATGCTTCAAATGGAGTAATTCCTTGCAATGCTTTGTGTGGTGCTCTGTTCTGAAAATATGCTGCACAATTCATAGCTTCAGCCCACAATTTAGGAGACAAATCCCTTGCTTGCAACATGCAAGTTGCCATCTCTTTCAGTGCTCTATTTTTGCGCTCTGCAACACCATTTTGTTGTGGTGTGTAGGGCACTAAGTGTTGCATCTGAATGTCATTCTCTTGACAGAGCTGCTGTAGATTCTTATTGACATAATCTCTACCATTATCAGTCCGCAAAACCTTCATGGCCTTCCCACTAAAGTTCTCAACCATACTCTTGAAAATTTTGAAACATTCATAGACTTCAGATTTTTGCTTAAGGAAAAATAACCAACAGTACCTTGAGTAGGCATTGATGAAGGTGAGCACATATTTTCTGCAGCCATAGGAGGAAGTGGGGAGTGGACCTATCAAATTAGAATGCACTATCCCAAGTAGCTGATCAGCCCTCCTTGCCTTCCCTTTGTCATACTTCTTTTCAGGATGCTTCCCAACCATGCAACCCTTGCATGTTCCATTGGAAAAACTGATTTGTGGCAGCCCTTCTACCATCTCTTCTTTGCTCAAAGCTTGAAGATATCTGTAGTTTAGGTGACCATACCTTTGATTCCATAGCTTGCTGGTCTCATTCCCATGTGACAGAAGTACACTTGGTGAAGAGAACTCGAGAAAGTGGGAGAACTTGTACATCTTCATATCATGGTCTGCAACACCCATTGCAACAATTTTTTCGATGGAAATTTCGGATATCTCCACATCATCCTTAGTGAAGACAACTTTCTTTGCTGCTCCAGTATGTGTCATTTGATATACAGAGAGCAAGTTTTCTGCAAGATTTGGTACATACAACACATTAGAGAAGAATCCATTCTCCATAGAGATTTTCCCAATGCCATGAGCAGGGATTTCTGAGTCATCTCCCATTCGAATGGAGAGACCACTGTAGGGTGCAAGTTCAGAAAATGAATCTCTTGAAGAAGCCATGTGCCTTGAGGCACCTGAATCAATGATGAACAAGGGTGACTAAGATGTACAAGCCCCCAAAGCATGGCAGCTCTCCTTGTCTTCAGAAATGCTCTCCTTCTTCTTGGAACTTTCAGGAAGAGGAATATTGTTTTTCTGTAGGAGATGGGTCATCATGTCTATGTTTTTCTTCATGCATGAACTCTCTGGGTGAAAACCCCTTTGACAGTAGCTACATTTTTTCTTCTCATCCTTCTTTCCCTTGTTCTTGACAAGATTCGAAACTCCCTCAGAGGATTTGGGCCTCTCATCCTTCTTCTTCTTCTCTTGAGGTTTCGGCCCCTTGGGTTTTTGCTTTCCTCTACCATTTTTTGAATCTCCAGCTGCAAGAACTTGGTCTTTTTGCTTGATGGAGCCCATCAAGACCAACTTGTCTTGCTCTTGAGTTAGCATCTCCATGAAGTCAGCCAAAGGTGGCATCTTCCAACCTCTAACTGTGAGCCTTGTGGAGTTGAAGGAAGACACAAAAACTGAGTATTCAGAACCCAGTTTGGAGAGAATGGACAACACTAACTGTTCTTCTTTCTTCTCTATGCCACATTGTCTGATATGCAAGACCAAGTTCTTGAACTTGGCGAAGAAGTCCTGGATGGAATCGAAATTCCCTGGGCTCAGTGAAACAAGCTCATTTTCGAGCTGGTGGCCTCTCATCTCATCAGTCTTTCCAAACAAGGTCTCAATCTTGAGCCACACTTCATTTGGAGTAGCTAGACTTTCTACATGAGACACGAGGTCTCTTGAAACGCTGAGACAAAGGAGTCCAAATGCCTCATCCATTCTATTAAAAAACTTGGATTTCTCCACAGCTGAGTTTGGCTCCACCTCAGTGCCCATCGTAATTCTGTAGAGACCCTTAGATCTCAGCAAAATCACCATTTCTTCCTTCCAATCGAAATAATTGAAGGGAGTAAGAACATTTGGGTGAGATGGCTCCATTCTTCTCTGCTGCTCACGCACTTGCTGACAATGTTGATCTTCAATACCTGCAAACAACTCTCAAATCACTCAGGAGGGATCTACACTAACAGATTTGAACCCTGTTTGATAGTGGGTGCATTCGGGAGAGCATCACACCTGAGAAGAGCCACTAGATTTCTCCAATGAACTCAGGCAATGGCCTTAGGAATTATGTGGTTTCTCCACTGCTTCTGGCAAGCCACTAAAACAATCTTGATGGTTCGAATTGTAGCTCCAAGAGCTCTGATACCATGTAAAATCTGAATCACAGCAGAACCTATCTACTATGGATTCCTCACTAGTGAAAAGATTACAACACATTTACAAGAATGAGCATAAATCTATAAAATGAAGAACAATTAACACATGAAATGGGTGAATAATGTAAATATTATTAACTGTCCAACCTCAAAATAGTTTAAGAACATCCATTTATACAAATCTGGAACAATTCAAATCCATCTGGAGTGTTCACACTGATCTAGCTTAGAAATAGCTCAAACCCCCCCTAGGTTGACCAAAATATCCCAAACCATCCCAAACTGGTTCGAAACTGCTATGTGAATGATGGGAATGACTGGACAGGCCCATGTGACCTCACACATGTGGAGAATTTGGTTGGTTAGAGGTTAGGCAGCTAGAATTGGCTAAAAATGGGCAAAGGAGGCAAGTTTGTCCACATTCTGAGCATGTGCGCCCTTGGTCAAAGAGAATCCCACAAAACAAGGATCAAGAGTTCCCTAGGCATGCAGGAAGCAATAAATGACTAGGAGGGAACACCCAACAGCTAGTTTGACTTGGCACAATGCTCAGTTTTGTCCACATTGCCAACTGGTTCAAGCTAAATGACCATTTACTCACTAACCAACTTGGGGATGCAATTATTAAGTTGTTTGGTACTAATTAACCATTAATTAATAAATGATTAATGTACATAGGTGTAATAATGTTCTAACAGGGGCATTCTGTTACACCTAAATATTCATCATGAGTCCTATGTTAACTCAGTGCCTTGATCCTTGAAGTTTCCCTGACCAAAAGTCATCTAGAGCAAGTTTTTGATCCTTTGTCCATATTTTCTAGTTGGGCCAGCACAATTTGTGTTCCAGAAAGAAGCGCCTGACTAGGCTCGGTGCAGAGTGTCATCTGGAATCCTGCACTGGTGGCTTAAGTTTCCTTCTTGCAACCTGCGCTTGCCCCTTCCTGGTGCAAATTATCCTCATACAGCATGTGTCGGGGTTGGTTGAAATGGATAAATTAGACCTTCGAGCAACTTCTTGAAGCATGGATAGTTGGATCCCTTAACCTCTAAAGAAGATCCCTTATACCTCTCCCATCATCTCTCAACCTACTCTATCCACTTGGTCTTATAAATATGAATCTCCTCTCCATTGGAAGGGGAGGAAGGTCTATAGCACTCTCATGCTGGTGGAATTGGCTTTGGTGATCCTTGTACATCCTGGGGAGTCTTACTTCATCCTTGGAGGATTTGGTTTGGATTTTTGAAAGGAAGGTTACGACGTTAAGGCATAGGTTGTAACGTTCTCTCTTATTGTACTCCCTTTTATACAGTTAATACAATCTCTTCCCATAAATATTATTGTGTTGCTGATGTTCAGAGCTTGCTTCCTTAACTGTTAGCTTAGATCAATCATATGTGATATATTCTTTTACTATTTGATTGTTTCCACTTGTTCAACAGAACTTTGCAGTTGCAGATCTGAAGGTGCTGGAGCATTGGATCAAGCAAAGAGAAAAAGGATTTGTGAATCCCAGGTAAGAGACCTATTTGCCTATTTGCATTTCTATTGATCTAGGGAAGGTGATTCTTTTATGTGTTTATTTATTCTAGATCCACTTGGACTAAGGAGATTTGTCCTTTAAGTCCGCTTAGGTAGATTGTCTGAAAACAATCTACTTAAGCGTTCTACAATGATCAGATATAATAAGGGAGAAAAGGGGCATTCTTTCATCACTCTTCTAGTAGGTTTAAAGAAACATGATTTTGATCCATTAATAAGAACAACAAATCACACACAAGTAAAATAACCCATGATCGAATTCACTATTTGGGAAAAAAACCTATATTGATTAGAATGAGTCTTAGATAGAGCAAGTTCAATTTGTCATCAACCTTAGAAAGGTTGAGATTCATAAAACTGTCTCTATGTCTTGATAAAGAACAATTTCTTATGTGTTACCCCTATTTATTTATGAATTTGTCTCCACTTTAGTAAACCAAATTGTTATTTAGATATTGTTTCTGAAAAAATATTCTTCACCCAATCAGTAATAAGTTTTGTTATTATCTTGTATATGCAATTGCATAGTGAAATATGTCTAAAATCATCAAACTATGAGGAATGTTTCTATTAAGATTAATTATAGAAATGTGGAATTGAAATCAACCAATACCTTCCTTGATCTCCTTGAATCCTCCACCACCCTTGACACATCTTCCATCCATTCTTAAAATCCAATGAAAAATTCTACTATGTAGACTTCAAGGCTTGGATTCTTGTATTTTTGAAGAGAATCCAATGCATACATTTGTTCTTCCTTGGGCACCTCCTCCACTAGATTTATTTTCCTCCTCTCTTACAAAATTTGGAAAGAAAGAAGTGGATTTAACAATTTCAGAATTATTCATTGTTTCTTATTCTTTATATAAGCCTTTCAAGTGACTAACCCACATCTTTGCTATGTCCTTGAAGGATATAGCCTTGATTCCATCCTCTTTTTGTATTTCCCATATGGTGTTGATATTTTTCCCATGGTTTTCATATAAGTCATGAAATTAAATATCTAGAAACAAGGCCTTTCTCTTTAATCTTCATTGGGATTCACTTTCCTCCAATATTTTCCTCTTAGATTGTTCCAATTCTTTTAACATAGACATGGTTTCTTAATAAAACATTCCTTCAAAATCTTGATCATATATATAGCTATATGAGTCTCCACAAATACTAAATATTACTCTTCTTTCCTCTTAATCTATTCCCAATTTGATACTACTCTTTTTACTTTTTCTTCCATTAAGAATGCATCATACTTTACCTATTTGGTTTTCACCAAGTTTATAGAATCATTTCACCAATCAGTTTGTAAATTTAAAATAACTAGGATGATTTCTATATGTGTACTCAATGTGAAGCAATATTGGATGATAGTCGTAATCACTTCCCATGTCTACCCAACTCCTTTTTTTAGTCCTTCACTACAACTTTAGAAACAAGGAATCTATCAAGACTTTTAGACATCCCTTATTCCCCCATTCTTTTGTTCCTCAAGGTTGGAGATACTGTGTTAGGATCCACATCTATAATCCATAACTCTTAAATTTGTTAAAGAAAAGAATATGCCAAACTCCTATCAAGGCTCCCCCATATCTCCACCCTTTTGGTTGTTAGGTTAAGATCTACCCCCAATATCATGTTATCATATTTTAAGAGGTTTTGTTTCATCATCTCCTCCTAGAATGGAATTTCATCCTTGTAAGACCCATAAACATTAACCATATAAAAACTCTTTCCTAATTCCATTAAAAATAATTATGCTCCAACCCCTGATGGAAAGAAAACATAATTAATCAAACTTTAAAATAATTTTTTCCTCTAGACTATTAGAAACCCTCTTGAATTCTTTTCACGTCCCCTTCCATCGATCCGACTTAAGGGATGGAACATGAACTAAATTCGGGCTTCCAATTTGATCCCCACCATCATTTTATGAATTCTTAACAACTGAAACATGTGTGCAGATGCATAATCTAAATAAACATAGTGTAAATAAACTTTACTGCACACATCTAGCATGACATTACTAGCATAAGTATATCATGCATCAATTAAAGGCATTGTATAATTAAATACCAGAAAAATACTTATCTTGAGATGAAGTTGCCCCAAGAAACTGGCTATGTAAGTGCAACATTCCACCCAACCATAGGCCATCCATGCTCATCAATATCTCAACACAAATACCAGCCTCGAGCTGGGCATGATTTCCACAAGGAAAAGGGAACAAGAAACTCACACATAGCTAAGTTTATACCACATCTCAGCTAATCCAGTCCACAACTGGGTTTATTAGGCCATCAAGGAAGGAGAGGGAAATGGATTTCTAAGCTAGTGATCTCAATCCATAGGACAACCAGAACCTCTACAATATCAGCTATCTTGGCACCCACAATACCTACACACCCAACACAAGGAAGGTAAACCATTCACTACTCCACAGTTCCTCAGGGAATTCCTTCCCTTCTAGTGCTATTCAGGGTGTGCAAAGAAAAGTATCCAAAGCCCTATCATCTTCAGTGAGGTTACACTCTTCACTAGGTTTATAAAGCCAATTCCAAATCCTTGTCCACTCCTGGTTGCTTACACACAAGTTCAATCCAAAACAAGGGATGCATATAACCCCAAACCACAACAATCTACCCACATTCAACTAGGCACAATTGTTGGGCATGGAAAAAAAATTTTACTGTGGGATTCACCAAACACGATTCCCATGGGTTTTCCAAATTGTAGCACACCAAAAATGAATTTTGAGAGGGGAAACAACATTTGGGAGCTAAAAATCGAATACCCAATAGGTACACAAGCAAAAACCAATATCATAGAACCCCAATTCATTTTCCCCTTTTCCCCACCATTCTGCAACACCAAAAGCAACCTTCCCTACTAGAAAGTGGAGGAAAACACAGGAATTTCAGGGAGAAACTGCTCAGCAATCAAGGAATTTGTGATATAGAAAAAATCATGGATGAATAAATGGAATGGAAGCAATTTCATGGGTCTTTTCTTGTCCAAAAATAATAAAAAAAAACATGATTTTCCAAAAATGGTGTCTTTCCCATACATGAAAATCGGACAACCATACTCTCCATTTCCCAAAATAATAACTACTTCAACTACCTCTTAGAAGAATTAAATGATTAGGTGGATAAGTCAACATGGGTATTTAATGGTTCATGGGTTCTCTCATTGACACTTGGATTGACATCATTGGATTCAAGGGTTTGAATATTTCCCTCCCTATTCCTTGTAAAAATCATGCCCCCATACTCTTGTTGCCTTACATAGCTAGTTGTGGGTAATTTTTTTATTGTCAAAATATATATTTACATCATATTTATAATTCCCATCGTGCTAGGCTAGCACGCGATCCACATGCATCGATTTATAATTGATGATACAAGAACAATAAAACGATGGTTGGTACTTGGCCTTGATCTCCTCACCATGATTTATAACGATAATACATCATTTACATGTTTAATGCAATGGGGTCAAAATTGGGGTATTACAATTCCAATTGGCATCCACTTCTATAAAAACCCAACCTTTCAATGATTTTAATAGGTCACTAATGAGCTTAATCCCCTCCCCATGGTCTCTTGTATCATTAGGATATCTAGTTTTGCAAGTAAACTAGTCTTCCTAAGGCTATTGTTTTGGAGGGATTTCCCAACCCCAATATGTTAAGAGACAAAATAATCATGGGATAAAAATATTTAGGTATTTCCCTGCACTAAAGGTGACTCCATGTAAGGGTATGTTTCCTACATTCCATAACCTCACTAAGGGATTTATTCTAGGATAAGGAAATATGCAATTTATTTCCCCTTTTAGGATGGATATCTTCTTTCATTGAATCCATTATGAAGCCTCCTTCAATATATTCATAATCTTTTGTCTTAAAGCCTTTCCTCCTCCAAGCCCAATCTTGGATCTATAAACCCTATTAGAGGAGAAACCTTTCCCATGGTCAAACTATCACAAGAAGGTTTAACCCTTCCCTCCATAGCTAATTTCCCTTTACAAACACCTTTTGGATTAAACCCTTCCAACCTTAGCCTTGAATTTAAATCAAAATTAACTTCTAAAGATTGTAAGGTAATGGAAGAAATTTGAGTTCTAATTAAATTACCAAAATGTGAAGATTCTAAGTAGATTCCATGTTTATGGAGTTTTGGGTCAGCAAGTATTGTAGCCATATAGATAGTTCCATAATCAGATGGCTAATATCATACTTAATGTGTAATTATCTTCAAATATGAGTCACTTGCTTGATTCTTTTCCTAGCTCTTATAAATGGAATTTATACATTCCTTGTCATCTTATCTAATGTATTTTTCATGCTAATCATTAGAGATAATTCATCCACTTACTTTGAGAGCGATACAACCTTCACATCCTCCTTCTGATTACCTTCTCTTTCCTTCCTTTTCCATTTCCTTCCAAAAAAACTTAATTTATAGTCACTAAGTAAACATTCATATGAATGGAATCTAGAGCATCTAAATGGGAATCGTACATATTCGAAGACATGGATGCAATTTTGTATTCTTACCTCAATTTTGAATTATTAATCCACCCATCCCTCCAATTTTAGTTAGGTAAGGATTAGTTCCATAGAGTGAGATGTACCATTCTTAAAATTTTCATCCACTACTAGATAGGTCCTTAGCCTATCATTGATTTCAATGAACACCTCCATAAACCATTGTTTTAGATCTCACCTTGGAATTTTGACATAGATTGTGTTCTTAGTGACTCTTTCCAATTGTGGGTTGAATATTTGAGATCATTCTTTTAGAATTAAGGATGTTGAGCTCCAACCATTTCAACTACAAGAAATACTATTACCGATATAAATTTTGATATTCACGGGTTCTTGAGCACCTGATCGGAAGGAAAATTAGAAGGGAAGGTCTGATGTTATGTATGATTAGCTATCGGTCTCTTCTCTTATATGAGGATTTAAAATATTTTTCAATGCTCAAGTGGAGGAATTGAAGCAATCATATGATTGAGTGATATAACCTAGGGCCTACACAAAGAGGTGCTAAAGGAAGGAATGTACATGATCAAATGAAATTGCATCAGATCAATGGCCAAAAAGCACTTAGGCTCACCAATATGCTCGATGATTAACATAAAATGCATGATCTTGAATAGTTTAATTGTGGTTTTGACATGTCAAATATAGGGAGAGGAGAGAGAGAGGGGGATGGGGGTTAGAGAAAGGTGTGGTTGGTTAGAGAGAGAGAGAGAGAGAGAGAGAGAGAGAGAGGAGGAGTAGGAGGAGGTTTAATGTGGGAGGAAGAGAGAGGGGGATTGTAGAGAGAGATGGGATGCGAGAGAGGGTGGGATTATAGAGGGAGGGGAGGTTTGGAAGAGAGGGGGAAAGGTAAATAGGGGGTTTGGGTAGATAGGAAGAGAGAGGGGGGTTGGAGAGACAAATATATGAGATATAGGGGGTGGGGAGAGAGAGAGAGGGGTTAGGGTTCATGGTAAGAGAGGGGGGTTAGGGAGAGAGGGAGAGAGAGAGGGGGGTGGGGGTTATACAAAGAAAGGGATATATAGTGAGAGGGGGGAGGCAGAAATGCAAAACAATTATGAAAACACTATATATAGTAGTGGTTGTGTGCACATTAATAGCACAAGCATGCAATTTTGTAAGAACGCGCATGCTCTATTAATGTGCACGTGCTAGCTATGAAGATGTGCTCCTAAATTTAGTTTTTTTGGTGCACTTTCCTATTTTTTCCTTCATGGTGGACAATTCAGTAGATTTGGTTCTAGGTTCAGATTGCCAAACCTTATGGATTAGAATTCATTATATAGCAAAACACATCATGTTCTGTAACTTCATGTTTTTCGACCTTGATTTTGTATATGCTCCACTTGTCTAATGCTAATGAAACTACACACACTTATAGAAATTTGTGTGTAGATTCCAAATATATATATATATATATATATATTTGAATAAATATGTTATTGTTTTATATTTTTATTCATTTTTATTTGCACTCATGTCATATTTATATAAAACATAGGGCATGTATTTCGGGTATAAATTTTGACCAGCTCACCTATTTCAGAAATGGAAAAGAACCCGCACAAGTATACAAGAAGAAATACGCACTAAACAAAAGTTTATTGATTATGTTAAGACCATGATTGTGGGGCCTAATGCGCAACCTTTTCATTTTAGGGCTTCACTGACTTCCTTAATTTATAAAAAATAAAAAATTAACTTTGAAAATTTTGGAAAAACAACACTACACAAGAACCACCTATTATCTACAACTCTACATAATTCAATAATTTACATACCACACTTGAGGCTTAGATCAAACATATGCATTATGTTTTAGAGAAAAAATAACATATCAATATTATAAGAACACCATTTTTGGGGGGTTATACCTATTTTCCCTAGATAAAAGTTATATATTTTGGAGGGTGATCTAATTGTTTACGTTTCATCTTTTTACACCATATTCTAAAAAGTTGTGTAGGTACCTATAATAGTTCATTTTAATGATCAGATTTATGTTTTTCCAGAAGTCCATTGCAACTAATGTGTCATAAGTGGGTATCATCACATTTCACTAGCCCCCATGGTTATGTTACATTATGGTTATGTTCCTCAGTGGATTTTTTCACATTACGATATTCATTATATAAACATCCATTTTTGTGATGTTCAACAAGGGTTATATGGAATTACAATGTTTTGAAAGATTTTTTTCAGATTGCGACATACATTCAGGTTTATGTTTTTTGTTTTTTTTTTGTTTTAGACCAGGGAACAACAACCTCCCAAGGGTATATCCAACATCCTGCAAGCCAGATATACCAGTAACTTCTAACTCAGCAGGGGCCGAGACGTCCCAAATCCCATCAGGGTGAGCCTCTATCCCAGGGGTTTCCTACCCTTCGAGCCTTGTCACAACGGGCCAATGATCAACCCTACCCCCGCCGGTTTTGAACCTATGACCTCCACGGAGATAACACATGTTCTAACCATTAGGCCCACTCAGGTGCTCTTACATTTAGGTTTATGTTAGATCATTCCTCCATGGTAAATTCACAATCTAGCATTCATCTTTGCAATGTTCCTAAAGGGTTTTATTGGATTTTAATATTTCATAATGGTTATAGCACATTACAACATTCATTTCGGTTGAGTTGTGAAATTTCTATGTTCCACAATTATGTTGCAGTATGACATTCATTTTTTTATGGTATTGTTGGATTCCAACATTACCCAATGGTTTTGTCACATTATGATGCTCATCTTGGTTGATTATGTCAAATAATTATGTTCCTCAATGGTTATGATGGTTATGTCACATGGAAAACCATTTTAACCAAGTCCACCATGTTGAAAGTCACAATTTAATATAACTATTAAGAAACATAACAAATTATACAAAACCCTTGATGAAGAGTTTCCTCACATTAAGATCTCCATCGAGGTTTATGTCACATTGCAACATTCATCATGGGTTTTGTTGCATTATGATAATCATCAAGGGTTATGTCAAATTTGACGTAATGGCTATGTCACATAACAATGTCTATAAGGGGTTAAGATGGTTATGTAACATGGCCAACCATTATTAACCAAGTCCACCATGTTGAACGCCACGCTGTGACATAACCATTAAGAAACATAACAAATTCAACATTACCCTTTATGAAAATTTTCGTCACATTACGTTGCCCATATAGGTTTATGTCACATTTTGACATTCATCAAGAGTTTTGTTACATTATGAAATTCATTAAGGGTTACGTCAAATTTTACGTAATGGGTATGTTAGTTTGCAACATCCATAAATGGTTATGTAACACTAGACAATGGATGCTCATCAAGGATTCAACTGCATTGCGACATTCATCAAGGGTTGTGCCACATTGCAACTTTTATAAAGGGTTATGTTGCATTGTGACATTCATCGAGGGTTATGTCACATTACGATGTTTATCAAGAGTTATGTCACATTTCGATGTTTGTAAAGGGTTATGTCGCATTCGACACCAATCAAGGGTTATGTTTATTTTAACATAAGGGTTATGTCCCATTATGACATTAATTAAGAATTAAAAAAATGGTTGTGGTGGACTTGGTTAAAAATGGTTGCTCGTGTTTACTATGATTTGTAATGGTTGACTATGGTTATGATACAATGTGATGTTCATCTTTGTTGAATAATGTTAATTTCTACATTCCTCAATGATTTTTTTGCATTATGACATCTAGAAAGGGTTATTTTACATTTGACATTCTTCAATGGCTTTGTTGTATTCCAACATTCCCTAGATTTATTTTCACGTTATGATGTTCATCTTGGTTGTCTTATGTTAAATTATTAGAATTTAGATTGTACAACAATCACAACACTAGGTTCTGATACATGTGACAATCCAACCTAGATCTAAATAGCAAAAACAATCTCACTTATAAATATTTGCACAAAGAGATAGCAAGAATATAGAAGAAATATTGAATAGAACACTAGAGGAAAATCACTAAAGTGGGAAGAATTCCACTCTTATATTATTCATCAACATGAGTACAATATATAGATGCTCTCAAGAGACAAAATCGAGAGGCTTAGTGGCAAGTTGAGTAGCTCACAATAATGAGGCTTAGATTGGACCAATTCATCCATCAATGACATGAGGCGAAGTGTAACTCATATATTGGGCCATAATGAGGTTCAATGAACATAGATGGACCATGAGAAGGTTAGGATAGTCAAAATATTGTGAAAGGTACCATTATGAGGGTGCATGGGTGAGTAGCTGGCTAAGTAGTGGCCATTAATGCACAAGTTGACCAAATAATTAAGAGGGCACACTCCATCTCCTTAAAACAAGGAAATGCAATAAATCCCACATAAATGCAAGGTAGTGGGGCACATTGACTTCTAAAATGATGGAAATAAGTGGATAAGTGGAAAAATAAGGCTTCATGGATATATCACTAGTCTAAGTGGTCAAATGTGGAAAAACTATGGTCCAAGACACTAGACTAGGCACTAATGAGCCAAATAATACAAGGTAGAACAACATGAAGGTTCATGGAATATATATGATGGTGATATTGTTCTAACACCCCCCCTTAAGCCAAAATGGTAGTGAGCATGAGAAATAGGGCCCAAGAAATAAATTCTTATGGTAACCCTTTACATTATTAATCCATATAAGTGAGGAAAGAGGCAAAACCACTTAGGGAAAATCCTCCCTCTAAAATGGACATGAAATACACCAAAAATAAACTACTCCAAAACACAAGTAGGTGTGAAATTTTTCATATGTATGGAGGAACCTTCTTCTTGGGAAGAAGAGGAATGTGCTCAACTAGATCATGTACATGTACAGCTGCATGATGGAAACTGAAGCCATGTAGAACAACTAAGTAACACTGATAGTAGAGACTTGAGACTTGATCTTCGAACAAACCAGGGTGCCAAGTCGAAAAGAGACTTGAGATTCTTGAGAATAAGTGACCCCAAGCGAATCATAAGGCTCATGAAGCATCAACATCAAACCAAGAGAGTTGTAATCAGCTCCAAGAAGGTGGAATAAGAGTCCCAAGTGTGCCAATGTGATGGCTAGGGCTTCTCCATATTCTGTGCAACTCTGAAAATTGGTGCTAAAAATCATATAGGAATACATAAGAAGCATGGATCCAAGGAGAGAGAATGCTAAAAATCCAATATTTGATCCTTCTTCCATAACATCCAAGGGATCACTCTTTCGCACACTAGCAAAATCAATAGAAGAATGGAAGAACACTGATGAGAGATGGAAAGACTTCTCTTCAACAATATTGATGGCAACAACTCATATCTTATCTTCATGAAAAATAGCTTCATGGAAAAAAACTGAATCCACAGAGGAAGAAAGTTGAACTAGATAATTTATTGAGTATTCTACTATTTTTCATGTACCTACAAACAACACTCTCTGAAATGCAACTATGGAAATTATTTTGCATCATAATAGCTCTGATACCATATTAGAATTTAGATTGCACAACAATCACAACACTAGGTTCTGATACATGTAACAATCCAACCTTGATCTAGTTAGCAAAAACAATTTCACTTAGAATTATTTTCAGAAAGAGATAGCAATAATATAGAAGAAATATTGAACATAACACGAGGAAAATCACTCAAGTGGGAAGAATTCCACTCTTATATTATTCATCAACATAAGTACAATATATAGATGCTCTCAAGAGAAAAAATCGAAAGGCTTAGTGGAAAGTTGAGTATCTCACAATAATGAGGCTTAGATTGTACCAATTCACCAATCAATGTGTAATGTACCAACTTATAGAAGTGATACAAAATCTCTTTTCTTCTCAAAATTAATTAAAACAATTGTTAACAAAGCTAGAACTGCCGGGGATGGGAAAGATCAGAGGATATGGAAGGATGGAAGCTTCTGATGTGGTCTAATACCTTTTCAAAATGTACTGATACCATTTATGTTTCAATAACAACAATATGCAATTTACTCCAACGCTCCTGAGCTACTCAACATATACAAACTAATATGGGTGAGGTATTTAACTAGAGACTGGAGATGGATGTTTATGAGATTAAAAAGGTTAAATATGAATTAATAATAATAATTAAATAGTAATACATCATTCTATAAATTTACAAAGAGATCTGATCAAGTCTCACAAAAACATACACAAAATTGCCTTCCAGGACAACTCAACTAGTGTGAATTTAGGATTTCCAAACATGATTTAAAGGGTCACACATTTATTAATTGAAGCATGGGATGTGATTTTTGGCATCTTAGTGATCTCCAGGAATAATAATTACTTCATTTGGATACGTTCTCATACATTTATTGCTCGCAAACTGGAAACTAGTCAAATTATAGCTAAATCTAGAGAGGGTAGAGAAACATGAGAATAAATCCAAGTTCTGCAATTTTATTCAAGATAACTGATATCAGATGATGAATTTCATTGTTATTACATCATATATGGGCTAAGAGGATCCTCATATCATTACAAAACATTCTCTCCATTTCTACTGAACACTACAACACTAGAAATCAATGAATGGAGCTGAGATTCGAACCACAAACTTGTAGAAGCTTCCTGAAATTTGACCATTGATATCAAGGGATTAAATTCACTTTAATTACATCAAAAATAGGCCAAAATACCTCTCAAAACATTATGTAAAAATCTCTCTTCTTCTACACCAAAAACTAGCTCTAGAAATCCATAGGGAGCTTGGAGATTCGAACTCTGGAATGGATGATGATTTTTCTCATCTTCAAATTCAACTTTATTAGCTACAAGACCTGCAAATAAAATCAATGACAATGACTGAATTCCATCATCATCTCACAGAAAGTTGGGGCACATCTCCCATGCTTGACTAGGGGCACATCTCCCAAGTCTCAGATGCACAAATGCATTCATACAATTTCTCAAACTAACAAAAGATGTGAATGTGGTGCTCATGGAATTATTTATAGATATTCCATGACTTGGAGAGAAAGTATCCATGAGGAATTCACCTTCCTTGAGTGGATGAGGAAAGGTTGCTTTCCTTCCTTGCTTTGCTTTGCTTTGGCTTTCCTTCTTTTTCCTCTTTTCCTGACTTTCCTTCTTTTCTGAACTTTCCCACTTTCAAACTTTCCTGCTTTTCCTGTTTTATCCTGCTTTCTTCATTTTTGGACTCATGTGATTTACTTGACTTCTTCCTCAAGTCACTCATCCAACCTTATCCACTAATGCGCCTTAGCGGAGCATTTTCTCCATTTATTCAACATAATAATAATAATAATATTAAATGCACCATAAATATTTATTCCAAGTGGATAGAAAACTACTCCTAATTAATTAATTGCCTCATCTTAACCCATCACTAATTAATTAATTCAATCTGTCACTAGGATCCATGGGGTTCGATATGCTTCATGGTGCTATCAAAATGGGAACATGACTGTCCTCCCCTCCCAAGATTGCTTGTCCTCAAGCAAAATATCCCAAGAGGTTCATCATGCTTTTGCTACACTACTCTGATCATAATCATCTCTCCAAGAAAATATTCACTACATCTGTAACTGAACATGCCTACTTCTGTCCAAGTGAAGCAACTGGAAAGTGTACCAAGATCCCATAAGAATATCATAAATGCAAAGGTACCACTATTATGTAAACTATAAGTCAATCCAAGGAGGTGTTCCTTACGTAGGAAACTAAAACCAAGGAAAACAATGCCAGGATCCCATTGCTTGTATGGAACCCCCATAGATCGGGATACCATCCAACAAAATATTTTAAGAAAAATAGTACCTGGATCCCACTGCTTCAACTTCAAGTTCCCAAGTAGCAGTGACATGTGTGGAAAAATGTCATCCCATGGAATATTAGGATCCCACTGATCATGTTGCATCTCCCCAAACATTAGTAACAAGAAAAAATCAGCATCATATGAAATGGTTGGAAAGATGAAAACATCATACCACCATATTGGAAAATCATGCTTTCCAATGCAACCTTGAAGCTTTGAGGGCCCCTCAATCAAGATATGCAACTCTCCATGGTAGGACCCACTCAAGGAAATACTATGCATCACCAAATATGCCTCCCAAGAGTGAGGTCGAACCTCATCAAATATTTCCACTCCATCAAGAAGGCTCTCATATGGAGAATGCACATAAGAATAAAAAATCTCATCGTTGTAGCTCAAATGACAAGGGTGGAAGTTCCTTATCCAATCATGAGAAAGATAGGAATCATATAAGAAAAAATGCCTTGTTAACCGCTCACAAGTAAAATATGATGAATACAATGAAAAACCATAAGTGCAAGAAGACCCAATACCCTTAAGGACATACATCCCCAAGGAAGTAATATCATGGCTCAACTCTTTTCCACAAGATCCAAAAGAAAAACATGTACTATCCCAATGGCTCAATTCTCTGCCACTGATTCCACTCAAGTGGAAAGAACATGTGTTGCATACCTCCATCAAGTATGTACTCATCCCATCAGTAGATGAACAACCACTCACCCAATCAGGTACAAGTAAGGATCTTGTGGTTCCCCCAAGTGCACATCCCCAATAGTTCACCAACTTCCTTTGGAAACTTGTTTGTTTAATTGCCTTCCACCCACCATTTGCATAAATTTTCTGCGAGGAGAATCCATGTGGAGCATGTAGCCTTCCACCCAATCCATGTGTGGATGAATGGTATCTAATGGAAGAAATATGTACCTATGATACTGATCAAAAAACATATCAATGTCAGAGGTATAAAAAATTTCACACAGCAAAAATTTACCTCCTGGATTCTCCAACTTTGTGGTGCATCTATCCATAGATGGACATAACTCTCTGCTACTTGATTCCAAGGTTATTAAATCAAGATCATGGCTGCTAGGGGGAATATGATCCTTTTCCAAACCCCATGTATTTACCATCAAGTCATCCAAAATGACTATGGGAGCCTCCTGCTCCTCTTGGGGCATTATCAAGAAAAATCCTTTCACCCAATTCTCATCTTCAAGTGATGTGACTGAAACATAAGTGTGGGGTGAAAGAGAATGAATCAACTCTCTGTAAAAATTATCCATCAAGCATGTGGATTTATGTACCTCATCATCATGAGCTGATCCCTCAAATGTGATACCATGTGTCTCCTCCAAAATTATGCATCTCTCATCATGAGGAAACTCATAATCTCTTTGAAACAAGGCAAGTTCTTGGTTACCTTGTTGCTTGATTTCATCCCTCTCAAGAACATTCAAATCAGCATGCTCCTCATGTTCCTCCATCCCATGAGATTCCTCCACATAAATCTGAAAATCATCAACCAAAGGGGCATGGCTGATTGGAACATAGGAAGGAATATAAGATCTTAGAGACTCTTGCTGAAGTTGCTCTACTTGCATTTGAGATTCCAAGCGTGTACTTTGAGTAATTCTCAAAGAATATTGGGTGGATTCCAACTCATATGAGAGCCTTTCAATCTCTTCTTCATTCTTCAATAATACATCATGATACATTCCTAAAATATCAAACAAATAATCTCTGTTAGAAATCAATTGTGAAAATTTACCTTTGATGTTTGTCATTGACTTCTGAATTTCCTCCATGTATTCAATGGAGAGTGGATTTTCCAGTGATCCAGCTCTCCAACAATATTGTGACACTAAAGCATGAGTGACATGGATAATGTCAATGGTATCTTTGATCTTCAATGTGTTCATATTTAATTTCCCTTCAAGGAAGGATGGTTCATGATAGTGAACATCCTCTTCTTCAATTTTCCTTGGATTAACATCATGAAGCTTATGTGGTGATGGTGAAGTTACTCCTTTCTCCTCACCAGTGGCTGCAAATCCATCATCTCCATGCTCAAAGGAAAGTATATTTGTAGCAGCTTTATCAAAGTAGGAAACTTCATGGGATAGAACCTTCTCTTCTTCCAACTTTATTGGATCACCCTCATAAAATTCAAGCAGTGAAGGTGAAATTGAGCTTTGGTTTGCTCCCACTATTGCAAGAACTCCATCATCATGATCAATGGTACTTTGGATTGTAAAAACATCTTCAAATCTGATCTCTATGTCACCATCATAGAGATTTGAGCACCCATTGATATCACCTTGCAGTGACTCATGCTCCTCCAATGGTTCATCTCCATTATTGCCTTCATAGTTAACACCAAAAAATTGAGCCTCCATACCGAAGGACTCAACCATGCCAAACTTCTCACTATGAGTGGCTACCATATCAGACTGAAACCAAGGGATACAAAAATCAGAATTGTGGCAATACCTTTGTACCATGTCTTTCTCTTCATGTGGTGGATCTGTGATGGCTTTCCCTTCCACCAAATCTTCTAGTTCACATCCCACTGATGTGTGCTTGTCTTCTGCTTCTTGATGAAGGTCATGAGGTGACTGTAAAACCAATTCATGTTCATCCTTTGGATCAGATCCACAGATGTCTTACCACTCCTGACAACATCATCACCCGTTATAATTATTTTGAGATCACCCACCAAGAAACTAGGAGTGATTTCACCTTCCACATTGCCAACAACCAGATGTTGTACTGCTGGATCTTCAGCTGTGCATGGACCTTCTTCATCTACTTCCGATGAATTATTTGGTAACTCATCAACCTTATGGCTGCTGCAAATAGGCTGATTTATATTTTCCTCTTGCTTCTCCTTCATATCAATACCTTTGGTCCTCTTTTTTTCTCTACAACTTAGTTCATTTCTTGATGGCTTGTTGGTCTTCAAGGAATCCACATGTGTCACTGTTTTGACTTTGTTAGGTATCAAGAATCCCACTTCTTTGCACACATCATTTACCATCAATGCAATCTTTGCCTTGTTAAATCTAGAGTAGGGATCTTGAAATAAGCTCTGGATCTCACATGTGCAAAACTCTCTGAAAGATATGAGTTCTAAAATATCATCTCTCAATCCATAGTAAGTTGTGAGGTGCTCAAAGGGTCTCCTTATATTCACTTCCTCAACAAATTCATACCTAGATAATACAAATCTTCGTCATACCATTGGTCACCATAGTCACCACCATTTCTTGTGGAATTGCTCAAAAATATGCATGATGATTCTTCTTCTTCGACTGCAACTGACAATAGCCTCATGGCTACAAATTTGAATTGTGATATACAATATTTTTTATTAGTGAGATTATTTATTTCCACAGGGGTGGAGGAAAGTGCTCTGATACCACTATAATGTACCAACTTATACAAGTGACACAAAAACTCTTTTATTCTCAAAATTAATTAAAACAATGGCTAAGGAATCTAGAACTGTTGGGGATGGGAAATATCATAGGCTATGGAAGGATGGAAGGTTATGATGTGGCCTGATACCTATGCACAATGTACTGATACCATTGATGTTTCAAGAGCAGCAAGATGCAATTTACTCCAACGCTCCTGGGCTACTCAACATATATAGACTAGTATGGGTGAGGTATTTAATTGGAGACTGGAGATGGATGTTTATGATATTACAGAGGTTAAATATCAATTAATAAAATTCATTCAAAATTAAAACATCATTACAGAAATTTACAAAGAGATCTGATCAATTCTAAAAAAAACATACACAAAATTGCCTTCCAGGACAACTTAGCTAGCGTGAATTCAGGATTTCCAAACAAGATTTAAAGGGTCACAAATTTCTAAACTGAAGCATGGGATTTTATTCTTGACATATTAGTGATCTCTAGGAACAATAATTACTTCATTTGGATACGTTCGCATACATTTATTGCTTGCAAAATGGAAACTAGTCAAATTCTATCTAAATCTAGAGAGGGTAGAGAAATATGAGAATCAATATGAGTTCTGAAATTTTATTCAATCCAACTAATATCATAAGATGAATTTCACTGTTATTACATCATATATGGGCCAAGAGTCTCCTCATATCAGTACAAAACATTCTCTCCATTTCTACTGAACATTACAACACTAGAAATCAATTAATGGAGCTGAGATTCGAAACATAGACTAGTAGAAGCTTCCTAAAATTTGACCACTGATATAAAAGGATTAAATTCACTTTAATTACATCATAAATAGGCTGAAATACCTCTCAAAACATTATGGAAAAATATCTCTTCTTCTACACCAAAAACTAGCTCTAGAAATCCATAAGGAGCTTGGAGATTCAAACTCTGGAATGGATGACGCTTTTTCTAATATTCAAATTCGACTTTATCAGCTATGGGACCTGCAAATAAAATAAATGAAAATGGATGAATTCCCTCATCCTCTCATAGAAATCTAGGGCACATCTCCCAAGTATCAGATGCACAAATGCATTGATACAATTTATCAAACTAACAAAAGATGTGAATGTGGCGCTCATGGCATTACTTATATATATTTCATGACTTGGAGAGCAAGTCTCCATGAGGAATGCACCTTCCTTGAGTGGATGAGGAAGGGTTTCTTTCCTTCCTTGCTTTAATTTTATTTTCTTTGGCTTTCCTTCTTTTTCCTCTTTTCCTGACTTTCCTTCTTTTCTGAACTTTCCTACTTTTCAAACTTTCCTTATTTTCATGTTTTATCCTACTTTCTATATTTTTGTTGCTTTTCCTGAAATATTCCTCTTTTCTCATTTTTGGCAACATTTTGGGACTCATGTGCTTTACTTGACTTCTTCCTCAAGTCACTCATCCAACCTTATCCACTAATGTGCCTTAGTGGAGCATTTTCTCCATTTATTCATCATAATAATAAAAATATTAAATGCACCAATAATATTTATTCCAAGTGGATTGCACACTATGGATAAAATTAAATGTACACTCCTAATTAATTCATTGCCTCATATTAACCCCTCATTAATTAATTAATTAATTCAATCTGTCACTAGGATCCATGGGGTTCGATCTGCTTCATGGTGTTGTCAAAATGGGAACATGACATAATGACACGAGGCCAAGTGTAACTTATAGATTGGGCCATAATGAGGCTTAATGAACATATATAGACCATGATAAGGTTAGGCTAGTCAAAATAGTATGAAATGTACCATTATGAGGGTGCATGGGTGAGTAGTTGTCTAAGTAGTGGCCATTAATGCACAAGTTGACCAAATAATTAAGAGGGCGCACTCCATCTCCTTAAAACATGGAAATGCAATAACTACCACATAAATGCAAGGTAGTGGGGTGCATTGACTCCTTAAATGATGGAAATGAGTGGATAAGTGGACAAACAAGGCTTCATGGATATATCACTAGTCTAAGTGGTCAAATGTGGGCAAACTATGGCCCAAGACACTAGACTAGGCACTAATGAGCCATATAACACAAGGTAGAACAACATGAATGTCCATGGCATATATATGATGGTGATATTGTTCTAACATAAATAATTATGTTTTTTAATGGTTATGTCACATGGCCAAGCATTGTTAACCAAGACCACCATCTTAAACGTCACAATGTGACATAATCAGTAAGAAACATAACAAATTTGACATACTTGTTAAGGAACCATTTATTTGTGTTATGATGTTTATAAATGTTCATGTCACATTACAACATAAATTAAGGGTTTTATTGCATCGTGACATTCATCAAGGGTTATGTCGAATTTAATGTAAGGGTTATGTTAGAAATAATATGGTTGTATATGTTGCATTATGGCTATGTTCCTCAATGGTTTTATTTCATTACGATGTTCACCAAGTGTTATGCACATTATGGTGTTCTGGAAGGGTTAAATTTATGTTAAATTTCTATTTTTCATTTTTCATTAAGTCTTATGTTTGATGGTGAAAATCATGCATGGTTATCTCACATTGTGACATTCAGGGTTATGTAGTAATCCAACATTTTTATCGGTTTTTTAGATGTGGCATTCCACCATGGTTATGTCACATTGTGACATTCATGTTGGCTTTGTTATGTGGCATTGCTACATTTTGCAATGTTTATATTGCATTATAGCATTCATTGACGGTTTTGTATCATTGAGATATAAGATTGTTATATCTATTGTGATGTTCATCTTTGTTGACTTATGTAGATGCAGTCCATGTAGATATTATTTGACCATAGTTGAGTATGTCACGATGTGACATACATATTGGGTCATTTTATGTTAGATTTTTATTTCAATCGTTTATTAATGATTATGTTTGATTGTGACAATCTTGGATGGTTATGTCACATTGCGGTATTCGGGGTTATGTAGTAATTCAACATTTTGTAAGGTTTTTGTTTTGTGTGGAATTATAGCATGGTTATGTCACATTTGAAGTTCGTGTTGCCTTAGTTATATGGCATTTCTACATTCCTCAATGGTTAGGTTTCATTACAACATTCAGTGAGGGTTGTGTTGCATTGAGATATAATATGGTTATATCGATTTTGATGTTCATCTTTGTTGACTTATGTAGATGTTAGTAGAACACGTGGACATGATTTGACTATAGTTTACTATGTCACAATGTGACATACATATTGGGTAACTTTATGTTAAATTAGTATTTTCCATTATTCATTAATGGTTTTGCTACATTGCAACATTCTTCCATGGTTATGTCATGATGCAACATGGCTAAGTTTATGTTAAATTGTTATTTTCCATTGTTCATTAAGGGTTATGTTTGATTATGAAAATACTACATGGCTATGTAACATTAAGACATTCATTATGGCTACATTCCTCAATGGTTATGTAACATTGCAATAAAACTCATTGTTTTGTTGTATGTGGCATTTCTCCATGGTTATGTCATATTGCAACATTTAGGGTTATGCAATATTGAATTTATAAGGGTTTTGTCGTGTGTGGAATTCCTCCATGGTTATACCACATTGTGACATTAATATTTTCTTAATTATGTGGAATTATTGCATTCCTCAATGGTTATGTAACATTACAACATTCATTCAAGGTTGTGTCACATTAGGATATGATATAAGGGATCATAAACTTGTAAGTAACCAATAATTAACCATGGAAGGGATGATAAATTCCTATATAACAAATAAATAATGGTTCATCCTCGTCACTTTGGATAGCTAAATAATTTGTTAAATCTATATATGGTCATCCAAAAACTCAATAACACCATTAATTTCATGTCTTGAGGTACGTAGACAATATGATGAACTATTCAAGAAATGTGAATATATATTAACATATCCCCCACATCCTCAATGATACTGAGGTATGTTTATGAAGTTGTGTTATTTAGATCATGTACAATAAGAACTATAAATCACATTTATACATGTAAGTGTTAGATTAGATATTTTAGATGAGGTTTGCAGCACGCTAAATCTTATAAGGTTTATTTATAGGTATTCTCATTATGGAAGAGATTACAATGAGGATATATACAACATATGTCAAATTTGGTGCTCATCTCAAAGAAATATTATCTTTTTTGACGATGTTGAGGAACCCCACCAGTCCCATCTAGCAATCTCAAATCCCTTGGATACATAAACCCTTAATAATTTAGATGAGATGGTAATTTTCTTCCCAATAGCTTGTCACCATAAAACATGGAATCTAATCTTGAATCCCTATTATACCCGAGCTCAGGATTATTTTACCTCCAAGAAGGCTCTTATTATGACAAGAGTGGGAGAAAATCCTTGGATCAAGAAAATCATGACTTGCACATGAAGGACACCTGAGTGGAGGTAGAACACATGAAGAATGATCCAAAATGTCATTTAGAGGATCCATTAGCACAAGCATTGGATTATCCTACCCCATGCCTCACCTCCCACACTATTCTAGGAACTTCTGCACATGGGGACGGAGGCCTTTTGCTGAATGGAAATGGTATTGATACTTCAATATAGTACTATGAAGGATTCATCATGGCTCATGTGGAGTAGGCATCGCTCTACGGTACAAACCCTTCTCACACTTCTCTACTCACTCAAACACTAGCTATGTACCTCTTTTTTCAAGTGGTGGAAAGGTGTTAGTGTGACAAGGATAAAAAATAATGGAACATTGTAAATATGAAAAATTCCTACATGAATTTGGTCATTGGTTTTTGTACTATAGTTTGCACTAGACTACGGAAGTACAAAGCCCAAGCATCTCAAAGTTGGAATTTAAAGCTTGTGGGATCTTGGATTTTATTTTGAAATAACATGAATGGGTCGAGAGATTGATAATATAACAAAAATATAATCACATCCTGAGATCTGAAAAGTAAATAAGGAAGACCAGAAAGGATGATATAATTTTGTGTTCTGAATAATTATATTAATTCCATCAGATGAAACTATATGGCCCAAAATATTTCCTTCTTGCATAGAAAAATGATATTTTTTAGGATTCAAAGAGAATCCAAATTTTCTGCATTTGAGGAATGTTTTCCTGAGGTGTTTGGGATGTGCTTCATCAGAGTTGGAAAAAACTGTGATATCATCCAAATAAATTACCACAAAATTCTCCTTTTCTCCGACAAAAACTATATCCATAGCCCTCTGAAAGGTTGCACCTACATTCATGAGGCCAAATGGCATTTTTTCATACATGAACCATCCCCAAGGAGTAGTAAAGGTTGTTTTTTCTCTATCATCTGGATGCACAGCAATCTGATTGTACCCTGAGAATCCATCAATCATAGATATCCTTTGAGCACCAACCACGTTTTGTAAAATATGATCAATCTTAGGCAATGGATAGTTGTCTTTAAGGGAATATCTATTTATATTCCAAAAATATACACAAAGCCTTATTTCACCATTTTTCTTACGCACCGGCACTAAATTTGGTACCCAAGAAGAATATCTAAGAGGTATAATAATCTTTTCATCCAACATTTCTTTAACCTCCTTTTCGATAACCGGTAGCAATGCAGGATTAATTATTCTAAGTTTCTATATGAAAGGCTTAGTATTAGGCTTTAATGGAATCTTATGTTCAATTATGTTGGTGTCATAGGTGTTTAGATCTTCGTATGACCAAGCAAAAATATCCACAAATTCTTTCAAAAGTTTGATATACCTTTTCCTTTCTTCATCTGAAAGTGCCTTAGATATTTTAACCATCTTAGGCTCATCAGCAATACCAATATTACAACTCAAAACATTCTCTTCATAAGACTGCATAGTGGGCTTCAATAGAGTGTAATTTTTGAAAATAATCTTTCCAAAGGAACAAGGCCTTTGGGAATGAAATTTCCCTTTAATTCAATTATTTTATGATTGCCAATTGAATTTTTTGAATAAGAAGCATTTTCATCAATCGCAGCATCTTGATCTTGATCAATTAATGAAGTGGAAAACTCGCCTGTCAATTCTAGAAACTTTTTAATCCCCTGATCATCATGAAACAACCTCCAATGCTTAATATTATCTGGAATTGAAGGTCTGTATCTAACCTTAATTGAATGTCTGAGCTGGGTTTGTTGTGGGATTTTAAAATAAGTGGATGCTAAAGCCAAAGTGTATGTTGTCTGATTATGATCTCTAGGAATGAAAGATATGTTAAAAGCTAAAAAGAAATCATCCACAAGATCCCATACCTCATTCCTATAAAATTTTAACAGCTGTTGTTTTACTTGATAAACATTCTTTACTTGTTGAACCACTAACTCGGAGTCACCAAAAACAAACAGTTGTTGAATATTTAAATTTTTTGCAGCCCTTAAACTAATAATTAATGTTTCATACTCAGCGATATTATTGGTTGTCTGAAATTCCATTTTATACATCAAAGATAATATCTCACCTCCTGGAGAAATGAGTACAAATACTGCCCCTGCTCCTTCTTTGAATGATGAGCCATCAAAATACATTTACCACAAACTGTCCTGAATATCAATACTGTGCTGAACTGGTATTTATTTTTCAACTTGTAAAACACCTGCAGCATCATCATTCAAGTGCAACATACAAGATTCAATATCCTCTTCAATGGCATAAATTGGGTGATTTATCAGATTATCATTGTCACTTACCAAATAAGCAAGCTGGAGTTCTCTATATAATCTTCTATGTTCTCCTCGAAACACCAGGATAGTTACATAAGAGAGGTCCATTTTCAAAGTACCGCCTGCTCTTTTTTAACCAATATATTTCTAGAAGCATGCCAAATTTAGGTGCAACGTCAACAACAACCACATCCATTAAGAAACCTTTCATTGGTAACTGTGTAAGAGTGACGGCAAGGTCCTTAACAATTCAAGGACATTTGACTAGTCTTGAATCAAAGGCAAATAAGTCATGATAAGGTTTGGTAATGCTTAGCCCTAGGGACTCCATAAAAAATTTGGGAATGAGATTGTGGGAAGCACCGGAATCTAAAAGGCAATTATGTAACATCTTATCATGGACTGTGAGAGTGACATAAAATGGTGGAGGAAAATCAGTTTTACTTTCATACTTATCAGGTGACTTAGCACCAAAAATAATAGTTGGATGTTCATTTTGCAAATTGATAATATCATAAGGGAATTGATTGGTTTGTGAAT
Source organism: Larix kaempferi (assembly GCA_027924585.1). Taxonomy (NCBI): domain Eukaryota; kingdom Viridiplantae; phylum Streptophyta; class Pinopsida; order Pinales; family Pinaceae; genus Larix; species Larix kaempferi. The sequence goes on from BSBM01000071.1 coordinate 5,945,039, forward strand.
TTAACACCTTAAGAGCAGGATCTCTATATGAGTGAGTTTTCATAAGCTCTGTTAATGGAACAAGGATTTTAATTTTACTAAGCTCATGTTTGAAATTGAATCCTTCGACAACTTTACTAATTGTGTCTTCAACTTCTACAAGCTTATCTCTACTGACCTACTGACTTTGCCTCTTTTCAATAGTAAAATCAGGTGGTTGTTTTACAACAGTAACCACCTTTCTCTTAATATTTTGGGAAAATTGCTTTTCTCAAGATATTAAATTATAAGACTTCTGTGGGATCGTTTGGTAAACATTTACTGAACATGTCGGATCTGAAATTTTTTGTTGATGAAAATTATTATTTTCCTGATCAAAACACATAGAACGTTGATAATCAAACTTAGTGAGAAAACCATCAGAGGATTCCTCTTCCAGATGATTTATGCCTTGATCTGGATGTTCGAACTCCAACTCTTCAATCTCCTCAGCTTCATCCACCAAGTTATTTTTAAAAGGAGGATGTATTCTTTGATCATCATTATTTCTTCTTTCCATAGGTAAAAACCTCGGGACAAAGGGTCGTCTAAATTGATTTGGATTTCTATTAGATCCCTCTTGAACAAGTCTATTTTGAGTTTTATTCTCCATTTCTAATCTACTGATTTTGGATGATAAATGCTTAATGAGTTTGGTCATCTCTCCCATCTTATAATCTGTTTCTTTTACACCTGAGGTAGATGGTACCACTTCTTTTTTCTTTTTCTTATCCTCCTCGTGATATTCCGATTTAGCGCTAATCTTGCTTACTGCCATCAAATTTGACTCTACCTCCAAAGCTGCTTTCTGCATGTTTGCAAGAGTGATAGATATTCTTTCTCTTAATAATAAGGATAAATCAACGTCAAAAGAATTTGCATAAGTAAGTTTTGCATATGTCTCAGTAGGATTATTATCTGTAGGGATCTTACTATACATTTTGTTGAAATGCTTGGTAAAATCAATAACTACCTCATCTGGTTTTCTTTTCAAAGCTCCAAACTCAGTTATATAATAACTATAATCCTTGGTATCTCCCCACTGTCTCATAAAAGCTTCTTCCAAAGCTCCAATCCCATCTATATAATTAGGTGGCAATTCTATAAACCATTTCCTCACCTCCCCTTCCAGGCTTTAGACAAAGATACTCATCCTGTGAGGAACCTGCAACAATTAATTGATAAAATGCACAATATATGAGATCACATAATATTTTTATTGATCGTGGGCCACTTTGAGGGGGAAACCTCCTTTGAGAAATCTCAATACAAATAAATTCATGGTGCCTTCATTGGACTCAACACACACTTACATACTAATTCTATGCCCAATACTATGGGTCAATACCATGGAACATATAATACTACGGGACGACTTACAAAGCATATGCGTCCAATACTATGGGTCAGATACCATGGGCTAATACAAACTATGGATCAAAAAATACTACGGGATGACTTACAAAGCATATGCATCCAACAACAATATACTAACAAAGTAAAGAGAAGGGTTGACACGGGTTCCTAACATCCCCTCTCCCTTAGAAAAAGCTTTGTCCTCAAAGATTTAGATGTGGAAATTGTTGTGGAATCTGAAGGAGTGGTTCCCCTGTAGCATCCTTGGGTTGCACTCCGTGCCTCTGAATTAATACCTCTGTGATAGATTGAGAGAGAAGTTAACGCCTTTTGAGTTTCAGGGAGGACTGCTTGGAAGTTTATAGACGAAGAAGAACCATATCACTAGATTGAAAAGTGTGCTCAAAACGGTGCTAATCGGCTTGTTGTTTCATTCGAATTCTTGCAATGTGAAGATTGTCCTGCAAAATGAAAAGAATCTGATCGCGGTTTCGAAGAACCGAGTCAATTTCTTGAACTGGGGAACTGATGAGGGTGTACGGAAGAAGAACTTGCGGTGCCTGTCCATAGATTGATTCATATGGTTTCATTTTAGATGTGGTATTGTACCACCAGAGCGCTTCAAGGAAATCCATAGAAATAACTGTCCAAATCTGTGTAGGGATGGGCAAGGTTCGAGCAGTCCCGAAAGGAGTGTCGTTTCACCCTTATTGACCTGGAAAGTATCATACTGAGCCACCATCTGTTGAATTGTCATTTTCAGTCCCTACCAAAAGAAGTTACACTATTCCCAGTCATACATTTTGAGGAACTGAGAGTGCGCTACCGATGGAGAAGCATGGAGTTCATAAAAGACATAGCCCTATTGAACAGATTGCAACCAATTTGTAACAAGCATAGAAATAGTTGAAGAGAAACTGGGTCATCAAATGTGCGAGAAGGAGAATCCACCACCAAATTGTCCTTACCCTTCTTGTAAGTGATCGCATATGCATAAAACATGAGTTGGCTAAGCCATTTCAGGTGTGCTGGGGAGGAGACCTGTTGTTCCAGGAATTTTTTCAGAATATGGTGATCAGTCTTGATGCAGAAATAATTCCCTAATAGATATGGCTGCCACTTCTATATTGCATGCAAAATAGCCATCATTTCCTTCTCAGATGTAGATGCGGATAAATTCTTACCGGAAAGGTCTCTTGAAGGCGGCAATCCCACTGGTTCAGCAAAGACACCTGCATATCTATCCAAGAAAGTAGTGGAGACCGTTGATGGGTGCATCTGAATGGAATGGAGTTGAGCGATGACACCATGTGAATTCTTCTTAAGGATATTTTCCAGGCGATGTGAATTGATGATACGGAGAGACCCTGGTTGTAAGCCTGCAAATGTGTGTTGTTTCCCATTGACTGAAAACTACATCCAAAGTTCAGCAAAATCCCATAATATGGGGCCAAGTGTGCGTAACCATTGAATGCCCAAAACCACATCACATCCGCCTAAGGACAAGGAAAGCATGTCAGAGCGCAGGTTATAATATTCCATAGAGATACGCACATTGCGACATTTCCCCTTGCAAGGTAAGGTGCCCCCATTGGCAATCATGACTTCAAAGTTGGAGCAAGGATGGACAAAACAATCAGCTTGTTTGGCAATCTGAGGGTCAATGAAGTTATGAGTGCTACCATAATCAATGAGTATTGTAAGAGGGGTCTTCTTGAAGTAACCCTTGACCCACATTATTTGTGGGGTGGTGACTCTGGCTAAAGCATGGAGAGATATCTCTGGGTGGTTGTCCGGAGATGGAGGGTCAACAGGTGGTTGCTGAATGTCAACCTGATCATCTAGTGTATCTGGAGCTTCTACACCAAGTTCAAAGGCATGAGGAGAATCCACTTCTAAGAGTTAGAGTTGTTGCTCAACACATCTATGTCCCCGAGTGAATTTCTCATCACAATTATAACAAATCCCTTTTTCTCTATGTGCTCACATCTCTGCTTCAGACAAATGCTTGACAGGAGTTGTGCGAGGAGCTGGCGTGATGGGAGGTCATTGGGAAACCATGTTTCTGAACGGAACAAAAGTGGATTTGGAGCGTTGTTGGGTCGTGATCTTGTCCTCCGCCAACTTATACAATCCTAGGATTTCCATCATTCTGTTGGGACAGAACATTTTAACCTCTAAGCGGATTTCATCCTTAAGACCACTGATAAAACAAATCCTGTAGAATTCATCAGACAATCCTTCCGTGTGATTGTCTAGTTTCTTAAATTCTGTCTGATACTCTCTCACAGTGCCAAATTGGCGAAGTTTAGTGAGTGCTCCTATGAATTCATCAAAAGAAACATGACCAAATCGTTGCAAAAGGAGTTGGCAAAAATCTATCCATTTTGGCTCATCATGAACCTTGATGTACCAACGATACCATTGAAGGGCTTCTTGTTCCAAATGAAAGGATGCAAGTGGAACTTTTTAGACATCAAAAGTATTATGCAGACTGAAATATTGTTCTTTCTGGTATATCCATCCAGTCGGATTATTACCATTGAAGCGAGGAAAATCAATCTTAGGACCACGAAATTGCTAGAAGAAGAGAACGAGTGTTCATGGCTAACTGCTAAAGATGGAGGTTGAGAAATTTTTCATCCTAATATTGGAGTTTGTTTTTTAGGGCTGCAAGTTCTTCCGCCATGATTTGTGCTCCTCCACGGGTGACAACCATAACCAAGATTTTTTTTTGTGAATGGGTAGAAAAACACAAACATAAGCTTACTTAGTAAAGGGGAATTTGGATTTGGGAAAAACTCTGATGGGTAATTGGGGTTTGACTAGGTTTTGGACACTTTCAAATGGACAGGGAAGCAGAAAATGAGGATTTTAGAAGCGAGGTGAAAGAATGGTAAAATTGGTCAAAGAGGGACAAAGAAGCATAAATAGAGAATGAACACGATGGCAAAATTTGAAGGCGATTGGGTGAAAATCGAAGAAGTTATGGAAAACCCTAAAAATAGACAAATGTGGGATTTCTGGTTTTGGGAAGTGGAATTTGGGATAGGGTCCTCAGGAATGAAATATGCAGAATGGGATTGCAGGGATGTCAGTGAAGTTTCAAGGGAAACATAGCGAAAATAAAGGAGATATGGAGAAAAAACAGATTTTTTTTTTTTTTTTCAGAATGGATCTGCAACGATGCAGAAGTGATCAGAAACAAATGGATCTGCAACGGTGTGGAAGAGATCATAAACAAATGGATTTGCAACAATGTGGAATTGATCGGAAACAAAAGGATCTTCAACAGTGCTGAAGTGATTAGCAACAGGTCTAGACAGATGTAATTTGTGATTTTGCAGCTGAAAATAGATATGGACCCCAAGTATGCTTGGCTTCCTAATGGTTCAGGGGATTCACTCGGCCACCAATGCTGTTTGACAGCTTGCGTATTGGAGAAGTACCCTCACTCCACGGATCAGGTAAAACTGATAACCGCTTTGCCACAAACGAAAACTCTTGGTTTACCTCACGGGTGGGAACTAGTCAATCAGGTAGGGGTCGTTGCCTTTTTCGCTGGAAGGTCCTCTCAATGGGACAAATACTTCGGGTTCATGTGGTACTCCTCACAATGAGTTTTAGGGATTATTCCCAAGTACTTCTCATAGTTAAGCGGCTAGGGATTATCCCAAGATCCGAACCTGCAATAGATGCGAAAAAAAATTGGCAGAAATTCCACCCAACGAACCCAAGAAAGTGCTCTGTGTTGGCAGGCGGTTTGGACAAGTCAGCATCGCTGATGCTGCGCAAGGCCGAAGATACCACGAAAGGCGGAAAGCTGTGTGCAAGGGATACTATTTTATTTAGTTTTGGGTCAAGTTGAATCGTAGTATGCGGGTTTTGGGTCATTTGGACCACAATAGATAGATTTGGGTCATTTGCTTTGAAGTGTCAGTTAAGAAGTAGTTAGAAAGTGGACAAACGATGTAAAGGAACAAGCCTATAAATAGATGTAGGTTTGTAGGTGTTGAGATATTCGATAGGAGAGATTGAATTGATCAAGGTATGTGTTGATATGGGTAAGTGACAGACCGATTTTGTTGTATCTGGGTTTTTGCAGAGATAAATATGATGCGACAGAGTTTTTAAGTAGAATCCTTGTGTTGTTTCCATCTTTCTGTGACGAATGCTTTATGTGAATGATGCGATGTTTCCTTATTGTGATCAATGTTTTACTATTATATCTGTTGCACAATTCTGATTCTGTCAATAATGCGATCTGTTGAATGATTAAGGTTAATGCCTGAGTTGAATGCTTAGATCTATGACTGAATGATGCACTAAGTTGATTGATTGATGCAAAACATTCTCCTACATTTGGCGGAAACATGGTTCCATCAACTCTCCCTTGAACATCTCGGGTGAGACCTCATCTGCTTTGCAGGTGTAGCTAGACGGGGTAAGACCTATTTGGGTTAGTTCTCAGGGAGATCGCGGTGGTTTGGTGTTGACAATGTAGAGAACCCCTGTTGACTAGGTTTATGTCAACAAATGGTTTCGTTGTCGGGACCGTAGTGCAAAGTGAAAGGAGGATATGTTATGGCACCCGACGAAACCGGAGATCCAAGATTGGTTCGACCTAAAATTACAAGAGTTCATTGAAAAAGAAAATAAGAACCTTGGGTTGACGACAAACTGATGGTTAGCAAAGTACATTCACGACGGTCCGCACGAATATTTTTTCTATGAGTTCCCAATCATCCTGTATGAGTGGTTAGCAAAATTGACCTTTCAGAAGTGAAACTTCCAAGGTGGTGAACCGATAGCCTAGACCCCAGAGGCTAATCCAGGAGCTGAGAGAAGTTGACAACAAAGCGTCGCGGGCTGTCGAAGTTTGGCTCGATAACATACTGGAAGGCTATATCACTGAATTTGCGGTTGATACGAATAAGTTCTATAGTGAAGCCGAAATATATTTCTTCTACGGAACACGAGGAAGGTTTCTGTTGTCGCTACAAATGTCTATTAAGATGCTCATTTGTGAAAAGGGCATATTGAAGATGCATCTTGATCAGTAAAAACTTTGGTGAGCGGAGGCCGTGGGTACCGCGACAGCGGGGGGGAGTTGCATGGAATGATAAGGGGTAGATGGGCGTAGGTCATGATGAGACTGTGAGGGAAGCCGAGGAAGAGAGTGGTCTTATAAGGGGAGGAGCAATGTTTCGACAGGAAAAGAGACAGAGGACAGGAGAAGGTCCTGCAGCAATCGAAACACAAGTCCGCAAAGGAAGACCACACGGGACGAAGTGACCTCACAGTCCTGACAAGGACAACCAGGCTACACCCAGGATAGAGGTAGGACTAAACCCCAGCGGCCACGTACCCACACCTCCACTCACAATCTGTCAACCAGTAAGAAATACAACTTCAACACCATCGTGTCAACAAAACTTGATTGCTAATAGTTCAACAACTACAGGAAGGAAGCCCAAGATGGTGGGCGAGGATATGAAGTTGTCGTTGTTCCATGGAAATGACATAGATAATCCTGAACAATACTGGTTCTTATGTGAGGCAATATGGACCATGAAGCAAATTACTAATGATGATGCTAAGAAAGGACAATTGGCGACAACTCTGCGAGGTCACGCATTAGGTTGGTTTATGAAGTTTGTTCTAGTTCCCACAAGAGATCCATAGAAGACGCTGGACAATATTAGGAAAGGACTGATTGCAGAATTCAGAAATCCCAAGTATGAAGCACAGTATATTATAGAACTAAAAGAGATTAAGCAGTATCCCAATGAAATGGTGTGGGATTTTGACCATTGATTCAAAACAATGATGGCGAGGGTCAACTTTGACATGAGTGTTGTCCAACACAAAGAGTGGTTCATCGCGGCATTTCTCCCACACATTCGACTACCACTGATGCAACAAAACATTACAACGCTGAGCGAAGATATGGAAATTGCGATGTAGTTAGAAGCTTCGCCGATTGGAGAGAACGCAGCTGGTATGTCACAGATTTAGACGCAGCTGGCCAACTTGACAATACAATTGCAAGACCTTAAGAAGGGCAAAGAACAATGTGAGGAAGTGTGGTGTACGCGGTGTCACGGAGAGCGGCATACTAAGGATAACTGCCGAGACTTCCGCAATTATTTGGTTTCAGGAGCACTGAACCCGTTGAATGGCGGCGGTATGCCGTGGTGTTGCATACGTCAAGTATATGGACATCAACACGAGGAGTGTCAATACATGCAGAAGATGATCACAAAACCTATGAATCTGTATTGTACATTCTGCAAGACTGTGGGACATGAAGACAAGGACTGCCGAGCATATGGGTTACTTCATGAACAAACGTACGATGCATTCTATGTGAAGGATGACCAGAGTGCCATACAACAACTGCAACCGCAACCATAGGTGGCTCAGCCGCTACCTTAATTGCAGGTACAGTTTGTACCACAGCAACAACAGTTAATGCCACAATATGCTTTGATGCAAATGGCTCCACAGCAGCCACAGTACGTTCAACAGCCACAATACATGAAGCAAGGGAAAGGGGTGCAATCAAATCCTATGCAAAAACAGTTTAGTCAACCGCGGTACCAGCAACAGGGGGGATTCTGTGGAGGACGCGGTGGAGTATTTGGTCGTGGAGGAGGACAAGAGGGTCGAGGACCTATTCAATGTTATCACTACGGGGTGTGGGGACACTATCAACGAGATTTCCCACAATTGTAGACACAATGTATGTTTTGTTTTGTTACGGATCACACTGTGGAAAATTGTCCACAGTTAATTGCGCGATGGCAAGTGGGGAATGTTCTACAACTACAGAACTAGAACCAGGTGAAGCAACTAGTGCAGAATCAATTGCAGCAACCGACGCAGAACCATATCCAGAACCAGCGTCCAAATCAGAATGCCAACCAGAATGTGAATCAGCCTAGGAAACCACCACTGAATCAGACTCAGGGCGTGACTATTGCGACAATTTCTGCAGAGCTGAGGACACAAGATGTTGTTGTCACATTTATCACCCGTGGAGGTACGGTGACAGGCGAAGATGGTCTGCATTCCCTCATCCAGTTAGCAGGGCAGAAGAAGGTTTCCTTTGACATTGATTCCAAGCATGATCCATTCTTTCATGCGCAGCATGCGATGGAGAAAGATCACAGTAAAGCCATTATTTGCAATATTCCTCCTGTTTTTTATGCCACTTCAGAGGCAGGTCCATCGCGGCAGTCTAGGACCTTACAGAATTTTTTTGAGAGTTGTTTAGCACTGGTAAGGGATCTAGATGCCCTTACCGAGATTGCAGGGCTGTTGCAGCGGCTGGCCACAGAACCGCAAGAGTACGCAGTAAACTCCTTACAATGGCGAAAGACAGGTAAGGAGATGCACATGAACATTCAAATTGGAGACTAAGAAGTTGATTCAGTTATTCTGGATCTTGTTTCGGATGTCAACATCTTAACCAAGCAGGCCTAACAGAAAATGGGGAGTCCCATGCTGAGCTGGTATCCCGTACAACTCCATCTATCTAATCAAGCCAAGGTGACACCGATAGGGCGAGTTCCACGCCTGGTTGTGGACATTGAGTCAATGGAGACATACGCTGATTTCGACATGATCGAAGTAGTTGAAGGGGGAAGCTCCTATCCCACGTTGCTAGGGATTGGATGGGATAACGATAGTGCATCAGTCATCAACTTCAAGAAGTGCATGATGACTTTTGAGAACTGCGACCTTAGAGTCATAGCCCCATTGGATCCAGCTGAAGGACGCAGGTATATTGAACTGGTAAAATATGAAGTTCCTCGCAGATGGGATCATGCATATAATATTTTAGAAGATTATATTCATCCGACGGTGAGCTTGGATGGCACAGTGAAAGATCGGAGTCTTTTGACTCCAATGACGCTTTAGAGAACTGGAGAAATCGCTTGCATGAGGTGTCTCTCCACAAGTGTGGGTTAGTCACATAGTCATTATGCCGTGTTGCGACTGAAAATGTTGCACTGCTAGTATATCAAGGGTTGCCCCATTTGTCTGATTTTCTTGTGGCATTTGAAGAAAAGGTCTTCGAACCACAGTGATTGTTGGCATTGGATGAAGCACTGAAGGATGCTCTGGCACGCTCATGGGCGACACATAAGAAGTCGATCGCAGGGTGGTCGCAGTGTCCGAGGTTGATGACAGTTCGCTTTGGCGACACCGAATTTTACCACACAGGGAAGTATGATGGATGGAATAACCCTGGCAGTCATTTGATGGAATGTCATACATTGTGGGCATCGCAACCAAAGGATGAGTGGGTCAATTCCTTCGTCCATACTATGGACGAGATGCCGCGATCATGGTATATTGCAGCAGAATTGCGTGGAGAGATTACCACGTGGTTGGAATTGACAGTTTGCTTTACCCATACATTCAGCTTCGCGGATGCCAACCCGAATGTCCATAATGCTTTGCAGCTCATCCGTGACGTAGTATTGAAGGTTGTTCCAGTGGCATATCCTGCGGATCTGCATACACACTGTAAGATGCAGTCAATGATGAAATGTTACAATATCACTGGTGGGCCAGAAGATGGTGATGATTCGAGGAATGACAATATTCTAGAATCTGAAGGAAGTCGCGATGTGGTAGCCCCTGATGCACCAACTGATCCGATCAGTCAGCCGCTAAAGCTCCGGAAGGTCAACAATGGGATAGAGGACTGTCCAAAGTTCGTGAATGTTGGGGACTATTGGGACAATGCAATGATGGGGAAGGTCATAGATTTGCTGCATGAATTCCAAGACTTGTTCCCTACAAAGTTTTCTGAGATGAAAGGGATCTTGGGTGATTTGGGGGAGATGAAGATCCCATTGAAACCAGATGCAAAACCAATAAGGCAACGACCATATCGAATGAATCTGCGTGATCCGGATTTATGTGGGAACGAAATGACAGAGAAGATACATAATCATATATAGAGATATATTGCAAATGAAACAGTGATACAGTAAACACAGATTCTATTAAATAGTAAAAATATAACAAACTGTAAAATACAATAGCTAGAATGGTGGTAGCTATCTCTGAGAAGAGATGTGGCCGCTGTGCTCATTCATGCCAAGATGAATACAAAGAGGGGCCGAAAGGGCTTATTTATCATAAGCATGAGGGAAAGAATCCCAAACATCCAAAGGCCTAACCCTAGAAGATGAACCGTTATAAATTTTGCGGCCCCAAGGTGGTTAGTTGAATAGTCAACTTCCCGGGGTCATAACTTTTGCATACGATCTCCGTTTGGGACGCTCGGTAGCCCGTTGGAAAGGTCTATCCGAGATTTACAACTATTGATTGGATCCAAATATATGCCATTCGCAATTATTCAGCCCCAAAATAACCAAAAACGGTCGTTTAGGGCCTCAAAACGGCCTCAGAAGTTTAGGACTCGAAAAACCGTAGAAACATTACTAGGAAATTGTCGAAATGGGATACTATTTTGAGCAAGTGGAATAGGTGGGTGGCCATCGATATCCATCTGGATCAATCCTCCCCCCTTAGGAAGCAATGGTCTCCATTGCGTCAAGTCCCTTATCATATGTCGAACTGTGTGTTGAGTTGAGCTTCTAGTGCGGAATTTGCTGAAGTGAAAAGGCTGCCTTACTTTGACATCTTAAAAGGGTTGTAATTGTTGTTGATGGATGCACTGGAGTTGTTCAACAATTTTGGTTTTTGTGGTACCCTTGGTCTACACCGGTGTGGATGGTTTCTTTTTGGAGGATCACCTTGAATGCGTGGCCTTGCACTGCAGAGGTACTTGAATAGGCGATGCTGTACTGAATTTATGTTGAGTAGAGGGATAATGTGCAGAGGTTGTGGATGACTCTGCGATCTGATGTTCTACCTTAGTGGAAATTGCGAATAGGGGAAATTTTTCAGTGTGGGAGATTATCTTCCTGCCCTGCTTGGTTGGGGTAGGTGAAACTATCTCTGGTATCCGATAGAGTTGTTCTCCCAAAGTGATAATGACACTACGAGGTCAGGATTCATATACAGCATGACGCTTCCACATATATGGTTGTCCTAAAAGAACATCGCATACTTCAAGTGGGGACACATCACACAATACCTCATCTTTGAAGGGCTTGATGCTATATGGTAGGCAACATTGATGACTGACATGGATCCCTCATCCTTGGCTTAGCCAACCAATGGTATATGGTTGCGGGGGTGGTGTCATTGGTAGCTCCAATCTCTTGATGACTTCTGTTGAGATCAAGTTCTTTTGGCTGCCACTGTCCACAATGAAATGTAGGGGAATTCCCTTCACCCACATTTGTTTGTAGAAAAGGCGCTCCTCTACCTCCGACTCTGTTAGGAACCCATATCTTTACTTTGTTAGTATGTTGTTGTTGGACGCATATGCTTTGTAAGTCGTCCCGTAGTATTTGTTGATCAATAGTTTGTGTTATTGTTGTTGGTGCATATGCTTTGTAAGTCGCCCGTAGTATTGTTGATCCATAGTTTGTAACGGCCCATGGTTTCGACCCATAGTATTGGCGCCTAGAATTAGTATATAAGTGTGTGTTGAGACCTATGAAGGCACCGTGAAGTTATTTGTATTGAGCTTGCTCAAAGGAGGTTGCCCCCTCGAAGTGGCCTGTGATCAATACAAAAGTGATTCTGAGTTCTGTCATTTCTACTATTTCGCGTATTCTTGTTAATTAATTGTTGCAGGTGCCTCACATCTGGTATCAGAGCACTTTCTTGGGCTCGCTGGGTGAAATTTCTGCCAAATTTTTTTTCACATCTGTTGCAGGTTCGGATTTGGGAATAATCCCTATCCGCTTAACTGTGGGAAGTACTTGGGCATAAGCCCTAAAAATCATTGTGAGGAGTACCACAAGAACCCTGAAGTAGCTGGCCCATTGAGAGGACCTGCCGGCGAAAAGGGCAACGACCCCTACCTGATTGACTAGTTCCCACCCGTGAGGTAAACCAAGAGTTGTCGTTTGTGGCAAAGCGGTTATCAGTTTTACCTGAGCCGTGGAGTGAGGGGTACTGCCCCAATACGCAAGCCGTCAGACAGCATTGGTGGCCGAGTGAAAACCCTGAACTGTTAGGAAGCCGCACATACCTGGGGTCCATATCTACTTTCAGCTGAACTATTGTCGATCACTGATGCGCCGTTTCAGATTCATTTTGCAAACCGTTCCAGATCCAGCCGTTCGGCGTTGTTCCAGAATCCTTCGAACCGGAGATCCCATTCTGCAAGCAGAGCCGTAGCCGCTCCAGTCTGTTAAAAAAAAAAAAAAAAAAAACACCGAGCCGTTTTGCTCCAGTATGAAAAAAAAAAAAAAAAAAGAATAAAATTCCGTTTTTTCTCCATATCTCCCTTGTTTTACCTCTGTTTTCCTTGAAAATTTCAGGGAACCCCTATCATTCCATTCTGCATATTTCATCCCTGAGGACCCTATCCTCAATTCCCTTTCCTACAGCCCGAAATCCCACATTTGTCTATTTTTAGGGTTTGCCATAACTTCCTCAAATTTCACCCAATCACCTTCAATTTTTACCACAGAGTTCCTTTCTGAATTCTGCTTCTTTGTTCTCCTCTGCCAAATTTTTCCATCCTTTCACCCCGCTGCTGAAATCCTCATTTTTGCTTCCCTGTCTATCCAACAGTGTCCAAAAAACGATTCAAACCCCAATTACCCTTCTGATTTTTTCCCAAATCCAAATTTTCCTTTACTGAAGTAGTTCCTGTTTTTGTTTTCCTACCCAGTCAAAAAAAAAAAAAAAAAAAAATCCCTGGTTATGGTTGTCACCCGTGCAGGAGCAAAAACCATGGAGGAAGCCCTTGCAGCCATCCAAGCCAAACTCCAGGATCTGGATGAAAAATTTCTTGGTCTCCATCTTGAACATTCAGCTATGAACAACAAACGGCAGTCCGAGTCTTCAGTAGACAATGGGTTCTCTTCTTCCAGCAATTTCCGTGGTCCGAAGCTTGATTTTCCTCGTTTCAATGGTACCGATCCAACTGGATGGATCTATCGTGCAGAACAGTATTTCAGTCTGCATAATACTTTTGATGTCAACAAAGTTCCGTTGGCATCCTTTCATTTGGAACAGGAAGCTCTTCAATGGTACTGTTGGTACATCAAGGCTCATCCAGAGCCCAACTGGCCAGACTTTTGCCAGCTCCTTTTGCAACGATTTGGTCCTAGTGCTTTTGATGACTTCACAGGAGCCCTCACTAAACTTCGCCAAACTAGCACTGTGAGAGAGTATCAAACCGAATTTGAGAATCTAGCCAACCACACCGAAGGATTGTCTGATGAATTTTACCGGAGTTGTTTTATCAGTGGTCTAAAGGATGCCATCCGCTCTGAGGTCAAAATGTTCTGTCCCAACACAATGATGGAAGCACTCAGGTTGGCTAAATTGGCAGAAGACAAGATTGCAGCCCAACAACGCTCCAAGCCCACTTTTGTTCCCTTCCGAAATATGGGGTCTCAGCGACCTCCTATACCGCAGGCTCCTCGACTGACTCCTATCAAGCGTTTGTCGGAAATAGAGATGCAAGCACGCAGAGAAAAGGGTCTTTGCTATAATTGTGATGAGAAATTCACTCGGGGACATATATGTGTTCAGCAAAAGCTCTATCTCCTGGATGTGGAGTCTCCGCCTACCTCTGAAATGGGTGACGAAGATCCAGAAACACTGGATGCTCCGGTCGACATTCAGGAACCGCCTATTGACCCTCCGTCTCAGGATGACCAGCCAGAGATATCTCTCCATGCTTTAGCTGGAATCACCACCCCCCAAACAATGCGGGTCAGGGGTTACTTCAAGAAGCTTCCTCTTACAATCCTCATTGATTCTGGTAGCACTCATAATTTCATTGACCCTCGGGTTTCCAAACAAGCTGATTGTTTTATCCATCCTTGCTCCAACTTTGAAGTCATGGTTGCCAATGGGGGTACCTTACCTTGCAAAGGGAAGTGTCGAAATGTGCGTATCTCTATGGGAGATTATACCTTGCGATCTGACATGTTTGCCTTGCCCTTAGGCGGATGTGATGTGGTTTTGGGCACTCAATGGCTACGCACACTCGGCCCTATATTATGGGATTTTGCCGAACTTTGGATGCAGTTTTCCCTCAATGGACACAAACACACATTGACAGGATTACAACCAGGTTCTCTCAGCATCATCAGTTCACATCGCATGGAAAAACTCCTCAAGAAGAATTCACATGGTGTCATCGCTCAGATCCATTCCATCCAGATGCAACCATCAGTGGTCTCCACTACTCCTTGGGATCTACAACAAATTCTGGATCGATATACAGGTGTCTTTGCTGAACCAGTGGGATTACCACCTTCCAGGCTAGAAGACCATCGTATTCAGCTCCTTCCTGGCAGCGCTCCTCCCAACATCAGGCCCTATCGCTACCCATTCCACCAAAAAATGGAGATTGAAATGCTCGTTCGGGACTTATTGAAGCAAGGTATTATTCGCCCAAGCACTAGTTCCTTTTCTTCTCCAGTTATTCTCGTCCGCAAAAAAGATGGGTCATGGCGCCTCTGCATTGACTTCCGAGCACTTAATCACCTCACCATCAAGGATAAGTTTCCAATTCCTGTTGTTGATGAACTTCTTGACGAGCTTCATGGGGCTTACTTTTTCTCCAAGTTGGATCTTCGTTCTGGGTATCATCAAATTCGGGTTCATGAGGATGATATTCCTAAAACAGCTTTCCGCACACATGATGGCCATTATGAGTTTTTGGTCATGCCCTTTGGCCTCACTAATGCTCCTTCCACATTCCAGGCCTTAATGAATAAAATATTTCGACCCTACTTGCGGAAATTCATTCTGGTATTCTTTGATGATATCCTCATCTATAGTAAAACATGGGATGAACATCTCCAGCATCTGGATCTTGTCATGCAACTTTTCTCTGACCATCATCTCCATGCCAAGCAGTCTAAATGTGTTTTTGGACAAAAGGAAGTTGAGTATCTTGGGCACATTATCTCAGCACAAGGGGTTCACGTGGATCCTGCCAAAATCGACGCCATGAACAATTGGCCACGTCCTCAGACACTCAAGAGCCTTCATGGTTTTTTGGGGTTGACTGGCTACTACCGCAAGTTTGTCAAGGATTATGGGAAGATTGCAGCTCCATTAACCGCTCTATTGAAAAAGGATGCTTTTACATGGACACCTGCTGCTCAGTGTGCATTTGACAAACTAAAACAAGCTATGTGTACTACACCTGTGCTAGCTATGCCCGATTTTTCCAAGCCCTTCACTATTGAGAGTGATGCTTGCGGCAATGGACTTGGTGCTGTTCTCCTTCAAGATGAACACCCCATTGCATTCACCAGCAAAGCCCTTTCAGGTAAGAATTTAGCTGCCTCTACCTATGAGAAGGAAATGATGGCTATTTTGCATGCAGTATAGAAGTGGTGTCCATACCTATTAGGGAATCATTTCTGCATCAAGACTGATCACCAGAGTTTGAAATATTTCTTGGACCAGCGTGTCTCCTCCCCGACACAACAGAAATGGGTTAGCAAACTCATGGGTTATGACTATGAGATCACTTACAAGAAGGGTAAAGACAATATTGTGGCAGATGCTCTTTCTCGCACATTTGGTGCCCAAGGTTCTCTTTCAGCTATTTCTATGCATGTTCCAAATTGGTTGCAATCTGTTCAACAGGGTTATGTCAATGACTCTTCCTTATCTCATATCATCCAACGCTTGACCAACAACCCTTCTGTTGTACCACATTACTCTTGGGATGGTGCTTCTCTGCGATACAAGGGTCGTCTGGTGCTTCCCCAGAGCACAGATCTTCAACAGGCTGTCTTCTATGAACTCCATGCTTCTCCATCAGCCGGGCACTCTGGGTTCCTCAAAACATATGAACGAGCACGGCGTAACTTCTTTTGGCAATGCATGAAAAGGACAATTCAACAGATGGTGGCCGAATGTGATACCTGCCAGCGCAATAAGGGGGAAACAACACTCATTCCAGGATTGCTTGAACCCTTACCCATACCTACACAGATTTGGACAGATATTTCTATGGATTTCATTGAAGGGCTCCCTAAATCTAGTGGGAAGACAGTGATTCTCGTTGTGGTTGATCGCCTCTCCAAATATAGTCATTTTTGTGCTCTCAGTCATCCCTATACAGCCTCCTCAGTTGCTCAAATTTTTATGGACCAGATCTTTCGTCTTCATGGCATCCCTTCTTCCATTGTCTCGGATCGTGATGCGACTTTCACTAGTCATTTTTGGACAGAACTATTTCGCCACACTGGCACCAAACTGAAGATGAGTTCAGGGTATCACCCACAAACAGATGGTCAGACTGAAATTGTCAATAAATGCTTGGGAACTTATCTTCGTTGCTTCACCTCAGAACAACAACATCAGTGGGCAAAGTGGCTCCCTCTTGCTGAATGGTGGTACAATACCTCTTACCACACTGCCTCTAAAATGACCCCATATGAAGCAGTCTATGGTCAAGCACCTCCAGCTCTTCTTCCATACACCCCCACCAGTTCACCAGTTCAGGAAGTTGACACGGTCCTTCGCAACCGCGATTAGATTCTTCGCATTTTGTGGGACAATCTTCACATGGCAAGAAATCGCATGAAGCAATAAGCGGATCAGCACCGTTCAGAGCGCACTTTTCAAGTCGGCGATATGGTTTTTCTTCGTCTCCAGCCGTACAAACAATCCTCCTTGAAACTCAAAGGGCGTCATAAGCTTGCTCCAAAGTTCTATGGGCCATATCGGATTCTTCAGAAAATTGGGTCTGTTGCTTATAAATTGGAACTTCCTCCTTCTTCCCGCATTCATCCAGTCTTTCATGTCTCTTGTTTGAAGAAAGTTCTTGGCACCAACATCAGCGGCCAAACGATTTTACCCGAACTGGATAATGAAGGATCCATCCTTTTGGAGCCAGAGGCCATCCTCAATCGGCGCACACGTCAGCTTCTCTCTCGCTCTATCACAGAGGTCTTAATTCAGTGGCACGGCATGCAACCAGAGGATGCTACATGGGAACCACTCCTTCAGATTCAACAACAATTTCCACATCTGAAGCTTTGAGGACAAAGCTTTTTTTAAGGGGGAGGGGATGTTAGGAACCCATATCTTTACTTTGTTAGTATGTTGTTGTTGGACGCATATGCTTTGTAAGTCGTCCCGTAGTATTCGTTGATCAATAGTTTGTGTTATTGTTGTTGGCGCATATGCTTTGTAAGTCGCCCGTAGTATTGTTGATCCATAGTTTGTAACAGCTCATGGTTTCGACCCATAGTATTGGCGCCTAGAATTAGTATATAAGTGTGTGTTGAGATCTATGAAGGCACCGTGAAGTTATTTGTATTGAGCTTGCTCAAAGGAGGTTTCCCCCTCGAAGTGGCCTGTGATCAATACAAAAGTGATTCTGAGTTCTGTCATTTCTGCTATTTCGCGTATTCTTGTTAATTAATTGTTGCAGGTGCCTCACAGACTCTTCAGGTTCCTCTAGTTGAATCTGCGTGGTGGAAACAACGGCACTGGGTTCTGCATCAATGATCTGCTTCCCTTTTTGCGCGCCTGTGAAATTAGGTTCTAAGTCAGAATCAGAACTGGGATATGATTATGAAGCTTTGATCTCAGCCACCAATGACTGTTTTGAGTGACATTCATCAGTGTTGTGTCAGGGGATTTTGTGGAACTCGCACCACTTCCCAGTGTCCTTCTTTGTCTTTTTGTTACCCTTCTTCGCTTATGGTTGGGACTGGTTTTCCTTTTCCTGCCTCGTGTTCTGCGAGCCAGAGTTTTCCTTGCCCTGCTTTTGCGCAGGTTCGAAGTCACGCTTATTCTTTTGCTGAAATTTCTGCTCAATTTTAACAACATATCGATAGGTGGATCCAAGTGGAGAGATGTCCAGGAAATCCATCTCTGTTTGTATGCACCGATGTAGGCCATTGGGATATATGAGTACTAGGTGTCGCTTAGAGTCCTTGATACCCAGCTTTGTGCGCGAGGTATGGAAGTTGTTGGTGTACTCTGACATTGTTTGGTCCCTCTCTTAACGTAGAATGTTCCATTTTGTGTACTGGTCATCATAGTTTCCAACATGGTAATATTGTTCTTTGACGGCATCTATAAAAGAGGCCCAAGAGGGATTGAAATATTCAAACAATCCAGACACGTCTGATGAGTTTTTATCACAATAAGTTTCCCACCAATTTTTGACATGGGGGACGGCCTTGAGGAGCGCAAGGATGATCTTTTCCATGTCAAAAAAATTTTGGACGAAGAAATACCCTTCTAGTAGATTCAACCATTTATCTAGGCCATTAGCATGGATCTGGCCTTCAAATAAAGGGATATCAAAATTAACTTGTACCTTGAAGGGAGTTGCATCTCCAAAACGGCTGCTTGTCAAAGGTGTATCTATTGCCGCTAGCATGCGTCGAAGGATCTAGGCGAAATTATCCATCATCTCGTTCCTCTGTCACACGAGGGCTTCCTCGAACAACAATTTGATAGGATCTACTGCTCCGTTGTCTCTCTTTTCGTCCACCATGGGAGGCTATTTGGGGCGGCAAGAGTGATATTCCCCAAGTGAAACTAGTTCGAGACCCAACTCTCTGTATCCTGACCTCGTCGGGGACATGCACTGAGAAACAATCAAAGAGCAGATTGCTCTGATACCACTGATCCGGATTTATGTGGGAACGAAATGAAAGAGCAAAAACATAATCATATACAGAGATATATTGCAAATGACACAATGATACAGTAAACACAGATTCTATTAAATAGTGGAAATAGAACAGACTGTAAAATACAATAGCTAGAATGGTGGTAGTTATCTCTGAGAAGAGATGTGGCCACTATGCTCATTCATGTCAAGATGAATACAAAGAGGGGCCGAAAAGTCCTATTTATCATAAGCATGAGGGAAAGAATCCCAAACATCCAAAGACCTAACCCTAGAAGATGAACTGTCATAAATTTTGCGGCCCCAAGGTGGTTAGTTGAGCAGTCAACTTCTCGGGGTCACAAATTTTGCATACAATATCCATTTGGGGCGCTCGGTAGCCCATTGGAAAGGTCTATCCGATATTTACAACTTTAGACTAAAACTAATGTTTGTTGTTGGCAACCATTTGGCCCCCCAAATCGCCAAAAAAGGTCGTTTAGGGCCTCAAAATGGCCTCGGAAGTTTAGGACTCGAAAAACCGTTGAAAAATTACTAGGAAATTGCCGAAATGGGATACTGTTTTGAGCTAGTGGAATAGGTGGGTGGCCACCAATATCCATCTGGATCACCACGCCATAAGGAATGGGCAAGGTAGAACTTGACCTCATGTTGGATGCTGGCATTATTGAACCCATAGAGGAATCATATTGGATTAGTCCTATCGTGGTGCAGGACAAGAAGACAGGTGAAGCGCGCATTTGTGTCGACTTGCGGAAGTTGAATGATGCATGTCTACATGATCCATTTTCGACCTCGTTCACTAATGAAGTACTAGAAGGTGTGGGTGGCCAAGAGATGTACTCTTTCACGGATGGGTTCTCTGGTTATCACCAGATCAGAATCACGAAAGAATACCGCCACAAGAAAACATTTGTGACAGAATGGGGTTGTTTTCAATACACGGTGATGCCGTTTGGGCTGAAGAATGCACCTGCGATATTTTCTCAATTAGTCGTTACTGCATTCAAGGATTTCATCCAGAAGTTTTTGTAGGTGTACATGGATGACTGGACAGTATACGGCTTGATCCGCGATCATCTGGTAAATCTATGATTGATGTTGGAGAGCAATCGACAGCATCAGATATCGCTGAAATTGAAAAAGTGCATCTTCTGTGCACCCTTTGGGATATTACCGGGTCACATTGTGTGCAAGCAGGGATTGTTAGTAGACCCAGCAAAAATTGTGCTCATTCTAAGCTTAATACCGCCGACGAATGTCAAGCAGTTGAGAGCAACATTGGGACACACTGGATATTATCGCAAATTCATCAGGGGTTATGCAACAATCACGGCCCCTATGGAGAAGTTATTGAAGAAAAATGTGGTATTTCAATGGAGCCTTGAATGTCAAGTTAGTTTTGAGATGCTGAAGGATAAGATGGCTTCAGCGCCGATACAGGTATTTCCATACTAGAGCAAGGAATTCCATGTTCATGTCGATGCATCATCAAAAGCGCTAGGGATAGTGCTTGCGTAGCCAGGGGAAGGGGATCTGGATAACCATATTGCTTTCGCGAGTCGGAAGTTGTCATCTGTAGAGTGAAACTATACAACAATGAAAAGGGAAGGTCTGGCAATGGTATATGCGCTGCATAAGTTCAGGCATTACCTATTAGGCGATCACTTTAAGATGTTCACAAACCATTCCGCATTAAAGAACCTCGTCAATAAGCCTGTGTTGGGGGGGGGGAATATGTCGATGGCTACTTATTTTTCAAGAGTTCAATTTTGAGGTAATTGTGAAGCCAGGACATTTGAACGCAAGACCAGATCATCTGTCACAGATTGACACAAGAGAAGAACCAACCAACATCGACGATGGGTTGCCCGATGCACAATTGTTTAAGGTTGAAGTAGCTGATGACTACTATGAGGAAATCATTCAGTTTCTAGTGACAGGAACTGCCCCGAAGGGGTTCACCACCAGTCAGAAGAAGCAGCTAGTGGTTAAGGATGCATATTTCCAGCTGATTGCAAGTGAGTTATACAAACTAGGATCATACGAGATCTTGAGGCACTGTGTCTTGCCTCATGAGCAAGGACAGATATTGTCGGAAGCACATGTAGGAGTAGCTGGTGGGAACTATGGCGGTCGTGCAATGACCAGAAAGGTGCTTCATGTAGGGACTTGGTGGCCGACACTTCACAATGATGCGACAGATTACGCGTGGACCTGCGATGTCTGTCAAAGAACTGGGAAACCCTCCAGGAGGGATGAGATGCCATTGAAATCTCAAGTTACACTACAGCCATTTGATAAATGGGCAGTGGATTTCGTGGGCCCTATCAACCCACCTGGGAAGCGCACTGGTGCACGATACATAATCACAACAACAGATTATTTGACAATATGGGCGGAGGTTGCACCAGTCGTCGATTGTTTTGTTGCAACAACAGCGCGATTCTTGTTTGATAACATCATCACTCAGTTTGGCTACCCAAAGGTATTAATGAGCAATCAAGGAAGTCATTTTATCAATCGCACCATCAGCGCATTGATGGAGGAACTACATATACAACATAAGAAAAGTATGTCGTATCATCCGCAGGCAAATGACACAGTGGAATCTTTTAACAAAATATTGGAGCATGCTCTAACTAAGGTTTGAAATGTGAATTGCGATGACTAGGATCTAAAAATTCTAGTCGTTTTGTGGGCATATCTTACCACGTGTTAAATGTTGACGGCACAGACACCATTTAAGTTGGTGTATGGGAAAGAAGCGATTATGGCAATGGAGTACATCGTTCTGAGTCTCGCATCGCAGCCGCAACAGGTATGGATGATGAAGCAACATTAGGAGAACATCTAAAGCGGCTAGTACAGCTGAAGGAAGATCACTTTATTGCAGGTTTCCACTAGAAAGTAGAGAAAGATCAGCAAAAGGCTTGGCATGATCGCCATATAAAAAAAATAAGTTTCAGCAGGGGGATTTGGTGATGTTATATGACATCAAGTTCATGAAGCATCCAGGGAAATTGCATATGCATTGGCTTGGTCCATATCGCGTCAATAAAATCACGTCAGACGGAGCAGTAGAGTTGCAATAGTTAAATGGAGCGATGCTCCCGAAGTTGGTTAATGGTAGCAGGTTGAAGCCCTACAGGTCGGGCTCGGAGCAGCGCGATGCCTGAGTCGCATTGTGAAAAGAAAAGAAAAGAAAAACATGCAGGAAGCTCGGCGGTAGATGGTGCACCAGCAAGACGAGAATGCAGAGGCAGGAATGGTTGCACCACAGTTTATGAGTAAGTTGTGCTAGTTACTGGGTTGAGAAACGGTGGAGAATGGACCGACACCACGCATTGCACATGACTGGGCTCCTGGTTTGGAGAAGGCTGGGTTTTTGGGTTTGATCAACATGCCACACTTTTGGCGATTGACGGAAGTAAATTCCTGTGTGAAATAGCTGTTGACCTGTTTTCATGGAAGCATTCTATGGTTGGACAAGCTAGTCACTGTCACGGTCGACCTGATTTCTAAAATCACGGGGCTGCCAAAGGATGGGCTATACCCACCCCTATATTTTCAGGGGAAGAAAAATGACAAAAAGCTCGCGGCAGGGTTGAGGAAGCAATATAAAATGCAATGTGATGGATGGGCCTACTACTTAGACAACATCAATGAGCTCGCAGTTACAATTGGGGCGCGAATCCTGGATACCAAAATCGTTTGGAACAACTGACCCAACCAAGGAAACTCAGGAGTTGTCGCATGTGCAGAGCTCTGTGCCGAATGCGTACAAGTGAATTGGTCACTTTTTCTGCTAAATAATTTGGAGGACGCACTGGCGGCCCAGGTGGGATAGCGGCCATTTGCATACAACTAGTTGTTGATCTTAGTTGCGCTTGTCACCTGGATGGAGCTCGACGATTATCAAGTAATGGAGGTGGACGCAGTGCAAGTTCGCAAGGGCGCACGCTACCCAAACCCATGGTGGGTGCAGGAACCGGAGTGCATCAAGGATTGCACGACGCAGTTCTGGATCTACTAGGAATCACTGCAGGTGGCCGTCGAGCAGGTTCCACGACTGACTCAGACAGCTATTGAAATGCATAAGGGGATTTCCCTGTTTGTGATTAGACCACACAGTATCCATGTGCAAGCGCGACGTGATAAGGATAAGCAGTGGTTGCAGACCCCCTATAAGTTATCGGATGAAGACTTAGATGCGATCATTGATGATTGGTCGATCGAATGGCGAGAACCAGTTGCTCAGGAGGAGGAGTCCACGGGGATACCATCAGATGCACTAGTAATGGAACAATAGCATCACCAGAGTCATCGCATACCCGTATAGATGAAGAGCACAAGCTTGAGGAGGGAAGAATGAAAGCATGCTATGAATATGGGACAATCAGTGGGGCCTCCCCAGTGATGGAGGCGCAGCTCACCCGACTTATAGCGGCTATAACTAATGCAACCAATGGGGCAGCTCGAGCAATGACGAAAAAGGAGGACGAAGGTTTTCAAGCGGTAACTACATGTCTGGATTCCTTGTGTGACATTATTTTGAAGAGGGAACTAGAGGGAGCAACTGTGCAGGTAGATGGCATAATCGGCACTCATCCGCGGGTCCGGGATGTTCAAATTCCCCCAATTGCGATTGTGACTGATGTTGAAGCTCTCCAAACTTCCCTGCAGCAGTTGGAAGTGTTGTCTGTTAACATCAACACGTTGTCTTCATAGATGTTGGTATAGCTACACATGATTTATAGTCAGGAACTGGTGGATAGAGAGAAGGATGTTGGGAGTCAGCTCTTGCGCTTGTAAGAGGGTGAAGAGGCGCTTCGAAAGGAAGCCGAGCAACTCAAGGGAAAGGCAGTAGTGACATGGGAAGTGGCCGATGCACTTCAGGATAAGCTGGAGCAGCTTCGGGTCAAAAAGGATAGTGAAATCACAGAGCTAAAGAGGGAACATGATCAGTTGACGGTGGAGAAAAACACCCCGTGGAATAGTCATGTGCGGCTGGAGGAGGACATCGCTGAATCCTATCAACACGTGCTAGAGTCGATAGAGGCATTAGATCCGTTCGAGCGAGTAAAGAAGCTAGGGGATGTCATCGCCGAGTTACAGATGAAAAAATTCTACCTTGGCCCATGGACTCGAGCCGCCCACACCATCAGAAGTCGTCGCAAAGCTGAAGAGCACCATCTAAGAGTTGACGATTCAACTAGGCGAGTTGGAACGGGAAGTGACCAAGATCACTACTGATACCGCACTGTTTTGGGGTGGTATTGTCCAGGATGAGAAAATAGAGTAGCTGACCAAGCAACGACGCGAGACAGAAGAACAACTGGCAACACTGAAGACATCAATGCGCACGATGCCACCGATGGCGCAGGTATCCAAGTCGACAGAGTTAAAGGAGTTGCAGCAGGGAGTCACCAAAGCGGAAGAACGTCAGAAGAAGTGCGCTGTGCAGTTGGACGAGTTTCAAGAACTCGGGGCATAGTTTAATGTCGCGGCTAGCTCTGCACTATAGGCGGTACAGGAAGGAAAGAAGAAAGTTGATGCGCACCTGGTTATACACCCATTAGAACAGGAATTAACTAAGAGCCAGGCAGTCACCACAACTATCATGCAGCAGGTTTGTGAAATATGTCAGCAGTTTGAAGACTTTAGGGTGAAGACAAATGAGTACACCATGTACTGCTGACGTGGCTCGAGGGAGAGCCACAAGATTGTGTTGGGGGCCTGTTGGCGGGCGGTTTGGACAAGTCAAGTCTGAAGATATAGTGAAAGGCGCAAAATTGAGCGCAAGGGATAATATTTTATGTAGTTTTTAGTCAAGTTGAACCATAGTATGCGGGTTTTGGGTCATTTGGACCACAATAGATAGATTTTGGGTCATTTGCTTTGAAGTGTTGGTTAAGAAGTAGTTAGAAAGTGGACAAACAATGTAAAGGTGCAAGCCTATAAATAGATGTAGGTTTGTAGGTGTTGAGATATTCGATAGGAGAGATTGAATTGATCCAAGTATGTGTTGATCTCGGTAAGTGATAGACTGATTTTGTTGTATCTAGGTTCTTGCAAAGATAAATATGATGCGACAGAGTTTTTAAGCAGAATCCTTGTGTTGTTTCCATCTTTCTGTGGCGAATGCTTTATGTGAATGATGCGATGTTTCCTTATTGCGATCAATGTTTTACTATTATATCTGTTGCGCAATTCTGATTATGTCAATAATGCGATCTGTTGAATGATTAAGGTTAATGCTTGAGTTGAATGCTTAGATCTATGACTGAATTATGCACTAAGTTGATGGGTTGATGCACAACATCCTCCTACATTCGGCGGAAACATGGTTCCGTCAACTCTCCCTTGAACATCTCGAGTGAGACCTCATCTACTTCACAGGTGTTGCTGGATGGGGTAAAACCTATCTGGGAAACACCTGCAAAGTAGATGAGGTATCAGAGTGTTGACACAAACCTAGTCGATAGGGGTTCCCGACACTATCAACACTGTCAGGGAGATTGCGGTGGTTTGGTGTCGACAGTGTCGGGAACCCCTATCGACTGGGTTTGTGTCAACACTCTAATACCAGATGTGAGGAACCTGCAACAATTAATTGATCAAATGCACAATATATGAGATCACAAAATATTTTTATTGATCACAAGCCACTTCGAGGGGGCAACCTCCTTTGAGCAAGGTCAATACAAATAACTTTATGGTGACTTCATTGGCGTCAACACACACTTATATACTAATTCTATGCCCAATACTATGGGTCAATACCATGGAACATATAATAATACGGGATGACTTACAAAGCATATGCTTCCAATACTATGGGTCAATACCATGGGCTAATACAAATTGTGGATAAACAAATACTACGGGACGGCTTACAAACATATGCATCCAACAACAATTTACTAACAAAGTAAAGAGAAGGGTTGACATGGGTTCCTAACACATCCAAGCATATTCACGTTCAATATTTTGGTTGTCAGCATAACTAAAATAAGCATTCCAATGTTCTTCTACTATAATCTCACCTTGGCCATTAAACCTTGGGAGGTATTTCTGATAATCACCACTAGAAAGGGAATTAAGAGGCTATGGTAAAACTAATGGGGCATATCTAGAAGCTACTATGGAATCCATCCTATTAGTGGGTTGACCAGCCATATTTGGAACAATCTGAGTTTGTGGAGAAAGTGGCACTTTAGCCTCTAACTGGCTAATTGGATATTTACTAGTGAGAGGTGTATTAGGTGACAACCGAGGTTTTAGGAAGTCAAACTGTCCATAATTTAGGATTTCTTCTTTTATTTTTTTGGATGACAAAGGATTACTATATACTTAAAAATTATTGACTTGAGTGGTAGGATTTAAAATCTGAAACTCGGGAATAGTAATAGACAAATCTTGCTTCCTTTCTTCTTGTTCTAATGATGAATATGAAGAAGAAGAACTCTGATCCAAATCATCTGTTATTATTGGAGATGAAGAATTATATTGAAATCTTGTTGATGGTGTGGAAATGAGCTTTTGTCTAGCCTCCCTCAAAATCAGTTTCGTATCTGAAACCCTTGAACGCACAAGAGATGAAGGATTTCCCCTTGTTCCAATCTTATTGGGAGCCACAATTAATTTCTGAAACAAAGGTGAAAATATATTCTACAAAATTGTACTGATCTTGTTCACCTTCAAAATCAGACCTAAATGGGTAAATACCCAGGGAAGAAATTTACTTTCATTTCTCCATCCCCGACAATGGCGCCATAAGATGTTTGTACTGGAGTTTGCACTAGACTACAGAAGTACAAATCCCAGGCATCTCAAATTTGGAATTTAAAACTTATGGGATCTTGAATTTTATTTTGAAATAACATGAATGGGTCGAGAGACTAATAATATAACAAAAATATAATCACATCCTAAGATCTGAAAAGTAAATAAGGAAGACCAGAAAGGATGATATAATTTTTTGTTCTGAACCAACCCAACATCAAATATATAAGATACAAAATGTATTCATATATCAAGGTTTGAGATTACTTTAAACGGAAAAATTTTCTGGAAAAAGAATATGCAAATACATAAAATTGAAAATGAGTATGAGTGATAAAAACTTCAACAATCACAATTTCATAAACATAAATATATAAAAAACATTGGCATGCATTTACAATTTATCATAAGTCTAGTTGGCTCATAAATTGATATTTCATATTCAAAAAATAGTCTTCAATACATGCTTACAATCTTAAATGGCATTTTGATATAGATCAATGGAAAATATCTCTTGACCCTCTATTACCAACCCCCTCCCCTACCTTGAATTATAAATTTATAATTATACAGGGGTGTGAAAACAATTTCAAATCCAAAAATTAAGGATCAAAATTGACTCAAAAATAGATATGAGAAACCTATATTTGGAAATCACGATCTACAATTAAGCTAGAATTTATGACCTTTGCCGACTAAGAATATTTGAACCATCTGTACAATGACGAAAGGAAACTTGAGCCATTTGGAATCTTTGACTGCCACATGGATAACAAGAATTGCTTTTTGATTGAGTCAGATGCTGCGAGCTGCTTCTGCCAACATGTTACCATCCAATACGCAAGAGCTCCTATGGAGTCGTAAATATTCTTTCTCCATGTTCTGCTCCTTTTCTTGAAGCTCCCGGTTCTTCTTGTTAAGTTCTTCATTCTTTTCATGTATCAACTTCCTTCTCCTTACGACATCTTCAGCAACCTGAACCAACTTGGCATAGTTTGTATTAATTTCCTCCAAATATTCTCTTAGTCTTCGATTAGCTTGTACTAATTGGTCATAAAAACAATTCATATGTGAATTCTGAGTTTATAGTGATGCAAATCCGTCCTGAGGCTTATTAGTTCTGTCCCTTTTTCTGCACTATCTTCGATAGTGTCAAAACATTGATTCATCTCTCCTCAAGTCAAATTTTCATTCATGAGAACTTTTGGATGTTCGGAACTCTTTTCCAGAATTCAGGGCATCTACGCATTTTTTTGCTTGCTCAATACTTGTAGGGTTTAAATTGGTTCCTTCTTTAAGGTTTGAAATGATACTCTTACCCTTGTTAACATATTTTTCTATTGGAAACTCAGGAAGGAGTTTGATATTTTCCTCAATATTTTCTAAAGCTTGAGACAACATTTATTCCATTTCTTTGGATTTAGTATCATCTTCATTGGTGGATTCTTCAACGCCAATCATAACCTCATTCCTCAACTTAGTTTTAATAACCCTTTTCATATATAATTGGAATTTATTGGAGGCTCTAGTATTTGGTCGCCTTTTAACAGCTTTAGGACTTTGAAAATGAGAATTAGTTCTTTTTTATTTTGGGGATGTTGCTTCAGGAATACCTTTTTCTGATGTTTTTTCAAATGGATCTTCCTCTAGATCTAGTTCTTCATCTATCTTATCATGTTTCTCAACCTGCTCTATATCCAGACCTATTCTCAGACCAGATCCTTCAAGATTTTGTTGTCATTGTTTTGTAGTATTCCATTTATAACTTCTGAGTTGTTTCGGGGTTTCCAGATTATCTTGGCTCTGTATTTTGGACTGAGAAGTCATCCTTTTAGTTAAAAGGGATTTCCCTTCCTTACTCTTTCCATCATTCTGTTCTTCTGCAGTTTCTAGTTTTTCTACCTCAAATCCTGACCAAAAGAGAAAGTGTAACCAAGTACAACTCTTTTTCCTTAACTCATTTAGAACCAATAACTTAATTAATCCATGGTGGAAGATGCTATGAGACGTATGGTCTGGGTGATTTCTGACTCGAGTTTCCATCTTAGATAATATTTTGAGAAGATAAAAAGGTAAGCTGAGTTTTGATGCTCCTGTGACATGAAGGAGGAAGCGCAAATGGTATCTATACACTGTGGTGAATCTGCCCTCTCAAGTCACACACCATTGAATAATGCTTAGAAACTGTCTCCATTCTTCTTTTAGTGATTTTTTATGGATCCCCTTGCTCCAATATAGGGTTTCATGCCTTGGTAAGAGGGACAGATTTAAATCCACTTCAAAAGGGAATTTTTTAAACCATTGATTACCCTCTATAGGCAATCTTGTTGCTTCTACAATTGAAGTCTCGGAAACATCAAAGCTAAGACTAGAAAAGTTAACCTGTGTGCCCATGAATTTTCTAGAAAACTCTTGAGAAACCTCAATGTTATAACCCTTGATATTTTCGAAGAAGTTAAACTAGCCTGCATCCATTAACATATGTGTGCAATGTGGATGCTCTTTGGCCCAGTGAGTGTCAACATGTTCGAACCTGTGTGGTTTACCACTAGTCTTGTTCATCCTAGCAGCTGCAAATTCAAAATAAAAACTAGGCTCTAACTGTTTAAAAAAAAACAAAGACCTTAGCACAAAAATGAATCCCAAATGTTTGTTGGCAAGCGGTTTGATGGAGAAAGATCGTAGTACCGCCGACGCTGCGATACACCATAGGAGGGTGCGAAAGGAGTATTTTGTGCTAAAGAATACCGCAGTTGGCGGGTTTTGGGTCACTTGGACCATACATTATGTAATAGTGAGTCAGTATACTACGGTATGCGGGTTTTTGGGGTCATTTGGACCGAGTCAGTTAGATATTGGGTCAATTGTCCATAGTGTCAGTTAGGAAGTCAGTTGCAAGTGGACAAGTATTGTAATGGAGGAAGCCTATAAATAGATAAGAGTTGTAAGTGTTATACAAGGAAGAGAGGATAGGAGAAGAAGCGAGGGAATAGGAGAAGAAAGAGAGAAGAATGATTATGTACGAAGATCCATGTTTTGTTTCTGGTATATGACCACGACAGTAATATAATGATGTTTTGGTACGAACTCTGTGCAATGTTGCGATGAATGAATGTTGTTTGATGCAATATCTGTTTACTATTGCTATGACGATAAATTTTGTGATTAATTAATTTTTTTATGATTGAATGTGATGATAAATGCTTGCCAAATGATTAAAGTTTCTGTTTAAGTACTGCAATAGAGTCAGTCCATGCAGCCACAACTTTCCTCCTCCCTCGGTGGAAACACAGTTCCGTCTTCTCTTCCTAGACGCCTCGGGTGAGACCTCATCTACTCTACGGGTGTTGTTGGGTAGGCTCAAACCTTCCCGGGTCGGTGCCCAGGGAGACTGCGGTATGTGTCGACAGTGAGGCGAACCCTTGTTGACTGAGGTCGCGTTGGTCAACAAATGGTTCCGTTGCCGGGACCGTGTGCAGAGTAGAAGGAGGTCATGTTGTGGCACCCGACGAAGCCAGAGATTCAAAAATGGTTCGATCAGAAGTTGCAGGAGTTTGCTGAAGAAGAAAGTCAGAATATGCGACTGACGGTAGATCACTGGGTGGGAAGATATATTCACGACGGTCCGCATGAATGGTTTTTCTGTGAATTTTCGGTCATTCTATATGAATGGTTGTCAAAGTTAACCTTCCACAAGAGGAACTTCCAGGGTGGTGAACCGACGGCTTGGACCCCAGAATTTATTCAGGAATTGCAGGAAGTCGATAATAAGGCATTGCGTGCTGTCGAAGTTTGGCTTGATAGCATCTTGGAAGGATATCTCACTGAATTTGCGGTCAACACGAAGATATCCTATAGCGAAGCCGAAATATGCTTCTTCCAAGGACCAAGGGGAAGGTTTCTGCTATCGCTCCAACTGTCGATTAAGATGCTAATCTATGAAAAGGGTATATTAAAGATGCACCTTGATCAGTAGACAGCCTGATGAGTAGAGGCTGTGGGTACCACGACTGCTAGGGAATGGTACATGGAATGGTAAAGGGGTAGATGGGTGCAAACCATGAGGAGACTGTGAGCGAAGCCGAGGAAGAAAGTGGTCTTACAAGAGGAGGAGCGAGGTTTCGACAGGAAAAGAGGAAGAGGATGGGAGAAGTTCCTGCTACAATCGAACTACAAAACCATGAAGGAAGACCACACGAGATGAAGCGAACTCACAGTCCTGATAAGGACAACCAGGCTATGCCCAGGATAGAGGCAGGACCAAACCCCAGAACCAACGTACCCACACCTCCACTCACTGACTCTCAACCAGCAAGAAATACTACTTCGACACCGTCGAGTTCGTCAATACCACAGAAGTTAATTGGTAGCAGTAGCACAGCGACAGGAGGAAGGAAGCCCAGGATGGCGGGCGATGATGCTAAGTTACCGTTGTTCCATGGAAGTACGATAGACAACCCAGAACAGTACTGGTTTTTGTGTGAAGCGGTCTGGACCATGAAACAGATCACTGATGCCAATGCTAAGAAAGGACAGTTAGCCACGACTCTGCGAGGTCGTGCATTAGATTGGTTCATGAAGTTTATTTTAGTTCCTACGGGGGCCCCAGAGAATTCACTAGATGAGATTCAGGATGGGCTGATTGCTGAATTTAGACGGCCTAAGTCGGAGGCTCAATACATTATTGAATTGAAGGAAACTAAGCAATATCCCAATGAGACAGTATGGGATTTCGACCAGCGATTCAAGATGCTGATGGAAAAGGTTAGTTTTGATATGAGCGTTGTCCAACTAAAGAATGGTTCATTGCAGCACTATTACCCCACATTCGGCTACCGCTGATGCAGCAAAACATATCGACACCTAGTGAAGCTCTAGAGATTGTAATGCGATTGGAGGCATCACCGATTGGAGATAATTCCGTCGGGATGTCGCAGATATAGACACAACTTACTAACCTGACTATACAGTTGCAAGATTTGAAGAAGAACAAGGAACAACGCGATGAAGTATGGTGTACGCGATGCCAAGGAGAAGGGCATACGAAGGATAATTGCCCAGATTTTCGTAATTATTTGGTGTCAGGTGCACCAAACCCATTGAATGGCAGTAGTATGTCGTGGTGTCGCGTTTGTCACGTGTTTGGACACAGTCACGATAATTTCCCATATATGCAGAAAATGGTCACAACCCCGCGAAATCTTTACTGCACATTCTGCAAGTCGGTGGGTCACGATGACAAGGATTTCCGTGCATATGGGTTGCTACAAGAGAGGATGTGTGATGCATTCTATGTCAAGGATGATCAGCGTACCGTGCAACAACCACAACTGCAACCACAGGTATCCTAGCTGCTACCGCAACCACAAATGCAATTTGCACCATAGCAACTGCAGCAGTTCATGCCGCAATACACCTCGATGCAGATGACTCCCCCACATCCACAATACGTGCAGCAACTGTAGTATGCACCACAAGGGAAAGGGATTCCAGCAGCACCAATGCAGCAACAATACCAGCAGTAGGTCGACTACCGAGGAGGCTACAGGGGTGGACGTGGTGGCAGATTTGGTCGTGGAGGAGGAGGCCGAGGTGGTCATGGACCTGTTCAATGTTACCACTGTGCAGTATGGGGGAATTATCAGCACGACTTCCCATTGCTGCAGAATCAGTGTACGTTTTGTTTTGGTAATGATCATACGGTTGAGAATTGTCCACAGTTGATTGCACGATGGCAGGATGGGAACGCTCCGCAGCTACAGAATCAGGCCCAGCCAGAGAAACCAGTACAGAACCCGATATAGCAACCAGTACAGAACTCAGTACAGCAACCAATACAGAACCAGCCCCCGCGACCACCGTCGAATGCCAATCAAAATATCAATCAACCAGGGAATTTGCAGCCGAACCAGACGCAGGGCACAAATATTGCGACCATTTCTGCAGAACCGCGACCACAAGATGCTTTGGTGGCTGTTGTCACTTGTGGAGGCAAGACGACTGGGGAAGATGGTTCGTGATCGCTGATTCGGTTGGCTGGTCAGAAGACGGTACCCTTCAACATTGATACGGAGCGAGAGACATTCCTGGAGGCACGTCGCACTTTGGAGAAAGACCACGGTAAGGCTGTTGTTTGTGATATGCCACCTGTCTTTGATGCCACATCAGACACCGATCGAACGCCACCACTAGGGACATTACAGAAGTTCCTTGAAAGCTATCTGTCATTGGCACGAGACCCGGCTACCCTAGTTGAGATTGAGGGATGGTTGCAGTGATTTTCGAAAGGACGATAGGAGTCGGCAGTAAACTCCTTACAGCGACAGAAGACTGGCAAGGAAATGGGAATGAATATTCAGATTGGTGACTATGATATTGACTCTGTGATTCTTGACCTTGGTTAGGATGTTAACATCTTAACCAAGTAGGCATGGCAGAATATGGGGAGTTCCCCATTGAGCTAGTCTCCTGTGCAGCTCCGGTTGGCTAACCATGCCAAGGTAACACCCATTGGATGAGTTCCGCGGCTCATGATTGATATTGAGGGCATGAAGACTTATGCTGATTTTGATGTTATCGAAGTGGTTGAGGGAGGAAGCTCTTATCCGGCGCTCTTAGGGATCAGATGGGCTAACGACAGTGGAGCTGTTATCAACTTTAAGAAGCGCATGATGACCTTTGAGAATCGTGATTTCAGAGTTATATCCCCTTTGGATCCGGTTGAAGGACGTCGCTACGTGGAGCCTGTAAAAGATGACGATCCCGCTAGATGGGACCATGCATTTAATATTTCTGAAGATTATATTCATCCTACCACCTATGGTGAGTTGGAGTGGCACAACGAGAGCTCTGCGTCTTTCGAATCTGATGATGCATTAGAACATTGGCAGAATCGAATGCATGAAGTGTCAGTCCAGAAATGTGGTTTAGTTATGCAATATTTATGTCGTGTTGCGACAGAAACGATCACATTGCCTGTCTATGAGGGGTTTCCTAGCCTAAACACCTTTGTAGCATAGTTTGAAGACCGCATCCCAGAACCACAGCGATTGATGGCCTTGGATGAAGCACTAAAGGCTGCTCCAATACGATGGTGGGCGACCCATAAGAAATTCATTAAAGATTGGTCATAGTGTCAAAGGTTGATGATGGTTCGATTCGGCGATACTGACAAACGATGATGGGGTCGGACTGATCCCAGTGATCATGTGATGGAGTGCCAACGATTATGGGTAGCGCGACCCAGAGACGAGTGGATCCATGCTTTTGTCCATACTTTGGATGAGATACCATGCTCATGGTACACTGCAGCTGAGTTGTGTCGAGACATTACAACATGGGGGGAGTTGACGATCTGTTTCACCCATACGTTCACTTTTGCGGATGCCAACCCTGATGTCCATAATGCCCTACAGCTCATCCGTAACATGATATTTCAGGTTGTTCCGGCGGCCTACCCTGTTGACCCGCACACCCACTATCAGATGCAGTCTCTCATGGAGTGCTTCAACATCAGTGGTGGCCCGGAGGACGATGATGATCCCCAGAATGTTAACACTCCCGAATCTGAAGGAATTCGTGATGTAGTCCCACCTACTGCACCAAGTAATCCGTTCAGTCAACCATTGCAGCTTCGCAAGATGAATATCAGCACCAAAGATACTCCCAAGTTTGCTAATGTTGGGGATTATTGGGATGATGAGATGATGAGTAAGGTTACCGAGTTACTGAATGAGTTTCAGGACATGTTTCCCATGAAGTTTTCCGAAATGAAGGGAATCCCGGTTGATTTAGGAGAGATGAAGATTCCATTGAAACCAGATGCTAAGCCAGTCCGAGAGCGACCTTATCGGATAAATCTGTGACATAAAGAAAAGGTCAAGGCAGAACTTGATCGGATGTTGGATGATGGTATTATCGAACCTGTGGAAGAGTCAGAATGGATCAGTCCTATAGTGGTGCAGGACAAGAAAATGAGCGAAGTGTGCATTTGTGTCGACTTGCAGAAGTTAAACGATGCCTGCTTACATGACCCTTTTCTGACCCCGTTTAATGATTGCCACATTAAAAACAAACAGTTTTAGCAAGGCGACTTAGTGTTACTATACGACAGCAAGTTTACAAAACATCCAGGAAAGTTGCAACTGCATTGGCTGGGTCCCTATCATATCAATAGTATTACTTCAGGAGGAGCGGTTCAGTTGCAGCGATTGGATGGGGGAATGCTCCCCAAGCTGGTAAATGGTCACAGGTTGAAGCCCTATCGCTCGGGATTGGAGCACTGTGATGTCTAAGTTGCATCGAAAAAAAAAAATGATGATTGTTGCAGGTTGCTTGGTGGCAGATGGCGCACCAACAGAAGAAGGTATGCGACAGCAGAGATGCTTGTACCGCAAGTTAGGACCAGTCGAAGACTCATGGCAGTATTACGACCAGGACCAACGGCAGATTTTGTTCAAAAAGTTGTGATGATTACGAAGGATTTGGGAGGTACGGGGCAGTGTTGTGACTCATGTTCCACTAATATCTTGTCACTACTGCCCATCATGATTGCACCTTGCCGAGTCGGTCAGATAACCACAAGATGACGGCATTTTTTGCACATGGCACGTTGGGCTGGTACAATCAGCACACTATGAGGAGATTCCTCACACGTTGGCACGTAGGATCTTCGGTCACAGTATGTCCACCCCTCCGGTTGTGTCAGTTGATGGGGTAACACACACCGATGAGAGATAGTGGGACATCATTCCCACTGTCGTGACCCGAGAATGGTCCGGCTATAAGTAGCCGAGGCAACTGGTAGTTTGCTACAATAAAGTTATTCCGAAACAGAGTTATTATGTTGGTTGATCAGTTTGCGAGTTACGTTGTGAGGAATTCCAAGGAGGCTGTGGAAATGCTTCACTGCGTTTCCCGTGGTAGCACCCCAGGGGCCTTGCAATCCCAAACGATGAGTGTCCCTGAGTGCCTTGATATGACGGGTGCATTTACCTGTCGTATGCCTGACCCAAGGGCCAGTACAGCATGGTTAAGTACACAGTAGTTCTTCGAAGGATTGTCCTCTTCTCGACCCCTGAGCGGGTTGGGGCAGTAGCTCCCCGCCCACAATAGGAACCAGTGTCGATGCGAAACAGATGTGCCAGAGTCATCTGCTAAATTCGTACCTTGGTACTGTTCGTCCTCTTTTTCTTTCCGTCCGTACCTTTCCAAGAGACTCGAGGATGAGTTTGGAAAGTAAATGACAGCAAGCCGGGAGATGACAATTTGGGTTATCCATACTGACGACGCTCAATGTAGCAGAAGTAGTCGCACAACACTACGTGTTCCAGACAGCAAGAACAGTTCCTGAAACATCGCTCAGTTTGAGTGCACTCTGTCCAGCAGTTGACGTGGCTCGAGGGCGAGCCACAAGATTGTGTTGGGGGCCTGTTGGAAAGCGGTTTGATGGAGAAAGATCGCGGTACCGTTGACGCTGCAATACACCAGAGGAGGGCGTGAAAGGAGTATTTTGTGCTAAAGAATACCACAGTTGGCAGGTTTTGGGTCACTTGGACCATACATTATGTAATAGTGAGTCAGTATACCACGGTATGCGGGTTTTTGGGGTCATTTGGACCAAGTCAGTTAGATATTGGGTCAATTGTCCATAGTGTCGATTAGGAAGTTAGTTGTAAGTGGACAAGTATTGTAATGGCGGAAGCCTATAAATAGATAAGAGTTGTAATTGTTAGACAAGGAAGAGAAGAAGCGATGGAATAGGAGAAGAAAGAGAGAAGAATGATTATGCATGAAGATCCATGTTTTGTTTCTAGTATATGACCGCGACAGTAATATAATGATGTTTTGGTATGAACTTTATGCAATGTTGTGATGAATGAATGTTGTTTGATGCAATATCTGTTTACTGTTGCTATGACGATAAATGTTGTGATTAAGTAATTTGTTTTATGATTGAATGTGATGATAAATGCTTGCCGAATGGTTAAAGTTTCTGTTTAAGTACTGCAATAGAGTCAGTCCATGCAGCCACAACTTTCCTCCTCCCTCAGCGGAAACATGGTTCCATCTGCTCTTTCTGGACGCCTCGAGTGAGACCTCATCCGCTCTGTGGGTGTTGCTGGGTGGGCTCAAACCTGCCCAGGCCGGTTCCCAGGGAGACTATGGTATGTGTCGATAGTGAGATGAACCCCTGTCGACTGAGGTCGCGTTGGTCAACAATGTTATACATATTTCATGCAATCGGGCCAAGACATTGAAAACCAATAACTCATTAAAAGTAATGGTGCCAACAAAAAAGTGTAGTGGTGTCACATTAAAGTGGGTTCATTGGACATGTGTAATGTGGACTTCGAGCACCATTCCAGAGATCAAATCTTTTCATAATAGGCTTGTTGGCTATGAAATTTGAATTTTGTCCTTTTGACATTCCGACATTGCTAACCCATACAATTTCATAATATCTCGCTGCGGGAATGTTGTAGTTCACAACTGTCTTGCACTTTGGATAATTATTTCAAAATAAGATTGAAAATCATATGAATTATCATATGAATTATCATGATGAAAACTATTATAAAGAGTCAAATATAGATAAGATCCAAACTTAGAATTAATAATAAAATAAATACATGCAAGGACGCCTAAAGGTTACAAAGGGAAAATGCAATAAGAAATACTTGGAAAAGTTTAGAAACAAAGTTTAAAGATTCAAAAAAGGGGTAAACCAAACAAACAGGGTTTATTTTGGATTGCAACTCGAGTACTAACAATTGGAGACAAGGTTATTTTAAACAAAGTCTTAGGTATGGGTGATAAAACCCTTGCAGGTTGAGCTCATGATTAGAGAATAGGCATATCCCCTTATGATAAGACTACTTTACTCATAAGTGCTAAGAGGTGGGGTTGATCGACATGCCCCAATTGGTGTTAAATCCTACCTATAGAAACAACTAGTTTGGGTAGTCTTAGGTAAAAAACATATTGGACATATTTCCCATTTTTTAGTCTATTTGGATGATTATTTCTTCTATCAACAATGGGTACCCTAGGGGGGAATTTTGATCACTATCCTATCATACTTGATTTGGTTAGTGTGGATGGAAGACCCCTAAGTCCATTCAAAATGAATCTTGAATGGATTAAGAATGTTAGTTATATTTATTCTATAAAGGCAGTCTAGATTCTATATAGTGAAAAATATGTTGATTCTATACCTGCTCACTTTCTTAAAAAATTGAAGATATCAAGAAGGCCTTTGTTTCATTGGAAAATGACAAAAGGGAATGGTGATGACAAACTCTTCACTGAGATTGAGGACAACTTGGCAAATTTTTATTCTTGGGTTTCTCTTAGATCAATCTAGGAGATTACAAAATTTTATCTATGAGGAAAATTTAAATAATCTCTACTTAAACTAGATGAATCCATGAATCATGTGCAAAACCTCGAGACTCATACCTAGTGTTGAAAACCTTATAATGGCATCTATATCGCCACTTGGATATAATGGATACAATTGATATCTCATGTATGGTTCTTTGCAATGTCCCCGACCCTTAACTAAGGTTAAGGGTGCTAATATTAAGACTAAGTTAAGCTTAAGAGAAACACATTGAGACAAAATATAGTTAGCCAACACTTCAAATAATCAAACTCTTGATTCTAGAGTCAAATTATTTATTAAAGTTGTGATATTTAATTAATTACTTAATTAAGATAATTTCAACAATTAATTAAGTTAATTGCAACACTTAATTAAGTTAATTACCAAAGGTAATAATCGCAAAAAAATGTGATTAAGGAATATTATTCATCATCCTTAGTGAGAATAAGGTCCTAAAAACCATTCATGCATTATAAATGGTCGAAACCACAATTGTTAAATAGTTTAGTATTGTTGTTATCAGTTTTTTCACAAACTAAGTTAATTTCTAGTGTTATTATGTTAGTGCTATTGGTGAGGTTGATCAGTAATAAAATAACACATAAATACACATACGTAGGCCATAACCTACAACTACACCACAATCAAAGCAAAACAAAAGGCATCGGCTGCAATCACATCCTGTAAAATCAGCTCCCGATGGTTGTCCCCTACAACCATTTTTCACTAATAAATTTCAGATTGTATGGCTTCCTACCTCCATCCATCAAACAATATTACTTTTATATTACATTATTAAAAATCATATATGAAAGTAGGATCAGATCCATGCACAGAAAATTCCCAATCAAACAATTGGTGTGCTCATCCTGGCATCGGGACAAACTACTGGACCAAAACGAACATATCTTGGTCATCCGGAAAGCTTTTTCGATGAAAATGAAGGAGATCCTTAATGGAAACATTGTTTCAGACACAATGGAATAGGTCCCACATCACATAAATGATCATATATAATCTAACCAAAGCATATAGTTTCGACCCTCTCAATACCGTAGAGCCATGGTTACAGTTCTTGAAGAACAGAAAGAAGATAAGAAAGAATAAGATCTCAATTTTGACTCCTATGGAGTCCATTATTCATTTTATTATATCCTAACATAAAATAACCAAGCATACAAATAAATCAAATCAGCCATCATTGCACATATTCATCATAATATCATATTAAAACATAAATAAAAAAATATGAGAAATACTTATCTCAAGATATGGGCAACTGGATCCAATGGGACAAATTTCCTCCCATCCATAGGCACAATCAATACATAAAATTGAACAAGCCACCCTCGAGCCGAGGCCACAGATCCACAAGTAGAGTACCCCCGGTCTAGCAATTTACTCCCATAAACTTCACACGACCATCTACTACCTATATGTCTCTACTGTCGATGGGATCCTCCCATACCTGGCTGAGAACCTGGACAAGTAGAGGCACCTGTGTAGAAGTAAGGTAATTGTCTGTTTCTACTGTCGATGAGATCCTCCCATGCCTGATTAAGAACCTAAACACTAGACTAGGATCTAAGGGAATCAAGCAACATGAAGTCAGTCCCAACACAATAGTATAACTGTCACACCACAACCCAATGAGAATAACATAAGACAAACAATCCAAGCTCAAGATTAGCTTTAACAAGGGAGAAGCACATGAATTTATAAGGTGGAGAGGAAGATCAAACCAAGATAATCCAACTCAAGTCAAGGGAGGGAGTTAACTTTACCACAAGGGGTCATTTTGAATAAAAAATATAATTCCAAGGGAAAAAATGGAGCCAATTCAAGTTGGGTGGGACCCACTCGAATTTCATGAGAGAGCAACTCAAATTGCATAA
Organism: Larix kaempferi; assembly: GCA_027924585.1. NCBI lineage: Eukaryota > Viridiplantae > Streptophyta > Pinopsida > Pinales > Pinaceae > Larix > Larix kaempferi. The sequence continues at coordinate 5,985,222 of BSBM01000071.1, forward strand.
GGAGGGGTTGAGAATGGTGGGTCCAACTCCCAAATTTGAGTTAGGAAAGTGGAGGCTCATGTGGGGGTTACTTAACCCAAAAATAGCTTCATGAGGAGGAGTTTCAACAAATGATTAAGTGGAAGCACAAAAATAGGGTCATCAATGCATTGTGTAAGAGTGGAATCTAGATAATAGCTTGCAACCCCTAAAAACTAGGAAGAGGGATCATAAATGATCAAAATCACATAAATAGGAGAGAATCTCTCCCAACGAGGGCACATTCACCAACTAGAGTCCACAATATCTTCATTAGGGTGCACTAGTAACTCTTTTAGTCATAAAACATCACAATTAACTATTCCAAAGTCCCGAAATAGTTTAAAAATGATCTGAAATAACTCAAATAACATAAACAAGGTCCAATATAGTCTAAGTACAGAGTCTGGGTTTCCAATCAAGAACTAGGAAATAATCACCCATCCCACTCACTTATGAAACCATGGCCTCCCATACTCTTTTAGTTTCCCGTTGAGCCAATTGTTTATTTATTTAAGAGAAACATCAATAATAATATCAACATCTAAGTCCATAGTCCATAGTCACATCATCAAACATGGCATAGTCACATAATAAACCAAGTCATCCATCATCAAATAACCATACATGTCATAGTCACATGAACAAATAATCAACCAAGTTATCAATCATTAGATAACCAAACATGTCATAGTCACATGAACAAATAATCAACCAAGTTATCAATCATCAGATAACCAGATATGGCATAGTCACATGAACAAATAATCATATTCATGTCAACTAAACAATTAATTATAAACCATAGTCAAACAATAATCATATGGTCATGACATCACACGATTAATTAAACAAATCATAGTCACCTAAAAAAATTATTATAATAAGTCCAGGGATTAACAACTAAGTTATTGTGTTCTTTCAGCCATAATTCATGGTCTTGGATTCCTAGAAGTTTCTTTTACATATTTCCATGTACACATTGTTGAAATTTATCCAAGGCCCCAAGTCCTTAAGAATTGGTTACATAGTTCCATGGGTACCCCTACAAATTCATGCTTGGTGCTTCAAGGCATTGTCCATGGATTTGGATGCCTCAATGGTTTCTTTAGGGCCAAAGGCATGGTCCTATTACATGTAAAGTCATTCCCAAGGCCCTAGTACATGTACATATTGCTCAAAACCACTAATGGAATAGACATAATCAATCATAGACCAATGATACCCTTCGAAGGCCATGTGTTTTTGGTGGAGGAAAATTTCATATCCCTTGATGGCTAGAAGATTCCTTTAAGGCTCAAGGTTCAGGTCTCATCGATTGACCATGTATGAGGCCCCAAGTACATAATACCTAGATACATAGCACCATGGATACCCATGTGAATTCATGCATGGTGATGGGAGGTAATGATACCCTCAGAAGGCCATGTGTGGTTGGTGGAGGAAACCTTATTAACCTTGAATGAATAGAATATTCCTTTAGGGCTCAAGCTTCTGGTTTCCTCCCATGACCATATCCAAGCCCACAAGTCCTCAAGACTTTGATACATTGTGCAATGGATAACCTTGCACAGTCATGCATGATGTTTTGAGGCATTGTTCATGGATTTGAATGCCTCGGTGGTTTATTTAGGGCCAAAGGTGTTGGAAAAACCTAATTAAGAGTTGATTGCGTATCTAGTCCGCGTCGACTCTGTCAGACACTCAGTCAGTCTTTTTGTCAGTTCGCAATGTCATTCAGTCAGTAAGTTTGCAGCCAATCCGGCGCATGTTAAGTTTGTATTTATGTAACCGCGTTTGTATTCCGCATGTCAAGAATTCTTAGGTAGAAATTTATTGCAGTCTTTAATGTATCAGAGTAGCTTTGAGGTGAAGTGATCTTAAGTCGGTGGTTATGAAATTCCTATATATAGAAGAAGATAATCAAAACACAAAGAGAGATGTGTGAGGGAAGAAGAGAAGAAGTGAAGAGCCGTGAAGTGTATGAAGAGCCCAAGCTCTGTAAGAAGTGAAAGTTCATAGTAAAATCCCATCTCCATGTAATGCAACAAGTTACTTAGTTTTACTATGGTAATATATATAAGTTCATAGTTTTATGAATTCATTCTTAAGAATGTTGAATGTTGCATGCCACACATCTTCTCCAGATTTACTTGCGTGAATGTTATTTACATTTACTGTTTGTAAAAAAAATCAAGATTTCCAAAATATTTCATGGTGGTAAAAGTTGTTTATATTTTATTGAAAATCTTGTTTAAGATTGGGTTATGCGAAGTTAAAGTAGTATGTGAAGTTAACTTGTGGAAAGTTAATCTTCGTGAAGTTAAAGGAGTTTGTGAAGTAAATGTTATGCCAAATGCGAAACACAGAAATTCCTATATATAGAAGAAGATAATCGAAACACAGAGAGAGATGTGTGAGGTAAGAAGAGAAGGAGTGAAGAGCCGTGAAGTGTATGAAGAGCTCAAGCTCTGTAAGAAGTGAAAGTTCATAGTAAAATCCCATCTCCATGTAATGCAATAAGTTACTTAGTTTTACTATGGTAATATATATAAGTTCATAGTTTTATGAATTCATTCTTAATAATGTTGAATGTTGCATGCCGCACATCTTCTCTAGATTTACTTGCGTGAATGTTATTTACATTTACTGTTTGCAAAAAAAATCAAGATTTCCAAAATATTTCATGGTGGTAAAAGTTGTTTATATTTCTTGAAAATCTTGTTTAAGATTGGGTTATGCAAAGTTAAAGTAGTATGTGAAGTTAACTTGTGCAAAGTTAATCTTCATGAAGTTAAAGAATTTTGTGAAGTAAATGTTATGCCAAATGCGAAGTTTCACAGATGCAAAGTCAATTTATGCGAAGTCAATTGCTGCAAAGTTAACTGCACATAAATGCGAAGTAAATTTATGAAATGCTTAGTTTTCAAATTGTGAAGTTAACTTATGAAATACGCAGTTAATTTCCACGTAGTTAATCTGTGAAGTAAAGTGTTCGGCAAAAATTAGAGCAAAGCATATGCTAGGAGGAATGAATTCCTAAAGCAAAGAAAAAGAAAATATTCATCTACTGCACAGTTCAATCTTCTTGACTGCGTGGTGTGCTTTTTCCCTTGATCTGGAATCAAAGCTTGGCTTACGGAAAGTATAAATTCAATTTACAAAAAGGGAAAAGCGATTAAGAATGGCTTCCACTTCTGGTAATTTGCAAACTCCAATATTTTCAGGAAAAAATTATGAATATTGGTCTCTAACTATGAAAGCTTTGTTCAGAGGGTCAAGATGTATGGGAAATAGTCTAGAATGGCTATGTAGAACCAGCAAACCTGATAGCATACAACAATCTCACACAAGCTGAGAAGGATGTCTTGAGGGAACAAAGGAAGAAATATGGAAAGGCATTGTTCCACATACATCAAGCGACACATGAATCCATACTCCCAAGAGTAGCAGCAGTGACGTCGGCTAAGGAAGCGTGGGACACACTGGAAACTTCCTATCAAGGTTTAAACAAGGTAAAGACTGTGAAACTACAAATTCTTAGAATAGATTTTGAATCTCTATCAATGAAAGATACAGAGTCAGTAGAATCATTCTATACTCGTGTTATTAGTCCGGTTAATCAAATAAAGTCTCATGGAGAAAATCTAGGTGACCAAAGAGTTGTTGAAAAAGTTATTAGAGTTCTTCCAAATAAATTTAAATCTTTAGTTATGACTCTGGAGGAAATCAAAGATCTATCCCAATTTACTATTGATGAGTTGCAAACCTCACTCCCCAATTATGAACATAGAATTAGCAATTCAGATACATCACTAGAAGGTGCATTGGCAACACAATCATCCATAAGTCGTGGAAGAGGCAGGGGAAGATCAAACTATAGAAGCAGAGGAAGAAGTTCTTTCAGAGGAGGTCGCAGCAACAACCCTGCACATGTCATTGGTAGAGGTCAGAATTAGATCCCCAGTCAACTAAGTGGACAAAGGTATGATAAATAAAAAAATTCAATGTCATTACTATAAGAAGTTTGGACACTTCGCATATGAATGCAGGAAGAAGCAGTATGACTAAGGAAATCAAGGCCAAACACAGTCAAGCAAGAACATCACTCCAAACAACTCACTGTTCTTAGCATGTGCATATCCACTTGAATGTAGTGTTGTCCAAGAAAGTCCAAATGACATATGGTATTTAGACTTAGGTTGTAGCAATCATATGACTGGTAATTTAAATCTATTCTCTAGTCTAGATAAATCAGTTCAAACTGATGTCACACTTGGAAATAATAATCAAATCACTGTTTTGGGTAAGGGTATTGTTGACATCCTAACCAAACAAGGGGAGCAGAAATTTATGCCTGATGTCTATTATGATCAAGGTTTGAAGCATAATTTTATGAGCATTGGACAACTTATGGAAAAAGGTTACAGAGTTCACATGACAAGAAAACACTATTTGATCAAGGACATATATCCAAGCAATCAATTAATAGTCGAAGTGCAATGACAAGCAATCGCTTGTTTCCTTTGAGGATAAGACCAATCATAAAAGGAAAAACAACTCAAGTTGTTCATGGAAGTCAGAATGAAAATTCTGGAGCTGCATTCAAAGCAGAAAGTAAAGAAACAGAAATTCACTACGACAAGGAAGAAAAAGACAGCAAAGAAATGTAAACAGCATTTCAAACAGAAATAAAGGATGATTCCTGGTTATGGCACTTCAGATTTGGACATCTGAATTTTGGTGGGCTGAAGCTACTGCACATGAAGGACATGGTGAAAGGATTACCATTAATTGAAAATCCAAAGAGAATTTGTGAAGGCTATATTTTTGGAAAACAACACAGAGAGATTTTTCTAGTTGGAAAGTCATACAGAGCTTGCACACCACTTGAAATTGTGCACTCTGGTATTTGTGGACCGATGCAAACACCATCGATGGGAGGATGCACTTACCTTCTCACATTAATTGATGATTTCACAAGAAAAACCTGGGTATATTTTCTAAAACATAAATCTGATGCACTTGGTTGTTTTCAGAAATTCAAGGCACTTGTGGAGAATTAAAGTGGTTACAGCATCAAGATATTAAGAACAGACAGAGGTGGTGAGTATGCTTCAAATGATTTCTTAAATTTTTGTAAAAATCATGGAATACACAGGCAATTCACTACACGGTATACACCGCAGCAGAATGGTATTGCAGAGAGAAAAAAAAAAACAATTATGGATATGGCGCGTAGTATGTTGGTAGCCATGCATCTTTCAAATGAATACTGGGCTGAAGCAGTGGCAACTGCTGTATAAATCACGAATCGATGTAAGACAAAGAGTGTGAAGAACAAAGTTCCGCAAGAAGCTTGGATAGGTATGAAACATAGTGTTTCGCATTTAAAAGTGATGGGCTTTTTAATTGCATTCTAATTACTTAGAAAATAGCTAAGACATATACATTAATTGTCAACCCGAGGTTCGTTGGGAACTTGCGAGTTACCGTGCACTGTATGTGCAAACCACAATCTCCTCTTACAATGGTTTACCTACTTGAAGTTGTAATTCAATAACCTTACTTACAAACAATGGTATGAACAGTTACATCGTCTTGGCAAGAAACTACCAACTAAAAAATTACAAAACTAAGTTGTACGGAAATTAAATCACACGACATGAAAGTAAAACACGCGACATGAAAGTAAATACTAAAATTAAATTCACACTTGAAAGTAAATTCTAAAACTACATTCACACTCTGCAGAAAAGTAAATGCTAGAACTATGTCACACTTTGCGGGAAAAGTAAATTCTAATACTATGTTCACACTATGCAAGAAAGTAAATTATAAATCTAAGTTCACAACACACTTTGAAAGAAAGGTAAATTGCAGAAAATAAAATCTAAAAGCTATCGTTGCCAAATACAAATTACTATTTATGATCCAATGGAGTAAATAACATTATTGCATTAAGCTCAATGATTGTAAAATAAACATTTAAATCTCTATCTATGCATTGAAATCAAATTGCAGAAATAAATTTCACACTTCATAAGAAATCACAACTAAGCAATGAAGTACAACTACATCAACATAAAATAAATAAAATCACATTGCAAAAGAAATTACAAAACTAAGATCTAATTGAATCAAAATGAGAATATAGCTTTATTCCATCATCAATTCGACTATTGCTCTAAGAGTCCTCCCATAGAATGGAGAATGAACTCTTATGTATACATCATTTATCCATAACAAATAATAAATGAGGATCCAAAATATCCTCAACCAATTCCTAAAAGTTTGGATCTCAAAACTAAATCAAAGCTAATCCAAGATTCTTACTAACTACATGCTATTTAAAATACCTTTGAAGTCAAATTCGAATTTAGGGATAGAGGCTATAATAAAATAGTCAAAACTCATCACAAATGTCTCTTAACAACTTTTGACTTCTTAGGTCCATCATATATTTGATAGAGATCTTCAAATTTTTGTGAATAAGCCAAATATGCACCCATATCCACCTCCATTTACCAACTTTAATTTAACACCATGAATTGAGACATATAAAAATAATAGAAATAATGAATTTATAAAAATCCATTATTCCTAATGAATATCTTTCTCCAAGGTTGGTGGTTGAAGGTAAAATTTGAATTATTGACTGTTCTATAATGTTGTAGATAGAGTTTCCGTAATGCTGCAGATGCCTGTAGAGTTTCTGTAATGCTGCAGATGCCTGGAGAGTTTCCGTAATGCTGCAGATAGAGTTTCTGTAATGTTCCATATAGAGTTTCTGTAATGCTGCAAGAAATGTTCTGCACTACTACAAAACTCCCTCAAATATGTTGTAGCTGCTTCCAACAATTGATTCAATATTCAAAGCAAATACATAGTACACTAATTCCCTCAATGTTAAGTCAAAAATCAGATGAAATACTAAGACATATAATGGAAAAATTACTTGAGCATAAAAACCTGAATATGAGCGTAAAAAGGGATTAATGAATGAATATGGATAAGCAAAAGGAATTATAAATAAGGTGAAATGGTGGTAAAAATATGCTAAATCCAAGGCCCTTCATCTCCCCCAACTGAAAATGTTGCATGTCCTCATGCAACCCTGTGTCAACCAAGCTGAATGATGTTCATTTTTAATGCAGGCCTCAAAATTCAATGTCAACAAGCCACCACCAATGTATTTGATCATCAAGAGGTATGAAATTTCATCCTAAGCAATCCTCCATGCCAACTTAACATTTTCAATGCAAAAATGCAAGAAAAATATATTTTGTAGCCACTGGACTTAGCAATTTGTAGCTTTCACAAAAAATGTGATTTTCCAAAAATATGAACTAGGTTTTTACCAAACTTTGCAGGGGTGTTAGGAATGCCATTATGCTTCGCCCAGCCAAAAATTGGAGAAACCCACATCACGGTTTTCGAGAAAATGAGAAACTGGTTGTAGGTGACTATGCTTGATTTCTCGAAAACTATCACCTGGGTTTTCACCAAACTTTGCAGGGGTGTAAGGAATGCCATTATGCTTCTCCCAGCCAAAAATTGGAGAAATCCACATCACGGTTTTCGAGAAAATGAGAAAATGGTTGTAGGTGACTATGCTTGATTTCTCGAAAACCGTACATCGGATTGAGCTGAAACTTGGTGTATTTATTCTTCTTACCCTGATGCTTATCTCCACCAAATTTCACGAAAAACCAATTCACCATTTGTAATATATTTGCAAGTCAATTTCTGCACTTTTCCAAAAATATGACTGAGTAAAAACATGGTTTAGCCATCATAAATTTCTCTGTCTTCAGCATTTGGTCCATTTATCTATATGACAGCACTGTAATAAGTGATGGATGAAGAGGTGCAAAGCCATATTTCCATGGTATTATACATAATTTGTTTCATTATGACCATATCATGCCCAATTACTGTGCAAAAAAAAAGTAAAATTTGAAAAAACAGTCCCTAATTTCTCATGTTGTTCCTACATTTGCAATCTTGCTGGCAATGTGTTGTAGAAAATCTTCAACTACTACACCATAACCTGTGTAGCATTAACAACAATATTGTGGATATAACTTCACTTCTTCTCTGCTTTTTGATGATCCATCATTTTCCTTTTATTTTGTGACCATTGTCATCGGCATTATAGTGGAATAACAGCCAATGTGCATGTATAAGCAAAAAATGGCTTGGCAACAACAGCAATCCACCACATGAAAATATCATATCTTCATAAGCAATCCACTCGTTTTCATAATTCCATCATTTTTGTGCCAACCAGCATTACCAACCAAAACAATGGACTATTTCAACTGAGTTGCTGGAAAAAACTTGCAATACCTCAACCAACATAGGGAACTTGCACCATTCCTATTGTCCGTGAATTATTTACTAGAGTGTAGAGCAACCAACAAGGTTATCGCAATAGAGCATATTGACAGTAAGGAGAGCCATGCTTCAAATTTAAGAGGCTACAATGTGTAGGTTTTATAATGCTACCATTAACTTGGAATAACCATCTTTTCCCCCAAACTGAACAGTTTCCTTGTCCTTAGGCAAAAGAAGAAAGGAATGGCAAACATAGGCATAGTCAATATATAAACAATTGTTGCTAAAACACTGAGTACAGAGATCAAAACAAGTTCCCTTAGCAGTTTGTGTTCCTTACAAATTTTTTATCCAACATATCTCCAAATATTTAAAAGAAAAGAACGATCATGGGTATCTCCTTCAATTTATATCATTTTTAGGGATCTCCTTCAGCATTGGCAGAACAAAGATTTATTGCATGCAGCAATGTCACAATCATACTGGGGATTTTTTCAAATGCCATGTTAAGTGTGATAGTCACAATGCTATCCAAAAAATATCATAAGGCTGACTTACAAGCTGCTACAGGACTGTACTAGTCTTTAGGGCAGATTTACTTATGGTTTTGTATCCTTTTCAAATATTCTAATCACTTAGCAACCATACATTTCATGATACCTGCTATGCTCATAAAACAATCCCCATTACTCTTCAAAATTATGCCATGAACTGAAGGCATGGTATTCTCTATAAATGGAAGACTTCAGAACACTAGCAATATTCATTTTCCATAAACAAAATGAGTGTCAATAAAAGCACAACTAACCTTACCTCTTCCCATGGGTTGTGGTCTCTTGGACTCATCTTCAAGTTTTGAACAATATGCAGCAATCTGTTCCAATGATCCTTTGTTGGTAGGAGTAGCTCTATCTCAAGGTTCTCAATCTGACTATCCTGTGGTAAACCCCTGATGTTTTCCACCCTCTTGTATGACAGTGGAGTTTTATGTAGGAATGGCTTCTACAACAACTTATAATGTTGTAGGTTTTTTTGGCCAGCCTATTCCTTTCTTCCTGTAGTATCCTTGGCTTGTAGATGAGCTGCTTCCCTTTGTCTTTTTGCTGGTTCTTGTGTGACAGCAATAAGACTTCTTCTTCCAAGAAATTCTTTGGCTTGTCCATGTGCATTGGTTGTCCATCTCTCCTTACTACTAGTTCTTGTGTGGCAGTAGTAGGGCTTCCTATTGTTGGTTCTTGTGTGACAACTATAGGGATTATGTAGCAACATACTTTTTATGCTTGGGTGTTTAGGAGATGTCAGGCTGGGCTCAACTAGGGAGTAAAGATGAAGTAATGCTTAAATGGAAGGATGAAGGTTTGGGTTGAGCAAGGATGGTAGAGGATGGAAAAGAATGATGACAAGTAATGTAAGGATTATGATGTGTAATGGTGTGGTCACGATAGGTAATGGTGTAGTCATGGTAGGTAATGGTATGCCCCTTCCTCCAAACTGAAATATTTTACTACCCTTAGAAATATAGGAGGAAGTAGTGAAAAAGACTCAAGTGATTTTCCAAATACAAATCTATAGCATTCAATGAACTTGACTAACAATAAAGAAAATTACCATACCTGTACCTACCTAAGAATATCATGAAATGTGCAGCAGCATCCTGAGAAGCATGAGATCTGATGTGGTCCACAATGGTGTAGAAACTATAAGAAAGAGCAATACGGAATCCAGAGATTGGATTTGAAGATGAAAAATGATCTTCTGATGTAGTAGCAAATCTTGGAAACCTTATTTAAAGAGCATGATGGAATACTTTATTTCTCACTTATTTGCAAACCTTGTCCACCAACAAGCTGGTTTTCAGACAAGATCTGTCTGACTACGACCAGAGGGTTTTCACAATCAAAAACTTTTTATTCCCGAGGGATGCCCGCCAGCAAGCTGGTTTTCAAGCATTCCAAGGTCTGATGGCGCCTAAAAACAGGTTTTCACCATCAAATTTTATATGGAAAGGGGGTAGGGAGGTGAGGGATCTTGACATTGTAAGTGAACCAAGCTGCTTTATTGTGTGGGTTAGGGATGGATGAAGCAAAAATTCATGGGAGTAATGGAATGGTCGATGATGAAGTCAATCTGATGATAGTGGTGATATAGATTATGTTCATGAGAAAATATTATCAACCACATAAGGAAATGAAAGATTTACTAACTTCAGCAGGCATGCATATCAAAATGGGAAAATGAAATACATAAGCATACCATGGTGCTAGTGAATGAGCATGATGAATCTTAGGTCTTCTAAAAGGATTCTTTACTGAAATCAGGGATGTGGCAATGGGAATGTGGGAATGGCACTTGACCTCTGGAGCATTGGTCTTCAGATTCTTCATATCAATTCTTTATTTGTCTCATTCTGGATCCATATTCCATCTTTGATAAAAAAAAGTCTTCTTATCGGTGTCTTTTACTAATACACTGCTAGATTAGGCTTCTAGGAACTTGAGCTTCAAAATTAGCACATATCATGCTAATGAATCTTCATTTTTGGATTTCTGGAGAGAATTCCCATCAACATTAAATTTGGTCTTCACAAATCACTTCATGCATAGATTAGCCTTCTTTAATCTTCAAAGGACCTACAAAAAAATTGGCACTTATCTGCAATAAAATGTGAGCTCATGGAAGAAGAGATTTGATCAGTCTCTCTTAATCCCAAACATATGCAAGATAAATACAACAAATTTTTATAAAACAAATCCAAGGAAGATCAAACAAAAATTCATTTTTTACCTGTTGAAGAGCGATTGCCACCTTAGACAACCCAACGGTATTTTGCTAATAACTTATTCGTTTCACAACCGATTTGAGTGATTCGAAATCCAAATGAAAGTGGATTCATAGGGATAAATCCAGTAGAAACATTTTTTGAAAATGCATTAATATGGTACTCCAAATCTGCTAAAGAACATCATGTAAGAAAAAGAGGTTGCAATTTTCAGCCTATACCAACAGTCAGTGATTTGAGCTTAAGTTTTTCGTTTGTTGACAGATTGAATTGATTCAAATTGGAGGTTAAAGTAGATTTCCATATGTACCTCCAATAGAAACAGGTTTTTAATTCATTAATAATTGATGGGTCGAATATGCCAAAGTACAGCCGATGAGGCAGAGTTTCGGGAGTGCTGATTTATGACAGACAGTTAGTATTTTGGGCATAACTTCCTCGTATGATATCAGATTTGAGTGTTTCAAATTGTGTTGTAAGCTAGATTCATAGGAGAATATGCCTTAGAAATAGGTTTAAAAAATTCATCCATTTATGCACCCAAACATTGACTGTCCCAACCGTGTTCTTGCGCTGTCTACCCTACACCTAGTCAGTATTTTGACCATAACTTTTTCGTTTGATATCCAAATTGAAAAATTTAAATTGAGTTAGAAACTAGATTCCAAGGGATACTTTGGATAGAAACAGGTTTTAAAAATGTGTCCATATGGTCTCTCAAAACACGACTGTCCTGACTGCGTTTTCAATAAGCCCAACATGCCAAAATGCCCAAATAGCCAATTTTTCACTAAAATGATGATTTAGATGGAAGTGAATGTTTTTACGGATATAATTTCAATGTAATACATCAAACAACAAATAAAATCAACAATCCATATGCTTTTTGAAGGTTCCGCAGTTGAGCTACGGATCCTCAAAAATTGAAAAAAATTGCACGATATGAATAAATGATTATATTCAAACTTCAAAAAAATTTATTTTAGTGCTAAATGATGTATTTTACGAATTGAGTAACATATTAGATACCCCTTTTGAAATTTTTGAGTCTTGTGTACTCTTTCTTCAATGGCTTCCCCTTGAATCCTCTTGAATCCTTCATTAAAATCTTCATTCGCCAAGCCTCATTCCTCTTTCCAAGCTTTCTGCAAAAGACAAATTAGTAATATGTGTGGCTCTTACTGCACCACATAATCATCATCTTGAATCTTTGATTTTATTCATGAAAATAGAAGGCATAAACAAATCTACTGCTATTGCATAAATTATTAACATGGTTCAGATTTGCAGAGACTTGCGGTGGGCTATTACACTATAGCAATGCTACAGTGAGGTCGTCTTTGCATCTTACTTGTCTCTGCGTCTCCATCCTTCAAAAAAAACATATGCGTGTATAATCAAAAAACAAATAGCTCACTAACAAAAGAAAATTTACTCAAGCAAAAAAAAAACCCAGTGGTTGTGGTAACTCTCTGGCAACGGCGCCAAAATGATGGGCTTTTTAATTGCATTCTAATTACTTAGAAAACAGCTAAGAAGTGTACATTAATTGTCAACCCGGGTTTCATTGGGAACTTGCGAGTTACCGTGCATTGTATGTGCAAACCACAATCTCCTCTTACAATGGTTTACCTACTTGAAGTTGTAGTTCAACAACCTTACTTACAAACAATGGTATGAACAGTTACATAGTCTTGGCAAGAAACTACCAACTAAACAATTACAAAACTAAGTTGCACGGAAAGTAAAACACGCGACATGAAAATAAATGCTAAAATTAAATTCACACTTGAAAGTAAATTGTAAAACTACATTCACACTCTGCAGAAAAGTAAATTCTAGAAATATGTCACAATTTGCGGGAAAAGTAAATTCTAATACTACGTTCACACTATGCAAGAAAGTAAATTATAAATCTAAATTCACAACACACTTTGACAGAAAGGTAAATTGCAGAAATAAAATCTAAAAGCTATCATTGCCAAATACAAATTATTGTTTATGATCCAATGGAGTAAATAACGTTATTGCATTAAGCTCAATGATTGTAAAATAAACATTTAAATCTCTATCTATGCATTGAAATCAAATTGCAGAAATAAAATTCACACTTCATAAGAAATCACAACTAAGCAATGAAGTACAACTACATCAACATAAAATAAATAAAATCACATTGCAAAAGAAATTACAAAACTAAGATCTAATTGAATCAAAATGAGAATATAGCTTTATTCCATCATCAATTCAACTATTGCTCTAAGAGTCCTCCCATAGAATGGAGAATGAACTATTATTTATACATAATTTATCCATAACAAATAATAAATGAGGATCCAAAATATCCTCAACCAATTCCTAAAAGTTTGGATCTCAAAACTAAATCAAAGCTAATCCAAGATTCTTACTAACTACATGCTATTTAAAATACCTTTGAAGTCAAATTCGAATTTAGGGATAGAGGCTATAATAAAATAGTCAAAACTCATCCCAAATGTCTCTTAACAACTTTTGACTTCTTAGGTCTATCATATATTTGATAGAGATCTTCAAATCTTTGTGAATAAGCCAAATATGCACTCATATCCACATCCATTTATCAACTTTAATTTAACATCATGAATTGAGACATATAAAAATAATAGAATTAATGAATTTATAAAAATCCATTATTCTTAATGAATATCTTTCTCCAAAGTTGGTGGTTGAAGGTAAAATTTGAATTATTAACTGTTCTGTAATGTTGCAAATAGAGTTTCTGTAATGCTGCAGATGCCTATAGAGTTTCTATAATGCTGCAGATGCCTGGAGAGTTTCTGTAATGCTGCATATAGAGTTTCCATAATGTTGCATATAGAGTTTCCGTAATGCTGCAACAAATGTTCTGCACTGCTATAGAACTCCCTCAAATATGTTGTAGCTGCTTCCAACAATTGATTCAATATTCAAAGCAAATACATAGTACACTAATTCTCTCAATGTTAGTAAAAAATCAAATGAAATACTAAGACATATAATGGAAATATTACTTGAGCATAAAAACCCGGATATGAGCGTAAGAAGGGATTAATGAATGAATATGGATAGGCAAAAGGAATTATAAATAAGGTGAAATGGTGGTAAAAATATGCTAAATCCAAGGCCCGTCAAAATTTTTTTGGTTGTGTAGCATACGCACATGTTTCAGATCAGCTAAGAAGGAAATTAGAAAATAAAGGACATAAATGCATTTTTATTGGGTATTCTGAAGACACAAAAGCATACAAGTTGTATGATCCTATTGCAAGCAAAGTTATTATTAGTCGAGATGTTTAGTTTGTAGAAAATGAAGCATGAGATGGAACCATCATAGAAAAGAATGTTAAAATCGTGTCACATGTCGAACATGATGACATCGCAGAGGATGTGGTTGAGACTCCACATGTGAATCAGAATGTCATAGCTCCATATACTCCCAAGACTACGCAACATGTTTTAGCACAAGTAACTCCGACACAAGTCGTAGTTCAAGCTACTCCAACAAGAGCACCAAGTGCGTAGCAAACTCCATAAAGCAGTTCGACATTGGCAACTCCGATAAAGACAAGAACTATGCGTGAGATATATGAGACTGGTACACCCAATTCATTCTCATTTTTTGCATTATTTTCACAAGTTAATGATCCTCTAACATTTGAAGAAGCTGTAGAAGATCAATTTTGGACACAAGTCATGAATGATTTAATATTTACTGGTGATTTTGGCATAGAGAAATTTATATTAGTCATGGAAAGCGAATTTGAAATCACTAATTTGGGGCTTATGGAGTATTTTCTGAGCATTGAAGTCCAACAAACTGAAAAGGGTATATATTTATATCTCAATCGAAGTATGCAAGTGATGTCTTGAACATATTTAAGATGATGTCTTGAACATATTTAAGATGTTAAACTATAAGACAGCTCCAACACCAATGATAATAGGTTTGAAATTAAGCAAGGAAGATGATGGATCCAATGTAGATCCTACATTGTTTAAAATTCTTGTTGGAAGCCTTATGTATCTAACAGCGACAAGGCCAGACATCATGTATGGAGTCAGTTTAATATCAATATTCATGGAGTCACCAAAAGAATCTCATTGGAAAGCAGGTAAAAGAATTTTGAGGTATGTAAGTGGAACAAAATATTTTGGTATTCTGTATTCAACCTCAAAAAATTTCAAACTCATTGGATACACTGACAGTGACAATGGAGGCAACATAGGTGATAGAAAAAGCACATATGGGAATACATTTCATGTAGTAATAGGTGTTGTATCATGGGCTTCAAAGAAACATCCCATAGTAACTCTTTCTTCAGCATAAGCACTAGAGTATGTCGCAGCTACAAGCGCTGCATGTCAATCCGTTTGGATGTGGAGGATGTTAAGTGATCTGCCGTAGAACCAGCAAGAACCCACAACCATTTACTACGACAACAATTCAGCTATCGCACTGTCAAAGAATTATATGTTCCACAAAATAACCATGCACATCGACACAAGGTATCATTTTATCAGGAAATTGATAAATAAAAAAGAAATATGTTTAGAATTTTGCAGGTCTGAAGATCAAGTAGCAGACATATTTACAAAACCATTGACAAGGGACACATTCCAATATCTGCGAAGTTGTTTGGGAGTGACAAGTTCTGCGCAGTGAACTTCGTCCTGCATAGAGCATGTTTCAGCTCTGAAATATTTTGTAAAATTTTATTTTTGTTTAATGATCCCCATCCGCTCATAATTAAGGGGGAGTGTTGGAAAAATGTAATTAAGAGTTGATTGCGTATCTAGTCTGTGTCGGCTCTGTCAGACACTCAGTCAGTCTGCAATGTCAATCAGTCAGTCAGTAAGTTTGCAGCCAATCTGGTGCACATCAAATTTGTATTTATGTAACCGTGTTTGTATTCCACATGTCAAGAATTCTAAGGTAGAAATTTATTGCAGTCTTTAATGTATCAGAGTATTCTCGAGGTGAAGTGATCTTAAGTCGGTGGTTATGCAATTCCGATATATAGAAGAATATAATCGAAACACAGAGAGAGACATGTAAGGGAAGAAGCGAAGGAGTGAAGAGCCGTGAAGTATATGAAGAGCCCAAGCTCTATAAGAAGGGAATGTTCACAGTAAAATCTTATCTCCATGTAATGCGACAAGTTACTCAGTTTTACTACAGTAATATATATAAGTTAATAGTTTTATGAATTCATTCTCAAGAATGTTGAATGTTGCATGCCACACATCTTCTCCAGATTTACATGCGTGAATGTTATTTACATTTAGTGTTTGTAAAAGAAATCAATGTTTCCCAAATCTTCCATTGTAACATTCCTCCTTTTATCCTTAGTAATTTTTATAAATGTATATTGTAACTATGTATATGGTCGTGGTGAGGAGCTCAAGGCCAAGGCCCCACCAATGGACTTTGAAAGTATTATTATTTTATTTTCCTAGTCATAAATGTTATTATATATTTAGGAGACTAAAGGTAAACACAACTAATGACGATTCACTGAATTCACTAAAGGGAAGAGGAGAATTGGCTTGGAATCCATGAGTTTGATAACGAATGTTACCTGGGTACCACAAGAACTCAAGTAGACATAGTTATTCTCCAGAAGTCACTTAAGTTTGATTTGCAGTTATTCCTGGATAGGGATACCGAAGGTACCCTTAATCGTTGGAAGATAGTAAAAGTCTCCTAGGACCTAAAGCTTAGCACTAAGTTAATTACTATTAAGAGCTATTATGTAAAATCAAGAAAAATCTATGGATGTCCTTGACATCCTAGTTTCGATAAAAAAATGTCAAGAAGGGCATCACCAAAGCCATGAGCGGTTGAACTTAGTCTTAAGTGTTAAACTTAAGTTATAGTAGTCCTAAGGAGCACCCTCGTAGAACTCACTATTCACCGCAAGTATCTAAGTAATATGTTAGGGCTTATTCTACTAGTTAACTATTAATATTAATTATCTTAATTACGGTTAAGTATTCTAACTATTTTATCTTAAACTTGACGAAGGATACCAAAATAAATATAATTAAAATTCCAAAATATGGAAGAAAAAGAGGATCTTCCTAAGGGAAAATGATTCAAAGAGAATAATAATAATAATAAATTATTCATCTAATAGGGTCTACTTGAACTACCATTGTATCAACAATAACAATTATGGAATCAAGTACCAAAGGGTTTATATTTTAATTACCTTAAGAAGGGTAATCTTTTATAAAAAAAGAGGATCATAATAAAATACTGTCTTATGATCATAAATACAAAGTATACTTTTAAAATATAGTTTATACATATGATTTCATTGTGAGGAAGATGTAAACCATATATATACAGCTAATTAATATTCCTATACCCAAACTTGGGAAGCTCTATGTAAATTAGGTATCTTTTATTATTAGACATGATGTCTCTTATATATATATATATGTAGATATATATAAATATTTATTTAGTTGCTTACGTGAAGGTTTAGTTATTCATTTTCCATTGTGTCATCCATACAATTACTAAGTCCAACTAGCCTTGGTGTTCTAAGACTAGTGGTCGAGCAAGATCAAGTTTGTAAGATTTTGGAAGGCCGCAGTCTCCTCTTATGGAGCCGAGCCTCATCTAAGTAGTGACGTTGGGCATGCTTTAAGTTAACCGCCCTCACTTATGATAGAGAGCATGGAGAAATCTCTTTGGATATTGTTTTGGGGTGTTGTCCCCTCGATTCACAAGAAGATTTTTCTTTTAAAACTGTAGTGTGACATCTCATGGGAGGCCGACCACCAAGTGGTGGAAGGAACTCACCGAGCCTGGCAAACTTGCCAAGGAGAACAGCAAAAAACGAGAGTTATAAAAGGGGTTAATCGCTTTTTTGTGGCCCGAGAATCTCTTCCTGCAAGAGAAAGGTTATGTTTGTTTGATTAGGAATATGTTGTTCAACTCTGGGTTGTTTTTATTGTTGTTTGTTTTATTAGCGTGTTTCATGGTTGCTTCCCAAAGTTGGGATGTAATGTCCCCCATTTTGACCCTTGTAATATTTTGGGCTATAATGTAAATAATGTATGCATATTATGTATGATTCCTAGTGTGGAGCTCGAGGCCAAGGCCCCGCTAGTGAATGCTCGATCTAGAAGAGGCAAGTATTTGAAATTATGCTACCCATGTGCTAGTAAACCATGGGAATTGTAAATATGCATTTTAATATAAAAGCCCACAACTAGCTATGCAATGCAACAAGAGATGGGGGCATGATGTTACAAGGAAATTGGGAGGGAAATATTCAAACCCTTGAGCCAATCAAGTCAAGCCAAGTGTCAATGTGAGAACCCATGAACCCTCAACTGCCCAGGTTGACTTTTGTATCCAATCATTGATTTCTCCCAAGAGTTGGTTGAGGTAGTTAATGCCTTGGGGAATGGGAGGTATGGTTGTCCAAATTCGGGTGTGGGCAAGCCACCCTGCATGAAAATTCGTGCTTGGCTTCTTGGGCAAGAAAAGAGCCATGAATTTCTCCCCAAGCCATTACCCATGAACCCACTTTTCCCTCTCACGAGTTTGGAGCTACCTGGACATTTTCTTCACTGGTTTTGCTGTGTTTACCTTCATTTTCCTAGCTGGGAAGGGCGTTTTTGTTGTGGCTAATAGTGGGGAAGAAGGGAAAACGATTTGGGGTTTTATTGAGGCCGTTTGGCCCACTGAATGCTCATACATCTGTGGGAGAAATCGGTTTTCTTCCCTGGGGATTGATTCCCTCTTCCCACAAATCCGTTTTTGGTGTGCCTATGTTTTTGGGAAAACCCATGTCCATCTAGCTTCTATGTCCCATTTCTGAAAGTGTGTTTCCAAGCCCATATCTGAGTTTGGTGTGCAAGAGAATGCTGGGGTTGAGTTGGTTATCCATTGCTTTAGGCTGAGTTGAGCTTGAGGGTTCCCTTTTCCTTATAGATATCATGCCCAACTCGGGGGTGGTCTCTGAATGCTGAAAGAATACAGGCTGAGCAGAGACCTATGGCTGGGAGGAACGTTGCAGCGACATAGCTAGTTGTTCGGGACAACATTGCATCAAGATGAGTATTTTATTGGGTATTTACTTCTGCAAATATGTTAATTTGTTGACTGTGTTAAATTGAATAACATTCATGTAATATGTGTGTGGATGAGGTTTTCATTCCGATGTGCATGTTAAATTGATTTACATCTACACATATGTATTTTCTTTGCTTTAAAATCTAATGAATTGGCTGAGTTTTTATGAAA
This sequence comes from Larix kaempferi, assembly GCA_027924585.1. Lineage (NCBI taxonomy): Eukaryota > Viridiplantae > Streptophyta > Pinopsida > Pinales > Pinaceae > Larix > Larix kaempferi. The sequence goes on from BSBM01000071.1 coordinate 6,004,640, forward strand.
ACTCCCATAGAATAGCATCAGGTTCCCTTCCTTGCATTGGGTCCAAGGGTGGGGACATTACATTTTGGTATCAGAGCTGTTGGTTGCAGCATTGGGCCTTCATGGGCTACCTATCACAGTGGCAAAGGTAAGTATTCCTCCTACTCAAACTGATCCTTAAGAAAATTTCAGATTTTCAAAATTCTTCTAAGTGTTTTTGGAAATTTTTCTAAGTCTGTATCGGAAGGAACTTGTGAGATTTTCGCCAAAGTTGGTGGAAGAACTTGGCGAGTTCCTCCGCAACAATTCGGCAGAAAATTGATAAGTTCACCGAAAAAGGAAGGAAAATTTCGGCGTAAATTTATGAGTTTTGGGCCGAAATGGCGGAAAGAGTTGGCGAGTTTTCGCCGAAACAGCAGAAGAACTCGGCAAGTTGCTTCGCAACGGATCGCCCAAAAATTTTATGTTCGTTTAAAAAGATGGAAAAATTTCGGAAGGAAAAGCTAAGTTTCGATCGGAAGAACTCGGCGAGTTGGTCCGCAATGGCGGAAGAACTCGGCGAGTTGGTCCAAAATTGTGGCAAAACACGGCAAGTTGGTCCACAACGACAGAAGGACTCGGCGAGTTGGCAAGAAAATTTTTCTAAGTGTCTTTCGGTGGAAGAACTCTGCAAGTTGGTCCGCAACGGCGGAAGAACTCGGCGAGTTGATCCGTAGCAGCGGAAGAACTCGGTGAGTTGGTCCGAAATAGTGGAAAAGACAGATGAGTCCACTAACCGGCGAAACTCAGTGAGTTGCTCCACAATAGGTCGAAAGAACTCGGTGAGTTGCTCCAAAACAAGGAATTTCAGCTGTTTTCCAGGGAGATTTTTAAGGTGCCAAAAGTTGAAAAATGCCATGAAACTTATGCGCCAGATTGTGCGAAATCAAAGGATTTACAAAAAAAAAAAAAATGAGGGAGCTGCCCTCGACCCGCCCTGCAGTGGCGCAAGGAAGCCACAAGGGGGAAAGACCCCTTGACCCCCATCGTCCCCCTGAGATAGTCGTGCATTGTGAAAGAATTTTTGTGGGGTGAAATGGAGATTTTGCTCCTTGATGGGGTAATTCAATGGTTTGGAATTGTGGAAAGTACTTCCATGGTAAAGGAAAACAAGTCCCTTGGTTGGATGAGGAACAAGGACATATGGTGGACCTTGAAAAGACTCTGTGTGGATATGGAATGGATTAAATCGCAATGCTAATAAAGGGAAATCTCTCACCTTAAAATATTTTTGTTTATAACATAAAGTATTGTATGTTTGAAAAATAGTAAGAATGAATGTTATACAAGTAGGTATATATTGAATTGCTACTTGGTGAGAAATGACAGCTAATGATTCCTTGCGTGCTTGGTAGGGAAACCAAGAAAATGATTAGCTATGACGTGGAGGAGGGATTCCATGTCATGATTGGAAAGGGAAAATTCCTTAACTCCTCTCTTACTATTGATTTTGTATTTTACAAGTTTTATATGCATAAAAACTATGGCATAGGAATACTGGAAATGCAAGAGAGTAGCAGATTAAATATGAATTAGTGGGAATGATTAGAGAGTCATTGCATAGTGCATGTGAATTGCTTATGCATGAGCATGATATTGCATATTGGTAAAATAGTGCGGTTTTGCATATGCAATGAGCCACTTAAGATGATTATGGTGGTTGTTAATAATTAGTCGTGTTTTCATTGGTTATAGGACCAAAGACAACTGAAGCATGACTAAGGATGTGGATGATGTTGTTGCATATGACCAACAACCTTATGAGGAAAGGATGGTGCAACAAATATATGATCGTGAGGTTGGAAAAAGAACTGTGAAGCCTTGGTAAGAGGCCAACTGATCAAGTAACATCAAACGATGTTAATGACAACCATGAAGGTAATGGATATTTGTGCTTGAGTGCATGGATGTTGAAAGAGGATTTGGTAAGATCCATTCAACTATGTTTAAACTATGTTGATTTGATTTGCATGCGGTATCAAGTGCTTGAATGTGAATGTTAATCTAGTGAGTATGATGAGGTGTGGGTAAGTAAGGGAAAGGATCCTTACACCCTATAATTGCGTAGAAACCTCAATGCATTCATATGAAATTATAGCATGCCATTGTATATGCTGGATTATAAGTTTAAATAACCAAAGAAAGTAAAGACCTATAGTCATGTTGTGGTAGTATATGCCATATGAAATAGGCATGGTTAGGCCATAATATGCTGGAAGGCATAGTATTCGCGGGTTGATGCAAAATTGTATTGAGAGATTATGCATTAAGTGAATGCACATTAAAAATATTATGTAAATGTTGTGAATGTGCATGCATATGTGTAAGTGCACATGTTGAGATGCATTGCGATAATTCACGGTTGTGATATGTATAGGCTTCAATGCATTTAGATAATAGATAGAATGGTGAACCATTATTAATACTGAGAGCATTTCATGAGCTGCTATGAATGCAGGAGAAAGATTGCATGAAGAAGGTAGACATGATGATGGGCTACCTGAGTGCTCTGCAGAAGGACAGAGATTGCATGGAATGTGAAGTAATGAGTGTTTACAGTTTATTTAAATTGCATGGATAGTGTACCCATGTCTTGCAATTTTATTTATGATAATGATATATATATATATATATATATATATATATATATATATATATATATATATATATATATATATTTCATTGCATCTCAAATGTTAACAGCTGAAGGTGTTTGAATTATTGAGTGTTATAATTATGAGATCACTTCAATGATTGTTGTAGCAATGAAAGGATTAAATGCATAGATACGCACAACATGTTTGGCTAATTGAAGTTTCAGATTTCAAGTAGATTGCTTTGGGCATGGCAAATATGGGTAAGTCCATGATAAAGATTAGAATCTACCGTGAGCAAGAGCCAAACGATATGAGAATAGGCTCATGGCTAAGCGAATCAATTTATGTAGGAGACAAAGTTGTAAATTCATGTTTGAATTTAATTATTAATGCCATTCACTGATTAGAGAAATCATATTTGAATTCTATTGTTAAATGCTGCTAACCATTTGGCTATTTGATAAATGTGTCAGGAAGACACATTGCAGGAAGACCAGGAGTGATGGCCTGCAAAAGCCAAACTAGATGGGGAAGGACCCCATGCTTTGGAAATGGGTTTCGGGTGAAACGCCACTAATAATGTCTCAGCCAAACCGCATGTCGGTAAACCATGAGAGTGAGATGGTAAAGCTATGCCAAGAAGGCATGTGAGATACATCTGCAAAATGAATGAGTATTCTATGACCCTAGAAAAGAACATGCATGTCTAAATTATTAGGGTTAATATGTAGAGCATGCTCTACCTTATTTATATCCTTGCAGACTGCTTAAGTATGATTAGGGCCTACATGGCGCACATCGGAGAGGGGGTGCACACGTTTTCTATTGCTAGGTCATGATAGGGTTTTCAATATTGACAACACTCTAAGGGAATGGACGCATTCCTGGTGTTTCAATAATTGATAGTGAATGATATGGATTATGGTTACAAAATTTGAACAGCAATACTGATGAGCTTGCTTATCCTTCTTGTGTTGTCAGCCTACACAGATGCAGATTGATACTGCACATTAAAGAGGCAAAGTAAAGAAGGGTACGCAAAAGGACAGTATAGGAATTGGTAACCTTTCTATGCTCACATGAAATATTACCAAAAGGGATGGAAAAGCCCGAAGAGTTGTGTAGTAAAAAGGGATATCATCCTTATGTGAGTGGGGCCATGTTAACCTGCAGTCAAGAAAGTCACCTATAAAGTTCCAAAAAGGAACCACCAATTTGCACAAGAGAAGGAGTGGCGTCCTTGTATGAATGAAGAGTTGATGTGTGTGAAGGGTTACGGTGCAAGAAGGTGTGGTGACATTGGTAAAGGCATAAAATCTCTACTGGGACAGCAGTGGGAGGGCGGGTGCCGAAGACTGATTGAAAACCCTAAGATGCCTATGGCTCCATAGTAGAGCCTTGACCTATAATGGTCAGGTGGCACAGTTTCCTTCCATTGGTCGATGACCCAGACGAATGTGTTAGCTCGGCACTGGGGAGGGCCAACCAGGTATGGGACTGGTTGGGCACCACCAAATGCTTGGTAAATCCAGCCGATGGGGAGGTGTACTGGTTAAGCATTAACTACATCAAAGTCCATAGGCGATCCCAAGGCTTGCAAAGCGAAGCAGGATCCTGTGGACCAGAAAAGGGAAAATGCACAGTACAGATAAGTATTCATTTTCATTTAATTCTTGTTTGGAATAATGAAGATTTCAGGTATAAGTCCTATGACAACCAAGCTAATACACGGTTGTTTCTTTGTTGGAAACCATGGCCATTGCAGGAAGTAAGGACCCTAAAAGAGCCACAAACGCTTGGTAAGCCAGAGAGTAACTGGTTGTGCACTATGAAATCCTTGATAAAACTAGAGAGTAACTAGTTGTGCACTATAAATTGTTGGTAAATCCGGAGATTAAATGAGTGGGCGATATCAATTATTGAGAAATCCAGGGAGTAGTTGGTTGAATGCTATAAAGTTCTTGATAAGTCCAGAGAGTGACTAGTTGGGCATTAACTACTTGATATGGTAAAGCAGCGTGTATGCTGGCCCAACACCCCTTAAACAATTGATAAAAACACATATTTCATTACATTTGGAAAATTTCTATTACAAGGGCTTCAACAACATTGAGTTTGTTATAAATATTTAAAATATTCTATTAAATCTAGAAAAATTAACTCAAAGAACTATTCCATTAAATTTGGAAAAAATAATCCAGTGAACTGTTCCCTCAATAAATATTTTTTATTAGTATTCATGCATTCAAAAGAAAATATTGCATCTCAATTAGAACTAGATGGGTAGGCCATAAATCATAATGAATCTATGAATATCCCTAATTTTCTAAATGTTAAGATTTTGATACATTGAGATGTATTATATACAAATAATCCAATGAAGTTGCAGACATAATTGCATGCTATGTTGCAAGATGTTCTCTATCTATATTGGAAGTGACCAAAGTAGTACAAAGATTTGTACTATCAAATTATGTTATATAGGAAATTAAAATAGCACAAATGGAAGGAAAAAAATGAGGACTTCATCATAAAAATAGGTTTAGTATTGTCAAACCAACGAGTGACCATGAACATGTAAAGCATGGGATTGCTATGTACGATGGAATCAATACAAAGTAGGAGTGTCCAAGAAACTCTTATAAGAAATCAATCAAGTAACTAAATTCATATTAGTATGTATGATATCCAACCAAGATATTATAGTTGTGGATAATATACTAAAGTCAACGTTTGAATTTAGTGCCCAAGGACTCCAAGTTACCCCTTTCTCACACCCTCGGGGGCTGGGGGGGGGGGGGTTGTTGATTAAACGACAGTGTTTTGAGGATATCATAAGTGGAGGGAGGGTTCCTCTTTTGCATTGTCTAAGTTGACACTAGTCCACTAGAAGATAATACTAATATGTTTGTGTTAAATTGTTTACCTCTTAGTGCCTTTAGGAAGAACCAAGGAGGAGGTGATCATTCAGTCGTGTTGTTCAGTGGGGGAGGTGATCATTCAATCGTGGTGTTCAGTGGGGGAGGTGGTTTGAGAAATAAAGATTTGATCCTACCTCTTGAATCTATCATGTATATTAAAGTTAGGGATTCTTAATCTGGGTATTTGAAGAATGTTGGGTACCATTAATATTTCTCCAGCCAAAGCTAAGTACATCAATTAAGAGTGCTTAAATGGGGGTTCAAGTCAATCCATTATGATGGTAATTGTCACATTTTAAAATAAATAAGTCGCCTATAAGAACCAACTGGCCCAGACAAGTAGGCAGTGGAGGCAACTAGGTCTTCAAAGAGTGGTACATAAGGAAGCTTAGGTATCGATCTCTCAATGTCAACATTGTTGATTTTGAAAAAAAAATAACTCGATGTAATAGTGTCAACCAAACATAGAAATAACCATGTTTGAGCATTACTTTCACCAAGAGAATAAAATAAGAATTTTAAATGCATTGGATTATTAAGAGATAGATGTTGAAACACATTTTTCATGGATTTTAGTCGAATTTTGTATATGTCCCCGTTCTCTTTGATTATTAATGATTTAATGTAACTGCTAATAAACTATCAATTAATATATTGGTTTTCAACATTATGCATGTATTCAAAGTCAATCTTTCTGTATCCCATGTATCTTGAATAATCCAAGGAACTATTTACTCAATTAGAATTTTTTTATTACTTCTAGTAAAACTTTAGTCAACGATTTTTTTATTGCTTTAATAATAGTATTCAATCATTCAAAAGAAAATATTTTCTCAATTAGAATTACATGGGTTTGCCATAAATCATAATGAATCTATGAATGTCCCTAATTTGTTAAATGTTAAGAATGGTGAGACATTGAGATATATTATATAGAAATAATCCAGTGAAATTGCACATGTCATATTAATTTCATGCTATACTGCAAGATGTTCTCTACCTAATATAGTTGAGGCAACCAAAATATTTTGAATTCATTCATCTATGGCCCATCTCACATTAGCCTGAATAATCCACTTAATAGTCGTTATCAAGAAATTCAAAGATTTTTTTGGAGGAAATGCACCATACTAGTTTATATGTAGTTTTATTTCAAAAATTATATATCACATTTATACACTCAAATAATCACATAAATGAGTAAAAGTCAATAAAACAACTGTGTGCCTTGTTGGCTTAAATCATTATCAATTAATTTTTTTTTAAAGAAATGCAACTTTATTTACAACATAGTTTTATTTCAAAATGACATAGCACATTTATACATTCATATTAATGGATATTCTAGACAATTTAAAGTCATTGAACAATGCAATTTAAAAAAAAATTATACAATAGAAAAAATTTAGTGTTGTGCAACAAAGTCATTGCAAAAGCAATTATAAACAATAATAAAAATGTATATTAATATAACTACCAATTCCCAAACATTTTAAAAAAATATAAAATCGTACAAATTGATTCACCAAAATCTATGTCCAACTTGTATTTAAAATTTTAAATGTACTTGTGAACAAATATATATATATATATCTTCATCTGCTACAATGTAGTTGTTGTTTTAATGAACATTCGAATGTACTCACGTTTCTCTTTGATACAATGAAGTGTTTTAAGAAAGGGGAATAAAACTTGTATAAGCGAAGCATCTTGCTCTTGTCATATATAGGCCTTTATCAAGATATGGTTCGATCCATATTCAACGAATTGAGAAGTAGGATTTGATGTATCTTTTAGCAATACATTGGATTCTCCATATTGGGACCACACTTCGCTCAACCTTTTCTCATAAAATTGTATTGTACTCCCTCTAAATTTTGTTTGCAAACAACAATGAGACCTATCCCATGTGAATTGAAATTCCATTATATCAATGTTTGATTTGTCTAGTACTTGTCGGATGTACTTGTCAGTTACATTCAATGTCCATACTGCAACATCTTTATTTTTAAGCAGTATTTTAATAATTCCAAGTGAAAAGACCTAAAAAATAGGACATGTTACCAAATTCGCATTCTGGTTTTCTTTAAATATGAAAACTTGGTTCATCTCTAGTGTATGACGAGAACAATATTCCTTCCATTTCAAATATCAACATAATCTTTCAACTTAATTCCCATCTTAAAAATATAATTACAATGGCCCATTCTAGTGAACAAACTAATGATATGTTAATATATACATCAACCTGATACAATTATTCTATTTTTATGGAATAAGTCTTACATGAACACAATGAACCACCATTTGAATCATTGATTTTAAGAGTTATAATAATTACAAGTGAAACTGCAATTGGAAAATATAATTAAAATGACCTAATTCAAGCAAGCAAACTAATTATATGTTCATTTTCACATACAACCTAATTATATGTTAAAATAAATAAATAAAATTATAAGAACACATTTAACCATCCTTCAAATCATTAATTTTTAAGAGGTATAATTATCAATTAAACCACAATTTCAAAAATTAATTGCAATGGTCCAATTCAACCAAACATATCAATTATCTAATAAACTCTACATACAATTTAATGCATTAAACAACCATTCAAATTAAGTCAATATCTCTATAGAAATAAACAAAATAAAAATATTTAAACCTTTATTAACTCAATATCTCTATAGAAATAAACAAAATAAAAATATTTAAACCTTTAGTAACTAAATATCTCTATAGAAATAAACAAAATAAAAATAGTTTAATTTCTAATAATGACAAACCAAAGCATCAATCTTTATATTAGTATTATGAAATTGAAAAATGCCACAAATATAGTAATAATTCATTATGTCATACATATAATAACCAACATTGTAATAAATACAACATAATTTTATTTTGAAATTACATAGCACATTTATACACTCATATTAATGAGTTAACTGACTTTGTGCCTTGTTAGTTTATAATATGATATTATTGCAATTACAAATATTAATTGATTTAAGTATGCAAATTTGTTAAATGATATGGATTGAGAAATCAAATACATTATAGTTCAAAATGATCAACTCATTCACTTGTGACTAAATTCTCATTAATTTAGCATAAATAGTCCAGTTAAAATTTCCCCTTAAAAAGTAAATAAAAGTCAATAAATAACTATGTGTCTTGATGGCTCATATGAGATTATTTTAATTACAAATAATTCATTGAACAACACATTTTTTGCAACAAAGTCAATGCAAAAGTAATTATAAACAATAATAAAAATGTATATTAATATAAATATTAATTCCCATATATTTCAAAAAAATATAAAATCGTACAAATTGATTCACCAATAACTCTTTCCATGTTGTATTGAAAAATTTAAATGTACTTGTGAACAAATTTCTCAAAAAACTATCTCCATCTGCTACAATGAAGTTGATGTTCTATTGAACATTTGAATGTATTCACGTTTCTCTTTGATACAATGAAGTGTCTTCAGAAAAGGGAATAAAACTTGCATAAGCCAAGTATCTTGCTCTTGTCCTGTATAGGCCTTTATCAAATGGTTTGATTGATATCTGGCGAATTGAGAAGTAGGGTTTGATGTATCTATTATAAATACATTTGATTCTCCATATTTATCTCTATACTGCAACCACACATCGCTCAACCTTTTCTTATAAAATTGTATTGTATTGCCTCCTTTGAATTTTGTTTGCAAATGACAATGAGACCTATCCCATGTGAATTGGAATTTACTGGTATCAATGTTTGATTTTTTAAGTACTTTTTAGATGTACTTGTCAGTAACATTCAATGTCCATATTGAAACATCATAATTCTTTATGCAGTATTTTAATAATTCCGACTGAAAATGCCTAAAAAAATAGGACTTGTCACCAAATTCCCAATTTGGTTTTCTTTGAATTTGAGAACTTGGTTCATCTCTAGTGTATGAAGAGAACAGTACTCCTTCCATTTTAAATATCAACAGCATCTTTTGACTAATATTACTTCCCATCTACACTACAACCACATATACAACATTAACATAGCTCCACTTCATTACTTTAAGGACATCAACACATAATACTAAAAGCATTTTTAAAAATAATGCAATTCCTATTTATTATCATTTTTTAAAATTTGTATACAAAGGGAATTTTACGAGGTAAATGGCAATTAAGAAATATAATTATAGTGGCTCCATTCTAGTGAATAAACCAATCATATGTTAATATAAACATCAACCTAATAAATTTATTATATTTTATGGAATAAGTCTTAAATGAATACATCCTATCACTAACATATCACTAACTTTTGTAAAAAACATGAACTTTTCATTTTATCATTGGAAGTAGGGTGTTTGTGAAATCAAGGATATGCTTGAAAGTCTTTGCATTGGAAATGGGACATTGCAAACCTTGGAAGACTATTTGTATTTCATGTCCTGACGTGTTTCTCATGTGAAATCCCTAGATTGCCACCACTTGTAAGATTGACTACTCAAATGAAATACGGTTTTATTTATTTTATGAAATCCATGGCTAGGAAGGAGTTTATACCCATTGATGTAGATCTCAAGGTTGAAATCATTTGAAATTTGAAATTTTCTCAAAATTGACCTCATTTACACCTGTTTTTTTATAGAGATCCCAATACACATCTAAAGATCTGACTTTGTTTCTATTACATACATTATTTCTTTAGGATTCACATTCCAACTTGATTTTCATAAAGTATAGTAGAACATGGTCAATTTGTTGGTGAGTTTGAAGGATCATAAGAAAATCCAAACTTGCATTGGTACAAAGGGAATCTATTTGGGATTATAGTGGATTTTGAACTTTGGAATAACTGGAGTGTGAATGACGTTGAGAGATAATCTTGGTGGTAGAATACCTATTATCATGGATGAGGAGCTATTGTTGTTGGTGGATGAATCAAGGTCATTTAATGAGGAGTTATCATGGTAGGAGGATATGTAGTAAAAAGAAGTAACCCCTAAGGAAATAATATGCCAATTATAGAAAAAATGTATGGCTTATATTTGGTGGAGTTATTTTATTGAAAATGGTGCTCCATAAAATAATCAATACTTGAAAGGAAATACTAAGAAGGTATAGATGATTTACCATTACATTAGAAACCTTGTGTTTTTCTCACAATTCACACCCCAAAACTATCAAGTGTTGGTGATGACTGATGGTTAGAAATACATCAAAACAAGTCAAATCGCTATGATAACTGAACGCATTCACTAGAGATCCTTTAGAACTCACAAAGAGGAACGCCAAGGCCTCTACATTAAAAAAAATTGTTTATCATTTCAAATCTTAAAATAGATGCACCCAACGATCTTCATAAAGATGAAGATCGTTAACAAAACCAGAAAAATTGAATGATAGTTTCCTTATGTCCAGCTACAATTTTAGTATGTGGCACACACAAACCAATTCAGTCCTCAAAAGAAAATGCAAAAAGGGATAGTAAAATCGAGAAAAGGAATAAAATGTTACTTTGAATGATCCTTAAAAGGGGAACTGCATCAAAGACATCATAAATCCAAAGAATAACTTGATCTAGTAATACTAGATTGCAAGTTGCATAAACTTTCGGCATTCATTCTTCTAAACAAAGTGTATTTCAATTCCAATAACTACTTTTGTATGTAAGTCCATTGTATTCCAAAAAAAAATTAGAGGAAGCACATGGAAAAATTATGCAAATTTGAAATTGACAATGATAAGAAACCTGTAAAGATAAGTCATAATCATATGCATTTTTTACATTCATTAGAAAATCTGACCAGTAGAATTGTTTTTATTCTAGCCACCTTAAAATGTTATGTAATTTGACTGGAACATAAAAATATTACCCCATACATGAGTTACAAGAAGAAAGCTCAGAGTTAACATTAAAAAATTGATGGAATGTGTTCCTTATCTTATTGACAAGAGTAGGAGTTTAAAAGTACCAATCACAAGATATTTATCAAAGAATCTTTTAGAGATGAAAAAAATGAGCCAACTAATCCAAATACCACACTACAATGTGTATTGCATAAATATATCCTTCTAGAATGATAGTTGTTGGATTATCAATGGCTTTATGTCATTACATCATCAGTGTCTTGATTAATTCCTTTGTTCTTATAGTTCCCTATAATACACATTCAAAATAGTTATAAAATGTGGCAATTACATAAATTTAAAAAATAACAAGAGGAAAAATTAAACAAATTATATACTTAGTATAATATCTTCTTCTCCTTTCATTTCCATCTCCAAACTTTTTTTAAGATTGTCATCATTTCTTGTTTTACAATCTCCATCATTAGTTGTAGTAAACAACTTGCCAATTAATAATTCTAAACAACAGAGAATCCAAATCATTATAATAGAAACAACAAAGGAACCATAAATTTTTAGAATAGTTTTCAGATCTAATATAGCGATAGTTTTCAGATATAAATGGAATCATTTTTAATACTTTCATATCTTAACTTTCAAGATAGTTTTCAGATCTAGTTTTCAGATCTAGTTTTCAGAAAATTTTCAAGATATTTCCATCTAGTTTTTAGATCTAATTTCCATCTCCAAACTTTCATTTGACTATAGCCATGAAAGTTGTATAGACATTTCCATCAAATGCAATGCACCATGAAGAAAATCTAACACATGTTAGATTTCCTTCTAGGACAAGCACAGGGACATTTCTTAAAACAACATTGCAAAGTGAAGGAAAGCTAAAACATGTTAGTTTTCCTTCTAGCACAAGCACAACAACATTTCTAACAAAAACATTGTGTGGTGAATGAAATCTAACATGTGTTAGATTTCCTATCAATACAACCACATTGCCATCAAAAACATTGCACCATGAAGGAATTATAATGCATGTTACCTTTCCTTCTAGCACAAGCACAACAGCATTGCATAGTGAAGGAAATATAACACATGTAAGGTTTCCTTTTGGCACAAGCACAGTAATGAAAAGCTAGCATGCGTTAACATTACTTCTATCACAACCACATTGCCAACAACAACATTTAACCATGAAGGAAAGCTAGCATGTCTTATATTTCATTCTAGCACAAGCACAAGGGCATTTCTGACAACATTGCATAGTGAATGAAAGATAACACGTGTTAGATTTCCTACTGGTACAACCACACTGCACCATGAAGGAAATCTAAAGCATGCCAGCTTTCCTTTTAGCACAAGCACATTGACATCAAATACATTGCACCATGAAAGAAATCTAACACATGTTAGATTTCCTTCTAGCACAAGCACAAGGCCATTTCTAACAACAACATTGCATGGTGACTGAAAGCTAACGCGTCTTATCTTTCCTATCACTACAACCACATTGCCATCAAATACATTGCACCATGAATAAAATCTAACGCATGTTAGCTTTCCTTATAGCACAATCATAATAGAATTGCACAATGCATGTTAGCTTTCCTTCTAGCACAAGCACAAGGGCATTTCTAACAACAATATTGTATGGTGAATGAAAGCTAACACATCTCAGATTTCCTACCGATACAAGCACATTTCCATCAAATACAATTGCACCATGAAGAAAATATAACATATATTTTCTTTCCTTATAACCCAAGCATAAGGGCATTGCACAGTGCATGTTAGCTTTCCTTCTAGCACAAGCACAAGGGCATTTCTAGCAACAACATTTCATAGTGAATGAAAGCTAACTTGTGTTAGATTTCCTACGAATACAAGCACATAGCCATCAAATGCACTGCACCATGAAGGAAATCTAACACATGTTAGCTTTCCTTCTAGCACAAGCACAAGGGCATTTCTTACAAGAACATTGCATAGTGAAGGAAAGTTAACACATGTTAGCTTTCCTTCTAGCACAATCACAAGGTCATTTCTAACAACAACATTGAGTGGTGAATGAAAGCTAACGCATGTTAGGTTTCCTACTAGTACAACCACATTCCCATCATATACATTGCACCATGAAGGAATTCTAATGCATGTTAGTTTTCCTTCTAGCACAAACACAAGAGCATTACTTATGACAACATTACACAATGAAGGAAAGCTAACACATGTTAACTTTCCTTCTAGAAAATGCACAATAATGAAAATATAGCATTCGTTAGCTTTCCTTTTATGAAAACCACATCACCACCAACTTCATTTAACCATGAAGGAAAGCTAGCAAAAGCACAATGGGAAATCTGACAACATTGCACAGTGAACGAAGACTAACATGTGTTAGCTATCCTACCAACACAACCACATTGCACCATGAAGGAAATTTAATGCATGCTAGCTTTCCTTTTAGCACAAGCATGTTGATATCAGATGCATTGCACCCTGAAGGAAACCTAACGCATGTTAGCTTTCCTTTTAGCACAAGCACAGGGCATTTTTAACAACAACATTGCATGGTGAATGAAAGCTAACGCGTGTTAGATTTACTATTGGTACAACCACATTGCCATCTAATACATTGCACCATGAAAAAAATGCTATGCATGTTTGCTTTCCTTATAGCAAAAGCATAAGGGCATTGAACAGTGCATGTTAGCTTTCCTTCTAGCACAAGCACAAAGGCATTTTCAGCAACAATATTGGATGGTGAAGGAAAGCTAACATGTGTTATATTTCCTACCACTACAAGCACACTGCCATCAAATGCATTGCACCATGAAGGAAATCCAACACATGTTAGCTTTTTTTCTAGCACAAGCACAACGACATTTCTCACAACAACATTGCACAGTCCTTCTAACACAAGCACAAGGGCCTTTCTAACAACAACATTGCATGGTGAATGAAAGCTAACGCGTGTTATAATTTCTACCTGTACAACCACATTGTCATCAAATATGTTGCACCATGAAGGAATTCTAACACATGTTAGCTTTCCTTATAGCACCCGCACAAGGACATTTCTTACAACAACATTGCATGGTGGATGAAAGATAACACATGTTAGTTTTATGATCGGTACAACCACAATGCCATCAAATTTATTGCACCATAAAGGAAATTTAATGCATGTTAGCTTTCCTTCTAGCACAAGCACAAGGAAATTTCTTACAACAACATTGCACAATGAAGAAAAGCTAATGTATGTAAGCTTTCCTTCTAGCACAAGCACAACATAATTTCTAACAACAACATTGCATGGTGAGTGAAAGCTAACACATGTTAGTTTTCCTACCGGTACAACCACATTGCCATCAAATGTATTGCACCATGAAGGAAATCTAACACATGTTAGCTTTCCTTCTAGCAAAAGCATAAGGGAATTTCTAACAACAACATTGTATGGTGAATGAAAACTAACACATGTTAGCTTTACTACCGGTACAAACACATTGCCATCAAATACATTGCACCATGAAGAAAATATAATGCATGTTAGCTTTTCTTATAGCACAAGCATAAGGGAATTGCACAGTGCATGTTAGCTTTCCTTCTATCACAAGCACAAGAGCATTTAAAACAACAACATTGCTTGGTGAATGAAATCTAACATGTGCTAGATTTCCTACTAGTACAACCACATTTCCATCAAATGCATTGCACCACGAAGGACATCTAATGCATGCTAGATTTCCTTCTAGGACAAGCACAACAACATTTCTTATGACAACATTGCACAGTGAATGAAAGCTAACATGTGTCAGCTTTCCTTCTAACACAAGCACAAGGGAATTTCTAACAACAACATTGCGTGGTGAATGAAAGCTAACGCGTGTTAGATTTCCTACCGGTACAATCACATTGCCATCAAATACATTGCACCAAAAGGAATTCGAACGCATGTTAGCTTTCCTTCTAGCACAAGCACAGGGGAATTTCTTACAACAACATTGCATGGTGAATGAAAGCTAATGCATGTTAGCTTTCTGACCAGTTTAACCACATTACCATCAAATACATTGCACAATGAAGGAAATCTAATGCATGTTATCTTTCCTTATAGCACAAGCACATGTGGTCCTAACAACTCTATGATTTTAAACAAATCATGAAACCTTAGGTTCAATTCGTTATCATAATCAACTCCCTCTTTCTTAAGTGGGCCTAACGGTTAAGAACTTGTGTTTCCTCCTAAGATGTAACAGGTCCAAATCTGGAGGGGGATTGGGTATGTACACATGTATAGACTTTAGTATTCAAATCTCTACACAAAGGGAGTCCCTTGTCCCACATATAACGGATTCTCATACACCAATTTGGTGCCTGGTTTGGTTGTGACCTTAAAATTAGATTATTATTATTATTATTATCATCTGTGAGAACTAAAAACCTTCTGAAAACAAAGTTGTATTTAAAATTTTCAATGCTCCCATCATATGCATGCTTAATTTTATATAGCTCATTGGTTTCCCAATCAGTCTTAGAAGTTAGAAGCATCTCCCAAACATCATTCTTGATAATGGATTTATACTCCACTACCATGGCATCACACGACCCCTGCTTTGTATTTTCCTCCTCAAAGGTAGAAGGCTCGGTTTCAAGGTTTGAATTCATCAATGCAACATAATTTGTAAACATCTTAGGTGCATGGATCACTTGAAATGTTCATTTTGGAAGGCCAACTTTTTCCTTTGCATCTTGGAAGGCTTTATAAATCCATTTTGGCTTCCTAGCTAAACTAGAGGGTGGTGAGGCCTTTATTCCTTGGTTGATTTCAAGCTTCTCTGAATCTGATTTTTAATCTAATTGTAGATATGAATTTGGTATAACATATATATTTTTCCTCAATTATTGTGGGAGGCTCATGTGTGTTGGTAGACCATCCATCCTCGCGGAACTTCACTTCACAACTAACTATTTCCTTTCATTGTGCTGGAATGTAAAATTTGTAGCCTCTAGAAGTCTCATTGTACCATGCAAAAATCCCCTTGATACTAGATGGATCAAACTAAGTCTTTTCATCAACAACATGAATATAAAGTAAACAACCAAAAACACAAACTAAGATACATGTGTCTTCCCACTAGTAAAAGTTTCCTCTTTTTTTTTCCCTCATGAACCTTGTGTAGACACTCGTTTAAGATGTAGACATCTGTATAATTACATGCTTCAATCCATATATGTCTGGGCAAGTTTGTCATGAATAATGGTCTTAGCTATCTTGATGATGGACTTGTTTTTTTCATTTTGCAACCCCATTTTGTTGTGGGTTGTATAGTACCTTTTTGCAACCCCATTTGTTTTGGATTATGTAGTACTATAAGCACCCTCTCGAATTTTGTTGTAGGTTGTATGATACCTTTTCAAAACCCCATTTTGTTTTGGGTTGTATGGCACTATAAGTTCCCTCTCGATTCCTACTTAGGGCTATTTTAGGTGGGAGCATGGAGCACCAATTTCTAAAAGACTTTAGAGGCATTTTTATATAATATATAGTTTTAATATATTTTTATGCATATATTATCCAAAAAATCATGCAGAATTTTGAATTAATTGCAGAAAATATGAAAACACAGATTTAACTAGTGCATTAATGATGATCATTAAAGCATTAACCATTTACTACACATGTAACATCAACCATCTAGTAGAGATATCAAATCATCATCAAATGATCAACCATAACATCAGTTCACATTTCAATATATAGCATTTGTCATCAACCCACTGTAGTATATAATCCAACCATGAAATGAAACAAACCATGGTACTCATGACCAAAGAGTTGTAATATGTAATGAACATTTCAAAGTTAAATTGTCATATAATGTTTACAAAATATGTTGTAATAAATATAAAGGACTTTAGAAACTAGATTCTAAACTGAAAACAACAAATAACTCTATTGTCTACTGAGCTATGCTCTCACCATGAGAAACTTCTAATTTCTTTTCCCGTGGTCTAACAATAGGAGTTGCTTGTGCTGGTTAGAATGTAAAATTTTGTTGTGGCTGATAATAGCTTTAATGTTTTTTTCCAGAGAACATATTTGTTGTTGGAACTAGAGCTAAAAGCATTTGTATTTGCTACTATGAGCAAGATAATAATTGGTAATCAATTTATTTCTGCAGCAATCTATATTTTTTTTTGCTAATAAAATTAAATGTTTTTGTATTAACTGAAATGGACATACAAATATAGCAACTTGGATCCCCTCCATAATCAAAAGGAGAACTTCATATAAGATAAGCAGTGCAAAATTTGAAGCAGAATATGTTTTTAGGATACTGAACTAAAACTAAGAATATTGCAAGACAAGTGAAAGGCTATTTATGTGTCACTATCTTTGGAAGGCTCACTGCTGTGCGGAAAGGGATAAATGAAGGATGGGAAAGGGTCAACTGAGGGAGCTGGTTGAAGAATTTCTCCTATGTCCTCATTCTATAGGTGTTGTCCGCTTTAAGATTTTCCACTCATCTCCTAGGAGAATCTAACTGAAATTGGATATGAGCTTGGGCATGGACCAAATTACTTGCTTGGTTCACAAGATATTTGTATTCCCGGTGCCTCTTAAAGTTGGTTGTTTTTCGGTCTTCATTGATTCAATCTGTTCCAGCACTAATTCTAGCAGCTCAACCATCATATTGTGGGATTCCAACAGAATCTTAGGAGTTGCGGACCTCTCTTCTTCTAACATTTTGGGCAATAAACCATGCAACTTACATTTCACTCAACTGCCATGTACAAGAGGTTATCCAACAGAGTCTATAGTGTACCATCACTTTTGTCAAAATTTGCTCATCTATGGGTTATCAAGCATGGATTCTTTGAAAGATAGGCATCACATGCCTGCAACCATGTTCATTTGGTGCTTGATAACCAATTAGACTACAATGTGCAATTATTGGATTATGTAGAAATACCATAGGCTAGGTGTTCTCATTGCATACTTATGGGAATTTGCTAAATACTTCTCTCTTAAAGTCCATAAATTTCACCAACATATTCATAAATTTCTTACAGATTTCTCCCATGAATCAATTCACATTGGCTCCACGACTTTGGTGCTCATTTCACCTTTGTGATCTTCATGGAATCATACTCGATCTTCATGAGTAAATAGAGGTTTCTTGTCTCACTGAGCTAGGTTTGTCTGTCCCTTTTTTGCTGCTTCTAGGATTATTGAAATATAAATCCTCTCTCGCATTACCAATATGAATTTGACCTCACACTTATGGATCAAGAGTCTCCTTACTCTGTCTATTTCAGTTACAGATAATTTATATATAGAATTCTTCAACACTCGATACTAGCGCTCGCATTGCTCCCATCTGGAATTGAATTCTCCACACCTATTCACACATATAAAATTGACGTTCTCAAGGCCACTGATCTTCTCCAATATCCGCTCATGGCCATGGATATCTTGAAATACCTCTACTCAAACTTCCTCAGCAGAATTACAATAAGCATTTAAAAATATTCTTCGACTGGAATCACATGGATGTTGTGAGCCTCACTCATCAACTATTTACACGGTCTTATTAAGTCATTATAACTTCTATAACACTTCTATAACAGAATATATATATATATATATAGGATAACTTCATATATATTCTTCCCGTTCTCTCTCAATGAGATTTATTCCTCTCATGGAATTTCCCATACATAGGCTCCCCTCGATATTTCATTGTCTTAAAAGACTTCTGCAGAATTGGAACTGCTTGACAGTTCTACCCAATTTCAAATTTACTGGAACCAATAAAGATTCTACTCAATCAATCCTTTACACATAGTCACACAGAGTTACAAAATTCCTCTGAAATTATTCAACGGGATTATGTACAATTCTACTTAAACAAACCATCCAATTTCATGCATTAAATAACACATAAATACAGTTAATCATCAACACCGAAGATGGCAGGAAAATTGCCATTTTCATTTATAAAATGAAACTGTACATATACAATCTATAAAAACCCTGGTATACCTTCTTGAGGCCAAATATTCCTTTTGAGGCCACACGCTGGTGGATTTAGAGAACACGTACAGTGACATGGATTTCCAGCATTCGGATTCGAACATGTGACCAGAACTACATTTGAAAGTGTTGAATCGGCTACAACTAAAGCCTTTCATTCTTAAGCAGCAGCTTGGTCCCTCAAACTCTTGGCAAGTTAATTAAGATCAGAAAAACAGACAGAGTATCTTACAAAATATCCGGTAATCAATCGTAATAATAGCAATAGGGATTTATAGAATTTTGAAGAAGGTAATATCATTGGCACTCTATGGTGTCAAATCCTCCAGCTAACAAAGTAGCAGGTCCACATTCCCAGCATTCAAATCCCAGATTTTGAAGATCAATCCCAGAATAAAGGGCATGGAATTGAGCATTTCCAGGAAGAAAATCAATAGGTGGCAGAGTATTTTGCACAACACTTGGCAGCAGAGGAAGAAGCTGGACACCCGAGAGATTCATCCAGATTTTCAGGTAGTTCAAACTCAGTAGTTGAGCATTTCCAGCATTTGAACATTCGATGAACAGATCCGCATTCAGAGAACCATGCCCCTGTTCCTGCAATTCATATTCCAGCTCAACTTGTGTAGGGTATTTGTCCATCCTCACCCATAGTGAACCATTCTATATCCTTCACTTTGTTTTTTTCTCATCTCAAAGACCCAAAGAAGAAGACGATATTTTTTTGTTTCCACATTTCCTAAGTTCTCTGAGCTGGGAAAAGTTGCATACAGTCTACACAGAAGTGAACCATGGCAGGAGGTTTCAATAGAAGGGAGCCCATTGACACCTCTAAGCCCTAAGGTATATAACAACCCTGGGGTGGTGGAAATATTTCAACAGTGCAATTAGCTTGCTTGTGTCTTTTGATCTACTCCAAGGTGTATGAAGGCAAAGTGACCCTTGAATTTACACTAATTTCCAAACTATATAGGATTACGAGTATGTTACAGTAGTCATAGGGGTAGAATTTCAAATAAATTAAGCTAGCATTAGCAGAGTGTCAAGATTTCCCATGGGTTTATGAGTCACCACCCCCAAGAGGAGGTGCCCTACCAGTCTAAGTGTAATTAGAACTTCAGGATTTATGATAGAGTCTGCAAAGTAAAAAATCAGAACAAAAAGACCTCATTTGAGAATAAGATGGCAATGTATATAAACCACTTACAAAGATGAATGAAAACAAGACAGATATGGAGAAAACAATTTAAATATTAGGACCACGTATATTTCTTATCTATTTTTTACAGTATAAATTTCCATCCACTTGTTTTTATCATAAGACAAAGTATAACCACCTAAGAATCTTTGGTTCTGTGAAATAAGCATATTTTCAATAGATTTTGGGTTGTAGATGTGTAAATAAAAAGCATTATGCAAGCTAGGTAGCATGGATTAACATGTGCTATAATCACATATAAAACGAGTCATGTAATAATTGGTTTGTGATACAATCAAGTACGAAATGAGAGCTATGTAATGATGATTGATGCCTAATAGATGGGACAGAAGAACTTAAATGGAAGAAAAGAAGGAAATATATTCCAACTTACATTAAATACACAAGTGACGAAACTAGTCATGGGGAGTAATGACAAGGAACCTATTAGGGACCTGTTCTCTATAACAGAACAATAAGCAAAAAGGATAAAAATATAGCTATAGTGTTACCATCTATGCAGACCTACTTAAGCAACTATAGCTTTGCGATGAACATGTACAGCAATTACTTCTAAGTAGATGGTCCTAAACCAATTATGAAAGCTATATGGCAAGCCAAACCTTCCGTAAATTTCTTCCTCCAATGATTAGTATCACAGTGTGGACTCAATGCTATCCCATATACGGGAAGATAGCTCACATAGCTATAGTTGTAGGCCCAAACTCACTGTTTACAGTGCCTCAGAGACCTTCATCACATAAGCTATGAAAATATAGACTTGTGCTCAAACGGCATAACTCCTCTTCCAAGTTCCAACCTGGTTAGATTCCATTAGCTTGGCACGTGGTCAACACAGATGATAGAGTCATTCTATATACATTGTACACAAAACCTTACTGACATGACATCCAATCTAAGAAGGGAAAGTGGTAGAAAACCACAATTAACAGCCAAGCATTGTCCCCGGTGATTGCCAAAGTGAGGAAGGAATCAAAATTCTTGATCCAAAATGACCATGGATGGAAACCCATCGTGTTTTTAAATGGGCTTTAAAAAAATCAGTCTTAGAGGCATCAATGCTTTTTCCATTGAGGACAAAGACAGACATTTTTTAGCAGAAATATGAGCATGCATAAATCTGAATGTTAAGAAGATAGGTAAGATAGAGAAATGAGATAGGAATAAAAATGTACCTGTGTCCATTGATAATGGAATCGAAACCCGGCCTGTACCTGCTCTCCTCCCCTGAGTGCTCTTTGGAGACTCTTACTAACCAAAGCCACACCCACACCCAGCTTGATCTAGCAGCTGAAAAAATCCCAAATCAAAACCTTGCCCTCTACCAGTGATTCCACCGACCTGTAGCTGCTCTTCTTGCCTGTGTGTTCTTTGGAGATTGTTACCAACCAAGCCACACCCACACCCAGCTTAATCTGGCAGCTGGAAATCATCCCAAATCAGTGTTTGAATTTGGCAAGAAGTGGCAAAATTTGTTAATTGGATTTTTTGGGGTTTAAAAAAAAACATTCCTTAAATTGACTATTTTTTTCGATTTTTTCTTTTAATATTTCTTTAATTGATTAAAATTTCATTTATTTTAATAGATATGACTAAATTGATAAAATTATTTCATATTACAAGTTTTAATAGTAATTTATGTATGTTGGTGTTTTATTTTTTGGATTTTTTCTTTTAATATTTTTTTAATTGATTAAAATTTCATTTATTTTAATAGATATGACTAAATCGATAAAATTATTTCATATTACAAGTTTTAATAGTAATTTATGTATGTTGGTGTTTTATTTCCAAGCTAAGCTAAGCAAATCTCAATGTTGGATGGAAGAATGAGGTTTGTTTATTTTGTATTAATAGTAATTTATGTATGTTGGTGTTTTATTTTTCCAATCTAAGCTAATCTCAGGAAGAATGAGGTTTGTTTATTTAGAATGTTCACACCACAACCATTGAAAAAACTAGGAAATGGGAAAATAACCTACAACCAATCTCAATTCCACAAGAGTATAAAATAACTAGCTAATGACAATTTCTTGATTAATATATAAATATAGCTTACAATATAAAAAAGAGAGCTTTTTGCTTGAACCCATTAAACTTCACCTTCATTAACCATATTAATCATTGACTGAACCTAACCTAGTTGACCATTGTTGACCACTTATTATGTTATTAACCATGGTTGATCATAGTTAACATATCATTGACCATGGTTAATCTAGTAATACAATGAACCATAAACTCCTAACCCATATTGATCTATGTTCACTAATGGAGACTAATAGTTAACATTAATTACCTACCACCACTAACTTCTTACCACTAACATATTAACCACCTAATATACTAACCCCCTAACCCAACACTATTAGTAATTCACTAACCCTTGACCATAATTAACTATATCAATTATCATCAACCATGGTTGACCTCTATTGACCATAATGACTATATGGACACTACTCACCATGGTTCACCATATTCGCCAGGTTGACCCACTCACCCATTAATGACATGCCCTTTTATCCACTAAACCACTAACTGTGTATCCTAATAATACCATGACGCATAAACCTCACAACCCAATAACCCTATTTACCTATTAACCCTTCACTTTCGTTAACCATATTGATCATCATCCACATAGGTTGACCACTATTGACCTTATTAACCATGGTTAACCATATTTTATCATGATTGATCACCATTAACCATGGTTGATCTAGTAATTCACATACCCATAACCCCTACCATTTTGACCTATGTTGAATAATGCAAAATAATAGTCAACAATAGTCACCTTCAATAATTAGCCACCTACCCTTACCTCTACCTAATTCCAACCACCAAATCACCAACCCCTTCACCCACTTATCTCAATAAACCACTCACCCTTTACCATCATTAACCATATCAATTAATGTTCACCTTGGTTGACCTATATTGACTATATTTTATTTTTCATTTCGAAAAAAAACACATTTTTATTAAGAGAAAAAGATGTGTCTTCTTTACAATACATTGATTGAGAAGCGAGATGTCTTCTCAATACCCACTGTCCATTCATCGATACAGAAAATTCATCTTTCTAAAATTTATGTTCACAAAAATGTTCAATCCACAGAAAAACATACAACTAGTAACACAGATAGTGTCCATACTTCATACAAAAAATTGTCCAAAAAGCCCGAGCGTTGTCCTTTAACATATTTCCAATATGTTCTCTCTAACTAGGAATGCTCGAGTCTAAATTCCTTGACTAGAATAATACCATCCATATCCCTCAGAGCCAATTTCGAGAGACCATCAACATCCTTGTTAAAGCATCGATAAATATGAGTAAAAGAGAGTTCAGTAAAGGCCATAATCAATGCTCGCGTCCTCTGCATCCAGTGATCAAGTAGTAAAGGCCTCAAGCATACTTTAATTGATGCCCACTTAATAATACACTTTGAGTCCACAAAAATGTGAACAGTATCTATGTTCACCTTCCTGGCATACCATAGAAGATCCCATAGAGCTAGAAGCTCAGCTCTGGTATTGGTGCCTCTCCCTGCTTTGAGATGCAAATGAAAGTAATGGTCCGAAGAAAGTCTTAAGACCATTTATGCGCCACAAACTCCGCCCTGTGCAGCTCCATCGAAGTAACCAATAGGAAAGGTATGCACAGTTTCATCAAAAGATAATGACCTTTTCATAATTTTGTTTGGAGGATCATTTTTAGAAAGGGACCATGCACATATATGAGCATAAACTAAATCAGAATTAGGCCTACAATCCGTAAATATCACCACATTTCTTTCACGTCATACTTCCCAGATAGTAATAAAGACAGTATAGATGTTCACCTGCAGAAGATTATAACAAACTACCATATTTTCAATGAACAGGTTCGTGTCCCATCTAGGGAGCTGTGGAGAGTGTATCCTAAGCATTTGCAAAATCCCTTGAAAAAAAGAACATCTCAGAAAGAGATGGTTAATGTCTTCTGTATGCTTTTGACACAACTAACAAATGCCTGGTTTATTAAAGCCCCTTTTTTGTAGGTTCTGCCAAGTCAGAATTTTGTTCTCTAAGCATAACCAAATGAAGCAACTGATTTTGAGCGGCAAATTATCACTCCACAACCTCCTCATCCACCTATTATCAATTGTCCCCTGCATAACATCGAGCAAGGTGTTGTATTCCATCCTGGCAGTCATCGTTCCCTCTAAGGGATTCGATGCCCAAACCAACAGATCGAAGATGTCAGTAATTAAAATGCCAGCCGAAATCAACTTGTGAACAAACGAGTCCCATTCTTCACGAAGTGGTCTAGGAAGTGGCAGATCAATGGAGGAGAACCATCAAATTGTGGAATCATCAAGGGAATTTACCACTTGTTTCAATACAAATATGCCTCTTCCCTGTATCTCTCTTAAAAGATCCAAAGATAGCTTGTAATCTTCATGGAGGCTCGCAAATCGAATCGATTCCCACAAAGGTTTGTATACCCTAGCCCACTGCCCAGCAAAGAGAAATATTTATGGTAGGTAACGCCTTAAGAAGGCTTCTCCAAAATTCTGATATTTTAGATGGAGCAGTGCACTGTGCCCTGAACCAATGGCTTGGTGGAAGGCCATTCAAATACTTGGATTTTATAATCTTACCCCAAATTCCCTCATCAAACAGACTGCACCAGAGGCTCTTTGCGCACAATACCCGATTGAAGGCCTTCAAGTACTTGATCCCCCATCCCCCCCATCTGTATGGGCATAGAAATACTCTCCCAGTTGGTAAGATGTAGCTTCATGGCACCAACATGACCTCCCCATAAGAAATGAAAAAAATTGCGTCAGATATTCTCAATCACCATCGTTGGAACAACAAATAAGGAGATCCAATACACCGGAACACTTTGTATCCAGATTTAACCAAAGTAAGCCTCCCCCCAAAAGTAAGCCACCTATGTGACCAGGAATTAATTCTTCTAGTAATCTTTTGAATGAGCCAATTCCAGTCGGCAACATGATAGCAATTGGGTTTGATAAGGTAGCCAAGGTATTTAATACCCACTTCAATGTCCTTCATTTGATAGGGAAATAAATCGGCAATAAACATTTTAGTAATTGAGTCCTCACACCTGTAGAAAAAACAAGACTTGATAGGGTTTATAAGCATCCCCGGCGCATCACAAAATTTATTTAGAATCTTATGATACTGCATCCATTCTACTCTTGTCCTTGCTCCAAATAGAAGGACATCAACAACAAATAAGAGATGTGAAACCCAAAGATAAGCCTTATTTATCAATAAACTAAGACCCTCGATGGCCAGAATGAAAAGATAAGGTGACAACGAACAGCCTTATCTCAGGCCATGAGTCTCACAAAAAAAGGAAGTAGGTGACCCATTCACCAACACCATGAAGCTGGTAGTCGATATACAAACCATCATCCAATTGACCATTTCCACCAGGAGTCCAATCTGGATGAGAATGAATCGTATATAAGACCAATCCACTCTGTCATATAC
The DNA here is from genome assembly GCA_027924585.1 of Larix kaempferi. Lineage (NCBI taxonomy): Eukaryota > Viridiplantae > Streptophyta > Pinopsida > Pinales > Pinaceae > Larix > Larix kaempferi. Next base: position 6,030,820 of record BSBM01000071.1, read on the forward strand.
TTTTTGTAAATCAAGTTGAAGTATAAAAGCATTCATCCTTTTCATCTTGATAGAATGAAGTCCTTCTTGGGCCACACCTACGGCATCCATAATCTGACGATTTGGAAAGAAACCAAACTGTTCCTCCGTAATAAACCTTCCCAAGTAAGGTTTAATTCTTTCAGCAATTATTTTCGTAATAGTTTTATACATGAGGTTACATAGAGATATAGGACGTTAATCATCAAAATCTACAGGTCTGTCCACTTTCGAAATAAGAGTGATGTCTGTGGTATTTAAACAATTGGGAATCCACTCTTTGGTCTTTGACTCCTCAATGGAATCCGTAAGCTCTTCTCCCAATAAATCAAAGAAATGGAGATAAAACTCCACCATCCACTCGTCGGGCCTTGGGATTTTGTCTTTGGAAAATAGCTTGAGGGTTCTAAAAACTTCGTCTTTAGTAATAGGTTTTCCCACTTCCCTACAATCCTCCTCATTAAAGAAACGGGGAAATTTTCGAATAGTCGATAATAGGTTTTACCACTTCCCTATAGTCCTCCTCATTAAAGAAACGGGGGAATTTTTGAATAGTCGATAATAGGTTTTTGCAAATTAGTGGACTTAATGGAAGTATAAATACCTTTAAAATGTTCTATAGCAGCGCGTTTAAGAGAAGGGTTGTCACAAATAGTCCTATAGGCATCCACTTTTATATCCTAGATGGCATTCATCAGTCGCCTCTGGTTAGCAAATATGTAAAAAATGAGTGTTTTTGTCCCTGCTTTTAACCAAATCGCCTTGCTCTTTTGACCATGATGAATATGGTCTATATAATCAATATATTGACTATATTGATTATATAGACCGTATTCATCATGGTTCTTTATAATAACCACATGCGTGACTCGCTAATTGCTAGTCTACTTTCCCACTAACCTCTAATCCACTCACTCATGGACATCTTTCTCTATTTTAATTCACTAACCACATAGCTTGATAAACCCATAACCCACAAACCTCTTAACCTAGTAACCCTAGTTAACCCTTAACCCTTCACCATCATTGACATTAGTTAACCATATTTAACCTTGTTTGACCACTATTAACCTTATTAACAATGGTTAACCATATTTGATCATAATTAGTCATGGTTGATTTATTAAATCCACTAACCCAATATAACCCCCTAACAAATATTGATTAATGTTGACTAATGCATATAATTATTGGTCATATGCCACATTTGGACATCAACACATTTCCCACTAACTAACACATTAACCACCTAATCCACTAATCCCTAAATTCATTAATCTCATTAATTCATCAACCTTGACCATCAATAACAATTTATGTTGACCATAGTGCATATATAGACCATATTTACCATAGTTCACCATATTAGCCATGTATTAACCTAGTAAAACTTGGCTTGCTTAATCATTAATATTCCCTCTTATCCACTAATGTGTTAACCACATATCCTAATAATCCCATAATTGACAAGGTCCTCCTATACCAATCACACTTTAATCATTCACCCATATTGACCATCATTGACAATGGTTGATCATGATTGGCCTTATCTACCATGGTTAATCCAATAACCCATTGACCCATTACCTCCAAACCCCCCAACCGATATTGATAATGATCATAAGACCCCTATGACCTCCTTAACACCATACTACCCGTAAGACCCTTATGACCTATTAACCCCTAACAATTTTAAACTATAATTATGATGTTGATTCCAACATTAATTATTACACGATAAATTCATTGTTAATGTCATCATAAATTATTGAAATGAAAGGAGGGGTTGGGGTGATCTATAAATTGTAGCAAGTATCCCACTACACAATCTATCACAACAAATCTTCAAATAATTATTTTATTGTATAATGTAATATGCTAAATGTGATTCTACTTTTCAATTGGAAAAAAGAGGAAATAGAAAATACACATTGAACCATGAACAATTCACCACATAGGTTTACCTAGGAGAAAAGTACTTCATGAAAACTCCACCAATGGAATGGCTTAAGTTTATGCTCTATTGATTCTTCTATAAAGGGAGAATTATATGTTAAAATGGCTCTAATGAGCAAAGAATATTATGCATTGGACTCTTATTGCTACATTGACATTTCCTTTCTCTATATCAACTTTCAATCTTAATCCAAAATGAGAATTGGTTATCAAACTTCAAGCTAGTTGAATTCTCATGGCTCTATCTCCAATTGTTGTCATCGTCTCAAAGAGCTCATCCAAAACACTATCCAAGGTTTGGTATGAACACTGCAATTCCAAATACATTGTTCCCTCAATTCTAAGCCCTGTTTTCTCTCTATTGAAGGGAAATTTATAAGTTAGGTTATGGTTGTTTGAATTCCCAATGAGACTCTTTGAATTCAAAATCGTTTGTCCTTCATAATTCCAAAATATTCATTACCCAATGGCCATTCGTATTTCATGCAATTACATCATTTAGCATAAGGGATTTGTTAATTCCCATTAGAGAGTTACAAGCAAAACACACCATATAGATGAAGGGAGGTCAAGTCCACCCATTACATTATTCCAAGTGCGAACATTGTATAGAAAAGGGAGGTTGGGCTTCACCACATGAAGGTTGAAGCTCGTGGATCTTAATCAAAACTTGTGTGGTTAACCTTCATTTCATTCACCATAATTTCCTTCATGCAAATGATTAAGAACTCCTATATTCGTATTGGTGTGATTACCCTTTTTCTCAACAAGTGTAATCAATGCTCATCCCAAAAGTTGCAACCTTCCTTCATACTAATGATTAATCACACCTATACCTCTGAAGTTGTTTTTCCCAATAATTTGTTTTCATAGAAACTTATTCCCATTTCTATGATTACATGAAATAAATCAAACATTCTAGAAAAATATGCAATGAATTTCCTTGAGTATTGTGATGTCCCAACAAGGTTTCTCACCATGTCAACAATATTGGCTGGTCATTTCAACCTTTACATTGTGGAGATTCTATTTAGTCAATTTATCAATTTAGTCCATATGTAAAATTAAACAATTTTTTATCTGTAATATGTTTTTTTGAAAAAGCCAAAAATAAACCAATTAACGAAATTCGCCCCTGAAAGATATATGGGCTTCCTTTGAACTGCCACAAACCTTGTTGTAACTTGTTTCCAAAATGAAACACTACTTTTGAGCCTGCCTTTGAGCTTCCACATCGACCGGGTTAACTTATTGCCAAATTGAAGCACTGCTTTTGAGCTGCCACATCGAGTTTCTTTTGGACTGCATGTTTCCTATTTCCTTTGGCTCATGCAACGATATGTTCCTAGGTGTGGGTGTGGCATTTTTTTGGTTACAATGTCCAAATATCACACAGACAAGGAGAAGGGAAGCTATAGGTCGACGGAATCATTGATGGAGGGCAAGGTTTTGGGGCACAGTCGAGGGCACTGAATCTGCAAATTTGTTGGACAATCTCCCTTCAAGGTATGGTTTGAAAATACTTTTCCTCTATGTTGTGCAATCATTGGATTTAATTAAGCTATAAAATATTTGTGAATGCTGCAATATGTTCTGTAACTGGGTTTGCTGCTTCATTTAATTGTGCCAACTCCCCTTTTTCATATTCCTCCTTTGACAGCTTCCTCTCTCTCATGCATCTTTTTGAGATTTCTCTCCCTGATTGCATGCTCCCATTGCTTCCACTTCCCTCATTCCAATACCAATAACATATTATTCAAATTAATATAATTGTTTGCTTCTGAACATAAAGGTATATGCTCACAACACTTGGACCCTGGTTGAGGCTTCTCATGACTGTTTTAAGAAGGTCACTGTTGCTAAGTATTTCATCCTGCCTAGCTTATGATCAACATATTTATTAGCCTCTAATGCTTCTTCCACAAGAACATATATAATTTCCTTGGTCACACTATGTTGTGCCTCATGAGTACCATAGTAGATAACTTGAGAACCAAGTATAGAAGCAAATAAAGAGTTGTTCCCATATCATGTCGAACTATACCTCTACAGTCATTAAAAATGTTTACCCTGGTCCCTGTTTCCTCTGAGGTCAATCTCCTAATCCAAGAACATATCCATCTTCTAAAAGACATGGAAAGTCGATATATTGAACCAACAGATGTTGAAATACCAAGCTGGACATGTGTAGCATTGCCCGGGCCTCTGATTTTTATGTTTTGAAGAGCTTATAGTCTTTTGTTTCCCGAAGAAGGCTCTACTCATATTACCATGTGAAGATGCTTAACAACAAGCAAGTTTCAGAAGTTCCTGAATTGCCAGAGCTGTTGAATCTTGCACACTTATGTCATATGAGATTCTAAAAAATCTAGCAAGATGTTCATGTATTAATTCAAAAATAAGGTCATTGTTAGAGCATATTATCTTAAAATGATGGCAAATGCTTCCTTGAAATTTGACAGGATCTGATACTAGAGAGTTTTTTTACTGCAGAGTTGCCAGTTCTGCTCGAGAAGTTTGTACATGTTGAAAAATGACAAAACCCAGAAATCTGCTCTCACACAGTTCATGGACAGATTTGTCAAACACTTCATGAACCACTGATATCACCCTTCAAATGTAAACTAAGCCAATGTACTTTATCCAAGCATTAAATAGACATGTGCTAAGGTTGATATACTGTTCATAAAGTACATTTAGCAGCGGAAAATCATAAGAAAACAACAGACTGTCATACACATTAAAACACAGTATTTTGGTCAAATTTGACCTTGGAAAACCCCCCCCAACCCCTGGGGAAAACCAGTCAAGATAGATTTTATTATATATCTTCTTCAAGAGAGAAAGTACAGCAGTAATCTATTCAACAGTAAGACAAACTTATCTCAGACCCAGAAGACCACAATAGTGCCTCGAAATTAGTGTTGTAGATGCATTAATTTCTGTGCATTTATTGCCTCGAAATTCATGCCACAGAGGCTGTATAAACTGCTTCTCACAGTCAACTTTCCTCCTTGAATATTGTTCTCAGCTTAGTCTTCAGTCTCAGTCTGTGTGCCTCCTGTAACAGCAGCAAGATACATTGATTTTCGTGCCACCTTAGCCTTGAAAATCACGCCCAGTGAGAAGCAAAATCAAGCTGTACGGACTGTGTACAAACAGCAATTAGTTTCAACAGTCTCACTCCTCGAAAACTGAACCAATCTACTCAAAATGTGTGCCCAAGAAGTCTTCTCGAAATATGTGCCAACACTCTTGATTTCTGTGCAGCAATGCCTCCTCGAACTGCGTGCCCTTCAGTGGTTACTTTGCTGCTGTAGCTTGCATTGGAATTGAGCCAATCTCTGGCTCCTCTCTCTCTCTCTCGAAGTTTGTGCCCCTCTCCAAAATGATCTTGGAATGTATGCCTCTCTCTTGGGATTCGAGCCACCCTCCAAAGACTCTCTCTATTGGAAAAAATGTGCCAAAAGAAATCTCATTCAACTTTTTATTTACCCTATTAGGGTTTCTCTCATGACTTTTCAACTTCAATGGACGAGATTAGATCTTGGCCAAAAGATCTATGGCTGGGATCTAATCTCTCACTCACTTAAATCTCCTAAGTGAACTTTAGAACAAATTTTTCTTTTTGAAAAGTCAATTAACCCTAAATATTTAAAAAGTACACTTTATGACTTAAAGTCACTTTAAAAACATAATAAAGTACAACTCACTTTAAAATCATAAAGTCACATCAAAAAGGTACTTTAATAAAAAAACACATTACTAAAGTCACTTTAAGAATATAAATGGGACTCCAAGTTATTGACCCCTGCACCTAGGCACCTGATGGAGGAGTGCCACCGAGCTATCAAATGCTAACACTCCCTCTTAGCGAGGGAGGTACTACTGTCATCAGCTCCACCAGGATCTCTCCCTCCAATAACTGATGCTCCCTCTGAATATGAATGCCTATCAGATACCTGCACTGGATCAACTGCTGAAGGTCTCCGTCTGACAACTCTGAACTGAGAGTTCTCGTCACTCTCCTGCTCATCTTGAAGAACCATATCATACCAACTCTATTTCCTCACAGAGTTGGATGAATCCTCCACACTGACAGCCACTGAGTCTGATCTCTCACCAGGCTCACCATCCACCGGATGCCCCAAAACTCGGTATATCCGGCCATCACAGATGCCAAGCAGACTCGCTACACCCAAGACCCCACTCTCCGGATATATATAAACACGTCCACTCATATGAAGAACCGCATATCCATCATCCTCCAAAGCTGAAACTGAGACCAAGTTCCTCTTCAGCTCTGGAACAAACAACACGTCACCAACCTCCAGATAACCACCAGACTCAAGTTGGAATAGGACTTTTCCAACTCCTTCTACTGCATGGGTGACGTCATACCCATCCTCAGTCAGTATAACTCTGTCAATATCTGTCAACTCTCGGAACACTGCTCGTATCCCCGTCATATGGCGTGCTGCTCCGCTATCTATGTACCATGCTCCAGTATCCAAACTCTCTGCTACACTACTGTCTAAAAGAATTGAGACGAGCGAGAATTCCCTCTCGAATTCTGCCGCAAAATATCCCACTTCAGCTGGAGAGACTTTCTCAGGCTCTTCTTTCTTCTTGTTCTTCTTCTTGTTGGGACACTGCCCAGCATAGTGACCATAACTCTGGCAAGCAAAGCATTTTACTTTGCTCAAGTCTTTGGCTCCACTGCTCGAGCCACCCTTTTTCTTTCTACCCTTAGCTGAAAGGGCCACATTCTCTTCATCAGCAACCTGCTCAATCTTCCCTTCTCGGATCTCCTCCTGAGTAAAATCATCCCATAGTCTTTCCCAAGAGGGAAAGTTATCTCTGCCAACTACACACTTCACGAACACATCCCACTCCTTAGTGAAGCCCTTCAGGGCTATCCGCACTAGCTCGGGATCAGGAATCATCTCACCAACAGCACTCAATTCATCTTTTATCTGTCTGAGTCTAGTGAGGTAAGATGCTACATTCTCACCTCTCGCCATCTTAGTGCCATGAAGCTTATGTTTTAGGGCCATTTTACGATTTTCATTCTTGTTCTCATACAAACTTTTTAAATTATCCCACATCCCCTTAGCAGTTAGTTTCTCTGCCAAATGTGGGATGAGGTGATCTTGAACACTATCCAGAAGCAGTCTCTGCGTTCTGGCCTCCTTCACCTCATGTATGTCAAGAGCTATAGGATTAGCTGCAGGAGGAGCCACTGTGGTACTGACAAAGGCCCATAACTTGTTTTCCTTGAGAATAGCTGTCATCCGGGCTTTCCACTGTAAATAGTTGGAAATCCCTTCCAACCGATCTTCATACCGGATGCAAGCCATCATTATCTTCTGCTCTTTTTCTACAAAGCACACTCTGCCTTCTTTGACCAAAAATACTCAGCTGTATTGAACCAACACCTTTCTGCTCACTTGTGTAAAAAAAAATTAACACACAGCTGTCACAATCAACACTTCACATGCAAATCTCTTGCACATCACCTGCAAAAATATCAGCACTTCTCTGCTGCCCAACAGTCCACTGAAATCTCAGAGCCCCAGCTCTGATACCATCTTGAAAAATGACAAAACCCAGAAATCTGCTCTCACACAGTTCATGGACAGATTTGTCAAACACTTCATGAACCACTGATATCACCCTTCAAATGTAAACTAAGCCAATGTAATTTATCCAAGCATTAAATAGACATGTGCTAAGGTTGATATACTGTTCATAAAGTACATTTAGCAGCGGAAAATCATAAGAAAACAGCAGACTGTCATACACATTAAAACACAGTATTTTGGTCAAATTTGACCCTGGAAAAACCCCCCAACCCCTGGGGAAAACCAGTCAAGAGATATTTTATTATATATCTTCTTCAAGAGAGAAAGTACAGTAGTAGTCTATTCAACAGTAAGACAAACTTATCTCAGACCCAGAAGACCACAACAGTGCCTCGAAATTAGTGTTGAAGATGCATTAATTTCTGTGCATTTATTGCCTCGAAATTCATGCCATAGAGGCTGTATAAACTGCTTCTCACAGTCAACTTTCCTCCTTGAATATTGTTCCCAGCTTAGTCTTCAGTCTCGGTCTGTGTGCCTCCTGTAATAGCAGCAAGATACATTGATTTTCGTGCCACCTTAGCCTTGAAAATCACACCCAGTCAGCAGCAAAATCAAGCTGTATGGACTATGTACAAACAACAATTAGTTTCAACAGTCTCCCTCCTCGAAAACTGAACCAATCTACTCAGAATGTGTGCCCAAGAAGTCTTCTCGAAATATGTGCCAACACTCTCGATTTCTGTGCAGCAGTGCCTCCTCGAACTGCGTGCCCTTCAGTGGTTACTTTGCTGCTGTAGCTTGCCTTGGAATTGAGCCAATCTCTGGCTCCTCTCTCTCTCTCTCGAAGTTTGTGCCCCTCTCCAAAATGCTCTTGGAATGTATGCCTCTCTCTTGGGATTCGAGCCACCCTCCAAAGACTCTCTCTATTGGAAAAAATGTGCCAAAAGAAATCTCATTCAACTTTTTATTTACCCTATTAGGGTTTCTCTCATGACTTTTCAACTTCAATGGACGAGATTAGATCTTGGCCAAAAGATCTATGGCTGGGATCTAATCTCTCACTCACTTAGATCTCCAAAGTGAACTTTAGAACAAATTTTTCTTTTTGAAAAGTCACTTAACCCTAAATATTTAAAAAGTACACTTTATGACTTAAAGTCACTTTAAAAACATAATAAAGTACAACTCACTTTAAAATCATAAAGTCACATCAAAAAGGTACTTTAATAAAAAAACACATTACTAAAGTCACTTTAAGAATATAAATGGGACTCCAAGTTATTGACCCCTGCACCTAGGCACCTGATGCAGGAGTGCCACCGAGCTATCAAATGCTAACAGTACACTTCCTTGGGGAGTCACACAGTGATAATAGTGATAATACTGATGAAAGGCTATCAAGGGTTTTGTTAGTGCTAAAAGATGCTCTCTGTTATACATAATGTTGGCCACAAATAGTGATTAAAAACAATCAAGCTAGATAATTTCCTACAGTAATTTTGTCAAATTTGAAAATTCAAGACATTTCCAGCTTGTCAAATCTAGAATTTCAAGTAAACCTATTATACATGCATTCAGTCAAACAACAATATCCCTGTACAATCAACTGATAATCAATCCTCTATCCATACAAGCCCGTATTTTTTGCAAAAGATTGTACACTTGCAATATGGTGACCATCTTCCAAGAATATCCTGATAGCCTTGGCATCCTTGTCAGTGTCACCACATATGATCAACAAATAATATGATGATCCCTCCATTCACAAGACAGTTAATATAAAAACTACTTAGACAGATGGCAAACACTTGAAAAGATGGCAGGGGATATCGAAAATCCATATTAAAAATATATTTTCCAAACTGTAGAATAACCTATTCCTAGTTGCTCTGAGAAACAGACTGTGGAGGCTCGCTACTCGCTCTGAATCTGATGTGTGTGTCTAAAAAACTGTGTTTGTGTCATCCGGTGTGGAAAGCCGCCGCCTGATGGCTGGAAATTCCTTGGTTTATAGAGGAAACCCTCGCTGTCTACAATAGTGGGGAGTGGACTGGTCAACCACTGTTAAAGATATATTTCTACATTACAAATGAAACTGTCGCTCGTCCTAAAATATGTGGGTGTGTTTTAGTTTGTATTGTAGAAATTATCCCACATTGGAAACAATCAAATTACCCATCGATGCATTGAGCACAATGTTGATCCATGGGCTCTCTCCTTAGAGCTCCAAGTGTGGGTGTTCTTCTTGGTTTCTTGATCATATTTGCTCGGTGGAGCTTTGAATTGGACTTAATGTCATTGAAATAGAAGACTTGGAGACATTTTTTTTTGCCAAAACCAACAAAACTTGTGTGGGTGCTCTTATTGGTTGCTTGATGACATTTGCTCAGTGGAGCTTTGACTTGGACTTAATGGAAACAAAACTTGTGTGGGCACTCTTCCCGGTTGCTTGATGATAGTTTTACCAAAACCAACAAAACTTGTGGGGTCACTCTTCTTGGTTGCTTGATGATATTTTCTCAGTGGATCTTTGACTTGGACTTAACAGCAACAAAAGTTGTGCGGGTTCTCTTCTTCGTTGCTTGATGATATTTTCTTGGTGGAGCTTTGAATTGGACTTAATGGCATTGAAATAGAAGACTTGGAGATTGGGTCTATTAACGAACCAATATTTTTTCCAAAACCAATAAAACTTGTGTGGGCGCTCTTCTTGGTTGCTTGATGATATTTGCTTAGTGGAGCTTTGACTTGGACATAATGGAAACAAAACTTGTGTGGGTACTCTTCTTGGTTGTTTGATGATATTTGCTTGGTCTAGCTTTGACTTGGACTTAATGGCATTGAAATAGAATACTGGGAGATTAGGTCAAACCTCCACTTTTCACCTTACAACAACCTCCACAAGAATTATGGGCACTTTTCATCATAATACAAGCTGTAACCAGACCCAGATAAACAAATATGAGCTGAATCTAAGGGTTAAAAGACAATTCTAGGCATTTTGTATCCCTAAGGGAGTGATGAAAAACATCATAACTTCTTCTTCTAAGAATTCTGAGCATGTTAGAAGTCTTTTTGAGTAGTCTTTAAAGGTAAATAATGATGGATCGATGTTATGGGCATGACTAAGGTCGTAGCAGCTGCAAAAGGTGAATTATAGTTACATAAACTTCAAATCTGAGTGTGGTTTTATCCCTTGGCAACCTTAGTGTCAGTCCTAATCAATATTAAAGGGCTTGAACTTCAGTTATGGGTTTAAAAGTGATATTTTTCTCCATTAAAAACCGGAAGCACTCCTATAGTAGAGACCATAAGCTAATATATATATATATATATATATTTTGAAGTGTTAATACTAAATTCAAAGATAATTTTCCAATCAATTAGAAATTTATTATATATATATATATATTTAAAATATAAAGTTTAAACATAAATATTTATGCTTATATTTCCATCCAAACTATGGTTTGTAGTTATGACTTGTATTTATGAGACAAATCCTACAAATATGAACACCTACTCATGTTTCCGAATACAATTTTACTAAAATATGCCCTTACAAAAATGATGATATAAAAAAATATAAGCATTTATTCTAAATTATTTGATTAATGAAGAGGCGCACTCTCAATTTGTTATACCTCCATTTTCCATAGTGTCGCATCTCCACCACAAAAAAAGTTGACGACACTTCCCTTACTGCTTAAAACACCCATAAGAGAAAAATGATGAGTGATCCTTGAAGGCAAACTTACCCTGTCAAGAATCAACCTAGCTGAGACTTCATTTACCCTAACTACCGCGCCTTGCTCAGTTTTAGGTGCGCGGTAGTCCGTACTACCACGCTATGCTATTTCTCTGCCACACAATACTACCGCGTTATGCTCTGTTCTAGAGGCGCGGCACACTTTTTTTAGCCTGTTTGCCATGGCTTGTGGGATTTTGATTTTCGAGAGATTTTTGAGGATTGGTGTCCCTGATTCGATCCTAACTCACTTTCTGTGATTAGTAGGCCTGATCCACTTAACTCTCCCAAGATCCACCCTTCTCTCTTGTTGGTTAACCCTACCACACACTATAAGAGAGAGGCATTCCATGAGCAAAGGGGAGGACTCTTAGAGGTATCAAACTTATGATCTTGCAGCTTTGTGGAGATAGCTAGAGGAGGAACCACTTGGAGCTAGAGGATTGACTTGGACATCAAGCAACCTTTGTAAGCATTCTTCATGTTTGTAATAAAAATAACTTGTCTTGTTTTTCCCATTTCATGTGTATTGTATAAGTTTCTGACATGGAATGTATCTAGTCTAGATTTGGATTTAATATTTGCTTCAAGGTATTTGGGAGCTTGTATGCTTGTTCTTTGTTTGATTTCAACAGATTCTGCATTGGAGCTTTGGCATCAAGAGTTAGAAGCGGGACAAATGTCGGATTGGAAGGTGAGTTATATCTTTCATCTCTTCCGAATGCATGTGATCTTGTTATGAAAATTAGTTCAGGAAATTCAAGGTAGCATTTGTTTAGTTTTGTCTTATCTTAGAGTCAGTTAGAATCTGCTTTAATTTAAGAGAATTCTGACTTATCCGTAGGGAAGAATTCTACCAACAAGAATGGCGATTCCGCTGGTTTGAATCCCATTTGATTGATTGAGTTCACTGTTATCCATCTTTTGATTGTGACTTTTTCTTTCTCTTCAAACCAGTATTGAATTTTGGTCTTTCTGACTTTCATTCACCCCTCCTCTCTGTATTTTTCCTCCCTGTGTGATCAATGAGTCCTCTGGGTCTGCAGCAACCCTAAAAATTTCATTTTCCTTTTCAAAAGTTGCGTTTTTCCCACACTTTGCAACAATACCGTGCCCTCTGCATTGACTACAGCGCGGTAGTACCGCGTATCCTGAATTAGTACCAGAGCGGTAGTATAGCAGTACTGCGCTATAGTCTGACTCTGCCACGCGGTAGTGTCTGCATTTTTTCAAATTTTTCTTGCTTGCTTGGTTTACTGAGTCATTTATTGATTTCCTTTGCCTTAGTTGGTATTTTCTGTTTGCTGTTACCATCCTGTTCATTATACAGTCTATGTGGTGTGTTTATTTCTTTGGTGAGCTTGATTATTTTGTGAGTTAGAGGCATTATTTGCACATTGGGTCACCCCCCCAGTTTGATTGCATTGGCTTGATCTTCCCATCACAACCAGACCATTACTACCATTCTCTGTTACTGAATTGTGTAGCTTTCAGAGTCACATTGTTTCCATTATTATCATTAAAACCCATATTGAAAGTTATCATTGGAAAACATTTGTGTTATCTTGATTAAAATGGTCTAGCAGCATCATTGTGCATTAGGAAGTGAACCATTGAAATTTGCCACAAAAATTCTCATTCTTTGAAGCATTTTAGTTGTAAGATCAGTGAATTGGAAAGAAGTGTTTATTTCAGTTTGGCTCTATTTACAAAAAGAAAACAAAAATTTTTTGTTTTGGTTTTTAGTTGCTTGTGAAAGTTTCATGCATTTATGATCGAAGAACTCTCTCTCTTCCATAGCTAGTTTCATCGAATACAAGGCTTATTTCGATTCATTCTCACTTGCATGGTTTGGGTCGTCACAACACCACCAAGTTTCACATCCATTTACTCGATTGAGTAATACAACCACTAAAATTAATCTCCCTAACTAAACCAACATTAACCTCACTTGAGGAAATCAAAAGAATTTGGTAGTTAGGTAGGACACCGGGGATAGGCATCAAAATAATTCCCCCTTGTCATTTTCATCTGAGACATAGTTGTTGTCCTCTAGGGAACTAAAATCCTCTAGTATTTATTGACACGGTCACAACCAGTTTGTGGAGGGGCCTCCTGACTGTTTTTAACTTTCAAGGGTTAAACGGCCGCGAGATTGAGAACCGGACGGACTTTGTGGAATGCCGCACTCCACTTATCCCTAAGGCAACATCGATCATTGTCTTCCTTGGAAGGCAGAAGTGCCCAAAACCTTTTCCAACGTGTCATGAACGAGGTAGCTTAGTGACTTTTCTACTAGGGCTCTTTTACCCAGGATCCCTTTCGGTAGAGGGATATCCTTCTTATATCGGTTTCTATACCTAGCCAAGCTATATGAAACCCGCCACGACACTGCTTTAGCCAATGAAGATCATAAGAAACGCGTCAAAGCACAATATGATAAATCCGTTCAACCTCGGGTTTTCAATGAAGGTGACCTCGTGTCGATCATGTCTTTGAATTGTTGGAGAGCCTTAGGCTCACCCGAAGTTAAAACATCTCCCACTACTCTCAGGGCATTTGATGGACACGGTTTTCAACCCTATGGACTCATCCTTTCAATTGGTGTTGAACTGGGGGGAAAAACAGTATCCGTACACATTGAAGTCATGGATGCACCATTAGATTACAATCTTCTACTTGGTCGGAACTGGTTTTACGCCATGACCGCCATAGCATCTATAGTCTTCCGGATTGTGCAATTTCCTCATGAAGGGAAAATTGTCACCATTGATCAACTTGATTACTGTATCCCAGACTCTCATCCGAACTCCGCCAACACCGTCCCGTTATTGGATCAGCCTCGGTACCGGTTCCAAGACATTAGTGTTGGTCTCATGAAGGATTCTTCCCTTATTGGAGTTTTTCTAGAGCTGGGGACCCATGTTCAGCCAAACTCCCATCGGACATTCCCAAGTTCGATGCTAAGCCTGGGGAAGACCCCAAGAACCACGTAATGACCTTCCATCTTTGGTGTTCATCCAACTCCTTGATGGACAATTCCATTCGACTACGGATCTTCCAACGTACGCTTACCGGAACGGCAGCAAAATGGTACATCGAGCTACCACAACACTCTTTCCACGATTTCAACACCTTGTCTATGCAGTTTCTGACCCATTTCCAGCTCCCCATCCGGTATGAGACTGGAACAGAACTGTTAACCTCACTGCGTCAAACCACTTCTACACACATTTTGGATCACATCCATGAGTGGCGTCGATGCCATAGGCTAATTAAGGCACCCATTTCGGATCAGCTACTCGCTGATTGGTTCACGAAATCCTTTTTTCCTCCCATAGCCAGGGATATCGCTATGCACGGGCCGATCACAGAAGAACAAGCCATCTCAACAGCTCAGTACATGGATTTGGTCTACACCCAATTCGACACTTTACACGAACTTCTTCCCCATGCCGCCCGCGTTACCACTGATCCAACGAAACCTACCACTGAACCCCCCATTGATGGTATTGTCGGTTCAGTCAAGGCCCAACCTACTACCAACTCGACGGGACAACAAGCTTCTGCTTCCCCCGCTCTACCCCAGGATGCTTCAAAAGCTACTACTTCTCCTGCTATCTCCTCCGAAGTGAACGCAGTTCAATCTACGTCACAACCATCCGGAGGAAAGAAGAAAAACAATCGTGGTAAATCTAAGAAGAACCAGCAGGAGAACCCCAAGCCACAACCCACCCACAATGACCAGAAACCACGTCGAAAGGCTAAGTTTCCCTGCCTAATTTGTCAAGACGATCACTACACATGTGACTGTCCCTACAAGGACAAAGTCAACAAGTTCGTTAAAGGATCCTCTCGCTCGGCAGTATTAACTGACCCTTTCCCTCAACAGCAACAACAGATGGTTTCCCAAGAAACCCCACAGGGGGGCAACCCGACCAACCCAACTCGCAGAGAGACGTCAACAAATCGCGAAATCCTGATGACAAGTAATGAGGAGATTCATATAACCACTCGTTCAAAGACATATGAGAACCATCCAAGTTCAAACAAACAGTCAAAGATAGCCAAAGGAAAATCTCCTGTTGAAGATCCGATTCCTATTCCCCCCCCTACCGGCCATCTCCATATTGAGAGACCGCTAACGGACACAGTGCTACGCCCACCCAAGGGCACCATACGAAAGGCGACATTTAATCCCAACGCACGAGCTGCCCAAAATTACAACATTGTTGAGGATTTAGCTCAAGCACCTTGCGCCATGTCGACTCTCGAGGTTCTTCAACACTGCCCCACGCAGCATAGAACCTTACTTTCAGCACTGAGGGCAATGGACCCAGATACTTTAAACTCTATTATGTTTAACTTGGAGCACGCCAAACCTCGGCTTTCTCACCAGTTAGCCTTCCAGGTTCATACAAAAATCCGTGGAAATAGCATCCATCGCACTGTTTTAGATGAAGGTGCCTCCACGTTGATCATGTCTTTGAATTGTTGGAGAGCCTTAGGCTCACTCAAAGTTACAACGTCTCCCACTACTCTCAGGGCATTTGAAGGACACGATTTTCAACCCTATGGACTCATCCCCTCAAATGGTGTTGAACTGGGGGGCAAAACAGTATCCGTACACATTGAAGTCGTGGATGCACCATTAGATTACAATCTTCTACTTGGTCGGAACTGGTTTTACGTCATGACTGCCATAGCATCTATAGTCTTCTGGATTGTGCAATTTCCTCATGAAGGGAAAATTGTCACCATTGATCAACTTGATTACTGTATCCCAGACTCTCATCCGAACTCCACCAACACCGTCCCGTTATTGGATCAGCCTCGGTACCGGTTCCAAGACATTGGTGTTGGTCTCATGAAGGATTCTTCCCTTATTGGAGTTTTTCCAGAGTTGGGGACCCATGTTCAACCAATCAACATGATTTCATCCAATGTCACCCCTTCCAATGATTCATGGGTGATTCCGAATCCCGCTGAGATTGAAGACTACGGCAACTCTATGCCTTTGAATAGAAACCTCGTAGCATACCGGAAGCAATCCAATCAGCCACCGATTGGGTCAACTGTTCTACACATCACACCGTGGCACAAATCTCGTTTGAGACTCATTCGCCCCTACCATTTATCGATCCTCTCAATTCGATTTTTCCCACTGATGAATCAATTATGGAGGTTATGTGTGGTGATGAGCCACCATGGGGAGATTTTCACCTTCGATCTTTATTCCCCACCATTCAGACGCTTGAGCCTGATACAAAACCCAGTCCTTCACTCGGAATGGTTCAAACCAAGTTTCCCACTTCCCTCGATGAAGTATTTTCTGAAGGAAACTTGGCAAATCTCATGGAAACCACTCCCATAGATATTTCAGTGAAGCCTGGTATCGTGGAAAACATACATATTGGAAAAACATGTACTCCCCTCGAAATGGAGTTCTACTCTGCCTACTTTAAAAACTTCCGCGATGTTTTTGCTTGGATTTATGAAGAAATGCCAAGAATAGATCCCTCGATTGTGGTACATGAAATTCCAACCTTCCCTGGCACCTGACCTGTTCGGTAGAAACTTCGGCCCATCCATCCTCGTAAGGCAGCCGCTATTAAAGCAGAAGTTGAAAAACTTTTGCGAGCTGGTTTTATCTATCTTGTCCCATTGACAGAATGGGTATCTAACATCGTTCCCATAGCCAAGAAACAGGGAACGATTAGAGTCTGTGTCGATTACCGCGACTTGAACAAAGCTTGTCCAAAGGACAACTACCCAACTCCGTTCATCGATAATTGTGCCGGGAGTGTCATATTTTCATTTATGGATGGCTTTTCTGGCTATAATCAGATCGATATCCTCCCAGCCAACCAGCACAAAACAACCTTTATCTGCCCTTGGGGGATTTTCGCATATCGAAAGTTACCTTTTGGACTTAAAAATGCCGGGGCAACTTTCCAACGGGCGATGTCATACGCATTTCACGACATCAAACATATTGTAGAACCATATCTTAATGATCTTCCCACTCACTCTCAGACCCGAGATGACCATCCTGATCACTTAAGTGCCATTTTCGAAAGGTGCCATCGCTACAATATACGTTTGAATCCGCATAAGTGTGTCTTTTGCGTAGAAGCCAGAAATTTTTTGGGATTCATAATCTCCAAAAGTAGGATACGCTTAGATCCTGCGAAGGTAGAAGCTATCTTAGCCCTGCTTTCCCCCACAAACATTCCAGAACTTCAAAGTTTGCAAGGGCATGCAAACTTTCTACGCCGTTTCATCTGCAATCTTTCCGAGATAACAAAAGGCTATATGAGGCTTCTCAAGAAGAACTCTCAAGAAGAACATTCCCTTCATCTGGGATGACGAATCCCAACGCTCCTTTGATAATCTAAAGGCAGCTTTAACCAAAGATCTTGTGATCCAACCCCCCGATTACACACGGGATTACATTCTTTATCTCCCAGCTTCGACTTCCACCATCGGCATGGTGCTAGTCCAGGAAGACCACAACGGCATAGAACATGTGGTATACTATCTTAGTAAGAGTCTTCTCGACTCCGAAACTCGTTATTCACATGTTGAAAAACTGGCTTTGGCAACAGTTTTTGTTGTCCAGAGATTCCGTCATTACATTCTACTCTGCCGGACCACTGTTATAGCTGATTTCAATTCAATGTATTATATCCTCACACGTCAAGTGCTTGGGGGCAAATATTCTCGTTGGATCATCATCCTTCAAGAGTTTGACTTGGAATTTGTCAAAGCCAAGTCAAAGAAGTCTTTGGTCTTTGCTGAGTTGATTTGTAACTTGCCCCGTGCTACCAAACAATCCGAGCCCATCGATTCTCTTCCTGATGAATCGTTGTTCCTCATTAGCATGTCTGATCCGTGGTACGGGGATATTCTATTATATCTCCAAACCCAACGCTTCCGCCATGACCTCACTCGCGATGAACGTCGATGCATCCGACATCACGCCAAATACTACCTCATAGTCAACGATACTCTTTATCGACATCGTGTCGACACCGTTCTTCGACTCTGTTTGACCCTAGATGAGGCGGAACGCGTTCTCAATGACTGCCACGCTGGAGCATGTGGTGGTTATCTCTCTGGGATGGATACGGCCCAGAAAATACTGCGAGCAGGATATTTATGGCCCTCAATTTTCAAAGACTGCATTGAAACAGTCAAGAAATGTCCACCATGTCAATTCTTTCATAGTAAAACACGCTCGCACCCCGCTCCACTCCATCCTGTTATTGCCGTCGGCCCTTTTTCCAAATGGGGCATAGATTTCATGCACTGTAAGCCCACTTCAGCTGGGGGCATAGCTATGTCATAGTAGCTGTCGACTATTTCACAAAATGGGCTGAAGCGATGCCTACTTACGCTGAGGACGGCAAAACAGCAACACAATTCATATTCAATCACATTATAGCTAGATTTGGTGTCCCACAATTTATTGTGACCGATCATGGCTCCCACTTCAGGAACCATATGATCGAGGAACTAAGTGCCAAGTTGGGTTTTCGCCATGAAAACACAACCCCATACTACCCACAAGCCAATGGCCAAGTTGAAGCCATTAACAAAGTCCTGAAATGAATGATTCAGCGTATTGTGGGTACTCAGAAATCCAACTGGCACTCAGCTCTATTTTCAGCATTATGGGCATACCGAACCTCAGTAAAAAGTGCTACTGGGTTTACACCATTCTAACTGGTGTATGGCCTAGAAGCCATTTTACCGATTGAATGTGAAATTCCATCACTTAAGATAGCCATAGAGCTACTTCCCCACACCACTTCCGAAGAGGAACGGTTTCTATACCTAGCCAAGCTAGATGAAACCCGCCGCGACGCTGCTTTAGCCAATGAAGCTCATAAGAAACACGTCAAAGCACAATATGATAAATCTGTTCAACCTCGGGTTTTCAATGAAGGTGACCCCGTACTCACATATGATCAAATGCATGACAAACTCGGAAAAGGAGAACTAGAATCTATGTGGTACGGCCCCTTTGTTATAAAACGTGTCTTAGAGAAAGGAGCCTATGAGCTCGTCGATTGTGATGGCACGCCATTGGCATGGCCCCGCAATGGGCTATACCTCAAACGCTTCTACGCGTAAGGTTACCCTACGCGGGTCACTTTTTGTACATAATGTACTTAGCTTGTTTTCACTCATCTTTTTGGTGTGCGCACGGACCTCATGTATCCATTCTTACTTTGACTCGCGATTTTATGTGCAGATGTCTGCCTACTTCGGATTCAGCGACGGTGCAAGGCGGCATACCCGGAATCTCGCTTCCGCAGCATGGGTAATCTATTCTCCCACTGGCGAGTTGATATCTTCAGGAGCCAATTGTTTGGGTCCTGCAACCAACAATATCACAGAGTACCATGCAGTCATCGGACTCTTGACGGAGGTTGCTTCACTCGGAATTGACTCCCTATCAGTCTTTTTAGACTCCCAACTCGTGGTTTCTCATCTGAATCGTGTTTACACAATTCGTGATCCTATCCTACTTCGTTTATTTCGGAGGGTACGCCTCTTGGAACGATCTTTTAATTTCATTTCATATCAACACGTACCAAGAGAATTCAATTGTATAGCTGATTCATTAGCTAATTACATTTTGGATTGGCATCTTGCCCATACATAAAAACACATCACAAAAAATAAAACACACAAGTCATTGTAAATAGATAGATCATAAAAATAGGTCCATATCACTGTATATAAAAGTGTTTTTCCAAATACATAAAGTTTGTGTTTTAAAGACAAAATTTGGGACCAAATCCCATACAAAAATTTGGCTCTCAAAGCCTACATATCGTATACATGTTGCAAAAAAAAATATATATATATAAGAGCTTCCATCTAGGGAGATCTAGGAGATCTATCATGTCCCTCGTCAGATTCCTCACGCTGCTAGTGATAACACACTATAGCTCGAGCCACCCTACGAAGGAGTCGGCCAATACGCCTAGGCACACCTACAGTATGCCGCTGGAGATGCAAAGGGATGTCGTCCACCCTCATAGCTGGAATACCGTGAGTCAAACCTTGCAAATTCCTCTCTATTTCTTGGACCCCTCCCGCTTCATCTTCGTCTTCTTCCTCGTCTCGAGCAGCTTGGCGATCAACACCACCTCGGCGTAATGGCGAGTACCCTGCCGGTCTCTGTGGTCCACGATCTGCGACATGCACACGTACATACATTAAAATCTTTTACACATTCTAAAACAAAATAAAAATTATATATTCAAAAAAAAAGAAAAATATGCACATGAAGGTCATACCTGAGTTGTCCCAATCCTCATCTTCCGGCAGTGCCAAGTCTATGTCCTCGCGGAAGTCCACCCCCGCCTAGGGATAGTCATCGATCATCACTATCTGTTCCTCGAGCCACGAGAAGAAATCCTCACCAAAAGCCAAATGCTGAGGTCCCCCAAGACGTCCTGCATAATCACTCCATCGAGCCATCCATGGCTCGGTGGGTGGACGGGGGGGCATAGCTATCTGTGGGCGCAACAATGGCACCCTCGCCAAAAAGAAGGTGACTAAGATGCTCCCATAACCAAATTGGGAATTCTCTCCAAGCCTGCACTTGTGCACTTGCTCTTTGAGGTTGGTCAACACTGCCTCACACCAGTTGAATACTATTCCTGCCATACAATCCACTGCGAGATTCATCTGTGTACGGGACGCCTGATGGGGACCCGTACTCCCTGCTGCACGTGTGATGGTGAACAACACGGTTTTTATAGGAGGTTCTATAATGTCTTTGATGACCACCTTGCCGCTTTTCTTCCCCGAACTCTGACGGCAGTATCAAGCAATCAAAGCATCTGTGCTCGCCTCCGAGGCTGCGTATCCAGTAAAATTCACCCGGGCTCCTCTTTTTGAGAGGCCTGTGAGAAAATAAATGTCCTCGAATTGAATTTTTAGGATGTGTTCTCCTACTCGGAAAGCCTAAATATCGGGGTCCCACATTTGAATAATGTGGGTAAGAAGCTTTGCCTGCTTACGAATTCCCTTGGTCTTGAAGAATTTTAACAGACCACATTCCCGCAATGCAGTCAAAGTATCTTCGTCATTTTCAGCCTCTAAATCATCCGCTTCGTGTTCTCTTTCTTTCCAATGGACCATTTTGCTCCAAACAAGTTTCAAACACCTGCAAAAGGTCATGGGAAACATTCAGCAATTATTTAACAACTTGATCTCAGTTAAAAATTTAAGAAAAAATGATTTTTTCATCTTAATTTTCGCTCCTATCGCACCTAGGTAAAATTGGACTACGCGGTACTGCACAGTACCGCGCCTCTATTTAACCTCACAGCACGGTACTGTTACATAGTACCGCGCTTCCCGATATGGACCCGCGCGGTACTTTGGAGGGCGAATTTTTTCCAATAGGGCTTGCCCAAAAAATTACTTTTTCCTACTGAAAACAAGTTATTCGTACATGAAATGAAAGAGAGGCATAAAAGCCCTTACCTGGCACAGACGGTTGTTGAAATGGTTCCCCGGATCTCCAGATATGGGCTCTTGAAGTTTTGCTCCTCAAATGGGTAAAATCTCCTCTTTTGGTAAATGCCTAAGTGAAATGGTAACTTTCTATTTTTACCCATCCTTTATATAGCTTTTTCACTCATTTTTTACTCATTATTTTATCTAGTTAAAATAAAACCCATTTCACATTACTAATATTTGGTTTCATGAGCACTTATTGACAGGATCTCCTTTAAAGACATTATTTTCACACTGGCGTCCATTTATTGTTTGACCTTCATTTTGAGCCTACTTCATCTTTTTCGTGCTCTGGATTAAAACTTGAAAAAGATTCCAAGCGCTTTTACACCCATCTCGTGCTTGTCAAACTCAAGTAAATGGTGTCGAGTTTGGTCAGCTTTACTCATGCTCGTTAAACGATGAGGAAAGTATTATCCTAGTTGTATTTTATTCTCTTTTCGAACCAGAATAATTAAAAATTACGAAAAAGACCATTGGAGTCCATAGTTAAGCTCTTTTCAGACTCCCTAAAATTGAAAAGATTGCCAAGTGATCTTGACTCTTTCACACTTGTAAAAGTATTTGAAAGGTCGTCTATTCGGTGATAGGTTACCCCTTTTTCGGCCCGTCTAGACTATTTACGAGAAAGGTATACCTCGGTCAATTTTGGCTGGGAGAGTTCTCTCAGGAATTGTTTTACACTTTTTCGGGATCGAGGGACTAAATTTACGAAAAAGTACACTGTGGAGCCTCCTTTAAGTTTTTCAGGCTCTCTAAATGTGAAAAACTACCGAGTTTTCCTTCCTTGGACTCGTTAAAATTTAACATCGAAGGACCCACTTTGGGACGAACCCCTCCTTTCTCAGGTTCGTAAAATATGTGAGATTGGACTCATCTATGAGATGAGCTACACCGAGCATCTGTTATCCTCTTCAAGCTTGAAAAACAACAAAGAGGTACTCGTCTATCATGTTGGGGGAATATGGGGAACAAGTCAAGTTTGTTTTGGCAGCTTGTCAGTCGTTACCTTTGAACATGGCATGTGTCTGTCCCTTGTCTATACTGGGTATCTATTTTTCACTGAGTTATGGTCATCATCCTGAGTCGTCTCTCTGGGCACGAGCCTACTCATTTGGTGTCTATCCTTTGCTATCATAATCCCTGCCGCCAAGTCCTGTTACATGCCGTTATATGTTCAAAGGGTTGCATTGTTCAGAGTCGTTCATTGTGTCAGGCCTCCGCTGTGTTAGTACATACTCCATTGTTTCATCATCTTATACTATCGTTCGCTCCGATTTCGTGTCGATGATGTGGGAATCATTATGGCCCACCTTCGACGAGTCTATTCCCATCGACGCCAAATCACTATCCAGGAATTGGACTTAGGGATCAACCATTAGTACCTTGGTATCTGCATGCCTCAATGGCAGGTTTCCTCGTGTTCGACAGTAGGTTTACATCAATGACATCTGATCGAACAATCTCTCGAATGCTCAACATCAACTCATCTATTCGCATTTCGTTGAGATGTACTTCAGATACCTTGGGGATCATTGTCATCATTGGTGATTTCCCTCGCATTTGTTAACGGTTCACATCATTGACCAGTAATCAAATGGTTTCTACCATGTTCGACTTCAACACCTTGTAATCACATGGCTAGATTCGTATCATTTGCGATTGGGTAGAAGACCCTGGGCACACCTTTGTATCTTGATTGTGTCCAGGTTGCGTTGGAGATATCCTTTGTATTGTCACACAGATCCACTTTTTGTATTGGTCGTGGCTGTGTCATTACTGTCTCATGGATCTACGCTTGTTCATAGTAGCCATGATCTGTCCACAGTCTATATCATCTCAGTACTCATGGATCTGAAATGTATTGGTTGGAAGCCATGCTTTGAGTCATTTGTTTCCGAGCATGGGGATGCTCGCCTCAGTGGTATATCTAACATCTTGTTCTTGTTTCAGCTCCTTGTTGCTCTCCTCGATGCTATCTTTGCACGGTATTTGTAAAGTCTTTCGGCCATCAGTCCCTTCTGACCTCACACTTTAGGGGGCATCTGTTATACCTCCATTTTCCACAGTGTCGCATCTCCACCACAAAAAAAGTTGACGACACTTCCCTACTGCTTAAAATACCCAGAAGAGAAAAATGATGAGTGATCCTTGAAGGAAAACCTACCCTGTCAAGAATCAACCTAGCTGAGACTTCATTTACCCTAACTACCACGCCTTGCTCAATTTTAGGTGCGCGGTAGTCCGTACTATTGCGCTATGCTATTTCTCTGCCACGCGGTACTACCGCGTTATGCTCTGTTCTAGAGGCGCGGCACACTTTTTTTAGCCTGTTTGCCATGGCTTGTGGGATTTTGATTTTTGAGAGATTTTTGAGGATTGGTGTCCCTGATTCGATCCTAACTCACTTTCTGTGATTAGTAGGCCTGATCCACTTAACTCTCCCAAGATCCACCCTTCTCTCTTGTTGGTTAACCCTACCACACACTATAAGAGAGAGGCATTCCATGAGCAAAGGGGAGGACTCTTAGAGGTATCAAACTTATGATCTTGCAGCTTTGTGGAGATAGCTAGAGGAGGAACCACTTGGAGCTAGAGGATTGACTTGGACATCAAGCAACCTTTGTAAGCATTCTTCAAGTTTGTAATAAAAATAACTTGTCTTGTTTTTCCCATTTCATGTGTATTGTATAAGTTTCTGACATGGAATGTATCTAGTCTAGATTTGGATTTAATCTTTGCTTCAAGGTATTTGGGAGCTTGTATGCTTGTTCTTTGTTTGATTTCAACAGATTCTGCATTGGAGCTTTGGCATCAAGAGTTAGAAGCGGGACAAACGTCGGATTGGAAGGTGAGTTATATCTTTCATCTCTTCCGAATGCATGTGATCTTGTTGTGAAAATTAGTTCAGGAAATTCAAGGTAGCATTTGTTTAGTTTTGTCTTATCTTAGAGTCAGTTAGAATCTGCTTTAATTTAAGAGAATTCTGACTTATCCGTAGGGAAGAATTCTACCAACACAATTATAACAATGTTGAACGAGTTAGATAAATACAAAATTTAGTGTGCATGGAATATTAGCAATAACTCCAAATCACAAAGGAATAATACAATGTTATTCGAAGAAGAAAACCCCTTTTTATATAACTATTGCAAACTTATATAACATTTGAATAAATATTTTTTAACGCTTTATCTAAAGAATCACCATAAGTCTACATAAGGAAATGAGAGAAAAAAGAGCCTAAGTAGTATTTCATGATGCTTACCATCCATCTCACTCATATAGAGTACAAAAATCCAATCTTCATTAATATCTAAATTAAAAAGGAACTAGTTTATTTAAAATCTTCATGTTGATAGCCAACCTGAGAACAAGTAGTTAAGGAATATAATTTTCCCACAATTATCTATCTTTCTTGAACCTTACTGGTTGGTTAGTGTTTAATTAAAATTATTGAAAATATTATCTATTACACTTGAAAAATGTCACAACTTGACATAAATCCCGATGAATATCAATGTGACATAATTAATAATAACAATGTAGGGTATTCACTTATATAGTAAATATATATAATAACTATTATCCAAAACATCATATACATAAATATTTAAAAAATGGTATATGAATGAGCCCCTCATTGAATTTGGTTGTTTGTGCTTTCATACCTTGACATCTTTGTGATGTGTGACATCTTTATATTACAATATTATATTAAAATTATTACATTATGATATTGCAATGTTATTAGCTTATACTACAATATCAGTAATATTATTAGAATCTTTATTTAATTATAAAATTTTATGTATCATTATTTTTATATCAATATTGATATTGTAGTATTTCATTATCATGTTTTTAGATAAACTTATACTAATATATTTATTTAATTACATAATATAATTATAAAATTTTATGTATCATTATTTTTATATCAATATTGATATTGTAGTATTTCATTATTATGTTTTTAGATCAACTTATGGAAGAATCGACCCATTTTATTGAAATTTCTAGTGAAGTGCTAGCTTCGAGGGACTTATTTTGGACGGAAAATTCCATTTGGATGATAGTTCTTGCTTCTTGATTGTTGTTTCTTGTCTTTTAGGTCTTGTCCACTTTATGCTTTGGAGAATATTTGCTTTATGGAGAGTTCACCCTTGGAGAAACTTGTATTAGCTTATTTTGGACCTTTCTTCAAATCTATAGAGGCGTGATAGTGCTAAGGTGACATGATGCATTCTTGATCCAAATAGACACTACAACTATATGCTTCCTCACTATCTTATGGAATGCCATGAATGGTAATGCATCTTTACTTATAAGGTGTAGTTGTCCATTTTCCAGATCCCTTCTATCTATTATATTTCAATATAGGTTTTGTTTGTTTGTTTTGGTTTTGTTGATCCCCATCCATAACAAAAGTCACAATTGTTGATACTTATATTAATGTTAAGGGTGCATTCATAAACTTCTACTGTATCTTAGGTTGGTTAGTTTCCATTCATTGTGTAATGTTCTTGTTATAAGGAAAGCTAACATGCGTTAGATTTACTTCATGGTGCTATAAGAAAAACTATCATATGAAAGCTAACATGTGTTAGTTTTCATTCATTGTGCAATGTTATTATTAGAAGGAAAGCTAACATGCGTTAGGTATCCTTCATGGTGTTAGAAGGAAAACTACGTTAGCATTCATATGAAAGCTAACACACATTAGCTTTGGTGACATTGTGGTTGTGCTAGAAGGAAAGCTGCCATATGAAAGCTAACACACTTTAGCTTTGATGAAAATGTGGTTGTGCTAGAAGGAAAAATACCATATGAAACTAACACCCATTAGCTTGTATTCACTATGCCATGTTGTTGTTAGAAGGAAACCTAACACGCGTTACCTTTCATTGAATGTGCAATATTGTTATTAAAAGGAAATCTAACATATATGTTAGATTTCATATTATTGTTAGAAGGAAAGCTAACATGCATTAGATTTCATGTTATTGTTAGAAGGAAAGCTAACATGAGGTAGATTTCATGTTGTTGTTAGAATGAAAGCTAACATGAGTTAGATCTCCTTCATGGTGCTAGAAGAAAAACTACCATATGAAAGCTAACACACGCTAACTTTGATGACAATGTGGTTGTGCTAGAAGGAAAACTACCATATGAAAGTTAACAAACATTAGCTTTGGTGACAATGTGGTTATGTTAGAAGGAAAATTACCATATGAAAGCTAACACATGTTAGCTTTGATGACAATGTTGTTGTTAGAAGGAAAGCTAATGCCCGCTAGCTTTCATTCACTATGCAATGTTATTGTTAGAAGGAAAGCTAACACGTATTAGATTTCATTCACCGTGCAATGTTGTTATTAGAATTAAAACTAACACAAGCTAGATTTCATGTTGTTGTTAGAAGGATAGCTAACATGAGTTAGATTTCATGTTGTTGTTAGAACGAAATCTAACATGCATTAGATCTCCTTCATGGTACAAGAAGAAAAACTACCATATGAAAGCTAACATGTGATAGCCTTGATGACAATGTGATTTTGCTAGAAATAAAACTACCATTTGAAAGCTAACACCCTTTAGCTTTCATTCACCATGCAATATTGTTGTTAGAAGGAAAGCTAATAGATGTTAGCTTTCATTGACCGTGCAATATTGTTATTCGAAGAAAATATAACATATGTTAGATTTCATGTTGTTGTTAGAAGGAAACATAACACATGTTAGCTTTCCTACACTATGCAATTTTATTGTTAGAAGGAAAACTAACATGAGTTAGATTTCATGCTATTGTTAGAATGAAAGCTAGTTAGCTTTCATACACCATTCAATGTTGTTGTTAGAAGGAAAGCTAACATGTGTTAGGTTTCATGTTGTTGTTAGAAGGAAAGCTAACATGAGTTAGATTTCATGTTGTTGTTAGAAAGAAAGCTAACTTGCGGTAGATCTTCTTCAAGGTGCTAGAAGAAAAACTACCATATGAAAGCTAACATGTGTTACCTTTGATGACAATGTGGTTGTGCTAGAAGGAAAACTACCATATGAAAGTTAACAAGCATTAGATTTGGTGACAATGTGGTTATGCTAGAAGGAAATATATCGTATGAAAGCTAACATGCATTAGCTTCCATCCGTGCAATGTTGTTGTTAGAAGGAAAGATAACACGTGTTAGATTTCATTCACCGTGCAATGTTCTTGTTAGAAAGAAAGTTAACATGCATTAGATTTCCTTCATCGTGCTAGAAGAAAAACTATTATATGAAAGATAACACACGTTAGCTTTGATGACAATGTGGTTTTGCTATAAAGTTGAAAAACTACCATTTGAAACTCATTGGGTAGTAGAGATCATGGAGTTTGTACACTTGTGAACCTCACATCTCAAGCCCTAATGACATGAGATACTTCACCATGATATAAATGCAACTTCTATGTTGGAATAAAGGGCCAATACTAAATATACGTGAATGCTACATAATTGTTCAGAGGATTACTCGGCTATGTTTTTATAATTTCTTCAAAATATGAATTGCTTGGTTTTTCCAACCTTCTTGAATCTTGTGCAGGGTTTTTATCCTCATTATTTTTCCCTTTATCAATAAGACTAGGACCTTTTGGCTGATTTAAGATTAATTAGTGGCATAGGATGGAGGAACCCATACTTTGGTGATGAAGGTATCGTAAAAAAGGATCAAATATAAAATCTTGTTGTTATATTTACATTATAAATATATAAAGATTTATATTCTCCGCCCTAGCTCCCCAACCCAATGTGCATTTATATCTAGTTTAATGAATTGTGGATATAATTCATTACCTTATTTCAATTATAATTATTTTGTTTCAAGTTCATATTATTCATTTATATTCTTACTTGAGTTTGAAGAAGGTTTGTTTCATAAATTCTGTGCATGTTTCTAGAAGCAACTTGTGCTAGAAACTTGTTATCTAAATTTCTCACAAAGGTGTTGTGCTCGTGGTGGTTGTTTTCGTGCTTTGCACCTAGCTAGATAATATACCACCTCTGATTTATCCTCTCTCCATACCTCTTCAGATTCCATGGAGTAGTCTTCCCACTCAGAACCGGAGATGATGTCGACCAACTCGAGTTTCCTTATTGAATGGTTTGATGACAAAGGATGCTCTCTGGGTTTTGGTGGCCATGAGATGTTTCTCCCTCTGACACTAGCAATTGAGTCTTAGGATCATGGGAATAGGATTTAAAAATAAACTCAAATGGACATCTCCATGGATGATGGATCTCCTCACCCTAATGAAGATTGCTCCACTCAAAATATGAACATGGTCTAGTTGATGTGCGATTTGGTCTTTGAAGACCGACGCAATGTGGAGGACTTACGGTTCTGTGGCATGCATTTCCCATCAACACTTGTAGCATCTTTCCTTCCCATATGGATGATAGTTAGATATTGTATTAGTTATGTGTCTTTTGTTTATGGGTTTATATTTTCAGTCTTCAAAAGTTCAGTTCTATCTCAGATTTCCAGCTATAGGACGATTGTCTCGAAAGGAAAATTTGTAAGCTCTTTTGTTTTTTGCAATACTTCTGGTCTAGATTATGTTTAGTCGTAGAGGCATGTCTTCTCTTTCCTTCTCAAGGGTGGCTACAAGCCAATGCTGTAGCCATGCACATTTTAAATTTTTGATATACTGTTCTCTTACAAAAAAAAAAATTGCTCACAAAGGTTAAGGGAATTGATCATCTAGTTCGACTAGGTATTTTCCCCGATTATATATTTCAATTCCCATAGTATAACTTGAGAATTTTGGAAAATAAATTAGTTACATTTAATTTCTCTATTGGTGAGTCCATCCCTACACAACGATAATTTTTTGCTAAACAAATATATCCATATTTTGATTGCTTACTTTTAATCATCAACAAATAATTTTTGTTTTATATGCAGATCATTCACAACCTAGAATCCTCTACTACATATTTTAAGGTCATAACCATATCTTTTGAATGCCAACCTACAATCTCGTAAGATGACATTTGCTAGAATTTAATTTGCACTATTTTTTTATTGTTACATTCCATCCCAAATTACCATCATGATTTAAAATTAAACACTCCTGAGTTGAAAATCATAACTATAACCTCCTCGTGTTAAAAATACTTTGAAGCTTGAATCTCTACGTATGCAAAGAATGTTGAACCAATGCGATAAATCAATTAGTTTTCAATTTTAAGTGATTGTTCAAAGGTGTAATTCCAATAAGTCAAATATGGGTAAGAACCATTGGGCTGGTAGCAAAGGTGGGTTCTCCATGAGGCATCTTTGAATAATAGTTTTCCCCAACACTAGAAGTTTATATATAGTCTAGATTTCAATTTTTTCACATTAGATGCTTAATTATTTATTAGAAAATTTGTATAATAAGCCTTCAGATAAACCAAACTAGATTTCAAGTTTTGTACTTCACAACATTTCTTAAATATTTGTTAAAAAACATGTCTAAAAATTACTATCTTCTTTCTTGTTTATACTAAAATTATTACACCTCTTCATTGTAAAAGGAAAGGAGCAGTGATTATTTTGTATACATATATTTTCATATTATATAATGGGAAACTCTCATTTTGATATTTTATAGTAGTTCCTAGGCTATTGACAATGGAACTCTATATCTAGTTCCCAAGTTATTGCCAATGGAACTCTAAATCTATTGTGCTTGAGAAGAAAATTTGTCGCAAATCTATTGTTTGCTAGAAAGTAGAAATAATTATTTTTAGTCTTTTAAATTGTCTTAGGTTATAATACAGGGTATTTTTACAATTTTAATGCTGTATGTTGTGCTCGATTATTCTCTTCTTCATAATTTAATGCTAAATGACAATCTAAATTTGTGGATTTTCATTCATGTTCTACTTTGTTTAGAATACATATTATTTCTAATGCTTTAATTCTATCTGATGTGCTAGATTTGTTGGGATTTCATTCTAGTTATGGACATTTTTTTTGCTATAATATTATTGCCCTAAACACACTAACATGCATCTAAAATTATATTCTTGTAGGTGTCCTCTAATCAAAGTCACTCTACTATTGTGAATCCCATGGTTAAGTCATAATTGCATCATAATATTTACATTGAATGAATCTAAACTTAAAAAAAAAATATTTTTAATTATTTTTGTTACTTTTTTTTCTTGGAATATAGATAAATATATATACTAACTATGCATTTACAAATCTTGACAACCCACCTCCATTCAAAGCAAAGGAAGGGACTTTGTGCCCAAATATTCTTGTTGGCTATGGATTGGTTTTATTATACCTCTTGAGTTCATTATACATTTTTGTTATGTCATTATACTCATAATAGTTAGGATTTATATAATAGGGATATATGAAGGAACACATTGACATGCATGTAAAAATATATTCTTGTGGATGTCCTCTAATCAAAGTCACTCTATTATTGTGAATTCCAAGGTCATGTCATAATTGCATCATAATCTTTACATTGGATGAATTTAAACTAAAAAAAATGATTCTTAATTATTTTTGTTACTTTTTTTCTTGGAATATAGATAAATATATATACTAACTATGCATTTACAATTACAAATTTTGATAGCCCACCTCCATTCAAAGCAGAGGAAGGGACTTTGTGCCCAAATATTCTTGTTGGCAATGGATTGGTTTTGTTATACCTCTTGTTTTGATTATACATCCTTGTTATGTCATTATACTCATAATAGTTAGGATTTATATAATGGGGATATAAGAAGGAACACACTGGCATGCATGTAAAAATATATTTTTATGGGTGTCCTCTAATCAAAGTCACTCTATTATTGTGAATCTCATGGTCAAGCCTTTTATACGAGATTATGACATGTTCTAATGGAATATTCACTCCTTATTTTGCATGTTGGCCTTGATTTGCTTCCTTTCCCATCGAAGCACTTTTGAATGAAAAATCCTTCAATCGTTAACTAGTTAGGTTTCCTAGGGGTGGAAGGTGCCAAGCACTTGGTGGTTTTATATGAGTTGATATCTTTCTTTATCTCATAATTATTGAATCTAAATTGACTGATCTTCATATTTTTTTTTGTGTAATGGGTTTCTTGAACTGATTACATGCAATGGAAAACATCAAAGAGCACACCTGTTCTTTTTTCATTAGGATCTTTCCATTTTTCCTATGTGCCAAGCACTTGGTGGTTTTATATGAGTTGATATGCCTTTCTGTCATACTACTTGAATATAAAATTGTTAGGTCTTCATATATATTTTTTGTGTAATTTATATGTAAAGTCCATTTTGATAACATGCACTAGATGGTGGGGAATAGTGTTTCATTGCAAACAAAACGACTGCCATAATGTTTTGAATCTTTGCAACTATATTTTTTTTTAAGGTTGTGTTTTTGCTAAAATATAAGAGCACACTTTACATGGATTAACCTAATTTACAAATTACAATTCAATTTTGATAAGAGGGGACTGAGTTGACCTACTAATTAATGGTCAAGTTATTGGGATAGGAAGGGTTGAATATATAGAGACTTGAAATTATTATGGAAGATAAAGGGTTAATGCGGTCTATGTTATGGTTTTGATAATTGATGTCACTCAACCACTTTTGATTGCGGAAGATGTTGATGAAGGGGTAATACATCCATGGAATATCATGAATTTGAGGCATAACACCGGTAAATAAAAAATATTGAAGCATGCATTAAGTGTTATTGATATTGCATTGAATGATTTTTTTGAGCAAATACTAAGCTTCTTTAATTTGGTGTACAGGTGCAAATGTCTCTTCTACATTTTCTATTGGGGACAAGGTAGATCTTTTGCAATGTGGACTGAAGGTGGGTGAGGGACCCATATTCAGTACATTCTTGGGAATAAGGTGCATGGAAGGATGGTAAATAAAGGACACATAGTGGTTAAAATTGAGAAGGAATTAAAACATGATGCTCTTCTACCACATCCATCATGATTTGAGAATACACTAGGAGGTGCATTGAAATCTTATTAGATTTGGACATAATCAGATTTGGAACCACATTCTCATGATCATCCCATAAATATTCACCAATATAGGGTTACGTCCACATGTAAAAAGGTTTCTCTTACACATGAATGCACAGAACAAGCATATGCATTGCCAAAGAGATCATAGTTTATGTCCAAGAGGATGGCATGGTTAAGGGTGAAACACTAGGCGAAATGGAATTTGGTGTCGTTGTAGAAGACATATATGGAATTTGCAAAATATTTGGAATTAGGGACAAGTCTAAACATTATTTGGTTAGATGGAAAATAAATAAGTTGGTGGAGGATGAAGGTGAGATTTTAAGGGTGAAGGAAAAGTTTAAGGATCCACCCAAGGAAATGGTGGTATGTGATATTATAGAGGACACAAGTCCCTTGAATAAATGAGATGGGGATCTTTATAATTATAAAATTTCAGACTCAATTGATATGCATCTAATGAGGCCATATACAAGGATTAAACAAGTTATTGCTACAAAAAAGTTGGAAAATGTCAAACAAAGATAGATGAAGAGAAAGAAATTTGACTTTTGGTAGTGGATGAATGTTGCAAACAAGATTTTCTTCAGCATGTGAATAGGAAATCCATTGCAGATGATAGATGGGGTATGAAACACTTAAATAAAAATGGTATTATGGAATTTGTCTTGAATTCACTCCTTTCAAACAAAATCATGTCAAAGAGCCATTTCCATGGATTACCTCCTATTGTTAGGGAAGTAAAGGACATGAGATTTACTCGAAATATTATTTGTAAGAAATCATGGTACAAGATACATAAGATTCGTCAAAGCACCTTCTATAACTTCCAATAGCATTTCCAACATGGACATGTCAAATCCATTCATGGTAATACCAACAAATGCAAAGCATGTGCACATACCGTGTAAGCCATAGAAATATTGCACAGAATTGTCATGGATAATTCAGATTTTTCACCAAACCAAACATGCAAACTTGATGAACTTTGGAACCTCTTCTCCTTTAAGATCGATGCCTTCAACTTACACACAAATTTATTTTCTAAATAAGATTAATGAGGCTCTTCAAAACCTCAATTATCCATCAAGATCACAACCAATAATTAGCAAGAATTGGAATACTCATTTTTGAGAGGTGGCATTCTTAAAGAATACCAACTTTAGTAAATGTATCGTATTGAAAGCACAAATGAAGTTAGTGATTACAAAAGAGTTGGAAGAAAAGGCACGGGGTAGAATAAACAAGCATAACAAGAGTGTTATGTGTGGAAGATATTGCTAATATGCAAACAAAATTATGCCAGAGCAATTTCCAAAGGACTACTTGAGCATTATCCATGATAAAATGGACAAAACAAAGACTTCAATCCCAATATTATGTGTCAAATCAAAAATTATTGCAGGAACAAACTTGGGTTTGTCATTGATAGGTATGCTAACACATGGGCATAACACAGGAGGTTTTGGTCATTTCTCCCTATCATTTGTACACATGGGATCACAATTTACCATTACATATCTTGCAAAGTGCTTGAGGGACCATGAAGACCCACACCTTGATATGTATGGTGATCTCCTTTATGAGAGTGGAAGTTCAAGAAACCCACTTTCAAATGCAGTACTTGAAACCTCTATTTACTCAAAATGTAGAGTGTACAAGGATGATTTTCTATCTCATGGAATATCAATAAATCAAAATGTTGATTTCAAACCTCTTCCTCCACATTTGTTTTTACAGTTGGACAATGCAGCGAGTGATAATAAGAATCGTTATGTTTTCATGTTTCTATCACTATTAACTGCACTTGGTGTCTTCATCACTATTGAGGTTGGGTTCTTCTTGTGGGTCACACCCAGGAAGACATAGATGGAACCTACAAAGGAATGTTTTCCAACTTGAAAATTAAATATATTTATTCTTCACCTGAAATGATGGATACATATCGCACAATAGAAGAAAAGCGAGTGTTTCCACCTACACTTATTGACATAGTGTATGAATTCAATTTTTTCTTAATGGATGCATCAAGGAGGGAAAATATGCAATAGTTGGACATCTTAGTGTCCAGTACTTCCAATTTCTTGTACTCAATGATGTTCCAGTGATGAGGTATAAAGAATCAATTAGAGATATTGCATGGTCAAAACCAGTTGAGTTGTGGAATATAGATGATGAAGTTCGACCTAGATTTCCCATAGGGAAGCCATCATTCTTAGGTCCCAAAGCGAATGATGTATATTTAAAATAACTAAAGGAAGGAATAAAATCATACATAAAATTGTGGAAAGACACTATTGGAAATGACAATTCACCAATTGTTATAGAGGGATGGAAAAATAAAGTAGAGTATTGGGAAAGAGTTCTTGATGCATTAAATTAAATCTACAATGATCATATAATAGTGGATGGAAGTGATTTATCTTCTGAGGATTTCTGGCATAAGACAAGGCAAATTGTCGATGCCGACTGTAATGCAATCAGTGTAATCTCAAGTATTATGGATGGGGATTTTGATAATGTGACAGATGAAACAGTATATGTTGGACCTAAGTGCAACAAGCCAAGGCCAACAGTCAATCCTATGATTGATGTTGAGAAAGGAAAGATGTTGCTAGTTAGATCAGTAAATGAGGATGGAGGAAGGATTATTTGGATGGAAAAATCCACCTTAGATATCTTTGAGGATGATGAGAGTGAGACTCTTCATGTAAAGGTTGATTGGTGGAAGCCTACTTCAGGGAACTACAAGGGAAAATTTTTAGAACAATATTGGGTACCAAATCCCGATGACACATAATTTGGATCTATTCCAATTTATACCATAGTTTGGGCATGGATGCCAAAGAAAGAACATTGCAAGAAGAACAAGATAAATAAATTTGGTATAGAAGTTGTACTTGATCTATTTGAGAGAATATAGTGATATTAGGTGGAGATGATTTGCATGAATGTAATTTTGTTCTTTGAAGGACCTATTAATATACATGAAGAAACACTTTTCAATGTTTGCAGTATATCAAATATTCTCTTCATGTTATTTTTTGAGGAATTTTATATAATTTAGTACATATATTCAAATTTTAGGTTTAACTTCAATGTTAATTCATGTCATGATTCTTTATGTGAAATACATAACACCATTTAATATTTAACTTTCCAATGTTTTGTTTAGATTAACATTGCTTCTCAATATATCAATGTTCATAATCAAATTCAATAATGCATTTAAAAACTACATCCTTGAGACTTGGTCTATGAATAAATGCAAGGCACTTGCAATAAGGTTTGAAGTGATTTTTTCATAATATTCCTTATTATATTTTATATAAACCGAATCATACTACTCTATTGCATTCTAATTCACAATAATTTGATTTGATCATTAAACGACACAACTAGACTTCTAAAATATTTTCTCTTGTAGACTTTAAAGTGATGTCAACATTGTACTAGTATAATATCTTATACTCAGCATAGGCAAATAAGTAACACTCATTTCCATTATTAAAACAATTAATAATAGTCACAAACACAATATTAATATGTCAATAAATAACTTTATATGTAATAAATTTCTTACACAATTTATTATTCATAAGTCAAGTCTTGATGAACTTTGTTTTAATATAGAAATATAAATATTAATGATAATATAAATATTGTAAGGAATCCAATTTTTAGAGGAATATTAATATGCTCTTTTCAATTTAACATGTTCAAACACTACACGAGTAAATAATGAACACTTGCAATAACTACTTTAGTCAGTTTTCCCTCTAAGTTTCCTCTTGTATTTGAAAAAAGCACACTGTACTAAATTGCTACTAGCATAATTCATAATTTATTTTTATTGTTAAAATCATTAATATTAATAAATAATGGAGAGATTACTAACATCAATATCATTAAATAACTTTTTTCCTCGAAAAAAATCATATTTCTATTCATAATTGAATGAAAAATACATTCTTCATAAGTTCATGACTAATCCACCTCCTCCAAAACTTTATACAAAATAAGCCAAAACAATAAATTTATACAAAATAAGCCAAAACAGTAACAAGCAAAACTGATTATGCATCTAGCCTAAAAGAAAAAAAATCACACAAAATTAAACCTCCATGACAATAAAAATAATAGTAAGAACTGTCTAAACAAAAATATTGATCACATCTTCTGATGTACTTCAGAGATTAATTTGCCATCAACATCATGAATATATAAGGTTCCTGGTTCCTCTGATAAACCAATCTTTGATTATTGATCTGCAGCCTGAAATTTCTCGCATATTAATCTATTATTCATGAAGTAAACATTAATCAACCTAGTTTTTAATATAATAATAATGAAAATAACTTATGATGCTTTTCTAATTCATAATTTATTTTGATCATCATAACAATAAAAATAGGACTTTAAATTCATAAAATATTGTATTTTGTAGACTATAAAGTGGTGCCAAATTCCTAAAATAAAACATCATACTAAACAAAGACAAAATTAGTTACTATGACAATAATTAAAATTGTTGTAGTAACAAATACAATGCTCGTATTATGTCATAATTCCACATCATTATAGATCACTCCGATTTAATGATGTCAAACCCCTAGACTTACTATAGAAACTCAACCTATACACAATATTACTTAATATATAATGAAAATCCAAGTTAATAATAGTAACAAACATTGATTATTAATGCCATTAAATAACTTTAATAATATGTAAGAAATTTGTTTCACAATCTATTATTCATGATGTAATCATCGATCAACTTAACTTTTAATAGAAAAATACAAATAAAAATAATTATGTTGCTATTCTAATTTATTATTGATTTTGATTGTTAAAACAATAAACTTAAACATACACTTAATACATAATGTTTTATCTTGTCATCTATAAAATGTTGCTAACCTCGTAATATAATGGGATAAAAATAATCCCTCTTTATAACTCTCATCACACCCGTTATCTTGTATGGTTGTAAAGTTTGGGGTTGTAGCATCTCTAGAGAATCTTGGAGAATGATTGAGCAAATCCAATAGCATTTTATAACTTATAACATCAAAATTAAAAGCAATATGCCCTAACCTATTCTCCTAATTGAAGTGGGTCTTTCCCCCATCAAGAACATTGTTATGACTAGGTTTCTGATGTACAAGTATAAGATAAATAACATGGGAGATCAGAGACTCCCTAAAATTCTTTTCAAATCTAGTCAAAATCACCTTCGTCTCAAGTGAGGTTGGTATAAAGACACCATGGCTTGGTTAAACTATTGGGATATTGACAAAAATGTCCTTTTGCAAAATATTAATAACCTCAAAAATATTGTTACTTCTAAGTTTAAAGAGAAAATGTGACGAGATATGGATATAGAGGTTAATTTTTTTTAATATATTATAAAATATCATTAAACCTAATCTATAATATCAAAAGTACCTCTTTGTATTGACTAGTTCAAATTAAAAAACTAATATAGCCAAGATAAGAACAATCTTTCATGAGCTCCATAGTGTTACAGGGCGTTGAACAATTCCTAAAATGATGTGGGAAAAAATAATTTTCCATCTCTGTGAGACTATGAGCATTGCACATCAAAATCGCTTTCTCTTAGAGCGTCCCACATACACCCATATTAGATTTCACTTTTATAATTTTGTTGCAATACAAACCTTCTTATCCTTCTTACAAGCCAAAATTATGGTGAGCTCAGAACGCTTCTCCTCAAGCTTTTTAAGCATATGAATACAACTTTAAAGCAAACCAAGTAATTTCTCTTAAGGTTCGATGGACCAAACTTGGTTTCAGTGGATGTTAACAACCATCATCATCAACATCATCATCGTTAAAACATGGTACTCAACACATGAAATATTTACTAACTATGTCTATAATTAAAATTGCCTTAGTAACAAACGCATTGGTATTATGTTGTTAAATAGTTTTTATGTGGATCATTCTAAAATTGTGCCAACCTTCTACCTGCATAGTAACTCAACAAAAACATTGTAGTTACTATATCAAATTATAATTAAATGGGTTGATCATAATAGCATACACAATATTAATGTCATTAAATAAATTTAACCAACTTAGCTTTAATACAAACTATAATTAATATTAACACAAATAATGTAAGGAAACCAAGCTTAAGACTTTACTTATTTTGAAGAAACTCAATCTAGTTAAAGTTCTAAATTCTAGATCCACTGTATAATTCCAAATTTAATGAAATATGTGTTTAAACCTAGTCGGTGTACTAGCCTAGCATTGCTATTCGAATGATTATGGAGTAGCCTACGTGTTGGCCCAACACTCATAATTGTGTCCACGGGAAATCCAAGGCTTGCAAAGCAAAGAAGGATCCCCTGGAATAAAGTGAAAACATCCAATACAGATAAGTATTCGGTTACCTTGCAGCTTGTTGCTTATGAATATACGTGTGTATTTGATTTGGTTATGATTTTCTAAACTCTTGTTTAGAGATAAACCCTATGGAAATAAACTAAACATGTGAATTGATTCAATGTTTGAGTGTAGGTATTGTTGGAAGCAAGGACTATGAAGGCATCATAGGGATGCAAATGGACATGTGACCATCCTAAAGAGCTCAGCATGAGCAGTAATAAAAGATGGTGCTAGTGGACATGAGGGGGTCATAGCAGCCAAAGGTTCTGTAGGAAACTATGGAGAAGGGTTCCTAGTTGAAAATCCTTAGACAAACCTTAGACACTAAGTGTCATAGCCAAGAAAGGAAAGTCGAGTATTCACATTGAAGTGAAAGAGACTAAGGAGCATGAAACCATAGTGATGGTGTAGCTCCATAATAGAACAAGACTAAGAGGGAGAAACTCCTACTTTTCTCTTTCCTTTCAATTGATTCATTTATAAAACAAAAGATTGTTTGAGTGCATGTCATGGCTGAAAATAGATTGTGTTTAATTGCTTGAAATGAATTGTGAATGCTGAAATAGTAAATTTCCTGTGAAAGGATGAACATGAATGAGTTCATGTGTATGTTGGGAAAGCATGAAAAGTGTGGAAGTCCCATGAATAAAGCGTGGAAATTCCATGTCAATTGGAAAAATAATTGACTAATTTTAATGTTTATGTTATGCTTGTCCTAACAAAGGATTTCCATGATGAATTTCACAGGTAAGAAGGTGAAACAATTGGTTGCAGCCGACACAAGAAAGTGTTGCTAGTAAGCAAAGTGTGGTCAGTTGTTTCCATTAACCATGGCAGCAGACCAAGGGCTATTAGAGTTGGCTGAAAGTCTTCTTCAAACAATTGCCAGAACCCAAGAAAATCTTGGATAGATGCTCAAGCTACAAAGACAACATAATGAGATGAACCACAAGGTTTTGCAGGACTCTATTCGTCTGTAAAAAGAGATAAAAAGCATTCTGGGAGCAATCAGTAAAGGAAAGGAAAGTGGATCCATGAAGAAGAATTCATCCAATCGGCTGATTAAGAAACGTTCCAGGAGAGAAGACTCAAGGGAATTTGAGCAGAAAAAGGTAAAGCAGCCAATGAAATGTTGGGGATGTGGAGGAAATCATTGCCTCCGTAACTGCTCAACAATGGAACATCAAAAGGGTAGCCGCCATAAAGTTTCCAGACTTGTAGATCAGCGGGAAGGTAAAGAAAGGGAAGGGATTGTTTTGGAACAATGCCCTCATGAAGAGCTAGAAGGTCCCAGCCAACAGGAGCCGTTTGTGAGGACCAAAGGACTTGGTCCTGAAAACCCAATTAAAGGGTGAAATGCAGGACAAACCTGCCATATTTTGTGAAATTTGGAAATGTATATAGCGTGTATGTATTCCTAGGTATTGGAACACCGAGGACGGTGTTATTCCAAGGGGAGGGGAATGTAATGTCCCCTATTTTGACCCTTGTAATATTTTGGGCTATAATGTAAATAATGTATGCCTATTATGTATGATTCCTAGAGTGGAGCTCGAGGCCAAGGCCCCGCTAGTGAACGCTCTATCTAGAAGAGGCAAGTATTTGAAATTATGCTACCCATGTGCTAGTAAACCATGGGAATTGTAAATATGCATTTTAATATAAAAGCCCACAACTAGCTATGCAATGCAACAAGAGATGGGGGCATGATATTACAAGGAAATCGGGAGGAAACTATTCAAACCCTTGAGCCAATCAAGTCAAGCCAAGTGTCAATGTGAGAACCCAAACCCTCAACTACCCAGGTTGACTTTTGTACCCAATCATTGATTTCTCCCAAGAGTTGGTTGAGGTAGTTAATGCCTTGGGGAATGGGAGGTATGGCTGTCCAAATTCGGGTATGGGCAAGCCACCCTACATGAAAATTCGTGTTTGGCTTCTTGGGAAAGAAAAGAGCCATGAATTGCTCTCCAAGCCATTACCCATGAGCCCACTTTTCCCTCTCACGAGTTTGGAGCTACCTGGGCGTTTTCTTCACTGGTTTTGTTGTGTTTACCTTCATTTTCCTAGCTGGGAAGGGTGTTTTTGTTGTGGCTAACAGTGGGGAATAAGGGAAAACGATTTGGGGTTTTATTGAGGCCATTTGGCCCATTGAATGCTCATACATCTGTGGGAGAAATTGGTTTTCTTCCCTGGGGATTGATTCCCTCTTCCCACAAATCCGTTTTTGGTGTGCCTACGTTTTTGGGAAAACCCATGTCCATCTAGCTTCTATGTCCCATTGCTGAAAGTGGGTTTCCAAGCCCATATCTGAGTTTGGTGTGCAAGAGAATGCTGGGGTTGAGTTGGTTATCCATTGCTTTGGGCTGAGTTGAGCTTGAGGGTTCCCTTTTCCTTGTAGATATCATGCCCAACTCGGGGGTGGTCTCTGAGTGCTGAAAGAATATAGGCTGAGCAGAGACCTATGGCTGGGAGGAACGTTGCAACGACATAGCTAGTTGTTCGAGACAACATTGCATCAAGATGAGTATTTTATTGGGTATTTACTTCTGCAAATGTGTTAATTTGTTGACTGTGTTAACTTGAATAACATTCATGTAATATGTGTGTGGATGAGGTTTTCATTCCGCTGTGCATGTTAAATTGATTTACATCTACACATGTATTTTCTTTGCTTTAAAATCTAATGAATTGGATGAGTTTTTATGAAAACTCCCATAGAATAGCATCAGGTTCCCTTCCTTGCATTGTGTCCAAGGGTGGGGACATTACATGGGATAGGATGGCTTAATGCAATCCCGATCCCTATTTTATTTCCTGCTTAATATTTTATATGCTAGTTACCCATTTTGATATAGCATGCTGCCCAGATATCATTAAAAAAAAAAGGAAACCTGTCGCATATTTTGCTAGCATCCGTGTGGATCTCTTCCATTGTTGAGCTAACGTTGAGCTCTAGTTACAGATGATTGCAGCAAAAATGCATGGATCCATGAGGATCTATGCCATCGTTAATTTTATGCTATATATATGTATGCTGGGTAGATGTGTACGGTGTGTTTGCCATCATGCTTAGCTTAGGAAAAACTATGTGTATTTCCCAGTTATATATTTCGAAATATGTATGTTGTGTGGTTTCCATCACGCCTAGCTTAGGAAAACCCTGTGTACATTCTATTTATATATTTTATAATATAGAGTGTGTTTTCCCATCTCGCCTAGATTGGAGAAAAAACGCGGTGGATATGTGAATTGGGGAAATGTTTTGTGTTTGATCTCTACACCGTAACTTGTATGGAGTTTGTGGACGCAAGTGGAAGGGACAACAAGATTTTAACTCCGTAATACATATTACATCCCTACAATTGTAATCGTTATGCCATCGGGAAAGAGATAACACGGGAGTCAAAACTCTGCATAAGTTCATCTCTGCGTTATACGATATGGTTGCATGTCTGGAAATTTCAGTTTTAAGGTTTGTTGCAGAGATGAAACTTTGTGATAGCAGGAATCCCGGTTAGTCTCTGTTTGTTTTCCTTTTTGATCATCTATGTATCATCCCTATCTGGAAACTTTGCTTTTATGGTTGTGTCTAGAGAAAGATCTTTGTAAATTGTTTTATGTTAGCATGGATACTTAGAATAAAAACCCTGTTGAAATGTTATATTGTATAATCTTTGATGTCAAGGAATTTGTGCAAAATACTTCTCAACTCTATTTTAATATGATGTTATATCAATGTGATTTGTTCTAGGGAAAATACATCTCATCTCGATTAAGTAAGATGTTTATAACTAGGTGATCCGATCTTGGTAAAACGTTGAACCATGTCAAACAGGTCATCTTTATTATGTAGAGTTAACTCTGTTATTATACATGCACTACAACAAAACCTGTGTTTAGTGTCTCTTTTAGCTCCCTTTTTTGCATCCACTAACACTTTTAGTGTATTTTTCATCATTTTTTGGAAAAAATTGGCGCTTTTCCACGGGATGGCGCTTTTAATGGCATTTTTTGCGTCTTTTTTTTAAAGTAGACGTTATTTTAGATGCTAATTAGCATCCCAATTAACGTCCATAATTACTTCCAAAATAGCATCCAGAATAGCATCCATAATAGCTTCCAGAATAACGTCCAACATAACTTCTAGAATAGTGCCAGGCATAGCTTCCAGAATAGTGCCAGGCATAGCTTCCAGAATAGCGCCAGGCATAGCACCAGGTGTAGAGCCAGGGATTACCCTAGGAATTGCGCCAGGAAAATCATCTGACATAGTGCTAGGTATAGAGCCAAGTATAGCACCAGGAATTGCGCCAAGAATTTTTAAAGGAATTACATCAGGAAAACTCCAATGTTGCGCTAGGGAAAGCACTAGGCATGTTGACATAAGTAGCACCTAGATTCCAAATTTTTATTCGAGGTTAAACCAATAAAGTATTACATGAAACAATGCTAGTGTGATTGACCACACATCAAGTATCACTGCAATAATGAATAGTCACTTGATAGATCTAGCTTAGATCTAGTATAGATATAATATTTTATGCCAATTACATGCAACAATGCTAGTGTGATTGACCACACATCAAGTATCACTGCAATAATGAATAGTCACTTGATAGATCTAGCTTAGATCTAGTATAGATATAATATTTTAAGCCAATTACATGCATATTT
Organism: Larix kaempferi; assembly: GCA_027924585.1. Classification (NCBI taxonomy): domain Eukaryota; kingdom Viridiplantae; phylum Streptophyta; class Pinopsida; order Pinales; family Pinaceae; genus Larix; species Larix kaempferi. The sequence continues at coordinate 6,074,805 of BSBM01000071.1, forward strand.
TATACATGTTTATAGAAAGGTTTGAGGAAGGTTTTTCTTTGTCTATATGTGTGTAGGTTGATCATTAAGTGGATCTAGAGCCAATTCAACCTGATCTACACCAATCATGTCCATCATCAAAGGAGCACTTATAAGCTAAGGTGAGTTAATCTTTCTTCCTTATTTTCTCATGTGTTGTATGTGATTGATTAGATCTAGTGATGGAAACATATTGTATACCGCCCCTGTTTGTCTTAGGTCTTGGGAAAGTGATCCAAGGGAGTTCCCATCTTTCCACAGGGTGGAAATATCCATCACACATAAAGATGAATATTTTAGGGCCTGCAACCTCATTTTTTATTCCTAAACCCTGCAAAAGGCCCTAAGAACCATCCATGGCATTTGAAATATTTCAACAACAATCGTATGATCCATGTAGGACAATTATTCCCTCTATATGCAATGTGTGGTGGTTTTATATTGTGTTCATGATTTGTCAACAATAAGCCTCTTTTAGGCCCTAATACATTTTTTTCCTCCTTGAACCATGTTCATGACCCTAAAAACCATCCCCGATGTACAAAACCATGTAGTGACCTTTGTTCCTTGACCATTGAGGTAGTCCTCCTCCTTTGAAAGTTTAGTGTACTATGATTGAGCAAATAAACATAATTGGCCCAATCCTCTTCCAACTCACTTAAAAAATACAGTGTGCATAGTACATGAGCATTAAAAGCCTCTTCTAGGCCCTAATAAATTCGTGTCCCCACTTGAACCATGCCGAATACATCGAGAACCATCCTTGATGCTTAAAAACTTGTAATGGCAACCATGAATCACTTGTAGGACAAATATTCTCTTTAGAGGTATGTGTGGTGATATTGGACCATGGAGTTTAAGGAAACATAGGGTATAAGGCCATATGAATTTCCTAAGGGGATCATGGGCCATTACAACACCCTAAAACACTATATAGGCCCTACATAGGGACTCTTTTAAGTGTCCAAGACATGGACGCTTGATCCTCATCATTCTCATCCACTTCCTCACTATCCCTTATCATCATCCTCATCCTCATCATTGGTACCATTGTCCTTACCATCATCATCATTGTCATCGTCATTTTCATCATCATATTCATCGTTGTTGAGGTTTTTCAAACCAATTAATTTGGTTCCTACAGTCCAAGACATGATCCAGGGTCAAAATATAGAGTCATACACCATAACAATTTTCTTTATGGATCATGGGCCATCCATAGGGCCCCTAAACATCACATGATTCCCAAGTAAAGAATCCTTAGATTACAAGTGGGGCATGATAGCCATTTTTATATTTACAACATTAAGGATGGTTCTTGGAGCCTAATCCATGGTGTTAGATCAAAATATAGGTTATTAGAAAAGGAAATTATCTAGGTTATTAGGACAGTCCAAGCCATGATCCAGGGTCAAAATACAAAGTATTGCACCTTAATATTTTCCTTTATGGATCATGGGCCAAGCATAGGGAACCTAACCATCACATGAGTTCCACACAAAGAATCCTTAGATTACAAGTCTTAATACAAACTAGAAATAAGAAAAGGATTTTGTAAGGATGTGAAATGTTTTATACAGTGTTTGAAGGAACAAAATGAAATAAAAATACAAACTCCTTTCATAAAACTTTCAAAGGTATGTTTTCCCTCAAATTGAGATATGCGCGCCATTAGGAGGTTTTTAGCACATGAGTTAGGTTCATAGGTGATATGTATACTTATGTGCAAGGCTGGAGCTTTGTGGGAGATATATCCATCATTTCTATCTCTATCATTTCTTTCATCACGTTATCTCTCCATTTTAGTACTCTACTTGCAATTTAAACTCAAGAAATTTTCTCTCTCTTGATTGATAGATCCCGGTTTAAGTTTTAGGTTTTTATTTTATAGACGAACATCGATTTTTTAATTACTTTTCATAATATTGTTATCTAGAATGAAATCTGTATTGTTATTTTTACCGCATGCATCTCTTTAACGAAATTTGTATTGAAGGAGGTATCTATTGTAGTACAAGTCTTTGTCTACCAACTAGACTCTTTGGAATTTCACTCTCAAAATGACCTATGAAGGCATGTTGACTACAGTCAAAAGATATAACAAGCTGCTTTATATTCAACAACATAAATTTGAACAAGGGTGTCAGGACCAGAACCATGACTTCGTGAGAAAATTTTGGCTCTTTATTTGGTGCTATTATTCTCTTTGGTCACTGGATTATGAGGAACATTGACTCATAGAAATCCTTCTAAAGGAAGAAGAATTCGATTCTTGTAGGGGAAAAAGAGCCAGAAGCTGTAACAAAAGAACTTGTGCAGAGAATAGAAAAAGGTGAAACTCCAGTGCAGCTTCAGGGTTTGCAAATCCTTCCTATTGAAACATATATATCCGCTTTTTGTTCCAAAAACAAAGATAAATACCACATTGCTATGAAGTTCAGGTAATTGGACCAAATGATGGAAGGGAATTTGAATAAGGGTATACTTCTTAACGTGGGTAATTTAAAGTGTCTTGTAGAGCAGCTCAAGGCAGGAGGAGCACTGATAGGGTTGTCAGTATCATCTTCTATGCAACAAGTTGTTATGAAATTGAGGCAATTGTTAGCGTGGTATGGGGGAATTGGTAGACTATGGCTGATTGGTATTTCAACGTGTGAAACATACCCACGTTTTCAAGTATATCATCCTTCTATGGATAATTATTGGGACCTATAGCCTCTACCTACTGTTTTCAAACCAGCTCCAAGATTGTTTCCTAGGTTCTCCCTTGTTTCTTCCTTCTGCTTTCCAAGTTCTGTTGTTATATTAGTGTAGGAAAATAACATTTATGTAGGAAAATTCCTATTTTAGTTGACAATACAAATGTAGAACATCACATACCTTTTCCATTTTAGATTAGGTGCTAATTTTATCTTTAGTTAACTACTGGTCTGTTTTAGACTAGGCACTTTTGACCTAGGATTGCACTTGGAAATGTATATTGAAATACACAGTTTTGCATTGTCAAGGTTGTCGAGAATTCATAACTGAAGGGTATTTAGCACAAGAAAGTTTCCTAGGACTTGTCCATTGAGATATGCATTCATGCATTGCTAAGCCAAGAAAATATTCATGACCTAGGGGTATCCATTTTGTTGAATTCACCAAGGATTTGTGCTTGACCTCATTTGTTGAAATGTAGATTCATAAGAGAGGGGAATCAATTTTGTGAATTTGCTTGGGGCATGGCCATTGAGACACACACTCGTGCATTGTTAAGGTTGTTGTGCTTCACAATAGAGAGATCTCTATTATTCCATATTGAAAGGAGACTTGATTATGGCCTTGTAACTTGAGATACACTTTTCTACATAATTAAGGATTTTGGGACTTTATGATCTTAGTGTGCCTATTTAGTCAAATTCAACCATGACTTGCACTTGGGCTTGTCCATTGAGATACACATCCATGTGTCATCAAGGTCATTAGGGATTCATCATTAAGGGGCATTAATAACACCAAATTCCTTTGAGATGTGCCCATCGGAACTTATCTGTTGAGATATGCCTTTGTTTGTCTTCAAGGTCACCGAGACTTCACAACTAATTGAGATATATATATTTGCAATGATATTTTCTATAAATAAATTGTGTTGGAGTTTAGAAGAATCCCAACATTTTTAGAAGACACTCCACTCATCATCAAATGATAATAACAAATTTAATTGAAAATATATATATCTTGTCAAATTCATTTGGATCTTGTACATGGTCTTATTTATTAAAAAATACATTTATGCATTGTTAACATTGTTAAGACTTCACTACAAAATATATATATTTTTCCAAATTCACCTAAAAAATTACATCCAGCCTATTCTATTGAAAAATATGTGTTTGTACATCATCAAAAGCATTCAAACTTCCACCAAATTTGAATGCATTCAGATTCTTGGCCTAAACAAACCTTTTTTTACACTTGGAGTAAGTTTGACTAGCATGGGGCACAACCCTGTATTTCTCAATTTGAATTGATAAAATGCAAGTTATTTCTTTATCTCTATTGGTTTCAAATACAACTCTATCACTAGCGCTCAACTAAAGCAAAAAACAAGGCACAACCTTGAGGAATCCCAAAGAAAACCTCAATATTGGTGCACGCCATCATTAAATATCTCACCACACTTATAAGTTAGTACAACTCCGTATTGGAAAGTGCTTGGATGCAAACAAACCCCTGTCCATAAATATGTATCCTCCTAGTTATTGAGTAAAAAGTTCTAAGCAAAAGATCTTCCTCAAGTATAATATGTCCTATTCCCAAGAAGAAGCTCCTCTTAATGTGTTAGGTTTACCCCCCTTTGGGATTATTTGGCATTGTATCTCCTCCTTAATGTGTTAGGTTTATCTCCCTTTGGGCTTATTTGGAGTTGTATCGACATCCTTATGACATGGATTATCACTCTTGATAGAGCACAAATTAAGAAACCAAAATTTACAGCAGACCCCGTTGACCATGAAGATTATCCAGTTGCAAGGGAAAAGGTAGCTTTGGCACCAGGTAAAGTTCCATATCGAGGTTCCTGTGCCAGGAGTCGGGGCATGTTTAGATCCTGTGTAAGTGCCCACCATGGAATTTGCACCAATTTAAGAGCATATAGGGAAAATCCAATTTTATTAATTGATTTGTTCCTCACCCTCTTTATGTCAGGCGGGCCATCCTTCCTCACCCTCAGTAGGTCTCGTCTTCTCTTATTGTGTAGTATTAATAGCTAGTCATTCTCGGACTCTTACACTGAATAAATTGCTCGATACACCAACCCTTATCTAATCCCTTAGGAAACCATCCATTGTTTATAAGGGTGCATCTCAGGTAGGAGGAGGGTGCACTAGCTAAAGGGATCTAGGATTAGATCTTCCCCTTGGGATAATCATTTTGTTGAGGGTGCATTAGCTAAGGCACAACATATCCATCACCACTCAACAACCCCTGCCCAAGTCGTGATTCTCTTAGGAGGAGGGATGCATCATTATTTATGCGTTTGGGTCGTTTCATAATCCATTTCGTGGCATTAAAATTAGTCTTACATCTTCTGCTATTAGTGTTGTCGTATTTGCAAAAGGGTTTGAGAAAGAGGTCTAGGCGCCTCTTCTTTCCCAATCATTGTCAGCTGCCAACACCAAGTTAATTCGAGCTCTTAAGGAGTCTACATATCAAAGAGGTGGTGTTGCTTCTTGTTGACAGTTACCTACAGGCATTGAGGACTCTATAGAGAATATATATTCAACAAGAAAGTACAACCATCTCCAGGTCTGAGATCATTTCTACCAGTTCTCCCAAAATATTATACTGCTGTTATTTTTAATATGTATTGCAACATGCTATTAATGAATTTATGAAATATTTGTATGTGCCATTGCAAGTACTTTTACTATATGGATGTTGTGGAAACATATACAGATCCAAATAATCATCACAACAAACAAAACTATTTCATAACATTCACATTTAGAAAGGGGATTCAAGCTACAGTAGTTTTCACAACAAGTGTTTGATGAAAGTCAACACTCAAAAGTATTGAAGAACTCAGGTCAGATTGATAGAAAGCTACAATAGTTTGTTGCTGAAGTGTTTGACCAAACCTTTAATACAAAAATATCAACCATAGAAGGTCATTAACCATTCAAATCTAGTTAGGAACATTACATAGCAATAAGTAACAGGTTCAAAATATTGCCCAACTCTATGTATATAATCCCAATAAAGCCAAAGGTTGTTGTCTAAACCTATCCGCAACAAGTAATCTTCATGAAAACTCTGAAATTGAATAGGATGAGCTAATCCCCTTGAAGTCACCCTGTTGCTGAAATAGATCTCATTGATATTTATTAGCAATATACTTTAGCATCCTAATAAATAAAAACACTTATCTATGTGCCCAAATTGATTTGGATTGACAAAGAACTATGGGTTATCTCACTTTTGATCTACTTTGTGTGTTGTCGTAGTTCATTGAATTCCACCCACTTTCAACCTTGGTTTCTCCTCAACCGCGGCTTCTTTACCATGTTAGTTTTTAGTTTTACACACACATGTAGATAAGAGTACAAATAGAATGATAGAGAATGGATTAACTCATTATTCAATGATGCAATGTCTCTTTACATGTTTACACTATAGGACACATAGAGGAGTAGTAATGTAACTCCTCAATACGTAATCTTTTAATGACTACACTGATTAACTCATGATTACATCACTTTATTATTAATACTTATATGTCTAAAGTATGCCTAAGTCCTAATTAGTATGTCTACATCCTAATTATGACCATTATATCTAACATTTTTGGCTTGGGGAATTCCTTTCTCACATATGACCTGTAGAAAACTAGGAGGTGTGGTTGTTCCAAATAAACATTTGCACATCTCTAGCATCCTTAAACAAAGCCTCCATTCTATTTTCCCAATATCCTTTGAAGTTCAGTGCATTCTTCAAAGCATGCACACACCATGTAGTCTAATAGGTATCCCTATTCCTGCTATGAATGAACAACCCACCTAATCAACAAAGATGTTTCATTTGTGACTATCTGCACAATATTTGAGGGCCCGACCTCCTCTATATAATCTTGTAGAAGCTCATACTAGAAAGTTGAATCCTTATGCTTTTCAGAACCATCGACAACCCTAAAAGAATGGACCTACTAAATATGTAACAATAATGTTGATGAGTGGCTACTGACTAATATTGGTCCCCCCATCCATAACAATGGAGCACCCTGCTGCCATCCAAGTTTGTTTCATCTCCTCCATTGGCAAGGTAATCTTAGCCACTTCTTCCAACATTGATGTCCTAAGTATGTTTTTAGGTGGGGGAGCACATGAAGGTCCTACAAAAAAAGCATCCATGAACATCTTATGAAAAGGAGAACAATAAATATTTTTTCCGCTACATCATCTACTTCATGACATGATTGTATGTTATGCCTTAAAAAAATGTGCTTGGTTGTGACTACATGGCCTTCTCTTTAAAATGTCTCTCTTCATCCCCTAACTATAGGACATGATTTTGTTGGCACATTGGGATGATATTCACGTTGGGATGATTGCATTGAGGTGAAATTCATAATTTATCTAGCATTATAATGGTTACTTTCCATTACATGAACGTACCTTAATAGAATCCCACCATATCCCTTAAGTAATCTACTTCACTCCTGTATTTCCTTAGAAACTTTTCATTTTCTTATATTTTTTGCTTATGTGGTTGTTCACCCTTCAAGGGCCAGGAAGTACTGATCTCCAAGTATGGAAAATGGTATTCCAGTCTCAACAATAGCCATGAAGTACTGAACTCCCTGGAAACTTTGTTATAATGCTCTGAATTGTTAGTTTCCATATGATACAAGGGATTCTTGGAAGCATCCTATAACTTTTCACAGAAGTACCTAATGAAAGGTTGAGGCTGTATTAGAATAAAAAATCCAAACCTATAAGAGTATTTATTAACAAACTCTTATCTCCACACATTGATCTATAGATTTTGATCTCTCAACATGCACTTGTTGAAAGATTCCATTTCCAAGCATCCTCGACATTGGTTTTCGATCAAATCGATAATTGCAGGCATCAACACATAATCCACTTTTGATAATGCTAGCAGGAGGAATGAAGCAATCCATTGAAAGGCAATGCACATTGAAAACCACAATATCAATTGCCCATGTTTCTTCCATTCTTTTTATCGTATGGTTCATCGAACACTCTCCAAATTTAAAAAGATTAACCAAAAGTCCATTGTTGTGAAGTTGTTGAAAATGGCCCATGCCATGTGTTTGTCCACAATACGTTAAACAACTATCTATGTTCCCTGCACCAATGACAATAACCTGTATCCGCCATTGATAGAACCTCCTCCCATATTGCTCCATCCATCTTGATCCATTCACACTTGACAATATCTTTGGTGATCATCCAATATACTGTGACTGTTTCTCCTGGGGTGTATGCATCCTTTCACTTGCACAATTAAATACTACTTTTTTACTTACCTCAGATCTTTTAGGAATTGAATGAATGCTAGTTTCCAAATGGTCCCTTTTTATTTACAACTTATATAACAAATATGCTTGGTTTCTTTTTTCAGCTATGGATTATTTAAGATGCTTGATGGTTTATTGCTCTTAGCGAAGGAAAGTTTTTTGAAGCTCACAATTAGTCCTTAGAGATCTTGGGCAATTTATTCAAAATACTCTTGAAATATTTTGGACTAAACTGTGTTCACAAAGCAAAAAATTCCCAATGTTTCAAGTGGACACTCCACCCATCATCAGGAGATAATCTTGAACAAAGTTGAAGATTAGAAGAAAGAACTAACTTTATAGGGTTATGTGCACTTAGATCACTGTTAGTATGCTTGAATAATAAATAAAAAATTAGTTTTAATGAAAAATAGTATAGAAATATTTAAATTGATAAATAAGGTAGTAGAATAAAGTATAATGGTTTGAAGAATGGGAAATGACTAAAATAAAAATTCTAAGAATGGGAAATAATAAAAAAGGAAATGAAATAAATTAATGTCAAAAAAGTTATTAAAAGAGAAAAAGAAATATTAAAATACACTTAAAAAGGAGAAATTGAAATCAAAATTGATGATGGGTAAAAATGCTGTCTTAATAAGGTTTACACAGGCGGGAATAGGTTTCAAAGACTTTAGCCAAGGAACAAGTTCAGGGAAAACCCTCCAGAAAAGGGGATTTGGCACAGCCAGAGGAAGCGTCGTTGAAGAAGGATCGGGATTCGTTTGTTCCAGAAGGTATGCCCATTTGAGTCTCTCGTACCCGTTTTACTAGTCATTTTGTATATGAAGTTATAGGGGGTTGGAACCAGGTGCAAAACCCTCCACTGGGTGGATATCCACTGTTTCACAATTAAATTCTTATTCTTTTGTATCAGGGTTATGCACTATTTTTTAATCAAGGGATTTGGGAAGCAAGGAGGCAGCTTCAGTCTTATTGGTTCGAATCCGGTGGGTAGAGCAGGCTAAAACCACTTCTTCCCCACGGCACATTTCAAGGTTCGGAGTTTCTCTTTCTGTTGGTCGAATCGGTTATGTATTTATGACCCCTAAATAAATAGTAAAGCGATCAAATTTTTCTACATCTCGAGATCAAATGCCCTCTCTAGATCTCGACCTCCTTTTTTTCAAACTTTGGGCGATCACCTTTTGATTAAGGAGCACTTTCTCTGATCGAATTTCAATGGAAGGGGCATAATATATGCCAAAGCTGCTTTCTGCAAGAGAAGACTTAGAACCCGTATTTCTTTTGGATAAGAACCTATTCCTGATAGAGAAGAGTGATCCAAAGTTCTTTCTCTATTAGAGTATTTCCAATCTTTCCTTGGCTTGCATGTTGGTTTGGTGACTCCTCCCGGATATTGGTTATTGATTCAAATATTCTAGTAAGGGTTTGCTTTCCTTTTCCAGGCCTAGGAGGATAAATCTCATTTGGGGTAATATGATCGAGGCCTTTTATGCCATTTTGATCGAGTTGCAACAGATATGGATCAAATCCAGCGATCTCTTATTGTAACAGCATAATGCCAATGAATTGAAGTGTTTTTGTAAGAGCGAGTAGAGGGGTGGCTACAGGTTGAACAAGAGATCGATGGTCGGCTTATCCGACTAAGCCTCTCATCCCCTACTTTATTTGTTCCCAAATTTTGTTTGGACAGAGGGGCCGATTGAACGGAGTTGTTTAAGTTAAGGATGGTGCAGATGAATGAATCGGCATTGCATCGACTCATCTACTCTTGCGTTGCGCTCCACCATCTTAATAATCCCCCAAAATAAGCAGGTGGAAAGATATATTCGTCTTGAAACCATCTCCATCCAATTGAATGACCAGTCTTTGTGTCGATCAATCTTTAGAAACAGGGGATGTACAAGAATAGGGCAGAACATTGTTGAAATCGATAGTCTTGAATTCGATGATGCAGTAACGGTCGGCACAACATGAAGTTGGCCTGTCACTGAGGTATTTTCTTCTATTCAGATGGCCACTAACTTCTTTGAATGATTGATTTCATGAAAAGCACTACATCCAAGCGGAATAACGACACATCTGCATCACGTTGTCTAGGAATGGGTTGGCCATCTCTGCCATCAACATGGGTTTGGCAATCTCCACGACACCAATTGTCAATATTTGCTTCAGTTCCAGTTGATTCGGCCGCCTTGCGCAGAGCTCGGGGAACAAATTTGTTTGCATTTGGCTTTGAGGGTTTTGAAACTCTCGGTTCCCCCTTGATCAAAGCTTTTTTTCGCAACCTCTCCTTCTTCTCCAGTTCTCTATCACGCTGCTTCTGTTTTTCATCAATCTCATCCAGCTTGGCTTTCCTTTCTGCATCCTGTTTGCGCTTTCTTTCCTCCTCTGCAAGACATTTGTCCATGAATTCTCATTATATTATTATCCTTGATAGAGAACAAATAAAAACATAACGCATACATTCAATAAATTATACACAAGATATAGCATATAGCTTGAACTAATATTACCCTCACGCTTGCAGGCTTCTTCCTCTTCCTTGAACTTGATCAACCTCGCCTCCTCATGCCTTCGATAATATTCCATTTTCTGGGCTTCACTCTTTCCTGCTTCCGAATTGCTCGGAGCTCCGCACACCTCTCTTCTCGTTCTCTCTATAGTCTCGCAAACTCTTCTTCACGACGACTGAATACTTGTTTCTAAAGATATTCTGCATTATCATAACAAACCCAAATAAGTCAGTTACAGTAAGCAAAATATCTCCTGCCATAATGGCCAGAAGGATGTAAGACCCAAAAATATCTAAAAAAAATGAAAAACCCTATCTTGTCATTCAATATTCGTATAAGCCTAGTCTTCTCCAAAAGATCTGCAGCGTGCTGTTGTCTACTTTGTTCAATTGCTTGCTGTCATTGTAAAAGTACCATGTTAGAGAGACCAATGGAGATACACAATTAAAAGATGTAACTGCTTAATTGCAAGAATTTGCATAAAGCCGATTTAAATAATCCATTCTAAAATTAATCTTGCTCGCTTGATGGATTCTGCAGGCAATTTCAATTGCTGGACCATACAACAGATGTTGGACAAAGAGGGTCAAGATGATGCTCACCTGTTGTTGCCGTGTGAAGAATATTTCATCATCTAGCAAGTGCTTTTGATAGGCTGCTTCAATAAGAGGGGCTTCTTCCCCTCTTTTGGCCCTTTCCAAGTAATCCATGGTTTTTGCTAGTTTCTGGAGTTTGCGTTACCTTTCCTGCCTTTCCTCAAGCTGCTCATGCAGATCCTGTTCCATAAGGATTTGCTTCGTAAACTTTCATGTGAAAGAATAATCAGAAGAAAAAATGTCATATATCTTTCATGCATAGAATTCCTCTACAACTAAAAAAACAAAAATTTGCAAGACATTGAATAGAACCAACGTTGCGGGGGAGCGTCCTCCCCCCCCTCGCCCCCGCTCCGGAAGCTCGCTTCTGGCCAAAGCGCTGCGGGAGCTAAGGGAGAGCGCGCTCCCTGTTTCGCTCCCGGGCCAGAGCGTTTTGCAAAGCGCGCTTTGGGGGGTGAAAGCAACGCTCCCTGCCTCTGTCAGGAGCGAATTAGGGAGCTATCGGGAGCTAACGCTCCCAATAGCTCCCTAATTCGCTCCCGGGCGCTCTACGCAGCGCTTTCGATTTTTTAAAAACGCTCCCGGGATAGCTCCTGATCGCTCCCAGGATAGCTCCCGATCGCTCCCAGGATAGCTCCCACTGTAGGAACACGCCCGCACAAAGGAAAGATGAGGAGGATGGATGGAAAGACGAGGAGGATGGATGGTGGCTTCTAGCAGGGCGCACTAGGGAGATTAATATCCACATTGTTGAGGGCTCATTGGTGAAGAATATATCCTCTAGAGTTGCCATGAGTCTCCTTGCTGTCATAGAGGGCACATTCCACTCTTCTTGGCCAAGTCATGGTACTGGATTTTACTGTCTGCTTGCGGTGTGGTGATTTACCATCAGAAAACAGAGTGCCAGATGAAGAGGATCTTGTTGAATATTGGTAGTCATTTCTCTATTTCAATACCCAAACTCATTTTACTAAGGAGAAGGCGTTTTAGTGCATATTCTGTGTATGCAATCTCAGTGGAAATTATTATTGTACTGAACAAGTCCTGTAGCATCTTATCCAAGTGGAAACCTAGCTAAACTAGGAGGTCATGCTTCACATATAAAGACAGTCATACAATATAGCAGCAAACTTGTGTTTTGGAGAAGCACAGAATCTTAGAATCCCAACCAGCATTTCCAGGCATCATTTCCAGCATTATAGACACAGTAATATTGCTGGTTAGTTTGTATTGGAGAAAATTTTATGTGATTCCTGTAGCAAGTTGGGCGTGAAAACTATTGAATGCAAGAAGTATACTGCTGTTTGATATTAATTACAGATCTGAAATACTCATTCAAATATCAGCTGTTCCAGTAAAAAGAACCCAGTTTGAAAAAAGTTAAAGCTGCCACTTTTTCCAGACTTGATGATGTATAATAATTGGGAGTTTAATGTATGTAATACGCACTAATTTCCATGTCAGAATACACTCCTAGTTTCAGACTTTATTTAAGTTACATTTGTACTGTGTAGTGTGTAATTCTGAGTTTATTTGGCAATATATGAATATGGCATTTGGTAGTTAAATGTGGGAACGTAATAATATCTAGTGATGCTTTAAATTTATGAAGAAACTGCCATTTAACCCATACTTACCAGACTTGGAATCGGCAATAAATCAGCGAGGCAAAAGAGTAAACACTCAAGAGTTTGAATCGGATCAGGAAAAAATCGACAAATACAAAAAAAAAAATGTTATATATTGAAAATTTGAAGTTGTAAGGTTGATCATGATGTTATAGATACTGGTAACTAGAGTCTAGACCTATGGTTGACGAATTCACTACTATATGATTGATGATTGATGAATGATGTTATATGGTATTATGTTTTATTTCATGTTTTTATGCTTTCCAATGAGTTTCCATAACTAATTCAACATTCTACAAGCCTTTGTTAACATATATGCATCAAAATATATAAAAAATATATACTATATAAAAAACGATCCCGCAACGCTCCCAAACCGGAAGCTTTTGAAAATTTCGCTTTTCGCTCCCGCTCCCGCTCCCGCTCCCGCTCCCGCTCCCGCTCCCGCTCCCAAGTAACCTTGAATAGAACCATAGTAAATTAGACATCTAGGTCAACAGTCCATACCCCTTCAATAGCTGTTTTTTTGCCTTTTTCCACTTTCCTTCTCTCAGCTTCTTGAAGCAAAGCTTGGGCTTCTTCTAATTCCTTCTCTTCAACCTCCCTTTGAATTCTTTGCTCTTCTCTCTTTGTATACTCATATGCAAGTCTTTTTTGTTCTGCTTCTTCAGTTATTCTTTGTTGCTTCAATCTCTTGGACTTTTCTTCTAGTTCCTTCACAATACCGGTGAAAGCAAACAAATTTAGCCCAAGACACTACTAGACTCCAACAATCTACAATATGCAACACACATATAGCTAAAAACAACAAATATGGTACTCTTGCTCCTCCTTGCGCCTCTCAATAGCGTTTACATGATCATACACAATTGATCGTATAATATTATTAAAATTGGTGACATATGTGTTAAAATCATTGATATGCACACATATTAACATCTGACATTATTATTCATGTTAATTCTATATTAACATTATCTCATTACACTCCTAGATGTGGGTGCCCTCCACATGCCAAGGAAGGCAACTGGCAACATAACAGGATGGATGGTAATGGGGAAACAACAAATGGATCATTTGAACATGACGGTGGCACAAGGATTTAAACAGGGGAGCCTCGAGGTGTCCCCTTAGTGTTTCAAGTGGGAAAATGAATGTGCTTTCTTATGTAGTAATGGAGCATTAGCTTCATGTCGATGCAGAGTACAGTGGTTATTTGAAGATGATATGTTATAATCACCCAGTTATGTGGTTTGTTTTGCTTGTATGTTGGTCTTAGCAAGATAGAAGGGTGATCAGGACTTGGCATTGCTCCAAGTTGCATGAGTCTTGGATGGGTGTAAGATGTATAGGTCTTAGTTCTAGTCATGACATTGTCATGAGATTCACTGCCATGGCACCCAAGGTGTCAAAGAGGAGGGAGTAGTCACTAAAACACTTACTCGAAGGAGTCATACTACCAAAAAATTCCATTTCCTATCCCTAAAAAAATTGAGGAAGTGGAGGGTCAATTAGTGGAACTTTGCCATGGAGGATCAAAACTCCAACTAGGCTCTAGATCAATATTGAATGATAAAACTCCAACTAGGCTTCAGATCAGTATTGGATGATAAAAAATTTGCTGGGAAAAACTCTTATGGAAAGAGATCACCAAGGAGAAGGACTTGGTTCTTTATCAAGGAGATGAGAGACGACTTAATGCACAACCTCCATACTAGGACTCCATAATGAAGGGTGGAAGTTCTTGGGAATATTTTTGTGATGAATGAAAAGAAAAATTACAGCTTCCCTTGTCACAATTCAAATCAGACCAAGGCTTAGACCAAGGCCGACCTGTTGGTAGAGGAACAATATTCTACAAGAAATCTTGGCATTGGATCTAGGATGTCAATGGTGGCATAGAACCATCTCTCTTCAGGACACTTCAATACAAGGAACAATTGCACCTTAGATCCTCCTACCTTTGGAACCTAGTAGTTGTATCCACCTCCAGGATAAAATTCCGATTAACATCAATCATGTGTGCACTGGAGATGAAACAACTTTAATGAGTGCCTAGGACAATGAGCTTGTGGTATTTGAGGATCAACAACTTGTCTCTACTTTGTAACCTTTCTACTAAGTGTGAAATAGCAGCAACTGATGCCAAGATAGTTCTATTTTTAAGCCTTATTAATGTAGATGGAATATTTTCCTTCATTTAAGGTGTCATTCATGATCTTGTAGAATTAGGGTGCTTTGAATCATATGATTGCAGACATTATGGGTTCTCTGGGCATGAAAGCATACACAAAAATTGTTCTCAAGTCATTTTTCAGACCAAATTTGTGGTTCTCAATAAGTAAGAGATTTTAATATCGTTTATTAAATCAATGACTCAAGTTGCATTCTATGATTGAATCAAGTTTAAATGGATGCCCTCATCCATGAACATGGCAGGTTATTGCTAGTTGGCGATGAAAAAGTGGTCATCGAGAATAGAGAGGAATTATATTTGTGCAAGTGAAATCAAGATATGGTAGTATATTGAGGTGAAGTGTGTACAATATTTCTGACATGAACTATAGTGTGTACACATGCCTAAGAAGTACATTGCAAAAACAACTTATGGGGGTATAGAGATGGCTATGAATTTTTAGACAAAATGCATGTACGTTGAGGTGGAGTGCTTATAATTTCTTTGATCCTAAGTGTGTATATTCCCAATAAGTACATACAAATATTATCTTGCGACTGTAAATTATTGGATAGCTGTTTCTTGGAAAATTATGGATACTTGATTAAATTTATGTAACATGAAATTAAGTACAAGTATCACAGCTTCTAAATTTGACAAGCATGGAACTTTAATCATATGGAGTTGCAAATAATTGATTTTCATGTTAAATAACCAGCACTGGAGTGGTTGTTGGAACCCAGTGAGAAATATGAAATACCAATATATGTGATAGATTGATGTGGCTACCCACTCACGGTCTATACCTATAAGTTTATTGTTACCTGCAACCTATTGGGTATCACTAAAGGTGGAGGAATCATCACATGTGATATCGCTCTTTGCAAATAATTATCATTGTCCAATATAGTGTCATTTGACTTTGTAATCTTTATCCAATATTTGTCAATTACAACATTCATAAATGTTTAAATTCATCTTTTATGTTGATTTTGTGGAAGTCATGAAAATGATAAGATAAAGATAATTTTATTAATATCCAATAGTACCATCACCAAAATGCAATGTGTGAGCTTAGCAACGGTTTTTAGAGAAGACATGGTTCAGGTTTCAGAGTGTTTGACTTCAAATATCTTTTCTGTCATCATCTCTCAACGAAAAGGAAGAAACTGAAAAGTGACTTTGTAAAACATTGATACACCTTCAAACGCCATTGGAGTCTTTGCTCTTCCAGTGGGATGAATAAACTGAAAAGGTAGTACCTTCTCAGCCGATTGCAAAATAGACAACTTTCGGTCCTAATGCACGTATTCTTTACCATTAAATATTGCCTGACCCAAACTGATCCACTATTGATGGATGTTATCCCTCCTTTCCCTTCTATGTAAACGAGTCAACCGAGATTTTTAGGGGAATATATAAGCGGTTCGACTCCCTTGATGCAAAAAAAATATTTAAACTTTGCCCCCTATATCAGATAAGTTACTGAAAAGAGAAGAGAAACGAGTCATTTCCTAGAAAAAAAGGAGTTATGAAATGCCTTATTCCAGCCCCGCTAGGCTATAAGAATCCTTTTTAATGGCCCAAAAGTCGAGATGTCACCTGGTTTTCCAATGTATTACACAAGAAACTCAGAACCATGTTTCCTCATGGAGCAGATGCTTATATTGAAAATATCAATAAACTAATTCCTTTGACTGATGGATCAATCAGGACCTCCTTTGACACTGGCTGTGGGGTATGCTATGTGCTTTCCCCTTCATTCCTCGTGGTTTCAAATTCTTGGTAATTTAGTGGCCTTTTGTAATTCAAAGATCATGCCATTATTTTATGTTTGGGGATCATAATCAGCATTTTGAATTTTGGTTTCTATTTTTTAATTTATCTACATATTTCAGAAGCACAATCATGACCTAAACATTGTCCATTGATGCACTTGAGTTGAGCGCTGAGTTGAGTTTCTAATTTTGTTTAAAAAATATTGTATGGTAGTCGATGTCCAATTTATGAATGTGTTTTGTGTTGCATGTTTGCGAGTATTTTCCGATTATTAAAAAATATTGATGTTTCCTTTCGAAACAAATCTTAAAGGTAAATTACATAAATGTTTTTCCCAAGGAAGCTTGTCCACCACCAATGTAAGGGGTTTGTCTGTAATTATTAATAAAGTTCTGAGATCGTACTATTGGTTCCATCGAAGACTTCGTTCCTCGTTCGTCCGATCAATCAATAAGTAATACGACCATTCATGCCATGCCGGTTGTTCCGCGAATTCGAAAAACCTCACCCTTGTACCCCTTAGGAGAGTGGTATTCATTTTCTGTTTTTTGCAT
Organism: Larix kaempferi; assembly: GCA_027924585.1. Taxonomy (NCBI): domain Eukaryota; kingdom Viridiplantae; phylum Streptophyta; class Pinopsida; order Pinales; family Pinaceae; genus Larix; species Larix kaempferi. The sequence goes on from BSBM01000071.1 coordinate 6,092,101, forward strand.
TAGACTTTATAATGATGGTTTCTGATACCAAAAGGCATCATACTTCACAAAATTACGAGGTTCACAAAAAATGTATTCATTCAAACCCATCCCAAATCCAATTTAGGAACAAATTTATTCAAGGTATGTATGCTTCCCAGTTGATTGTTGTTTGTACCCAGAGCAGATACAGCTCCAGGCCATTCTAAGAAGAAAATTTAGTGGTTCCAATAAAAAGTCCTTAACAAAAATTAATTGTAAAATGCAATCAAGTAATTTAGTGATTCCCATAAAAGTCCTTAACAAAAATTAATTGTAAAATGCAATCAAGTAAGTTTGACAATATAATGCTGGGCATATTTTGAAAGCCTAATGTGTAGTTGTCTGGTATTACTTGTATGTTCAATATTTAATGTTAGTATTGGATCATGTATGTAATTTATCTACTGGTTTCAGATGAAAGAGTGCTTGACTGGTATATATTCATTTCCTTGTATTTACCAATATATGTTTCTTACTAACTTGGGTAGATAATTTTCACCACAACAATTTTTTGTTTCTTAGAAAAGTTGGGCTTTCCATTTCACGTTCTTTTTTCCATTCCCTGTACTTCTTTTCACTGCAAGTAAATGATGCACAAACTTGATCCATATTACTAGTCTTAAACTGTAGTGTTGCACTTAACAAAGTAGGCTTCTATTTCACAACTCTTGCCTGTATGTACCATAAATGTTTGTGGTAGGACTCTTAAGCATATTATTTCTTAGAAGATTCTAAAGTACTCTTTTTCTAGATTGTTATATCACTACAGGGCTTTTAGACATTTGAAAAAGCTGGATGATGATGACCTTGTAATCTTCACATTAGTGAATTTCTCTATAAAGGTGTTGATATAGGATGCTCCTCTATATTATTTATCATAAGATTATTGAGACTACATGGGAAAATGCTTCTAAAGAAAATGTTTATTGGTTGAGAATTGAATTTTATTCATTCAAGTTCAAGTATCTATACTCCTTTCTTGGTTCTATTTTGGAATTATTTTTCAGCTTTCATTGTTTGTTTCAACAAGTTTATTTTCTAATTAAGATTTAGTAGATTTATTGGATTTGTTTAAAACAATTTGCATTGTTGGTTGAGAGTCTCTTTTTTCTCTTCTTTGCAAATACATCATTAGTTAGCCATCCATTTTGCATGAGTACTTGAGATTTCCATTTGTTTCTTGGTAGTAGTCCTTTACTTTACAGAGAAAGTACAAATTTTAATTCAAGAAAATAATATTAGTTTCTAGTATTGAAAATTTCTGTCTTTCTCTACACTACATTTCTTTACAAGCATTTACATTTCTTTGTAATTTCATTTATTTATTGTATACACCACTTGTGCACACACTTTTCATACTCTAAATCAAACATCACTTGGTTCATGACTCCAAGTGGAGCCTTAAAAGTAACCTCTACTCTAACACATTAAATTCCCTCACTTTAGGGACAAAACAATCTTGTAGTTAGGTTAGGACTAATATTTGCAATATAACACAAAATATGCATTATGTAATGAAATTAATATTAATGTTTTAAATTGATCATTTTTTGTTGTTTGCAGAAAAATGGTGAAGATGACTCCTTAGATGATCTAGATTATGTTGTCACCAATGTATCATAGAAAGATATTGTTGATAATGATGCAAATGGATCAAATGAAAATGATGATGAATATGATATTGGAATAGGATGATGAGGATGAGGATGAGAATGATGATGATAATGGTGGTGATGATGATGATGATGATGGTAGCCATTGATGCTACTATTGAGATTGTGGATGTTTATTGCTTTCTTGATGCTACTAGACACGTATTCTTATTTTTGTGATGATCCAAGTTCATATTAAATTCTGGGTCATTTTGATTTGTATGGTGGATTTATGTTGACATATAAACTTTGATTACCCTTGATCATTTTGACATTTCTAGATATGGATATTAAAAAAGATATTTCTTGTGATATTGGTATTGTCATTGTATGTATTGTTCACTTGTTCTTTCAATCTTAATATGATGACCTGTATGATAGGTTATTGATGTGATGATGTTTTATAAATTCACTTCTTTTGATGAAAGATAATGGTGATGTTATTGTTATTATATTGTAAATTTATCTATATTGGAAGTTGTCGATGATCTTTTCATGGAAAATTAATAGATATGATGATGTTACTACTTTGGATAAGTGTTGTCTATTTGTGTTACATTTCTTCATAAATGCTATGCGGTTAATTTCAATAATGGTATCTACAATTAATTTGAATGTTTCATTATGTTATTTCAGAACTTTGAAGTAAATTATATATGAGAACTATTGAAATTAATGAAATAATTATAATAATTTGATATAATAAATATATTAGCACACAATTGGATATAGTTGTAGGTGTTAAATAACAAGCCTAATGTGGTGCTAATAAGGAATCAAAATAGGAAGCAAAATTAGGAGCTAAAATGGAAGCTCACTACGTCATAAATCTAGAAGCAACATTAGATGCAATACCTAGCGCTAAGTTGGAAGTCAATTCTGATGCTATTTTGGACGCCAAAGTAGAAGCCAAACCAAAGGCCAACCAAAAGCCAAACCATAAGCTAAACTAGTGGCCAACAAAGAAACAAAATTAGATGCTTAATGGGAAGCTAAATGCGGCGTTCATGATGAAGCAAAACAAAAAGAAATTCAAGGAGCTAAATGGGAAGCAAAATGTGGTGCTAGTGTGGGAGTAAAAATGGATGATAAATTGGGCGCTAAAGTGGTAGAAAAACATGGTGCTAATGTTGACATCAATAGAGATGCAAAACTAGGCGTTAAAAAGAGGCCCAACACTTGACGCTGATGAGGAAGCCAAACATGGCATTGATATGGTAGCAAAATAAGATGTTACTTTGGATGCAAAACATGGCACTACATAGGAAGCAAAATATGGTGCAACAATAGAAGAAAAATTTGGCTCCATCTTGATAGCAAAACAAGATGCAAAAAAGGAAGCAAAAATTGGTGCAAAATTAGAAGTGCAACTTGGTGCATATTGGAAGTAAAACGTGGTGCAAAATGGGATGCTAAAGTGGTAGCACACATGGATGCAAAATTGGATGCTAATTTGGATGAAAATATGGCGCGAATGTAGATGCAAACATAAATGATAACACGATGCTTTTAAGGATGCAAATAGGGCGCTTATGGGGACGTCATTTAGGAAGTAAAAGATGACGATCTCTAGGAAGAGAAATAAGATGTTATTTAGGAAGCAAACCTCGACGTCGTTTATGAAGCAAAATTGGATGCTATTGTGGAAGCAAAAAAATGGGTGCTATTTTAGACATCAGAAAGGATGCTATTTAGGAAGCAAAAAAAGACATTATTTTAGACTCTTTACATTTTGTCCATGATGCATCTTGTTTAGTGTCTACTTTGACCACTCAATGGAAAAAAAATTTACACTAAAAAGGGACGCTAATTGGGACGTTAATTCCAGGATTTGTTGTAGTGATGTGTCTGGTTCAATAGAACTCTGTAACCTAGGTTGGGGTAAGTACAAATACTAATGTTTATGTATATAACACTCTGTTATTGATACATGTGTCTGGTTCAATAGAACTTTGTAACCTAGGTTGGGGTAAGTACAGATACCAACGTTTAGGTATATATATCTCCTTACAGAGGTAGATCTCTGTAATCAATTTGATGATTGGCTTTGAATGTATTGATAAAGCACTCTATGAAAGAGGCTTTTTAGAAAGTGGAAAACAACAACGGTATTGCCGGATTTAACCTTCAATTTCAGATAAATAATATACGACATGACATCTTTTGTCGACGTAACCCTAGACTGGGTGAACCCATTAAAAAAGGTCTCTATTTTGGATGCATCCCTTATATCTGTACTTATTTTATTGATATTGTGTTTTGTGTGGTCTCTTTTATATGTCCTTATGTGTTTTAATCTCTTGAATATTGAGGATGGTTTTGTCATCTATACCCACATGTAAGTAAAGGTTTGGTAAAAGAAAAATTGTTATTATTTTATATTGAATTCGAAATGTATGTTTGTATCTTGTGCACACTTATAAAGATGCTAGTTTTGTCCGAAAGGAAGATAATATGTTAAAGGAATTGTTGAAGTTATAGAGTTATGCTAGTTTAGGCATAGTGAAGTTGTTGTGTTGTTTTCTGACACATAATTTTCTTAGGCAAGGTTAAAGAAGTGGTATGACCTTGTAAGTTAAGAATAATGGTTATAGTCTCAATTAAAATGTTTACTTAATATGTTGTCATGTAAAGTATGATGGACCTTCAGTCATTAACATAAAGAGATCTGGAAATAGATTATCAATGAAGTGCCTTACGAATATAAGCTAAGTAGTTAATGTTAAAAGTTTGAAAATTTACAAAAAAATACGGACTAGGAAATTTAGGGTTGTGACATTCACGGTGGTAAAAGTTCTTTATATTTTATTGAAAAGCTTGTTTAAGATTGGGTTATGCGAAGTGAAAGTAGTATGCGAAGTTAACTTGTGCAAAAAGAAGCAGTGCAGTTAATTTGTGAAGTAAAGTGTTAAGCAAAAATTAGAGCAAAGTATATGCTAGGAGATGCGAAGTCCTAAAACAAAGAAAAATAAAATATTCATCTACTAAGCTTTTTCCCTTGAAAATGCATGGTCCTTTTCCCTACAATGTTGTTCCCAAGGCCTTGAGTGTGATACCCCAAAACATTATTATTTTATTTTTGATTTAATATTTGTAAAAATATTTCCAAATAAATAAATAAATAAATAAAAATTATTTTTGTAAGAGTTATTTAAAAAATAAAAAATTGTGAGTGACACTTTGCACAACAAATTATTATTATTTTTTTAATAAAAGAAAAAGACATTTGGAGAATTCACTTAAATGAGGGGACACCACCATGAGACACAGAACATGTGTAAAACAATCTATGGATATTTTACCAATCAAATCCAATCTAAAATCTCAACTACTAGATAAGACCTTAAATCATAGGGATTGAAGGATATGATTGATATTTGATTGGGATGGCAGAAGACTTGGGAAAAAAACTATATATTGGTGCACTGAGATAACAGGACGTGTTGTGCATTAAAGAAATTGTGATGTGAGTGCATGTGTTGAGTGTTTCTCTCTTTCATAAGTCCATCATGAGCTTGTTACAGACTCTGAGAGAGAGTGCCATGTGGAAGCTTTGCTTGTTGTTCTAGTGTGCATGGTGATGATCTAGCTCGAGGGTGGAGTTTAATTAACAGTTGTGCTACTCACTTGTATGGTTGGGATGAACTGCTTCTCCAAGTAGTTTTCCTCAAATATTCAGGTATGTAAATGATATATGATGATTCGAATATTTATATATGGAATGGTGTTGTTGGTTAACATAAATTGGAATATGAATGTTAAATTTCTACTTTGATCTGATGTATGCATGGAAAGATTTAGTAGGCTAGATCGTTAAACATCAGCAATATGGATTTTTTATTTAAGAATCAGACTGCTATATATTCGACCTGTATAAGAAAAATGGTTAATGTTTAATTTTTTTTATTGAAATTCAGAGTATTAAAATTGTATCTTTTAAAATTATTATGGTCACCCTTTGAAATATTTGAAGAGCCATGACGACGATATTTCAACTTTTCTTTTCTGAATATTAAGCATTGGTTTGGTTGAGTGAATGGCCAGTGATAGTCGTGTTATAATCCAACAATCATAGGTCAGATTAAATATGGTATCGAAACCTTCACCTCTGCTATTTAAAACATGATCGACCGGACTTTTTAACAAATAGTCGATTTCTATTCACATTTATTATCTCTGATATTTATTAAAATTGATCGTTATGGAAGTGTTTACTCTGTGACTTACTCCCCTCCTTGAAATTTTTCGCCCACCTCTAAGCTGTGGACCGTTAGTTGTCATAACGTTTTTTGCTGGTGGTCTTTCGGTGCAAACCCTTAGTGGGGATGTTTTGTTACCCCATGAAACTCTACGGGATCGATTGGCAGGATATGAAGTATATCATGTTTATATATATATATATAGATATATCGCATGTAAAAACATTTGCCTTAGAAATACTTTGGTGACGATATAAAAGAAACTTACCCAAAATGAATAGTAATTGTATAAAAGATTATGAGTGGATAAATGAAAATGAGTTCATTTATGAGAAAGGGGAGGAGTATAAATATCTGTAAAAGGTGAACATATCTTATATTTATATAGATTTGTGAAAATGGATAAATTAAAGGATATGATTTTAAAGGTGACATATATATTTAATGGGATTAATCATTCTATATATTTATAAAGGTCCAATAGATTATGAATTATTACGGCTTCTTCAAGTTATACCAAACTGCAGATGGAATGAGGAAGCTCTTGAGCGGAGCGGAGCGGAACGGAGCTAATACCTAGGGTTTCATGGAGTTTACCTAGGGTTTCTAGGTCTGAGATACTTGCGGCGGCGAACAGTCGTGAGATAACCTGGATTTGGACGCGGCGATAAACCAGGAATTGGATGATTGTGTTTAAAACGGTCTGAATGCGGTTTATCGGTCTTGGTTTGTGGGTGGTATGCAAATTCCGCGGCGGTTTTAAGACACTGTCGTTAAAGTCGGAACCTTGAAATCTGGTTCTGTCGCCTCTGGCGCGTGGTGGGCGTGTGGACGTGTGGGTCTGCGTGGTGTGTGGTCTGGGTATCTCTATTTTAATCTTTTTTCTCATTACTGTGATCTTGGGTTGCCGTTTTCTCCTGAAAGTTCCCGTTTTCGGATTGCCTGCTGGAAAAGGTTGCCGTTTCCTCATAATATCTCCCGTGCTCGGGTTATTCTCTGCTGGAAAGGATTTTCGGGTCGGTCGCGCGGCGGTCACGTTTTGTGGTTTAAAAATGGCTACCGGTTATGGAGATACGGTGCCGAAGGCCATCATCCCGGAAGACGACAGCTTAAATGTATCCGACTACATGATTGAGGAGGCAGGGTTATTTCAGGCGGACGAACACTTCAGGGAACAACTAAAGGGCAAGAGGGCCCTAAACGCTGGCGGTCGGCTGAATGGTCCGCGTGGCAAGGTATACCGTCGTCACCTGGCTGGGCGTCGGACACCTGGTGGGTCGGGGGGGTCGGACCCCTCCGTTGGCAGTGGACGGGATACCCCGGTGATGGGTATCAACCAAAATCCTGGTTCAACCTCTCGTGCGGCCCGTCGTCTGAACGCGAGATATTTTCGGCGTCCCGGTGAGTCTTGGCTGACTGTGGGTCGCGACATTGGACTGGAGGAGGTCGTCGAGGCCAATATGACAGTTCTTGTGGGGAAATTTTCTTACCATGCTATGAACCGGAGAGATATCGTGGCGTGGGTCACGGCGCAGTGGCGGCCTCTGTTAAACTACACTCCACAAATTTTCGCCATGGCATGTGGGTGGTATGGTTTCAAATTTGAAGAAGAGGCTCAATGCACTGTTATTATGGACAGAATTTGGCTACACGGCTCTGGTAGTTTAATGCTGCAGAAATGGCAGACAGATTTTGACCCCGAAACTGCCTCGGTGCGCCTCAGACATTTGTGGGTTCTATTGCCTGGGCTCCCCCTTGCCCTCTGGAACCGTGGGGCTTTTGAGGCTATTGGCAACTGTTTGGGGCGATTTCTACATGTTGAGGATGAGCATTTGAACGGCTTTGATAGACGCATGGGACGGGTTCTCGTGGAGGTTGATATCTCTATGGGTTTAATTGATGTTTTAAACATCCGCTGGCGTGGCCGGATTTTTTCACAGATTATAGATTATTGGGGCATCCCTTTTCGTTGCTCCAACTGCAAGGAAGTGGGGCATTTGTGGCGACAGTGCACGGCACCTGCTTCTTCTGGGCGTCGCAAGGATGGTGGTCCTTACTGGTCGTCTGATGATGGGAGTGATATTGAGTGGGATACCACGGGTTCGATGGATGGCTTCTCCAACCGTGTTCCCTCACTGGACGCTCCGGATTCTGCTCTATTCCGTAAGTTAGAATCTCAGGACCCAAATTTTTTTCATTCATTGAATGAGTTGGATATATCATTTATAAATGCACTTGATCTAAATCATGGTAATAATGGGAATTACATGAGTCGCAACCATCACTTGATTTCCTCATCCTCTGATACTGAAAACATACCATTTGAATCCGTGGGGGGGGGTGGCCATGACTTGGGGAACGGGTTGCATGTGAGTGGGCATTCGGCGGAGCAGATATACATTCCACCTGACAAATCGGTATCTCCCGGGATACCCCTTACGGACACTCCGACTGTGATCATATCCAGTGATATTGACGCCCCTTTGAAGCCACGGGATGATGGTGTGACGAGTGGGGGGTCGTTGTCATTGTTGGAACCTTTGGTGGGGATGAATTCTGTACCGGGGGGGCTCGTGGTGGGGGCTCCGGTTGTTGATTCGGCAAAAGGAATGACACAATCTGTGGAGCCTGGCGATCGGGTAATACACATACCATCCTATTCTGAGATGGTTAAGAAGGCTTCTATTCCTACATTTTACAAGAATCGGCCTGTTGGTAGGGCGATGACACATGGTGATGGTGGGGGAGAGCATATAGATGTGCCCGTCACTGCTTTGGTTGTGGGGGGGACATCCAATCCTGTAAAAGATAATGGTACTACGGGGGACTCTTGTATCCTTAAGGGTGCCCGTAGGGGTGGATTGGCTCTGGAACTCTCTCCTCTTAAAACAAGGAGCGCCAGGAAAAATAAGAAGGCCATCACGGGGGGGATTGTGGATGGCTGTAGCACTGTACATTCCCCCTTATCTACTGATACCCGGGCTCTTAGAGGATTGAAATCCCTTGCAAGGGTTCGAAAATGATCTTTTTCTCCCTAAATATCCGGGGTGTGGGGGGGCTTCCCAAACAATTAGCCCTCAAGAGAGTTCTTCATATTACAAATCCTGATTTGGTTCTGTTACAGGAAACTATGGTTTGTGGTGAAAAGGCACGTATTTTCTTTAATAAAGTGAAGCCGGGGTGGATGGTCTGCACCATCGACGCTGTTGGTCTATCTGGTGGACTTTTAGCGGCATGGAACCCAGCGGTTCTGAGACTTGATCCCTCTATCACTTCCCTTGGCATTTTATTATCGGGCAATATTAGAGGGTCGGATAAAAATATAAATATCATCAACTGCTATGGGCCTTATGCTGACAGATTATCCTTCTGGGATGAGGCGGTCACTAATCATTTATTGGAACTGGAAAATTTAATCGTGGCTGGGGATCTCAACTTCACTTGGGATGATGAGGAGGTTTGGGGTTCGGGGGCTCGTAGAGACATGATGGGACCTTTCTTCAAACAGCTCTTCATGAAATACTCACTGGTTGACATTGTGCCATGCCCGATGGCTCCCACATGGAATAATGGACGGGGGGGAGATATGTTGATCCAGAAACGTATAGACCGATTTCTTATCTCTGAATCTATGTTGGAGGGCCTTCACAATTACAGATCCTGGATCCATCAAATTAAAATCAGCGACCATCTTCCTATTATTTTTCAATTTGAGGTGGAAGTCGGTCAAAAATGCTATCCTTTTAAATTCAATTCTACTTGGCTACTTGATGGGGAATACACTCAGAGTGTGCGGGATTGTTGGCTCCTGACAGATGTTGCGGGGGAACGCTCGGCCATGGATAAGCTGGCGGAGAAACTAAAGACCTTAAAGGATCACACTATCAAATGGGAAAAAAACAAGAAAGCTGATTTGGGCCGTGAACTAATGGAAATTGAATTGGCATTGACCACACTGATGCTGGGTTCCACTGGGTCAGACTTCAGCCCTGAAGATGCATTGAAATTTTCCTCGCTGGAGAGCCGTAAATTGAGTATCCTCCTTATACAAGAGGAATCCTGGAGACTGAAGAGTAGGGCTATTTGGATCCAGTCTGGGGACCAAAATACAAAATTTTTTCATAAGTTTGCTGACTCTCGTCGGATGCAAAATACTATATGGGATCTGAATGATCATTGTGGTCGACGGATATGGGAGTCTGATGAATTGATGGGGGAAGCTGTTCACCATTTTCAGGAATACTATTGTGATCCTAAAAACACCTCAATGGCGGAGCAATTTAAGGTCATTAAGGAATACCCGCGCATGTTCAATGAGACGGAGGGGGATGATATTTTCTTGGAGGTCACACTGGCTGAAGTGGAATGTACTTTGCGTGGTTTCTCCAGAGACAAGGCTCCAGGTCCGGATGGGTGGACCGTGGAACTCTTTTTACACTTCTTTGATATTATGGGGGAGGACATTCGAGAGGCTGTTGAGGAATCCCGGAGACAAGGAGCTGTGTCTGGGGCTCTCAATTCCACTTATCTGACTCTTATTCCGAAGTCCTCCCACCCTAATAATTTTAATGAGTTCCGTCCTATTGCCCTATGTAATTTAGTCTACAAGATTATTGCTAAAGTAATTGCTGATCGGATCAAACCGATATTATCCAGATACATATCTGTGGAGCAATATGGCTTCTTGCAGGGTCGACAGATACATGATGCTGTGGGTGTGACACAAGAAGTTTTCCACTCTATAAAAAAGAAACATCTTTCTGCCCTTATTCTTCAGCTGGATCTGGTCAAAGCATATGATCGGGTGAATTGGAATTTCCTGAAATTTATTCTGATTCAAATTGGGATGCCATGGCGGGTGATGAAATGGATTATGGCTTGTGTAACCTCTGTTAACTATGTTGTGCTGGTCAATGGTCTTCCCACGGATTTCTTCAAGGCGTCTCGGGGCCTTCGACAGGGTTGTCCTCTATCACCACTTCTCTTCCTTTTGGTCATCGAAGGACTGAGTTTATCTTTACATATGGCCAAGAGAGATGGAAGGATCCAAGGCTTACATATTACCAGAGATATTTCTGTCACGCACTCCCTGTTTGTGGATGATGTAATGCTCTTCGGTATTGGCACTCTGGACGAGTGGGCGCAGCATAAACGAATACTGGAACTGTTCTGCTCGGTTTTTGGTATGACTATCAATTATAACAAATCTCGTTTCATTAAACACTCTCTATTGGGGGAGGTAGAAAACTCCATTGGTACAATATTTCCATTAAATTTCTCGGAACTGGAGGCGGGTACAAAATATCTTGGCTTCTTTATCAAGCCGTCTAACTATTTGGTGAAGGATTGGGGCTGGCTCATCCGGCGTTTCGAGGGACGTATTAATCATTGGAGCTTCCGCTATCTTTCCCTGGGGGGCAGACTCACACTGGCAAAAGCGGTTCTACAGAACCTGGGAGTGTACTGGTTTACACTCTGCAAAGTCCCTCGGTCTGTTCTATGCCACATTCGTCGTAAGCTGTACAACTTTTTATGGTCTGGCTGTGGTGGACAGGAAAAATACCATCTTATTAGTTGGGCTCGGCTGGCTCGTCCCTGGAAATTGGGGGGCTGGAATATAAAGAATCTGGACTTATTTGTTACGGAGCTGCATGCCAAAAGCCTGTGGCGTGCTCTTTTTAACAGCTCAGTTTGGGGTCGCATTATTAGAGCCAAGTACCTGAAGAACACTCCTGTTGAAGTTTGGATCCGGGGGAATCGGCCGGTCACTGTGGGGGTATCTAATATCTGGAGCGGGCTGCTCGGATCCTTAAAAATCATTTCCTATTGGATTGCTTGGCTACCAGGCAATGGTCGCGACATTAAGCTGGGTCTTGACCCGATCCTGGGAGGTCCTTCCGAGCATATACTGTCTCTCGAATTGAGGGCACATCTCAGCTCAAATGGCTATTTCACTCTGGCACATGCGATGGGTCGGTACTTGGGGGGACGGCCACATTGGTTAACGGCCACGCAGCTGGGATTATCTGGTACTATGGCTCTGGAATGGGAAGCATATATCGGACCTTTTTATCAATCAAATACACTACTATCTGATAAGGCTGACAGATTGGCTTGGTCTTGGGATGTGGCTTCTGGGGAGCCTACTGCAAAATTGGTCTATGATGCTCTGTTTGCCGATTCCCGTGTTGACATCTGTTGGTGGGAACCATATATTTGGAAACTGGTCATCCCTCCCAAAGTGAAGTGTTTTGTCTGGCTTGCGTTATCAAATCGCATACTCACGTGGGATAATCTATGTCGACGTGGTTTCTTTGGTCCGGGATGGTGTCCACTATGCCGCTGTTCGGTGGAGTCGGTGGATCATGTGTTCTCAGCTTGTTCTTTCATTCGGGAGCTCTGGGAGCTGATTGCTCACAGATATGGCTTGCAGTTCTGTTGGGGGGTGCGTTCCTTGGTTGAATGGTTGGAGGCTTGGACGAGCCTACACAATGAATGTGTCGAGCTGCCCTACTTTATGATCTGGGAGGTGTGGCGTGCTCGCAATGCATACATTTTTGAAGATCAGAAACCACACTGTGCTACTTTATGCAATAAGATCTGTGCTGCTCACAAGGAATATATGTCTGCTTTTGGCACGGGTAAGGGCTTGAGTACGCGGATATTGAAGAATCGTTTGACTCCTCCTATACTTGTTTTTCCATGTGGTTTTTTCGACGGGGCTGCTGTTCGCTTGAATGGCACTGGGGGTGCCGGGGCAACTATACTCATATCTAATACTACCACTGTGCATTATTGGCTGAACCTGGGTAATGGCTCAAACACACGTAGTGAAATCTGCGCCCTATGGCTCCTGTTATTTTGTGCTCGGAAATGGTTGATTCCCTCCCTCGTTATTTATGGTGACTCTCAGGCTATTATCGCCTGGGCTAGAGGTACTGCTTCCCTGAATGTTCTCATGCTCACACACTGGTTGGAGGAAGCTAGAAAGCTCATTCTTGAATTTGAGCACATACACTTTGAACATATCTTCCGGGAGGTCAATCAGGAGGCGGATATGCTCTCGAAACGGGCTCTCAACTCACTGCCTGGGGTCATCATGTGGCAGGAATGGCGGGATGATTTGCTATTTTCTCATGGTTCCCACTTATTACATTGGTCTTGAGGGAGTCTGTCTTTTTTGCTCTTACCTTTATCTTTACATGCGTTTTTATGCGGCTGGTTACTTATATGTTTTGTAGTTTACATGTGCAGATACTTGATTGTGATACGCCCAATATCTTGTTGGGCAGATCTATATTATCTCTCATATATTTTTGCGGCCTTATATCATCTACATGCAGATGCTGACACTGATAGGGTGTAAAATTAGTATTACACTCCATTCCCTGCTGTGATGTTTTCGATATTTATTTTTTGTGGACAGCTATATTTTGGAACTTTTATGAGATGCTTATACTCTTGATGTTGTGGCATTTACTTTCTGATATTATTGGACACATAGCAGTTTAACTATGGGTTTTGGCTGCTTTTGTCGACTGTTTTAGACAGCCCTCATGATGTTTCATTTTGATGACATAACCGGTTTGTTCCGGGGACTACATATGGCAGATTTGTTTGTATTTGAAAGTGACATGACAGTTGGACATATTTTACTATTTCGCATATTAATAGTAAGTTATATTTTTCTATGAAAAGATTATGAATTATTTATGTAGACTTGTCGAGAAAGAGATTTTTCAAACGATATTTTATTGAATGGGTTTATGATTTTATATATAGTTGTTGTATATTCCATACACATTGATATATATATATATATAGGATTTATATAATTAATACTGATTACATAATGGGTTTATTCATGAAAGAAGAAGATCAGTGTAACATATTGAATAGTTATGTGGTTTTGTTGAGAAAAATGAATAAATGATTTTTATTAAGGTTATGTTAAATATTTAATGTATGGAAAATGTAGACCTCCAGTTCAATTATATTAATATTCAATGGTTAAGTAAAAAAGAATTGTTTTGAGAAGATTTTGCTTAATAACTTACTTAACAAACATTTAAAAGTTATAATATATAAGTGTTGTAATGATATACTTGGGAGGTCAAATAAATATTCATGAAGACAATTTTTTATTTATTTTTTATGTTGTGATTTTTTGGGTACATTATATTGAGATGTACATATTTGTCAAAAACACCTAATGGTAGTGAAATCCTCAATCATGGCCCAATGATACCCTTAGGACGTTGTGTGCAGTTGGTGTAGCTAACCTTGTAGCCCTATACAACTATACTATTTCTTTAGGGCCCAAGGTTCAAATCTCCTCCATCAACCATGTCCAAGGCCGCAAGGCTCCAAGACGTAGGGGATAGATCACCATGGATACCCTTGAAAATTCATTCATGGTGTTTTGAGGCATTGTTCATTTCATTAGATGTCTCAATTATTTCTTTACAACCAAATGCATGGTCATCTTCTGTAGAGTGTCATTCCTAAGAGCCCGAGACACGTAAATAGAGTAAAATTTTAAATTTTAAAGTGTAAAAAATCTTGGTGAATATTAATAGGGATCACATTCAAGAAATGACATTGAATATGGTTGCATTTGAACAAGAAAATGTTAAAGGAGTTTTCAAAAAAATTAAGTCTTGTCTATTACTTGCCTAGAAGAATTGTAAAAATTGTAACTACAAAAGAATAAACAAGTTTTGTTGATAATGCATTATTTTATTTGTTCAATAATATGTAGTGCAAAAGAGATAGATAAACAAAAAATATGGCCTTGTAATTGCATCTCTATGCACTTATATGTACTATATGCACTTAATAGTTTTGTTTCTCCATATTTTACATTCATGCAAATATGAGAATAAAAAAATACCTTCCTCATTTCCTAGCATATGATATATAAGTAATCATGTAAATATGAAAATAAAAAAGTACTTTCCTCATTCCACATGAAAATAAAAAAAATACCTCCCTCATTCCTTGCTATGTGATATATAATGTCAATTTACTACTGTAAATGTGTTTTTATTTTCTCTATTAATATAGCATTATGCTTCTAATAAATTAAACATAGAAAGCATAAATTAATCATAGAAATCATTGTACAATAAAATATAACCTCGTGAAATTAATATAAAGTCGACGTTTTAAACCAAAGCCATATACATAGGGTACTTTGGACATATGTCTTTCACTATACAATCATGTTACAGTATAATCATGCAGTCAATTACTTTGAAGGCTTCATCGTGGCTCATGTGGATTAGGCATCGCTCTGTGGTACAAACCCTTCTCACACTCTTCTACTCACTCAAACCCTAGCTACATCCATCTTTGTTCAACTGGTATATAATATCCTGAGTTTTGACTAACTATTTCTGATGTTATATATTGGGCTTAAAGCCCCAACACATATGATTTATTTTGATTATTGGGCATAAGCCCTAGTGCACATGATTCATTTCTTTTATAAACTTAAATATTGGACGTGGACCCTGACTGATGCATTATTGTTATATAATGGGAAAGAAAGCCCTAACGGATGGATTATGTTTTGTTATATGAATTGGGTTCAAATCCTATTATACTGAGATGACCTTTTTGTTACATACTGTGCAGAGTTATGATTTACATGATTGATTTATATAGTGTGTTGAGCGTGGAATCAGGAACACACGGATGACCTACGTACTAGGCATAAGCCCCGATGTACCTAGAATATTTTATTACATACTGGGCGTAAGCCTCGATGTACGTAGAGTGTTTGGAATAAGCCCTGGAGCACTCCAAGCTTGATAATGAATACCGAATCCAAGGCCATTTGTACATTTTAGATGTGCTTCACAACCACATTCTAGTACTAGTGTTGAGAGGGATGCTCTGGAATTGCACTAGCGTAACGCCCATGTGAGAGTGTTGAGTTAAAAACTCTGAAGAGCACTTGGGGTTACTTGATATTAAAAGTGTTGAGTCGAGAAGACTCTGAATAGCACTTCTACTCATCGTATTTATTTAGATTGGTTAAATTAGTCATTTTATATCTATCTTCAAAAACTGCGGGAACTACCATGTTAAACGAGGGAATCCGACATGCAAGAGAGAGACCTAGAAGTACCTAACCTAGCCAACTATCCAAGCTTACCAATACCCTATCCAAAGATTTTGACCTTGTACTTAATATTTGAAAAGAAGTACTATGGTATATACGTAATTAAATCAAAGAAAGTTATCATAATTAAACTATTGAATAATTTGATTTAATTATTCTTATGTAAATAACATGCATAAAGGCTATGCATAAGATAGCTCTCATATTGTTATTATTATTAATATTATCAATAATAATATTTTTATTATTTAAAAAGAAAATATTTAATTATATAATGAGAATGAATGAAAGGCATGCATAAAATAATTCTCATATTTGTTATTATGATTAATATTAGTAGTAGTAGTATATAATGAGAATGAATGAAAAGCATGCATAAAATAATTCTCATATTTGTTATTATGATTAATATTATTATTATTATTATTATTAATAGTAGTAGTAGTATGTATGAGTTCACTTAAGTGACATCTAAATTATAACAAATAAAGATCCTAGATACATTAGGAGTAATAATTAGTAAAATATCCTTTAGAAAAATTACAATGAACAAATTAAATTAAAAAAATAAATATTATCATTCAACAACTATATTATTTTTCCAAACAGAACTCATCTATATAAAGGAGGGTGGATCCCAAGGGAGGGGATCTTCTTTTATTATCATTCTCTTATGAACATAATATAATTACTCTGCAGAACTGAGGCAGCCTAATATATTTTCCAGATCTTATTCAACAGCTTACCCTAGGACCTCTACCTCTCTTATTGCATGTTGGAACTAGCTCGGGGGGATCAAGTTAGAACCAGGAATGGTCTAAGGGTCATCGTTGGGAGGAACATGTTAGTCCCAAAGATATCTAGTTAAAAGATCATCCTACAGGTCAGCTAAGTCTATATATATTTTTCCATTAACAAGTGTTTGATTGTGTAGATTCTGCAAGGAATGATCAAGCTTCAAGAACCAGGTACGAGCTACAAATTTCCATTTAGTTTAACTAGCTTTAGAATTTAAAGTAGAAATTATTATTTCAACATTCATGTTTTTGTATATTAAGATATTATTTCTTTTCCTTTATAGAGCAAGGGCCAATTGGCATGGGCTCTCAGGGTCTGTATTTTGTTTTAGGACCATTTTTCCCATTTTAATGTTATCTAATTAATTCAAGCTCCTACCCTAAATGCTTTAAGGATCTAGTAGGGCTAGCCTATCTAGCCTACGCTAGATACCTATATGGGTGGAACTCTTATTGTCAATATATTGTTAGAAATGTCATTACCTGCAAACCTCCACTTAAAACGAAACCACCTCGTTCCCTTGTTGTACATTTAAATTATTAAGTGACAGTAAGTTGGGGTTAAAACTTTTTAAAAAGATTCAAACTCAGGGTCAAGAAACTAACATTTTGCAACGTAGCCCGCATTAAAATAATGCGGGCCCAGTTTCCAAACTTTTAAACTTCTACATGAACCAAATCGTATTACTCTACAGCCTTTTATCATAATTTTGACTTAGCTAAGGTTTAAACTTTCATTAAAAGAAAAAAGCAGGAGATTTACGAGAGATAAAATTTAAACTTCCCATGATAAACACAAACTTAACAAGATACGATTTATCTAAGTAGACATGTTAGTGTTTCGAATCTCATCAACAGTCAAGAAAATTGAGGGACAAACTAAACCATTAGAATTCACAATATAGGACCCACACAAATCTTTCGAAAAACCAAATGAAGTCAAATTAGTTCACTTCTAGTTTTTATTTAAAGAAAAGAGATAACCGAGACACAGGTCAAGGTATCGAAACCTCCTACCAACACAACAAAACTAAACAGTTGGTATCGCTGGTAACCCAGATACGTAGCATGGAAACCCCAAACCATAAATTCTCAGGCAAGCAACTAAAACAAGCATATCTTCCCCCCACTAGGGTTTACATTATCATTTAGCATATTTTAAACTCAAAGACTAGACGAAACCCACACATCATACAAAGAGAAATGCTTTTCCACGAAGTTTATTAAACATATTCCGTTAAAATAGAGCAACATACAGGAAGCGAAATACATCTTCTAGATAGATGCCATCCACTGGCCACAAACTTTCTACAACCCAGCTATACCTTAACGACTTGTAATCACATGTTTATCAATAGAGATTTTCTCCATACCAAAAAGATAAACGCAGAGTCTCTATACATTAGAAGTACCAAGGCGTTTCTAAGTTCTATCTATCTTCTAGAGGCACGACAAGACCCTATGCCCAAAGAAATCCAACTACTACATTTATACAAATACCCAATATTACATACTGTGTATACTTTTTCTTTCAGTTCAAGAGCTCGAAGAATTATTACAGAACTTAGCATTTCAACTACAATTACAAAGAAGAAACCCTCAAGGGTCATACAAATTCTCAAACAACACGAAAAAATCATCTTCTCTTAAAATCGTCTCCCTTCCAGCTATTGGTCGATCCAAAGGAGACCCCAACAGGAACTTGAAATAAATTACAGTAAGCCCAAAGGAGTGAAGGTTGGAAAGGACCTGGACTTACCAATCTTTACCAAACACCAATGTCCTTTGACCACCTGTTAGCATCCAACGCAGGGTGTGCCATCGCCTACAACCTTCCAGTGAGACCACACGAAGCCATGAAGTTAATCCCTTAGACAAAGGATTACATGTTGAATAGAAGGAAAATATCTTAAGTGACGGGTAGAAGTTACCTGGCCACAAATCATATTACGCTTCACCTCCTTGCATAGCAGACAATGAAGTGCACTGACCATGACCATAGCTCAAGTCAAAGCACCACCAAACCAGGTGCAACAGAGAACTACTCTCAGTCAAGAAAACCACGAAAAAAATGACAAACGCAGATGTGAAGACCAAGGCAAACAAAAGCACCTTTTTCTCCAGCTGGCCACCAAGCCACATGGATATGTTTTGCAGCATTTAAAACTCAACCAACCTACATTAATGTTTCAATAATTTGCCCCTGCGTAATAGTTGAAATTGAAAAGGTATCATGCCATGACCTATTACAATGTTAGCCCTTGGTCCATTTTTTTTAAAACACATAGCACTAGATTTTGTTTAGGAATTTTGATGCAGGTAGCCTAGGTAGAAGCTGTGGTAACTTTACCTACAAAACACATGGTAAATAGTGCATTAGCAAAGTTTGCTAAGTAAGCCAGATAATTCCATTATTCACCCCTTACCTCTTGGCAGCTCCCCCGACAGTATGAGTATCAA
Source organism: Larix kaempferi (assembly GCA_027924585.1). Taxonomy (NCBI): domain Eukaryota; kingdom Viridiplantae; phylum Streptophyta; class Pinopsida; order Pinales; family Pinaceae; genus Larix; species Larix kaempferi. The sequence continues at coordinate 6,111,359 of BSBM01000071.1, forward strand.
CATCAAGACCCCAAGAGTACTCACACTCCTCTCATCAAGTCCATAGGCTTGGATTAGTGATAACAACCAGTTCAAACATTTAAGTGGGACCAACATACATCTAAAAACTTTAAAGGTGAAATACTTGAGAGGAAAAACCCTAGAGCATTAAATTGCCAAGACTGAACTGTGCACACTACCCTACCATACTTCATAGCTTCCGCGAAAAACACAAATGAGGTACCCAACTCTTTTGAAACATAGTTCTCATTACATCGAACCATTACCGATGTAACCTTTCAGTATTGAAGTTAATTTACATTACCTTATTTATTTAGGTAGTATGTTTAGTAGGATGTAATTTTTTTTAATTTTTACGGATTTTAGTGTCATAAGGATAAAAAGAAATGGAACATGGTAAATATGCAAAAATCCTACATGAATTTGGTCATTGGAGCCAAGGTTATTTTAAACTGTATTAGGTATGGGTGAGAAAACCCTTGTTGGTAGAGCTCATGGTTAGAGAATAGGCATATCCCCTTATGATAAGGCTACTTTACTCATAAGAGCTAAGAGGTGGGGTTGATCGAAATATCCCAATTGGTGTTAAATCCTACCTATAGAAACAACTAGTTTGGGTAGTCTTAGGCTATTTGGATGATTATTTATCCTATCATTAATGGGTGTACCCTAGGACGAATTCTGATCACTATCTTATAATACTCAATTTGGTTAGTGTTGATGAAAGACCCTTAAGTCCATTGAAAATGAATCTTGAATGGATTAAGAATGTTAGTTATATTTATTCTATAAAGGAAATATCGATTCCATATAGTAAAAAATCCCTTGATTCTATTCCTTCTCACTTCCTAAACAATTTGAAGAGGTCAAGAAGGCCTTTATTTCATTGGAAAAGTTCAAAATAGTCTCTTGACTGAGATTGACAACAAGTTGTCAATTTTTATTTATTTTCGGGTTTCTCTTAGACCAATTTAGGAAGATTACACAAATTTATCTATGAGGAAAATTTAAATAATCTATACTTAATCTAGATGAATTAATGGATCATGTGCAACACCTCGAGACTCATACCTAGTGTTGAAAACCTTCTAATGACATTTATATCCCCTCTTGGAGATAATGTATACTATTGATATCTCATGTGTGGTGCTTTGAACCATAATTCATGGTCTTGGATTCCTATAAGCTTCTTTTACATATTTCCATGTACATATTGTTGAAATTTATCCAAGGCCCCAAGTCCTTAAGAATTGGTTACATAGTTCCATGGTTACCCCTACAAATTCATGCTTGGTGCTTCATGGCATTGTCCATAGCTTTGGATGCCTCAATGGTTTCTTTAGGGCCAAAGGCATTATCCTATTCCATGGAAAGTAATTCCCAATGCCCTATGACATGTACATATTGCTCAAAACCACCTAATGGAATAGACATTATCAATCATAGGCCAATGATACCCTCTGAAGTCTATGTGTTGTTGCTGGAGGAAAATTTATTATCCCTTGATGGCTAGAAGATTGCTCCCATGACCATATCCAAGCCCACAAGTCCTCAATACTATGATACATTGTGCAATGGATAACCTTGCAAAGTCATGCATGATTTTTTGAGGCATTGTTCATGGCTTTGAATGCCTGTATGGTTTCTTTAGGGCCAAAGGCATGGTCCTTTTCCCTACAATGTTGTTCCCAATGCCTTGCAACACATACATATTTGTCAAAACTACCTAATGGTAGTGAAATCCTCAATCATAGCCCAATGATACCCTTAGGTGGTTGTGTGCAGTTGGTGTAGCTAACCTTGTTATCCATGTATGGCTATAATATTCCTTTAGGAGCCAAGGTTCAAATCTCCTCCATTAACCATGTCCAAGGCCCCAAGGCCCCGAGGCGTAGGGGACAAATCACCATGGATATCCTTGAAAAGTCACGCATGATGCTTTGAAGCATTGTTCATTTCTCTAAATGCCTCAATTATTTCTTTACAACCAAATGCATGGTCATCTTCCATAGAGTGTCATTCCTAAGAGCCCAAGACATGCAAAGAGTAAAATTTGAAAATCTAAAGTATTAAGTCTTGACTATTACAGCCTAGAAGAATTGTTAAAATTGTAACCAGCATAGATCCATCTTAAACCCGTATCTATCAAGCACCGAGAGGGATCCAATTTCTTGAGGTGTATTTCTTTTTTTAAATTTAAACTCAAGAAATTTGATCTCTCTTGATTGATAGATCTAGGTTTCATAATATTTTATTTTATGAACCAACATGGATTTTTTTAAAATACTTTCCATAATTTAATTTTTTATTTTATGAGAGGAAATGATTTTTTTAAATTATTTTGTTAGTAACAAACATTACATCAAGATGTAACGTTACAACATCTCCCCCATACTAGGTTGTAGAGCACCTCGTTTCACTCGGTTCAACTATAAAAAAAAAAAAAGGTTTTGTTGATAATACAATTTTTTTGTCAATAATTAGATAGTGTAAAAAAGATCTAGATAAACAAAAAAAAACCTTATAATTACATCTATATACATTTATATGTATATATATATATACATGTATCTATATATACTTAATAGTTATGTTTCTCGTATTTTGCATTCATCTAAATATAAGAATAAATAAAAACCTTCCTCATTTCTTACTATAATTAATCATGTAAATATGAAAATAAAAAAATACCTCCCTCATTCCTTACTATGTGATATATAATGTCATTTTACAAGTGTAAATGCGTTTTTAGTTTCTCCATTAATTTTAGCAAAATGCTTATAAATTAATCATAATAATAAAAGGCATAAATGAATCATAAAAAGCATTGTACAATAAACATTTTAAACCGAAGCCATATACATAGGGTACGCATTCCTAAATACATAAAGTCATATTACATATAATCATGCAGTCAATTACAATAAAACATATTTAAAACCAAATAAAACTGTCAATAGTAATTACATTAACTAAAACTTCTTAATAATAACTATTTTCTCTTGATTTTAGTATGCAAATGCTTTTATCCCAAATTGGAACCATTGAATAGACGCTGGTCGTTATGTAGCAATATCCGACGCGATGCTCACTGTATCATCCTCCCGCAGACAGGGCAAATAGAACGAGATCGAGTCCAGGGACCAATACACTGTGTGGGAAAATAATGGAAGCATGGCAGGAATGAGACAACCCCCTCTCCGCTTTCCAAATCGGCCATACAATAATTGCACCTCTCAGTATGCACCTCTCCCTTACTGCTGTACTCAACGTTTCTCTCCGAGGTATTAAAGGTGTTGTAAATTATATCTGCCCGGCTGTGACGGATAAGTTTTTCTTCATCATCCTCCTCTACAAATACCATCCTGGGTCCCAACCGCATGTACAGGGCACGCATATACAGGGCACACAACAACACAAAGAATAAGCTGGCAACTGAAATTGAAATAACGCATGTCCGCCATAACATGTACTCCATCGCTGCGACGCCAAACATCTTCCAACAATTTAGCAGTTGAGTTTTGATACCAATGATAAATATTTCGCGGACTTATGAGGTAATTTAGTACGTAGGGTTGCATATGTATATATATCCATGCACGTAGGGTTTAGTACGTAGGGTTGAGGTAATTTTGATGTTTAGTCGGCCAAACTAGAAGGTAATTTTGATGTTTAACTATAGTCGGCCAACGTAAGATATCAAAGGTTTGTATTCAAAAGGCAAGGAGCAACCGATGGAGGAATTTCGAATCACAAACTGCAGCATCCAGGAGATGCGCCCCAGGATTAGAGACGCGTCCCCAGGATTAGAGAAGCTGGAGAATCCTGAAGAACAAGAGTGGGACGCGCGTGTGGAAGAGTCCCGAGGAATGATCGTTGTTGGAAATTTATGAAAAATCGTCAAAATCGATATAACTCCAATAAAACCCACACAATATTGTAGGAAAAAACTTACTTTTCCATTGGAATCACCAGAAATTAATGCTTTGGTTAAAAGACACTTGACTTGTAACACTTGAACATTAATAGGATTTAAGTTAAGTGACACTAACAAGTTTTTGGTTTTAAATGCATAGTTGTAATGACTAGTTTAACTACTTTGTTATCACATATCTTGCGATATTTAAATTGGTTGTATGTATCATTTACCATTATCCATAAACTATAATTATTTTATATATATATATATATATATAATTGTTTATTTTGAATTTGGAGCTATAACATTTATTTTATCTCTTTCAATATAGAAAAAGTTTAACTCCACCTCAAATTCTAAAATATAAATACTTAAAAATATTTTAAAGATAATTTTATTTTTGAAACCTAATTTTAATCTTTTAAGGTTATGGTAAAAATTAATTATATTGTTGTTATTATACAAATTCATCATAGTGAATATGAATTTGTCAAGTAGGCTAGCAAAAACTAACATCTTCTGCTAAGTGGTAAAAATGCTAAATTTTGACTTTTTTTTTCCCTAATGATTTGCCAACTTGCATTTTTTACTAAATTGATTCACTCAAATTTCATCGATACAACTTTTTTACTCTAAAAATTGTCCAAAACTATATCAAACCCTACGATATTTGAATCTTTTAAAAAAATATAGCCCAACATTTGTGGTTGAAAATTTAAGAATTAGTGAGATTAGAGAAGGTTTAGATACACTTTAAGAAAATTGTGGATCCTTAAAATTTTCCCTAAAATCAATGGTTTTAGGATGACCATTAGCTTAGTGGTTTTGGATGACCACAAACCTAAAAGTATATATGAAGAAATAGAGGATGATATCTTCTACTAAATGGTAGTTTTAGGTTGATCACAAACTCTCAATCTTGGCTCTAAATCTGATTCTGGCTTAGTGGTTCCCATTGGAACTTGGCTCTAACTCAGGTTCTAGCTCAACGATCCCTCTAGAACATGGCTCTAAGGATCAGTGTCTCCATGTCTTGAAAATGGTGTTTTAAGGATCACCAAAAACTAATTTCTAACAGAAGTTGTAAGTCTTCTTCTAAATGGGTGGTTTTTTGCTGACCACAAACAAAAAGGGTGGTTTTAGGATGTCCACAAACTAATGCGTTCTTTGAAGCATGGCTCTAACTTTGTCTTCTGGATACATTTGAATCTCACTTTGGATATGGCTTGAAGCTCTAGCTACTGGCATTGGTTATGGCTATGGCCTAGGTTCACTTGTTCTCTGTCTAATTGATAAGGATTTGAAACTTGAAGCCTAATTGTCAATCCATGATGTCCCCCTATCGGGCATAAGGTGAGAAGCATAAGAATTTCTTTGATGTGATAGAAAAAGTGCATGGTTGTGTCTCTAGTGGCAAGATATCTCAAAGAGGTAGGTTTGAGTGTTAAAACTAGACATGGTACCTATCTTGTTGGAGCAGGTTTTGGATCTATCTTGGAGCTAACCAGAGAACATTCTGGGTTAAATATGGTGAGAATGAATGAAGAGAGGATGATCTAAGGATGTTGAGCACATAAGAAGATGTGACAGTAGAAGAGACCGGATTACTGCATGGTGGAAAAATGTTTCAGAAAGATAGTAGGAAGAGGACTGCGGCTAAAGTAGAGGAGTAGCACAACGGGTTTGAAGAAAGAGACATAAGCACAAGACCCCATATCGATGGATTATCACACCTATAGAAGGAGAAAGACAGCTAGTTGATTCATCCCAAAGAAGGTATCCTTGTTCAAATCAGGATCTGTGTCAAACCCACAACCCCCAACACCTGAGGTAAGAAATCCAATTCTGTCATTTCTAATTTTCCAATTAGTAATAATAGTAAACGTAGTCAAAGTAGTGGGGGCAAGTCAAATTCCCATACATAGTCTGCGACACCTAGTAGTAGTACTGCACAGAATATGATGGCGGGGTTAGACCCTACTTTACGAATGCATGTCTTCCATGGGATGGGGACATATGATCCAAATCAATACTTATTTGTGTGTCAGGAAATATGGAAGGAGAAATAATTCCAAGATGACGCAATTGGTAACCACTTTCATGGATTGGTAACCACATTATACTGCTCCTTCTGGTCCAACCTACCCATGGACCTTGTATGAGAGAGCGCACATTAGACACATATAAGGTCCATGGGTAGGTTGGACCAAAAGGAGTAGTATAAAAAAACAATGCCCCGAGGGACTATAATCAAGAGGCCGAGGAGGATTCAGAGGTCAAGGTCGAGGAGGATTTGGCAGAGGTAGAGGATCAATCATTTACTACAATTGTGTTCAATATGGACATTTTGTGTGGGATTGTTAGAACCTGTGCACAACATGCACCTATTGTAGACAGTTGGACCATGCAACAAAAGACTTCCCATTGCTGGTTGTGAAATGGAAATAATGGAGGAATCAAAATTAAAATTAGGTATTGAATTTGAATCCCACTTAGAATTAGAATCAGAACCAAAACTAGAACTAGAACCCGATACCATATTCAAATCAAAATCAAAATGTGCAAATGATTGCAGTAGAAGAGCATGATGACCAACCAAGGATAGAAACCATTATGCATGAAGGATAAATGATAGTAGATGATGCAACATAGCAAGAATTATGCACAAGAAAATGGGTTAGGAGAGATACTAGAAAGAATTCAATGTTTGATCCCCAGAGAGAGAATCCTGGATACGTATCAGCAAGTAAGGAAGAGCTCCTGAAACTAGAATTTGGAGCATCATCATTGCGATAAATATATGAGAGACCACCTATATATGACATCCCCCCATCATATGAATATTGTCATGTCCCTGATCGCCTTGATTCTCTTAAGAGGCAATGGGAGACACCTGATACATTTTATTTTCAACAATTCTCTTTGTTTTTAAATGCAGCCGCAATGGCCTCTGATCCGCAATCCGCAGTAAAAATTTGGAATTCAGATTTCCAAACTTACCCTTTGGAAGAAATCACGCTCTCGACTTCTGCAATCCATAATGCAGAAGTTAGAATCCGGAAGTCAACTTCACAGCCTCAAAAATTACCAGTCTGACTTCCGAAATCCGCACTCTGCATGCGGAACTCGAAAGTCGGAACCTCAAATCTCTGTCTCAGAAAATTTACTCCTCCAACTTCCGCAACTCGCGTTGCGGAAGTCGGAAATATGAAACCCATTCCGTAACTAGGGAAAAACCACCTTTTGACTTTTGCAATCCGCAAACCTCTTTGCGGATGTGGAAAGTTAGAATTCCAACGTGCCAACCTCATGGAGATCACCCTTGTATGTGTCTGATGTGTGCTCTCTCATACAAGGTCCATGGGTAGGTTGGACCAAAAGGAAAAGTATAACAAAAAAATGCCCCGAGGGGATATAGTCAAGGAGGTCGAGGAGGATTCAGAGGTCAAGGCTGAGGAGGGTTTGGCAGAGGTAGAGGATCAATCATCTACTACAATTGTGGTCAATATGGACAATTTGTGTGGGATTTTCAGAACCTGTGCACAACATGCACCTATTGTAGACAGTTGGACCATGCGACAGAAGACTTCCCACTGCTGGTTGTGAAATGGAAATAATGGAGGAATCAAAATCAAAATTAGGAATTGAATCTAAATCCCACTTAGAATTAGAATCATAACCAAAACAAGAACCAGAACCTGATACCATATCTGAACCAAAATCAAAATGTGCAAATGATTGCTGTAGGAGAGCACAATGACCAACCAAGGATAGAAACCATTATGCATGAAGGATAAATGATAGTAGATGATGCAACATAACAAGAATTATGCACAAGAAATTGGGTTAGGCGAGCTACTAGAAAGACTTCGATGTTTGATCCTCAGAGAGAGAAGCCTGGATACGTATCAACAAGTAAGGAAGAGCTCCAGAAACTAGAATTTGGAGCATTATCATTGCGATAAATATATGAGAGACAACCTATATATGACATCCCCCCAGCATATGAATACTTTCATGTCCCCGGTCTCCTTGATTCCCTTCATAGGCGATGGGAGACACCTGATACATTTTCTTTTCAACAATTCTCTTCGTTTTTAAACACAGCTGCAATGGCCTCTGATCTGCAATCCGCAATCCACAGTCAGAATTCGGAATTCGTATTTCCAAACTTACCCTTCCAAAGAAATCGCGCTCCCAACTTCCGCAATCCGCAATGTAGAAGTCGGAAGCTGGAATTCAACTTCATAGCCTCAAAAATTACTAGTCTGACTTCTGCAATCCGCACTCCACATGCAAAACTTGAAAGTCGCAACCTCAAATCTCCGTCCCAGAAAATTTACTCCTCCGAATTCCGCAACCCGCGTTGGGGAAGTCGAAAATCTGAAACCCATTTCGTAACCAGGGAAAAACCACCTTTCGACTTTTGCAATCCACAATCCTCTTTGCAGATGCGGAAATTTGAAATTCCAATGCGCCAACCTCGTGGATATTTCCCTTCCGACTTCTGCAATCCGCAATCCGGTTTGCGGGTGAGGAAAGTCGAAAATCCCACGCGTCATCTCCATGGAATATCCCTTCCAACTTCCGCAATCCTCTTTGCAAATGCGGAAAGTGAGAAGTATAACCGCATAGTTCCAAGGGTTGGTCCCCGACCTCCTCAATCCTCAATCCGCATTGCGGATGCAGAAAGTCGAGACCACATACCCCTGCACCTGCAAACGTCTTGGGCTAATATATCCCTCATCCTTAAGCCAAATTAGACAAGTCTGGTAACGTTGGGAAGCTGTTAGAGAGCTCTGTACACTGGTGTGCATCCCTGCCACACTTGAGGGCTCTAACCTTGCCTCATTTCCAATCAAAAGGCTGCCCTGAGGTCCATCAAAACCTCTTTACCCCACTTCCAAAAGCCCTAGAATCACCCTGCTAGGGTCCCTTCCTTCATTTGATCATAGAGGGGTGCATGAACACCACAGGGGGGTTTCTAACTCATTCCCCAAGATCAGGTGATGAAGTACAAACCTACTAAGGGTATGTACAATGCAAAATAGACATACATAGTGGAAATAATTTTGATGAATGCATCTACAACTTGCCAGGTTAGTAGCATATTATGCTCAATAAAACATGAACTCAACCTCATACTTAGGCCTATACATGGTCTTCATACTGGTCAATTTCATACAATCATTTATTCAAATAAATTGAACATAACAAGTAGACTTAACATAGGAAAACTAACATCATTTAACACCACATAAAACACTTATCTTTAAATGGAACTATCCAAGCAACTGGCTAAGTGAGAGAAACATTCCACCCAACCATAGGTCTCTTTCCATCCTACACTCTTTCAGCTGAGAGACCACCCCCAAGATGGGGTCTGTATCCACTAAGGAGGGATAAATAAGCTCTCTCGCAGTGAAGGATTCTCCCAAAAACACATGCTAATCCAACACTCAAAGTTGGGTTTATCAAGCATTAAAGTAATAGTAGAGGAGGATGCTAAGCCGGTGAGCTCAACCTCAGAGTTGCAGGCCTCTCAATTCACACTCATACAATATTGGCACCACAATACCTACCACACCCAACACAAGGAAGTATTCCCTTCATTGCTATACAATCCCTTAGGCCATACCTTCCCTCCAATACTCTTCAGGGTGGGCATAGAAAGGTCCAAACTTCTAGATCCTTGAGAATCTAGCCTTCGTTGGGTTTATCAAGTAACCCTTTCGTCTGTCCTATCCTTTCTTTGTCCTTTCCACTTAGGTTTTTATTCACTTTCAATGGACAAAACACTCTATCCCGTAGCTGGGTTGTTGGCCACCAACATAGGGTTTTCTTCATGGTTTTCTAAGCATTTCACATGCTACAAAATAGCCCTAGGGTTCAGGCCGACGGATCCCTTGCTGAATCAAGCGTTCCACACCAATTTTTGAGTGGATTCGACACTCAAAAATCATGTTTTCTTAGGAATCGTGATTCTCCTCTTGCCCATTGTTCGACTCTCTGTTCTTTGCATTCCAACTCTTGTTGCTTCCGCCTAATGGAATGGGGATCAGGAAATATGAATTCCTAGGGTATAGTGGCGTACGGGTCAAGGAAAAACGAAGCCATACCCTACCATACGGATTGCAGGGCTGCTCCATACTCAATCGACCTCCTCAACAAGTTTTCTCAACCACCTTCTTATAACATAATTAAATGTCAGCATGGGGATTCAAATGGGTTCACAAAATGACATGTGGCAGCATGGGTTCCAAACCCACAAGCCCCTCACCTCTCCCTAGTGGATACACATGGCCCCCTCTTATCGGTTTCCTCCTTAGCCAATTTTATTGGTATTTTATTTCAATATTTAATATTTACATCATTTACAATACCTCATGGATTGATAGCACATGGATAATTAGAATGTCAAATACTTGCCTTTTAAATAAAATATGAGCATCCTCTAGTGGGGCCTTGTCCTTGAGCTCTACACTAGGGAAAACACACATTGCATGTATACAATATTTACATTGAATCTAATAAACCCTAAGGGTTAAAATGGGGATGTTACAATTCCCTCTCCCTTAGAATAACACCGTCCTTGGTGTTCTCAAAACTGAACAAAAATGGGAATGCCTCTCCCATGGCATCCTCCATCTCCCATGTAGCCTCTTTTGGACACCTTCACCTGTCAGATGGCTCTATTCTGGAGCAACGTGACCTTCTTGTCAAGGATGCGCATAGGCTCCACTTGTAACTCTCCCTCGGGTTCCACCTGTATCACATTTCAATCAATTATGTGATTAGGATCATGTACATATTTCTTAAGTAAAGAGACATGGAAAACATGATGAGATCTCATGTTACCAGGAAATGCAATTCTATATGCAATTGGTCCTATCCTATCAAGGCCTTAAAATGGCCCACAATATCTTGGTGCCAACTTGGCACAACTCCCCAACTTCAGGGAAATTTTCCTTGGTTTCACTCTTAAGTAAACATGATCTCCAATCTGAAACTCCTTATGCACTCTTTTCAGATCTGCATAACTCTTATGCATGTCCTGAGCTTCCTTCAAATTCTGTTTGATCTTAACAATCTCTTGCTCCATTTCTCTGATCATCTCTGGTCCAAGCACTACCCTATTTGTTGGGTTGTCCCAATTCATTGGAGTCCTACATCCTTTACCATACAATACTTCAAAAGGACTCATTCCCAATGATGCTTGATGTACATTGTTGTATTCAAATTCTACCAAGTGTAGGTAGTCCTCCCACTTGGATGGTTTATCCATCACATACATCCTCAGCATGTCTTCAAGAATTTGATTCACCCTCTTAGTCTGAACATATGTTTGAGGATGATATGTTGTACTAAACTTCAGTTGAGTCACCAATTCTTGGAATAATCCCTTCCAAAAATTGGATGTGAACTTTGTATCACGATCTGAAATTATTGCCTTGGGAAATCCATGCAATCTGAATATATCCTTCATGAAGATATTTTCTATGTCATTAGTCTTATGAGTGGACTTGACTGGAATGAAGTGAGCAACCTTTGATATCTTTTCCACCACTACCATGATTGAATCATGCTTCCTCACTATCATTGGAATATCTGTTATAAAATCCATAGAAATTACTTCCAACTTCCATTCTGGAATGGGAAAAGGCTGTAACAACCCTGCAGGATGTTGATGTTTTTCCTTGACTTGTTGTGATTTTTGACACCTAGCAATGTACTCTTCTATTTCCTTCTTTATCCCATGCCAAAAGTACTGCTTTCTTGATGCTGCTATAGTCTTCTGATATCCTGGTTGTTCAGAATATGAAATTTGATGTATCTCATCCATCACTAGCCTCTTCAAATATGTATTATTTGGAATATACAGTCTGGTACCCTGATAAATGAGAACATCATCTTCACCAAGCTGATATCCTGCACACTTTTCATCCACATTTCCCTGCTGCAATTTTTCTTTGACTTGAAGGTAAGCTTCATCACCGATTTGATCTTCAAGAATTATTGCCTTCAAATCTTATTTACACATACTCACTACTGCAACATGAAATTTTCTGCTAAGAGCATCTGCAACCTTATTCTCCTTACCTTTGACATGCTTAATTTCAAATTCAAATTCACAAAAAAATTCCATCCATCTAGTTTGCCTAGTATTCAGATTTGGCTGGTCAATCAAATATTTGAAGCTCATGTGGTATGTCCTGAGCTCAAATATTCTCCTCAATGGATAATGTCTCCACCTCTTGAGATCACGAACTATGGCTTCCAGCTCTAAATCATGTGTGGCATAGTTCTTTTCATGCTCTTTAAATTTCATTGACTCATAGCAAATTACAAATCCTTCTTGCATGAGTACTCCACCAAGCCCTTCAATGCAAGCATCATTGCACACTACAAAATATTTCCTTGGATCTGCAATCTTCAAAACAAGAGTGTCGGTAAGCAATTCGTTATTTTGGAGAACCCTTCAATGAACCTTCTGTAATAACCTGCAAGACCCATAAAATATCTAACATAGGCCAATCCATTATGGCTTCAATCTTTTCTGAATCCACTGCAATTCCTTCTTTTGAGATGACATGACCTAAATATTGTACCTTCTGCTGATAGAAATCACACTTGCTCAGCTTTTCATATAGTTGGTGTTCTACAAGGACTTGCAACACCATTCTTAGATGTTCATTATGCTCTTCTTCATTCCTTGAATAAACAAGAATGTCATCCAAGAACATAATCACAAACTTATCCAAATACTTGTTGAAGACACTATTCATGAGACACGTGAATGTAGTAGGTGCATTGGTAAGACCAAATGGCACCACTATGAATTCATAATGGCCATATCTTGTCCTAAAAGTTTTCTTGTGAATGTCTTCTTCCTTAATCCTCACTTGATGGTATCCAGATCTCAAGTCAATCTTTGAAAACACTCTAGCTTCCTTCATTTGATCAAACAAGTCATCCATTCTTGGCAATGGATACTTGTTCTTGATTGTCACTTTATTGAGCTGCTTGTAATCAATACATAGCCTCAAAGTCCCATCCTTCTTCTTGACAAATAACACTGGTGATCCCCAAGGAGATACACTCGGTCTGATATACTCATTGTCCATTAATTCTTGAAGCTACATCTTCAACTCTACCAATTTTGATGTGCTCATTCTATAAGAAGATTTGGAAATTGGTGTTTCTCATGGAACAAGATTGATGGAAAAATCAATATCTCTCTTTGGTGGAAGTCATGGCACTTCATATGGAAACACATCCTTGAACTCCTCCAACAACTGAAAATATTTTATCCTTGGTCCCTTGTCCTCTGATGAATTTGATATGTGGACTGCATATAATTGGAAACCTTTCTTATAAAACTTTCTCAACTGTAGGTCTGAAATCAGCCTTACTGAAACTTGCTTGGGAATTCCTTTTACCAACCTCGACCTTCCCTCTTCATCAATGCATTCAAGTACTTTCTCATAGCATTCTATCTTGCCTCTATGTCCTTCCAACAAGTCCATAACTATTAGGGAATCATAAGATCCTAATAGTAGGACATTCAAATTTACATGTGTGAGGAGGAGTCCATTCAATTCTATGGGGCACTCCATCACTACTTCATTCAATTTTCTCTTGGTCTTTGTGGCTAATTGAACTAGCCAAGCCTTACTATGGTTTAATTTACTAAGAGAACAACCTTCAACCACCTTAGGAGCTACATAACTATGAGTAGATCCTGGATCAATCAAAACAGAAATAGATTTATTAGAAATATTACCTTCAACTTCCACCACTGTAGATTGATGGTCTGCTTGGTGATCATCCAATGTTGCATAAATTCAAGGTGCTTCCCTTGCCATATATTCCACTGTATTTTCTTCTTCTAAGTTGTGCAAGCTTCTAGGATTATCCCTCCGATGTGGGCATTCTCTAAGCACATGGTTTCCTCCACATCCCCAACATTGAAGTGGCCCTTTTGGTTCCTTTTCTGCTACTACTACTGGTTTGAATCCTCTTTGTTCTTGCTAGCCTTGTGGAAAATTTATGGGTTGATTTCTAAATGGTGGCTTGAATCCATTTTTCCTTTGTTCAAACCTTCCTATGGGATTTCCTTTCCATGCTGGTTGAACCTTTGTTTTACCTTTGTTCTTCTCATAGCAATGTACTATCATCCTAATGGCTTCATCAAGACATAGCTTCATCCTGTCGGCCAAACTAGAAGGTAATTTTGATGTTTAACTTTAGTCAGCCAACGTAAGATATCAAAGGATTGTATTCAAAAGGAAAGGAGCAACTGATGGAGGAATTTCCAATCACAAACTGCAGCATCCAGGAGACGCGCCCCCAGGATTAGAGACGCTGGAGAATCCTGAAGAACTAGAGTGGGATGCCTGTGTGGAAGAGATCCTGAGGAATGGTCATTGTTGGAAATTTATGAAAAATATTCAAAATCGAGATAACTCCAATAAAACCCACACAATATTGTAGGAAAAAACTTAAGTTTCCATTGGAATCCCCAAAAATTAATGCTTTGGTTAAGAGACACTTTACTTGTAACACTTCAACATTAATACCTCGTAAGTTAAGTGACACAAACAAGTTATTGGTTTTCCATGCATAGTTGTAATGCCTAGTTTAGCTACTTTGTTATCACATATATGATATTTAAACTAGTTGTATGCACCATCTACCATTACCCATGCATAGACTATAATTACTTTTGATATATATGTATATATAATAATAATTGTTTATTTTGAATTTAGAGCCATAACACTTTTCTCATCCTTTTTCAATATAGAAAAATTTTAACTCCACGTCAAATTCTAAAATATAAATACTTACAAATATTTTAAAGATAATTTTATTTTTGAAACCTAATTTTAATCTTTTAAGGTTATGGTAAAAGTTAATTATATTGTGGTTATTATTCAAATTCATCATAGTGAATATGAATTTGACAATTTGAATTTGTCAAGTAGGCTAGCAAAAGCTAACATCTTCTACTAATTGGTAATCACTAAGAGAAAAAATTAGGGGAGAAATTTATCACAGGCTAAATTTTGACTTTTTTTTCCATAATGATTTGCCAACTTGCATTTTTTTCTAAATTTATTCTCTCAAATTTCACGGATAAAATTTTTTTACTCTAAAAATTGTCAAAATTGTCCAAAACTATATCAAACCCTTGGATATTTGAATCTTTTAAAAAAATATAGCCCAACATTTTGTGGTTGAAAATTTAAGAGTTAGTGAGATTAGAGAATGTTTAGATACACTTTAAGAAAATTGTGGATCCTTAAAATTTTCCCTAAAATTAGTGGTTTTAGGATGACCATAAACTTAGTGGTTTTGGATGACCACAAACCTTAAAGTATATATGAAGAAATAGAGGATGATATCTTCTACTAAATGGTAGTTTTAGGTTGATCACAAACTCTCAATCTTGGCGCTAAATTTGATTTTGGCTTAGCAGTTCCTTTTGGAACTTGGCTCTAACTTAGATTCTAGCTCAACGGTCCCTTTGGAACATGGCTCTAAGGCTCAGTGTCTCCATGTCTGGAAAATGGTGTTTTAAGGATCACCAAAAACTGATGTCTAACAGGAGTTGTAAGTCTTCTTCTAAATGGGTGGTTTTTTGCTGACCACAAACAAAAAGGGTGGTTTTAGGATGTCCACAAACTAATGGGTTCTCTGAAGCATGGCTCTAACTCTGTCTTCTGGATACATATTTGAATCTCACTATGGATATGGCTTGAGGCTCTAGCTACTGGAATTGGTTATGGCTATGGCCCAGGTTCACTTGTTCTCTGTCTAATTGATAAGTATTTGAAACTTTAAGCCTAATTGTCAATCTATGATGTTCCCCCTATCAGGTATAAGGTGAGAAGCATAAGAATTTCTTTGATGTGATGGAAAAAGTGCATGTTTGTGTCTCTAGTGGCAAGATATCTCAAAGAGGTAGGTTTGAGTGTTAAAAATAGACATGGTACCTATCCTGTTGGAGTAGGTTTTGGATATATCTTGGGGCTAACCAAAGAACATTATGGGTTAAAGATGGTGAGAATAAATGAAGAGAGGATGAGTTGAGGATGTTGAGCACAGAAGAAGATGTGACAGTAGAAGAGACTGGATTACTGCATGGTGGAAAAATGTTTCGGAAAGATAGTAGGAAGAGGACTGCGGCTAAAGTATAGGAGTAGCACAACGAGTTTGAAGAAAGAGACATCTGTGCAGGACCCCATATCGATGGATTATCACACCTACAGAGGAGAAAGACCAATAGTTGATTCCTCCCAAAGAAGGTAGATTTGTTCAAATCGGGATCTGTGTCAAAACCACGACCCCCAACACCTAAGGTAAGAAATCCAATTCTATCATTTCTAATTTTCCAATTAGTAATAATAGTAAAGGTAGTCAAAGTAGTGGGGGCGATTCAAATTCCCAGACATAGTCTGCGACACCTCTATCTGAACCAAAATCAAAATATGAAAATGATTGCAGTAGGAGAGTACGATGACCAAACAAGGATATAAACCATTATGCATGAAGGATAAATGATAGTATATGATGCAACATAGCAAGAATTATGCACAATAAAATGGGTTAGGAGAGCTACTAGAAAGACTCAGATGTTTGATCCTTAGAGAGAGAAGGATATGTATCAGCAAGTAAGGAAGAGATCCTGAAACCAGAATTTGGAGCATCACGATTGCAATAAACATATGAGAGACCACCTATATATGGAATTACTCCAGCATATGACTATTGTCATGTCCCCGGTCGCCTTGATGCCATTCAGAGGCGATGGGAGGTAGCTGATACATTTTTTTCAACAATTCTCTTCATTTTTACAGGCAGCCATAATGGCCTCCGATCCATAATCTGCAGTCCACCTTCCCGCAATTCACAGTCGAAATTCAGAAGTCAGATTTCCAAACTTACCCTTCTGAATAAATCGTACTCCCGACTTCCGCAATCCACAATGCGGAAGTTGGAAGCCGGAAGTAAACTTCACAGCCTCGAAAATTACCAATTTGACTTCCACAATCTGCACTCCGCATGCAGAACTCGGAAGTCAGAACCTCAAATCGTCGTCACGAAAAATTTACTCCTCCGACTTCCGCAATCGGCAACCCACGTTGCGGAATTCGGAAATCAAAAACCCCCATTTCGTAACTAGGGAAGAACCACCTTCCGACTTCTGCAATCCGCAATCCGCTTTGAGGATGCGGAAAGTCAGAATTCCAACACGCCAACCTCGTGGAGATCATCCTTTTGACTTCTGCAATCCACAATCCGCTTTGCGGATGCAGAAATTCAGAAATCCCATGTGCCATATTTGTGGAATATCCCTTCCGACTTCCGCAATCCGCAATCCGCTTTGCGGATGTGGAAATTTAGAAGTCTAACCACGCAATTCCAAGGTTCGGTCCTCGACCTCCACAATTCGGAATCCGCAATGCGGATGCGGAAAGTCGAGACCACATACCCATGCACTTGCAAATTTCTGGGGCTGATATCTCCCTCATCCTTCAGCCAAATTGGACAAGTATGGTACCGTTGGAAAGCTCTTGGAGATCTCTATACACTGGTGGGGATCCCTGCCACACTTGAGGGCTCTAACCTTTCCTAATTTCCAATCAAAAGGCTACCCTGAGGTCCATCAAAACCTCTTTACCCCACTACCAAAATCCCTGGAATCACCTTGCCAGGGTCCCTTCCTTAATCTGATCATAGAGGGGTGCATGAAAACCACAGGGGGGGTGTCTAACTCATTCCCCAAGCTCAGGTGATGAAGTACAAACCTACTAAGGGTATGTACAATGCATAATAGACATACATAGTGGAAATAATTCTGATTAATGCAACTACAACCTGTAAGGTTAGTAGCATATTAGGCTCCAGCAAATGGTGCAGTGTTCAAACATGAACTCAACCTCATACTTAGGCCTATACATGGTATTCATACTGGTCAATTTCATACAATCATTTATTAAAATAAATTTAACATAACAAGTAGACATAACATAGGAAAACTAGCATCATTTAACACAACAGAAAGCACTTAGCTTTAAATGGAACTTTCCAAGCAACTGGCTAAGTGAGAGCAACGTTCCACCCAACCATAGTTATTTATCTAGCCTATACTCTTTCAGCTGAGAGACCACCCCCAAGTTGGGTTGTGTATCCACAAAGGAGGGATACATAAGCTCTCTCACAGTCAAGGCTTCTCCCAAAAACACATGCTAAGCCAATAGTCACAGTTGGGTTTATCAAGCATTCAAGGAATAATAGAGGAGGATGATAAGCTAGTGAGCTCAACCTTAGAGCTGCAAGCCTCTCAATTCACACTCAGGTAGTCTTGGCACCCACAATACCTACCACACCCAACACAAGGAAGTATTCCCTTCACTGCTATACAGTCCCTTAGGCCATACCTTCCCTCCAATACTCTTCAGGGTGGGCATAGAAAGGTACAAACTTCTAGATCCTTGAGACTCTAGCCTTCACTAGGTTTATCAAGCAACCCTGCCCTCTGTCCTATCCTTTGTCTGTCCTTTCCACTTAGGTTTTTCTTCACTTTCTATGGCCATAAAACTCTATCCCACAGTTGGGTTGTTGGCTACCAACGCAGGGTTTTCTTTACAGTTTTTTGAGCATTTCGCACGTTTCAAAATAGCCCTAGGGTTCATACCGATGAATCCCCTACTAGATTGAGCTTCCCACACCAATTTCTGAGTGGATTCGGCACTCAAAAATCGTTTTTTCTCGGGAATCACGAATCTCCTCTTGCCCACTATTCGTCTCTCTGTTCTCTATGTTCTAACTCTCGTTGCTTCTGCTTAATGGAATGGGGATTAGGGAATACAAATTCCCAAGGTAGAGTGGCATGTGGGTTAAGGAAAAATAGAGCCATACCCTGCCATACGGATTGCAGAGCTGCTCCATACTCCATCAACCTCCTCAACAAGTTTTCTCAACTACGTTCTTATAGTGGAATTAAATGTCAACATGGGGAGTCAAATGGGTTCACAAAATGACATGTGGTAGCATGGGTTCTAGTGCCACAACCCCCTCACCTCTCCCCAGTGGATACACATGGCCCCCTCTTATTGGTTGCCTCCTTAGCCAATTTTATTGGTATTTTATTGCAATATTTAATATTTATATCATTTACAATACCTCATGGTTTGATAGCACATGGATAATCAGAATGTCAAATACTTGCATTTTAAATAAAATCTGAGCATCCTCTAGTGGGGCCTTAGCCTTGAGCTCCACACTAGGGAAAACACACATTGCATGTATACAATATTTACATTGAATCTAATAAACCCTAAGGGTCAAAATGGGGATGTTACAATTCCCTCTCCCTTATAATAACACCATCCTTGGCGTTCTCAAAACTGAACAAAAATGGGAATGCCTCTCTCATGGCATCCTCTAGCTCCCATGTATCCTCTTAGGGACTAAAGTGTTTCCATTTCTCCTTCACCTGTTCGATGGCTCTGTTCCGGAATAAAGTGATCTTCTTGTCGAGGATGCGCATAGGTTCTACTTGTAACTCTCCCTCGGGTTCCACTTGTATCACATGCCAATCAATTATGTGATTAGGATCATGTACATATTTATTAAGCAAAGAGACATGGAAAACATTATGAGCTCTCATGTTAGTAGGCAATGCAATTCTATATGCAATTGATCCTATCCTATCAAGGACTTCAAATGGACCACAATATCTTGGTGATAACTTGGCACAGCTCCCCAACTCCAGGGAAATTTTCCTTGGTTTAACTCTTGAGTAAACATGATCTCCAATATGAAACTCCTTATGCACTCTTTTCATATATGCATAACTCTTATGCTTGTCCTAAGCTTCCTTCAAATTTTTCCTGATCTTAACAATCTATTGCTCCATTTCTCTAATCATCTCCAGTCCAAGCACTACCCTGTTCACTAGGTTGTCCCAATTCATTGGAGTCCTGCATCCTTTGCCATACAATACTTCAAAAGGACTCATTCCCAATGATGCTTGATGTCCATTGTTGTATGCAAATTCTACCAAGTGTAGGTAGTCCTCCCATTTGGATGGTTTATCCATCACATACATCCTCAGCATGTCTTCAAGAATCCGATTCACCCTCTCATTCTAACCATCTGTTTGAGGATGATATGTTGTACTAAACTTTAGCTGAGTCCCCATTTCTTGGAATAATCCCTTCCAAAAATTGGACGTGAAATTTGTATCAAGATCTGAAATTATTTCCTTGGGAAATCCATGCAATTTGAATATCTCCTTCATGAAGATATTTTCTATGTCATTGGTATTATGAGTGGACTTGACTGGAATGAAGTGATCTACCTTTCATGGCTTGTCCACCACTACCATGATTGAATCATGCTTACTCGCTGTCATTGGAAGACCTATTATAAAATCCATAGAAAATACTTACCACTTCCATTCTAGAATGGGAAAAGGATGCAACAACCCTGCGTGATGTTGATGTTTTGCCTTGACTTGTTTGCATTTTTTACACCTAGCAATGTACTATGCTATGTCCTTCTTCATCCCATGACAAAAGTACTGCTTTCTTACTGCTGTTATAGTCTTCTGATATCTTGGATGTCCAAAATATGGCATTTGATGTATCTCATCCATCACTAGCCTCTTCAAATATGTATTGTTTGGAATATACAGTCTTTACCCTGATAAATGAGAACATCATCTTCACCAAGATGTTATCCTACACACTTTTCATCCACATTTCCCTACTACAATTTTTCTTTGACTTGAAGGTAAGCTTCATCACTGATTTGAGCTTCAAGAATTCTTTCCTTCAAATCTGATTTACACATACTCACTGCTGCAACATGAAATTTTTTGCTAAGAGCATATGTAACCTTATTCTCCTTACCTTTGACATGCTTAATTTCAAAGTCAAATTCACAAAGAAATTCCATCCATCTAGTTTTCCTACCATTCAGATTTGGTTGGTCAAACAAATATTTCAAGCTCATGTGGTCTATCCTGAGCTCAAATATTCTCCCCAACAGATAATGTCTCCACCTCTTGAGAGCATGAACTATGGCTACCATCTCTAAATCATGTGTGGCATAGTTCTTTTCATGCTCTTTCAATTTTCTTGACTCATAGCAAATTACAAATCCTTCTTGCATGAGTACTCCATCAACCCCTTCAATGCAAGCATCAGTACACACTACAAAATCTTTCCTTGGATCTACAATCTTCAAAATAGGAGCACTGGTAAGCAATTCCTATAGCTGCTGAAAGATTCTCCCACAATTTTCAGACCATACAAACTTGATATTCTTCCTCTGCAATGATATAATTGGATGAGCTATTTTGGAGAACCCTTCAATGAACCTTCCGTAATAGCCTGCAAGACCCATAAAATATCTAACATCTACAAGATTCTTTGGAGTAGGCCAATCCATTATGGCTTCAATATTTTCTAGATCCACTATAATTCCTTCTTATGAGATGACATGACCCAAATACTGTACCTTATGCTGATAGAAATTACACTTGCTCAGCTTTGCATACAGTTGGTGTTCTATAAGGACTTGCAACACCATTCTTAGATGTTCATTATGGTCTCTTCATTCCTTGAATAAACAAGAATGTCATCCAAGAACACAATCACAAACGTATCCAAATACTTGCTAAAGACACTATTCATGAGACACATGAATGTAGCAGGTGCATTGGTAAGACCAAATGGCACCACTATGAATTCATAATGGCCATATCTTGTCCTGAAAGTTGTCTTGTGAATGTCTTCTTCCTTAATCCTCACTTGATGGTATCCAGACCTCAAGTCAATCTTTGAAAACACTCTAGCTTCCTTCATTTGATCAAACAAGTCATCAATTCTTGGAAATGGATACTTGTTCTTGATTCTCACTTTATTGATATGCTTGTAATCAATACACAACCATTGTTACCTAAGTGACATGACACGTCCTAAGGGGTCCCCGTGTCCCGTGGGCCACGTTTGGGCGTGGACAGGCTGGCCCCACGTGGGGGACACGAGATTTTTCGTGTCCCGAAATCGGGACATGCGTGTCCTATTTCTGTGCAGCGTGGGGATTTTCTAGGACACGAAAATCGCGTAAAAGGGTGCCCGCGGGCCCATAAAAACGCATTTTTTGTTTTTGTTTTGTCATTTGCTAACTGATGGGAGTGTGAGGGAGAGCTAGAGTGATCCCAAAGTCATTTTTTTTGCAGGTGAAGGAGATTCAAGAGTGTTTTCTTGCAGGTGAAGGAGATTCAAGTGTGATTTCACCATCAAGGTTGAAGGAAAATGTCTCAACCAGCTAGGGCAACAGGTAGAGGGCAAAGGAAAGGGAAGAATGCCCCATCTATTCCCTCTCGTCCTATTCCTCCTCCAAGCACATCCCCTTCTACTCCTAGTAGTGCTCCAATCGGTTCTAGTGAAGCTCATCCTCATTGTAGCCATGCTTTGGCAAAACAATAAGCACAAGGGAGTAAATACCCTTTGTGGAAGTATGTGACAAGGAAAGAAGGTGTTGGAGCGAAGCTTGGTGGGGGAGGCAATGTGTGTTGGACTTGCAATTTTTGCAGGCATGAATTCAAGAGCACCTATTACCAGGTTAAAGGCCATTTGTTGGCCCTCCCTTGTGGGATTTATTCATGCAAAGCTGTGAGTGTTAACCAAAGGAGGGAGATGGAAAGAGAAGACCATGTTGGGGTAGGGAAGGTGGCTGCAGCAAGCAAGACATTTCATCGTGAGGATCCTCTTCCATTCTTGAGGAAACCCTCTAGCACTAGGAGTGGGGTTGATGCTATTGCTTATCCAACAAGAAAGAGGCCAACTTCAAGAGGTCCAATGGATAGGATTTTCCAACATGAGGCACGAGAAGAGGTAGACCTCTCCATTGCATTTTTCTTCTACCTCAACTTCATCTCATTCAATGTTGCACGGTCACCATTGTACTTTGAGATGTGTCGATCTATAATGGAACGAGCTCCAACTGGTTATGTGCCTCCTAGTTCAGAGAAGCTTAGAACCACATTGTTGGTTAAGGCAAAGAAGGAGGTGGATAAAATTATTGATCCAATTAAATCAAAATGGTCCACATGGGGTGTTAGTATTGTTTTTGATGGATGGACGGATCCAACACGCCATCCACTCATCAATTTCATGGTGTCTTCCACAAATGGACCGGTGTTCTTGAAAGAGGTGGATGCTCTTGGGAAATACAAGGATGCACAATATATGGGTGATTTGTTCATCAAAACCATTGAAGAAGTAGGTGTTGATTCTTGTGTACAAATCATCACGGACAATGCACCTGTTTGCAAGGCTGCTGGCATGATTGTGGAAGCTAAACATCCACAGGTATGTGATTGTTAATTTACTCATTTATTTTAAATTTTGAGCCGTTAGTAACTTAGTAGTTAGTTGTAGTCTTGTAGAGTCTAGGAGTCTAGACTCAATGACTCATTTATACTTTCTTTTATTGATCTTATAGGTATTTGGGACACCTTGCATTGTCCATTCTTTGAATTTAGCACTGAAATCTATTGCTTCAGATGTGCCATGGATTGGCAAACTTATTGAGGATGCACGCCATATCCGTAACTTTGTACAAAACCACACCAATGCCCTCACAATCTACAAAGAGTACACACATCTTTCATTGTTGAAGGTTGCAGATACTCGGTTTGCTTCCTCATTCATCATGCTCAAGAGATTGAGAGAGGTAAAAACCGCTCTTGGGTCCATGGTGATTTCAGATTTTTGGGCTTTTTGGAGAAAGTTGGATCAGAATGCTTCACAAAACATGAAGGACACAGTATTAGATGATGGTTGGTGGGATAGGGTAGTCCTTAGCATCAAGATCATGGAGCCAATCATTTCTTTGTTGCAGTTTGCAGACACGGACCAGCCCATCCTAGGAGATGTTTATGAGGGGTGGGATTCCATGATTGAGTCCATGAGGACCATTGTTATGGAGAATGAGTGTGCTGAGTATGAGACATCGGCAGAGAACTTATGGTCCATCATACAGGGCATTCTTATCTCCAAGTGGGATAAGAATTGCACACCTTTGCATTGCTTGGCCCACTCATTGAACCCTAGGTTCTATGCTCAGGATTGGCTCAGTGGTGGGTCGGGGCCCTCATCCAGAGTCCCTCCTCACATGGATGGAGAGATCTCAGAGGGGAGGAAGATAGCATTTAGACAGCTACTTCAGGATAGAGACCACCTTGAGGTGGTGGAGGAGGAATTTTATGAGTTTTCTAGTGGCATCGGGAGATTTGGAGGATATGAGGTGGTTAGAGACATGGGGGTTAAGAAACCCCTTGTTTGGTGGACAACTCATGGGGCAACATGCCCTATTCTACAAAAGATAGCCTTGAGGGTCCTCTCTCAAGTTACTTCATCCTCTTGTTGTGAGAGGAATTGGAGCACATATGGGAACTTGTACAGTGTGAAGAAGAGCAGACTTGAGCAGTCTAGGGCAGAGACGATGGTGTATGTGCACTCCAACCTTCGTCTTATTTACAGGAAGAGGGAGGAGTGGGTGAAGGGAAAGACACGGATGTGGGATGTCTTTCCTGATGAGATGGGTTTGGACAACAGTACTGAGTTGGCATTAGCCAACATGGATCTTAATGATCCAGTGCTAGAGCCGGTCACGTTTGATGAGGGTGATCGTATGGAGGGGTCATCCTCCACACCAGCAGATGCAGTTAGTCAGATTGGCAGAGAGGAGGAGGAGGAGGATCAGGGCAGTGATGAGTTTGTTGATTCAGGCATGGAGGAGGACTATTGAGTCATTGACAGATGGGATTCTTCCATCTTGATCCACCCCTTTTTGTATTTACTATTAGACTATTAGTCTAGATTCTATTTGGCATTTTCCAGTGCCCAGTGGCATTCTGACATCTATGTAATACATTTTGATTTTGATGACTTAATGAGAAATATGGTTCCGAGTCTTTGACATGCATCTATGTGTCTCAATGTCTCATTGTGATTTGTGATTGTGAATGACAAATGTGTTGTGAATCTGTGATTTGTGAATGATCTAATTTCTATTGAATATTTCATATTTGTAATTGTAAATGTAATTTCTATTGAAGATTTGTAATTGTAAATGTTAAATTTTATTGGATCTATATGTCTATATTTTTAAATTGTAATATATTTAAATATATATATATATATATATATATATGTATATAAAACGTGTCCTACGTGTCCTGATTCCGGGGGTCACCGTGTCCCGTGGGGACACTCGTGTCCCGTGTCCTCGTGTCATGTGACTTAGATTGTTACACATTGTAATTAATCTTTTGAGTTTATGATAATGCATGAACTGCTGTAAACCTTTTGCATCAGTGTTTTGACATATTATTTGTCGCATGCATCTCTAGTAACCATTGTCTTTGTTTCATAGATATGATGTTCTTAGATTTTACATGGTATCAGAGCAATGGAAGGGCAAGGCAACTTTTATATAGAGTTTTACTGATGAATCTTTTTGCACTAGTGTTTCTGCACTTCTACACTAGTGTTTATGCACTTATGCACTTCTGCGCTAGTGCTTCTACACTTCTGCACTAGTGTTTCTGCACCAGTGCTTTCTGCAACTAGAAGACATATGAAGCTTGAGCAAGATTGCTCAAAAATATTCCAACTCTCCACCAGAAGCCAAAATTTTTCCATATAATTCCTGGATATTATGCATCCGACTCTTCAAGCTTGCTTAATGGTCTATGCCGGGTGTGATGCAACTTGAAAAGTGCAGGTTGTCGACCTAAATATTGTTTGTTGTTTGTGACTACAGGTTTCTCCCAAAAATATTACAACATCTTCAATGGATCTGAAAGCAATTCCTCCTCTCTCTCCATTCAACTATGATGAGTGGAAACCAAAGATGATAGCATTTCTGAAGAGACAGGGTATTTTTTATATGTGTATTGGTGTTATGAGAGATTTTGCTTCCTATGAAGAAGAGAATGATTGGCTAAATGACTGTGATAGATCCTTTGGAGTAATGTGTATTGCTATGTCTCCTAGTATGCACTACCTCAAGAAAACTGCTGAAAATCCAAGTGATCTATGGGCCCAACTGGACAAAGCATTTGGAAATCAGAATGAAGAGATTGGTGCAAATTATCTGGAGAACAAGCCCAGTGATACCTCCTTAAGTGTTCTCTCTAATTATGTCTCAGCCTCAACCATATCTCATGATGAAGTTGTTCAAGATGAAGAAGAAGCTGCAGATTCAACACTCATGTTCTCAATGTCTTCTATTTCAAATTCTGAGCAAGATAAGCCAGCTCACACTCTAGAATACAAAGAGGCTCTTAAATCCTCTCTTTCACATGGGTCTATTGGTGTGCAAAATGATGATCTATTGAATTTTTTGGAGGTTAAATCAGAGTTTGGAGGTGATGCATTCACCCTCCTTGATCACATGCTTCTTATGTACTTTTGTTCGATCATTGGCACATGTTCTCATAGTTTCTTTGAAGATGGAAGAAACAAGAAACCATCTATCAATTCTTGGAGATGATTTAACTTCCATTGATTCAAAGTTCAAGTTTCAAGAGCAATTAGATCCGATTGGAGTTGATCCTACCTCAGTTGTTTCGAATTACGGGTTCCAAGATGATATTCATATTTTTGGATTTGTTCTCACCATGTTCGGTCTGAAGAGCAAGTTCAAAAAGTCTCCATATTCGCTTGCATCCACTAAAGGAGAATACAAGAACATGTTTTTGAAGCATGATCTACATCTTCCCAATAGGAAGATACCTCCAGACATATGATCAAGCATCACACCTACTTGAGTTTGGAGCAATTAATCCATTGGTGTGTTTAAGTCTATTTTGAAGGGGGGGTTTCCCATGAGGTTTTCTCCATTTCCTTGGTTCATGGACTGTTCTTTATTTGGATTATTTATGTACGGGGTGACCTATGGCCTTCGTTACCAGGGCCCTTTTATTATTTTTATTTACTCCTCCACATGATATTGGCTTAAGGGGGGGTGTTGGAGCATTTTCCAACCACACATCATTTATTTGAGCTTCATAGCTTAATTTGCCACTTATCCTAAGTATTCTGACTCAATCATGTGCTTACATCATCAGTAGGTCACAGTTTCAATAAACTGGGCCTCCTCCTACATTCGGGGAGTCAATTGGGACATCGTTATCAGTTAATTGGGCCTCATCCATCATTCAGGGAGTGATTTGCATGACTAAAGCACCCCACTCAGTCCAACTAACAGCATTTACTCTAGTTTATTAAGCCAACTGGAGACTAGAAGGTGCCCTACTACACGGGTTGACTTCATCTGGTGTTATTTTCACCTACTATTCAGTTAACTACAGACAGAAAGGCGCCCTCCCCTATTTTTGGGAATTCAGTTGAGTTTTGTGTTCATTTAGACAGTTTCAGAGTCTATTAGAGTCAATTTCATATTAGTTAAGTGGTTAATTGATGTGTCGAGTGGTGTTAACTTCCAAGTAAGCCACTCTCATGCATTCAATTCGAATGACCTATCTGGAATTTGAATTGCTTGGCTTATTGTAGCCATTTTTACACATTGTAATTAATCTTTTGAGTTTATGATAATGCATGAAATGCTGCAAACCTTTTGCATCAATGTTTTGACATATTATTTGCTACATGCATCTCTAGTAACTATTGTCTTTGTTTCATAGATCTGTTGTGCTTAGATTTTACACTTCTTATGTCTTGATTCAACTTACCTCTATTGGTATTCTTGGAATGTACTACACATTAATTATCTTCATATCGTACCAACAATTCACATTTATTGTTGGAGTAATTTCCTCATTGCTATAACATCTTAAAAAATCGAAAGTCCTTCTTATGGAATTTCATGTCCATTTTCCTAAGCATTAATCTTGTATGCAACCAGTTAAAACTGCAATTTACTTTTTATTTATGTTGAGTTTCTATGTTCATGTATCTACCTTTCCCTAGCTTTTCATGCTTACCCATTCACTCCCACCATGTCCAACACAATACCTAAACATCGTTGATGGGGATATAAATGATGTTCGATTATCTATTTCTATAATTGTATTGTTATCATTTTCTTCGAGTCACCAATTCTACTTACGAGAGATTTTATTTAAAATGTATCTTATATAAGTCAACAAATATACCAAAATTTTGACTCTAATGGTGTCTCTACATTTTACGTATGGAACCATGCAACCTAGGGGCATCACTAATCTCGACTAAATTTTACTTGATATCAAAATTACATTATATGATTCTCGACGATTTCTAGCTTATACCCTCACCGACTCAAGGTTCTTAACTTACTTATGATTCCATGGTGGTTAACTATGCTATAAATATCTATTTAGAAAAATCTATAATCACAATACATTTTGATATGAGAAACAACATTAATATTTAACTTATTTCATAGCAATTATAATTCTAACCAATAGACATAAACCTATCGAACTTCTTTTATGTAAACCACAAATCTAATGACACGTATGGTAATCATCCTTGCTTACTTGGAGTAGGTGTATAGAATTCACACTCACATAACTAGCAAATTATATTATATATATTTATGACTTCTTTTTATATATATATATATATATATATATATATATATATATATCACATTCCCTTTTGCCCACAATGTATTTGACTTCTATTTTAACAAACTCTACTACTTCATCAAATTCGTATGAAAGAAATTCTTACATCCCACTACTTATAAGAATGAAACCTATTAATTTTTCTTAGATAATATTCATGCAATTTTTATATATAAATTGTATAGCATACATTCTTCCATTTTATACAAAAATATGTAACATGCAATTCTTAAGATATACATTTTTTTTTGCATTATGCATAAAATGCATGAAAGCAACTTCTCAAATATAAAATATAAGACAATCTCCCCAAATAATATAGTTTATGTATAGTGTATTTTTCATAAATATATAAAGTATATAATTGCAATTCTTCCATTTGGCAAAGTCCTTGAAACCCTATCTCTATACGTAGTGTAAGCCAGTACCCTAGATCTTGTTTAAAGATAATTGCTAAAACTTCTGAGTTTCATTTTGACATATCCAATGGAATATTTTATCCCCCTTCTAAATATAATGGAGACCACATTTCCAAGATTATTAATTAATCATTTCAATCATATATATATTTAAATATAACACTCTTACTTGGAAAACTATTGTCAAGATCTCATTCTGGGCGATAGGACAAGAAACCCTTTCCATATCTCTTTGTGCTCTTGCAATAAGATGTGAATGAATGAACACCTATAATAGCTATCTAGATGTCAAGAGAAGCTCAAATGTCTGGGTGTAAACCATAGACACCTTCAAATATAACCACACCACGGTCTTCAGAAACTTCAAGGTTTTTGAAGCCACTGCGAGCATATTTCTCAAAATAAAACAAAGGGATCCTTGTGGTCTACTTCATAGAGATGAAAATCCAAACTCTGAAAAACACAGGAAAATGTCTAATACCTATAAGCCATGATTTCAGAGCATAATATAAGGTATGCCATACACATTCAATATTTTTCAGCAAGGAAGGACACTGTTTTGCGCATAAATAAAGGACCCTCACAAGCTTGAAGAGTGGTTGAGTTGACATCCATGTATTAAGAGCTTTATACATATAAGTGTTAATTTCTTACTTACCTTAAATTTAACAGTGTTGATGTAAAAAATGTTGTGTTTAATTGTAACGACATATGCCTTATATTCAAATGTGGGCCATAGATCTATAACGGTAAACAATAGTTTCCAACATTTAACATCGGTCTGACATTCTTATTTCATGAAGCATGTTTGGAGCAGGTCCCCGGTGGTTGGAGCTGCGTCCTCAATATTGGTTTTCAGATCTATCCATAGCTTAAACAATTTACAACAGTGCTTTAAAGATAAACTATAAGCGTTCCCCGACGACAAATCTAGCATGTAAATTTATTTACAAGGCACAATGATTTCTCATCACCAATCCGTCATAGATATAGATTCTCAATGTTATCCATGAAAATTTACAATAGATATAGCAAATAAATTATATCCCAAAATGCATAACAATTCAAATAGGCCAATATGCTTTGCCATAATCTTTTTTTTGCATTCAATAAAACAAGGTCTAACCATCTGGCATATAAACCGTATACATATTGAACCTATGACATCGTGGATTGTCATGGGTCGTTTAAACAGTAATAATAAACTATTATGACATTATTATGGATTACCTCACATATTAAAAGAAAATGATAAATAATCCGATTGTAATGCTTTTAATAGTGATGTAATGAAAAGGACTAGAAAAGCAAAGACCGAGAGGGCTCATTGCATATTTCAATAAGAGAACAATAAATTCATGAGAAACCCTATAATTGTTTTTTTTTAAACACAAAAATGATGATCCATTGGGTCCAAGAGTTTGAAGCCAGCTGTGATACCAAAATGTAAACTCTTCATTCACTAATCCAAAATGTAAAGTCTTCATTCACTAATCATCGTAAGGTCAAATTTCTTTTTGTTTTTGTTTTTGAAAATAGAAACTAAATCAATTTAAACTACATGAATTCCTTTCAACAAAATTGTAATGATTTCATTATATAAATTCATTGTATTCTCCGACACATTCATCTTAATTTATCCCAAGTAAAACAAAAATAATAAGAACTTGAAATAATTTAAAAAAAACAATAATGAATGTGTATCGACAGTCGATCTAGCAATTGATAGTGATGGAGAAGTAGTTGTTGTTCTGATGCAATCCGAACTTTCGACGAAGTACCGAATGACCCCTCGTTTGACCTCCCTACCACACTGGGAGTATTCTTCTTCCTCCCAGTCCCCCGAGCAAATAGGGGGTCTCAAAGAACATACAAGACCAAAAACTCAGAAGAGACCTCCCAATCTCCAAAGTAATTCTCAAACAAACTCCCATAGATCACACTATTCTCAAATTTCCATTACGGAATCCATCCAACATTAGGGAGCAAGAGAGATCATTTCCTCTTCATTCATCCCTTCTTAAATAGAAATATCTTTGTCGACATGTCATGCAAAATTAATTAATTTATTGATTTTCTAATATTCATTCTCATGCAACCATGTGCCACCTTCACATGAGGGTGCACATAAGTTCACAATTTGCTCTTAGTTGTCTTTTTAGTCTAAAATACCAATCCCTAAATCAGTGGGTACATGTGGATCTTTAACTCACAAATATTGACTAATCTATATTTGCTCCAAAATCGACTATCTTTTATTTATTTTTATTTTTTTATACTTATTCCATGCATGTCTCCCTAAATTAGTGGGTGCACATGAAGTCTACCTCAAAATATCCCCCCTTAATATTTGTTCAAACTTAAATACTTTTTTCATTAAATTATTCTCAAATCTAACTTTAACGTATGCATAATTCAAATATGTGTCTAAATGTTTATTGCAAGTATGCAAGTAGTTCCATTTCTTGTCGTTTGTCTAGGTACCACGTATATGGGTCCTTCTAACAACTTTATTGTCTTTGTCTTCATGTGGGGAGTGCGATGTAGAGATTAGAAATCGTTACCATAATAATCCAACTACATTTTCATGGAGACTAATGGCGATTGAGGAAAAAGATCTTCCTTATTGGGCGCCCATAAACACATCATACGTGACCAAATCATTATGGCCTTGCCCATACGACACACGCTACCTGAGTGAGATAATAGGGCTTCCAACTCGTGCATGGAATGCTATTTTAGAGTTGACATACTGTCGTCGTACCCTTATGTGTGTTTCATGTTCTTCACGACCCCCTTTTATTCCATTTGAGATTTAGTCTATAATTCGTTTAACCTACCACTGCACACACTCAAAGTGCTAATTAGTAGCGCTGCACCATATAAAGTATATCATCATTCATTATTCATCTTTATTCAATTCTAGTTAAACAAGAGGCATTTATTCACATCTATGGAAATAAAAGCATCATTTCTTTCATTTATTCATAACATATCTTTAATTCGCATTTCTCAATCAATGGAGTATAATCATCATTTGCTTGTTGATTAGCAATTTTTTTTATTCAAATACTAAAGCATAACACATTTTTACAGTTTATTTAACCGGGTCACTTCCATACAAGTTCCCTCAAAGTCTAGTCAGTCAAGTCTAAGGCGGGCATTACAATAGGGGCTAAAGTCTTCTTTTTCAACCCTCGATTGAGTTATAAGCTCGATCAAGGTTTATATAACCTTCGATTGAGATTTTGCACACATTTTTAAAAATTTCAATCGAGGGTTTGTGGACCTCCAAGTTAAAAAAAGCTCGATCGAGCTATTATCTCGATCAAGATTCTAGCTCGAACGAGCTATTATCTCGATAGAGCTTTTAGCTCGATCAAGCTTTTAAAAAATTGATTAAAATAATTTAGGTGCTCCTATTTGTGGGTGCACGCGAAAAACGGCTCCTGAAATTTTTTAATTAAAGTTCTTACGAGTTCATGTCAAACATATGTTCTTATCATAGATCCTCTTCATCTTTAAGTAAAATCGAATATAAAATTATAGAATTATCAAATTTAATAAAATATAATTTCACTAAGAAAACATTTGTGAGTAATAATAAATACCTTGAACAAAGATCAAATAAATACATTGCTACCACAACTTCCTCTAGATATTATGTGCAAATATTAGTCGTGAAGTAATTGGGGTTATAGATGTGATTGATCGCATCTATAACCCCAATTACTGAAACCCATATTTAATACAAATGACTATAAAGAACCCTCCATAGCAGTCCTTGGTTGTGTTTTTATGAAACAAAGATAGTGTAATTATCCGTGGTCGATTTCTTTTTTATACTTATAACATATTGCAAGTTCTCGATTGAGCCTTTAGGCTCGATCAAGCCTTCGAAATGCAAACCCTCAATTGATCTATCGAATCTCGATCGAGGGTTTATAAAACTCTCGATCGATCTAATTAGCTCGATTGGGAGTTAAATATAAACCCTCGATTGAGACTTTTAAAATAGCTCGATCGAGTGCTTATTTAAGCCCTCGATCGAGCATTTGAAATCTCGATCAAGCGCTTAAAAAATCTCAATTGAGCTCTAATTTCAACATACCCGCACCCTTTTGCTTGCCAAAAAGTGTCACCCATATTCATGGAAACACCCTAAACCAACACAAATTTGCCAAGATAAGGCTTCAACACTTTTTTCATTAACCTCATCAAAGTACTTGGAGAATTTGTTAAACCAAATGGCATAACCAATCATTCAAAAAGTGCTTCTTTTGTCTTAAAAGTTGTCTTCCACTCATCTCCTTCACGAATTCTTATTTGATGATAGCCACTTTTTAAATCAATTTTAGTAAAATATCTGGCTCCACTCAAGCAATCCATGAGGTCACGCCTTCTTGGTACTTGGGAAGCTTGTACTTAATGGTTATATGGTTGATAGCTCTAGAATTCGTACACATTCTCCATTCTCCTCATTTATTAGGTGTAAGTATAAAAAGTACTGCATATGGGCTCAAAATCTCCATGATCAACCCTCTTTCCAATAGCTCATGCACTTGCATGTTTAACTCTTCATTTTTAGCTAGTGTCACTCTGTGTGGTGCTTTGTTTGGCAAACTAGATACGGGAATGAGGTCAATTTGATGAGAAATGATTCTCATAGGTGGCAATCCTTTTGGCATCTCTTCTAAAATAATGTCCTTATATTCAACCATCATTCTCTTCACTTCTACTGGAATATCAACCCTCTTTTCATCTAGGCTCAAACCTTTAGGTATAACAACAAAACAACAATTGACCTTTCAATCTTTCTTCTTTTAAAAATTCTTTTGTTGAACATAACATTATCCTCTTATCAAAATAATGACTATTATTGTTGCTTTCTCCTTTTTCGTCCTTTAAAGGCATCATCAAAGTTTGTCTTCCATTCTTTTCAATCAAAAAAGTATTTTTAACCCCATCATACACAATTTTATTATCATAATGCCAAGGTCTACCTAGTAGCAGATGGAAAGCATCCATCGATACTACACCACATAACACATAATCATGATAGTCTCCAATCTTAAAATTAATTTAACACTATTGGGAAACAGTGACATGGTGCCCCTTTTAAAACCAGGAGACTCTATACGCTGTAGGGTGTGGTCTGCAATTCAATTTTAATTTCTCTATAACTCCCGTTAACACTAGATTTTCAGTACTCCCTCCATCTACAATTAAAGAACAACACTTACCTCAAATTTTGCACTTGGTCCCAAAGATGGACTTCCTTTGGTATGTTTCTTTTATTAGGGACTGGTTTTCTGGTTTGAATAGAATTGTTTTGAACACCAGGATCTGTCCAACTTCTAGTTTAGCTACATCCATATTATCCCCAGCTACATATCTAGCCGTGCTTTCTGCTCCTTGAACAATATGGGTTCTATTCTCTAGTCTCCTTGTAGTGTGCAAAATTTCAGGGCATTCATAGGCTTTATGGCATGGGGTTTGGCATTTATACCATATCATTGGTGACCTCCTAGCTCCTCTACTTCTGAGGTTTGTATTTCCTCTATAAGTCCCTCTTCCTCTATAGGAATCATTATTTCTTCTAAATTCCTAGGTTGTATCATTTTCACTGCTACTTTCTTCCACCTTAGTTCCACTTCCCTGTCCTCTTCCTGAGATATTTCTTCCCCTGCCTCTGGTAGCTACTTTTCCTCTAGCATTTGAATTCTTCCTGGATAGTTTCTCTTCTTCCTTTAAAGCAAGCTAGTATGCTTCCCCCACTGTCCTAATTCGTACAATGCTCAGTTTATCTTGTATAACATATCTCATTTCATTAATATATCTTCCTATAACTTCCTCCCCTTCATCAGTGTGCCCAAATCTAATAGACAGTCTATAAAATTCTTCTGTGTACTCCTTAATAGTCATTTCTTTTTGCCTAAGATTCTATAGCTTGCTATATAAATTTAAAGTATAATCAACAACATAAATTTACCTTTTATTTTAGCTACCATTATGTCCCAGTTTCTAATTTTATCTTTTCATTTTCTCTATCTTTCAAGTTGCATAGTGTCCCACCATAAGGATGCATGTCCCTTCAGATTCATGCAAGCCATTTTTACTCTTTTAGGTTCCTCAATTTTCTCCATGTCAACGAAATTTTTCATAGATCTCTTACCCAGTCAATCAATTATTATGGGTTAAGGCTTCCTAAATAGGTAGGTGTTTCCATTTTGGGTTCTCCCCTCAAGTATGTTAGGGCCTTAATAATTCTCTCCACTAGACATTCAACTGCCTCAGCTTCCTCCTGTGGATTCTCAGCTTCCACTTCCTCATCACTCACATCGTGAGCTTCAGCTGCAACTCCTCTCCTCTAAATTGTTTCTATGGCTTCTAATCTTGCTTGGATAGCTCTTAATGCCTTAGTCATATCATCTGCAGCACCACCACATTGCCTTCTACCTCTCCAATTCACATTAACTCCTCTATTTGCCATTGTTTCCTTTGCACCACTTATTTTCCTTACAGTTCTACCCAACAAGTCTCTTTGCTGGCATTGTAAAATCTTCCTAGAACAATTCTACACAACTCTTCTCCCAGCTGGAATTGTTCTCTTTATAAGGACACTCCTGCTCTAATACCAAACTTGGTGCAAACCTACACGGTTCAAACACACCAAAATGCTACCAAATATCAAAGTAAGCAACACAAATTTAAATACATTAGCCATTAAGACATAAGCAACCATTTTTAATTGCTCATATTTTCATCAAAACTCAGAATTTACCAATTACTTTCACTAGCTTGGGACAATTGTAATTATCCAAAAATTATAGTCAAAATAAAAAC
Organism: Larix kaempferi; assembly: GCA_027924585.1. Classification (NCBI taxonomy): domain Eukaryota; kingdom Viridiplantae; phylum Streptophyta; class Pinopsida; order Pinales; family Pinaceae; genus Larix; species Larix kaempferi. The sequence continues at coordinate 6,147,207 of BSBM01000071.1, forward strand.
TTTAAAATTGCCCACCTGGTCTCGGTCTGAGGCATTGGCTGCTCTGCCTTCTCCGTTTTTTCTCTACCGACCTCCACATCCTTTTTAAGGAAAAACTCTTTTGCCCCTCATTCGTTATCTTCTTCTCCACCCTTCCTTAGGAATTATTTCCCACCAAAAAAATCCCTCCACATTAATGTGTCTATTTAATTAACCATACAATAAAAAAATACTATCGCCTTTCTTAATTATGCCGTAGGTGTTTCACCAACAAGAAGCGAAACTATCCACGTCGGTTAGATTCCTTGCTCAGAGCGAATGGAATTCTGCCATGTGGATGGTGCTCAATGTCGGTCTTGGGAGGCGAAATCTAAAACTGGATAACCGCAATCTTAGCATTCTCAACCCTGGTCGGCCCTCCGTTTCACCAACGAGAAGCGAAACCATCCACGTTGGCTAGATTCCTCTAGATTCCTCGCTCATAGAGCAAATAAAATTCTGCCACTTGGATGGTGCTCAATATCGATCTTAAAGGCAAAATCTAAAACTGGATAACCGCAATCTTAGCATTCTCTACCCTGGTCGGCCCTCCGGCAGTATGGCCGACCTTCTTATCGAATACCAAACCCTCGACCATTTCCGTATCATCCACAGTCCCCCTAATTTCTCAACAACCCTAATGTCCCTCAAATCAACGACATCAGGCTTCGCCGGGTCTACGACATTCAAAACGACATCAACAGCTAAAGGAGCGAGGAGGGAAGCGTACTGACGTACCACTTTGCTGTTCAGAGAAGTGCCCGCACTCTTCACCAGGGATTCCCGTCTGTCAGCTGCACGGGCACGGACATTGCCGTCAAGACATCGACGGCCTTCTCCGACGCCTTGTGGAACGCCTCCGAGATGATAGTCGGGTGAACCCCCTTGTCGAGGAGGTTCATGCACTACTTCAAGATCACCCCAGCCACGACCACGACCACGACCGTCGTGGTGCCGTCGCTAGCCACGATGTCCTGGGACTTGGAGAGCTCCACCAGCATCTTCGCGGCTGGTTGCAACACCTCCATCTTTTTTAGGATTGTCATACTAAAAACCAAGAATTGTAAGAAGAGTAGTTTTGTTTTGTTTTCCTGTGCAATGAAATTAACCAGGGGCTGCCAACAACGTCGCAACAACATGTAGAGGAATCGTTTGGCCGTGCCCACGGCCACAAGCTTCTGGTATGGCATAATAGCATGATTCAAAAGGCAATATAAGACCGAAAGAATGGAACTCGCGACGTAGAGATATCTCCAACTGCCGAAAAAATATGAAAGAACCGAGAGCACCGCTATGCCAAAGGAAAAGAAATATAAGGTCGACATGCTCACCAGCGCTGTTATCGACGGGCCGACTGACTCCGTCGCCAAGATGAAAGAAGACAACCCCACGCCGCTGGTGGTAATGCCCGTCAATAGTCGGAGTATCAAATAAGCCCAGAAATTCGGCGATAATGCCATCAGAAAGCCGAGGATGGTGTTACAGACATAGACCAACCATAGCAATCCCTTCCGTCCAAGCGAAGACTCCGAGAGATGCCCAAATAGCCAAGCACCTGCATGATCAATTAAATCAAGCTATCAGAAACTGTAAGGGAAATCTTAATGGTAATCAGGTCTCAAGATGAGAAATATAATCCATTACCGAGAAGACATCCGACCAAAAATGCAGACTGAACAACCCACTACTACATGGTTGGCTTGTTTAAGACAATTTGTAAAGACAAAATTAACTTATTGTCTTAAATATCTATTTTGATATTGCTTTTAAATTTTTTAGATTGTTAAGACGATTTTTAAGACAAAATTAGCTTCAAAATTGCTTAAGACGATTTTTAACACAAAATTAGTTTCAAAATTGCTTTTATTCTTTTAGTTTTTGGAAGTTACTAAAAATTTTGGAGGTAAAGAGATTTGAGGTTTTGCATGAAGCTTTTTCTTACCGCAGAGGTTGTGAGTGAGATGGCCTGGGTGGTGATGATAAACATCGGCTAAGATTAAAACTTCAATGGATCACTTCCATCAATGGATCGGTATTAGTTTGTTCGACAGTTTCATTAATGCCAAAGTAGTGAGAGGTCGTGTGAACAAAGGCAAAGGAAAGCCAGCCAAGAATCTCGTCGCAGAGAGAAGCTGAAGGAAGATGCTAAACGAGCGACTTTCTATGTTGCGCTCTGTTGTCCCAACTATAACCGAGGTATATACATCAACACTTATGAACCAAAGGTATGATTTATATATGATATGTGAAATCATGTGAAACGCCTACTTTGCATTTCTTTCGGTTATCTCTGTGTATATGCAGGGAGACAGGAATTCAATAGTGAGTGACACAATCGAGTACACCAAGCAACTGTTGCACCAAATCCGGTTTTTGCAAGGCAAGCTCGAACTCCAGAATGACTGGCCTGCACATCTAAGAGCCTATGAAGGATGCTCTCGCCCAACGGCCATGGATAGGAACGAAAGATTTGCAGACAAACAAATTCTCGAGGCAATCTTTCATAAAAGACAAATAGGTACTAATATGAAGGGATACTAACCCTTTACCTGCAAAATATTGAGCAGACTCTAATTTTTATGTTATGGCAAGTGTTTTTCTTTAATCTTTTAAATGACTAGTATACACAGGCACAAAGTGTTGAAAAGATAAGAATCATTAAACAACATTCTATTTTTTTTAATGATGGTTATATAGAAATGGACAGATTTATGAACATGTAGGTTGGAACTATGTTCCTTACGAGTGAATGCAAATAGCTGGAAGTGGTGCCTCCCCTTCACAGGACAACAGACTGGGTTTCTTTAAGAAGACTACTCTCACTGATATAGAATTGCATGGAACAACAATTCACGTAAGGTGTTAGCTATAGACTAGCCAGACGTGAGGGTTTTCTAGAGATCTGATAAGGCGTTCACTAAAAAGAGGCCAAGAATGACTGTATCTACCTTCCTATCGATTGCATCCTGCCCAGAAACCATTTTTTGCATTCCAATCAGCCAAGAAATAAGCTTTGAAAAACAGAACAAGGGCTAACAAATCTTATGCAGAGACAAGATACTAATGAAATAATGAGAAATAACATGAACTGATAGAATGAGACATCATGAAATGCCAACCTATCTTCAGCAGAGTCAAAGACAAAATAGAATAAGCTAGACCAAATCACTGCAGGTATGCTCAATGAAAACTGACAAGGATGAGATAGAATAAGTCGTATAACAGCATAGCCTGACAAATAAGAGGACAAGATAGATTGAACCGGATAAACTTTTTTTACTCTGTATATTACTCTGCTTTTGTCTCTGTGAGATCAAGGCCAATCGAAAAAACTACTCCTTGTTTGATCAATGGCCTCTCCTTCTCTCGTCACTGATGCTGGCAATCAAAATGGAAGGGACGCAAGTGGGGTTGGACCTGGATATCCAATGAATGGCTTTGCAACTTGATTTGGAATTGAATCTGTGGCTGCATGTGCATGTGATGTATTTACCTATTTCATAAGATGGAATGAATCATGTTATAATAATAGGAGTTGTATGGGCTCAAGAGAAATGAATGATAGAATTATCTTGTCATGTTAAGCTAATATGTTATCTTTGTACATAAAGACTATTGTATAAATGAAAAGATAACTCCTATTGTAGAATTGAATCAAATTACAGAGTATTGGTGACTATAAGAACTCTTTTGTAAATTTGCAATAATAAGCTTAGTAAAATTTCACAGAACCATTGTCTTTCTCAGGTAACCTATTTCTGTCAAACTTTGTTGAACACAATGTGAACAAATTGGTTTGTTTTGTTCTAGTTGATAAAGTCTAAGGTAATTTTTGTGCTTGGCTTGCGTCGATGTTCTTAACTGCCTATCCAAATCAAGAGGAAGAGACGTATTTCCTGCCTTAATCTGTCAAAGGGAGCATAGGTAATCTATCTTGTTTGGCCCTAGTTGTAATTCGTAGTTAGGTAATCCTCCCAGGTAGGAGAGGAATTCTTTTGCACTTCATCCTCTCCTATTAAGCAAGAAGATGAAATGGATTTATTATTTCATCGTCAAGACTCTATATCTCTTTCGGAAGTCTTTAGAAATATTGGAAGCATAATGCATGAGGAGAAGCAAGGATTCTCAGGCTTCCACTTGAATTCGAGGGATATAGATCTCTCAGTATGAAGGTAAGAATCTTGAAATTTATAGCTGAGTGAGAATTTCTGAGTGGTCTAGAATTCTATGCAGTTCTTAAATATTGTAAGATACATTTACTTTTCCAGACTGTGCCAAAAAGTAGAGTTAAGGTCTTTTTAGACCTGTAATTCGTGTTTCAATGAATCAATTACACATCAAATGTCACCAGTTTATCAGGAAAGAAGGTCCCTTTCATTTGAGGTAAGGTGGTATCGAGTCAGCCAGGTCAAGAATAACTGGGTTAATGTTAGTTTAGAATGGAGAGTCGAAATGAGGTTAGGGAACAATTTTTTCCATGAATGGAATGCCTACATGATGAGTCGCAAGAGACAATTTCGCAGGCCCCTTAGTAGATGGAGAATTGGTGGAAATTTTGGGAGACTAATTATGCTTGATATCTATCAACTTCTAGAAGGAAACGTGATCTGCTGAAAGCACAAGTGAATAGGTTGAAGAGTAAGTTACTCATGGCATAAACTGAGATAAAATGTTAGAGAGATAAAAATGATGATCAGGATGGGCAAACCCACATTCTCCAAGATAAGGTTAAATATTTTGAGGTAGAACAATATCCGGGATTTGCAACTAACAGAAAGGTCCCAGCACCTGAGGGATTAGTTGGCTCATTTATCTTGCAGGCACTAGGTAAAAGGAAAATGGATCTACTGTATCTGGATATACAACTACTTCCACCTTTGTGTGTGCCTCAATCCATCAATTCCATAGAAGCATCTCCGGTGGTTTTTTCTATCCCCCTTTCCAAGATATCCAGACCACGTGTAATAAACTCCTCTGTAAATTTGTATTTTGTATTTAGCAAAGCTAACATCTTCTCGCCATTATCATCTGACTTCCCCATAATTCCATAAATTCTTCTATTTGGAAGAACCACCACAATGCAGGACCGAGAATAAATCCTAACTACCATATCATTGACCCATTAAATTGTATCCTATACCTCCTACGTTCGTAACTTCCAACAACCAAGCCATGCCTCTAGCCTATTCATAGCATAACCGTGTATGTTGGATAATCACTCCTATCTCTTCACCAACAAGAATAGAAAGGTCGTGTAAAGGGGCATACACCTAGCCCTCTATCAACACTTGTTGGAATTACCTGGATTGATTTGAATACATGTCACAGCCGATCAGAACCAGACCAGGGGATCGATCCCTACTTATTCCACGGGACTGACTCCACCCGCATACACACTCTTCATCCACATTCGCGCTTGCATACCAATTTATATATCATAATATAAGTTCTAAGTTCTAGTAGGAAGCGATGTTAGTTGCATTATATCTATAGAAAAAGATCACTACTTCAAATTATACTTGATCTATTGTGAGCTGCTTGTTGTGAAATCTCAAAAAAAAATTCCGAATGCTTTCAGATCGAGATCAAGAACCAAGGTTTTAATGAATCTTTTCTGTCTGTCCAGGTGGTATTCACATCCATTTTCTTGTTGAGTATCTCCAATAACAAATTTCACAACATTTACTTTTACACCAATGACAATTGCTGACATGATAACCAATATAACTAGAACTTGGAAGTATTGGGCACAACAACAGTTACAAGGTTTGTTTATTCTATCATGCACGTCCCTCTCTTTCGATAGATCTCTTCATCTAACCATTTTATTTTTACTCACGATTGATTTCATATAAAGTCATCGAAGCATTGGGTTATGACCAGTCTTCCGTGTGTGGGGGTATGCAGTGCAATGAGACATCAATGTGCCATGAACAACTCCGTATGTGGGGGTATGCAGTGCAATGAGACATCAATGTGCCATGAACAACTGACATAGATGGAGAATCGAATATTGATGGAGGTATAGGTATTTCTCTCTGTATGACTCTGTCTACCTCATTATTTTCTGTAAATGGTACTAGAATGGCCTTTGTGTAAGTTTAAATTTAATCACTGCATTTAAGTACGCACAATGACTTAAGACACTCTGTTCTTCCCTCTGCAAAAATTGTAGTGTGATATAATTTATTTCAATTTACTTACGTGTAGAACCTCTTATGATACAACTTTTTACCATTGATATTATCATAATATCTTATGATACAATTGATATTATCATAATATCATATTATTATTATAAACTGATTTTTTTTTTCAAAATTATTTTATCAATTTGATAGGAATTTTGGTATGAAATATGAAGAACTCCTTTGAATTTGTTTATTTATTTTATTCACTTCATTTTGAATAGATTTGATTGGATGATTTTTTTTATTAAAAATTAAATTCATTCGTTATGGGGAAACTGAGAAAGAGACTAATTTTAACACAATGCTAGCCATTTACTTCATCAAATTCAAATTCAAGAAAACCATCTCCCAAATAAAAAAAATGTCTACTTCCGAAGCTTCTCCATAGACTTACCTTTCTTAATTTATTTTTAAAATAAAATATAGATCCTCCATCATTATTTATTTAGATTCTGTTCTTATTAAACATCATGTCTAATCCCATATAAATGATTAAACCTCGAACCAAATTAAGATCAAATTTGTTTAAGATATGCATAATATTATGTCAGGTTGAAGATGACATGAGATGCATGTACAAGACCCCTGAAGACTGGAGTCTGACTATTCGTACAAAAAACGCTTTTATCCATAAGCTTCAACATTTACAGAAAACAAGTCTTCGGCTAGCGGGACTACCTGAGACACCATTTCTATTTGTTACAAGATCATCTTCATACTTGACCATCAAATAGGTATGTAGCGTCCACTTGAATTAAATTATGTTGATTATAGGTATTACCATCCACTTATATATGTTGAGATAGGATTATTTTTTAAATGATTATCATTTTCATTTAATTTTTTTAAGTAGAGTTTCCTTTGATAAGATCATGTTATTTCTTTTAATAGGATCATGCTATTTGCATGGTTTTAAATTTATTACAAATTTTCATTACTTAAGAGGAGTTATAATTTTAATAATGTGTTATATGTTTTTGACTATTAAAGGCTGCAACGGTGTTGTAAGAGCTGCAGGATTAGATGGATCAACTATCCTCATCCTGATCTCAAACAGGGCATTTAAGCCAAAAGGAAGATGGGATCATTATCAAGCTTCATTCTATGTTGGGTAACAAGAAAAAATGGATTTGATTACAAGTAAATTGTCATGAAAAGCATATAATGAGATAAAGAATTATTGGAACACAAATAATAACTTCAATCTCTATGATAACTACATATGAATGAGTGAAATACAATGATTATTTCATGCTTCTTGTGCTCATTGCTTTAAAAACACTCTAAAAAATATAAATATACTTCTTCTATATGAAGTTGCAAGGTACTAGCTCAATGGTAGAGCATCTACATTATAATGCAAAAGATTGGTGGTTCGATTCCACCATGCCCTATCATAAATATTTGCATTCTATCACTACTACATAGAGAAGGTATTAAGACAATATTTGTGTACATTGTCTCAACCTAAGACCCAAAAAAAATTGTGTATTGTCTTAAATATCGTCTTTAAGCTAGCGTCTTAAACTATTGTTTTAAATTATTGTCTTTAAGCGAGCATCTTAAACTATTGTCTTAAATTATTGTCTTAAATTTAAGACAATAGTTTAAGATTGTCTTAAATTATTGTCTTAAATTTAAGACAATAGTTTAAGACAATAATTTAAAACAATAGTTTAAGACGCTAGCTTAAAGACAATATTTAAGACAATACACAATTTTTTTTGGGTCTTAAGTTGAGACAATTTACACAAATATTGTCTCAAATATTGTCTTAAAACCCCCTCTGTGTAGTAGTGAACCCAACTTTGTATTTCTGGTCGCAGATGAGACCCCACTCAGAGATGGTAGAAACTCCACTTCTCCCGTCCCAGTCCCATGATGCCCTCTCCATTGAACATATAGATCTCGTCGGGCTGCAGGATTCCTCCTCTTCTTCAGAATCTGATTAGTAGTGCGCAAGGGATTCGATAAATACTTCTTCTAAATTGGTTTTAAGCCTTTTCCGGGATACAGGAGGAGTCATGGGTCCAGCTAAAAACGAGACAGGGCTACAACCATTTACATAGGCTTGAAGGTTGAAGACCAGTATTCTCACAACACTAACCATAGCACCAGGTGTGCTCTCACGCAACAAAACAAAGAGAACCATCCACGCTAATTGCATGGCTCATACGTGGTATTCAATAGCCGTGTTAGTGTGCATGGCTCATACGTGGTATTCAATAGCCGTGTTAGTGTTAATCCTGCGAATGCAATGTGGCATCCATATTAGAGTTGTAATTCACGCTATTAACATGATGCCGACGATCACAAAAGTCTTAGCATTCAATGTAAAAAAAAATTAGGTCGTTTGTTTATTGACTCAATTAAAGGCCATTGTTCCAATTTTAATTAAACGATGCAAAATTGATTTGATGTGGGGATCACCTTTGTCGTTCTGGCTGCATTCATTTGTGAGTTTAAATTTTAAATGTAACTATGGTGATTGTCATAGCCTTAGGGGATAGCTTGGAAATCAATACCCCTATTTCTCTTTAATGAACCTTGATCCAACCTCAAATCCTTGTTGTCATGGTTGTTCGCTTCTCTATTGACATTCCTTGGAACATGAAAAAAATTAATTTCTTTAAAGCGATGACTCTCCTACTTAGTACTGGGATAATTTTCACTCTGATGGAGCTTTTGAGTCATTCATATAATTGATAACTATGGTTGAACCACCAATAGTTTTTTTTTTTTCAATTGAGCCACTAATAGTTATTAGAGACTCCAACCTATTAAAATTTATTGATTTATGCCCCTGAAAGAGAGAATAGGCCTCTAATTGGTTGTTGGTGTCTATCTCGAGATCCCATTCATAGTTAAATTCTTTGTTTCTATCGAGATCAAGGATGACCCCTGCAATTGCCACCCCTTAGATCCATAGTATTTTCCTCGTCCAAAACTTTGTATATTAAATTAATCCATAATAATTATCTCATGGTTATGGGCATGGAAAAACAACAAAGGATTGTTTACAAAAGGATTATTAGTTAGTTTAATCATGAACAAATTTATAACTAATTGATTGTTAGTCGTGGGTTCTTTTACAAAACATGGCGTGTGTAGTCGTTTGTCATTTTGAATATTTTTAAAGTGTTAGGGATCTTATCCATTGTTTGTTATGAATGGACATAACTTTCCATTGTTTATGTTGCATAATTCATTATAGCCACCTCATATTGTTGAATGTAAATGATTATATATTGTTCTTGTAATTTACTTAAATGAGTGTTGAAGAACACAACATTACATTTAGTTGGTTAACATAATTAGATTGTTGGTTTGAACACTAATCAATGTGTTATGGTTTGGCATATTGTGTAGAAGAGTACTCTTTATTTTGTCATTGAAATTAAATCTAAAAGCAAAGACCTTCCTTATGATTTCTAATAATTAACAACAAAGAAGATTTAATTCAGATACGTGATTGTAGGGATATCATTTAATTTTTTCTCAGTAGAAGTTTTGTGTTGATGAGATGGCCAGACTAGACCATAAGCCTATCATTTATAGATCATCAAAGGTGAAGAAAAACATAATAGGACCCTAAAGTGAGAGGAGTTTGAGGGAATGTTAAGGAGTAAAGAGGAAGAGTTTGAGGCTTGCGTATATCTCGATTTCGTTACCCATATTCATTGAAGCAACAAGTATATACATGAGCCTTCCATGCAATTAGCATGATACAAGGGAAGTATAGGTTGGGATAGGGGTTGAAGAGAATGATACCACATAGATGGAATATTTTCTACCTTAGAAAGCATCCAAGCCCAGTCCTATGAGCCATGCAATTAGCGTGGATTATCTGTTAATGGTTATTTAATTACTTTATAATTTTTAATTATATTATATGTAAAATTATTTTATAATTATGGGAAGTGGTTGATTGGTTTATTTGGAAAATGTATTTTACTTTATAAATAAATTAACAAAGGATCATTTCGATCTAGTATGAGTGAGTAAAGAGGATTGTATTTTCTTCCTCAAGATCCTGAGTTATTTCTCTTTGGTTTTAAAGGTTCCTTTTTTAAGATTCTATGCTAAATCAAACTGAAGTCTGATTTTATTGTGTCTAAATGCATACAGACTTGACATTATTGTTGTACGTTAAAATTGACATTGACAATTATCATTAAGTGATGAGTGCTTATATTGAATAATAAAAATTGATGGTTTCCAGTATTTACTTCAGCTACTTGAACTGGTTCATAACAAATCATGGAGAAGGGTGACAACAACTCTGATTACAAATAATACTACTTTATTGGTGAAGGACACAAATTATCGCATTGTTTGCTCACTCTCTACTTTTGCTATAAAATTGATCAATTGGGGCTACATACATATCTGAAAGTTATATGTTGATGTTGGTAAAATATTGAATAGCCCTGAGTGTTATTGCCATGATCCTTTCAAGCTAGTTGTTGATATTTAATGAATGATCTTTGCATATCTACTTGCTATATCTATTTGCAAATTTGGTGCTACATTTAGTTGATACTTTATTGGTGAATGAATTATTTTCCCTTGGATTATCTCTTACATTTTCATTAATCGATTAATTAATGACAATGGCATTTATCCCTTAACGCATATTTGGGTTAGTTTATTCTCAATATAGTCTTTTGATCCAATATTGATTATTTTGATATACATTTCATTGGTTCATTGACCTAAGTTGAATACATTGACTCCATATAGGAACTGGTCTAATCATAACGATCGCATAGAAATATAATTTGTGGTTGTCTCAGTGTTCCTACAGGACCCCACAAGGATACTTTTCCGTGGAGGTTTTGACTTCCGAAGAAGTTAGAATGGTGACCGAGGTGGCATTGGGTCACTCTTCTTATTTATGCTTACTGGGAATTAGCCCTGCTAATTTTCCCGGTAACAGGTACCCAAAACATTTGCCAAGATACCAGAATTTCATATTTTTACTTTGTCCAACCTGAACTCATAGTATGGCACAAACCATAATTTCTTATGTTTATTTCGTCCAACCTGAACTTATAATTGATTTCACTTGCTTTAATCTTTCTTAGCCATGTCAAAGGTGTAACTATTTCAATAATAAAGCATTGTTAATTTTTTATCACCAAACTAAATACAAGTTCCTAAGGTGAATCATTTCTTGCTATTGTACTTCAGGTGCAACTATTTTTTACAGGTTGGTAGAAACATGCTGACCACTCATGCATGCATGCACAAAAAACATTAAATTAACATCCATTATCAAAGATATTCATAGAGGAAATAGTTTCATGTTAAGATGCATGTTACACATCTCACTGAAACAACTGTTCCTATACATGTAGGTGGAGTGTAATGCATTGTCTTAAAGGTGAGCAGTTTCTACTGGTTAGACAATCTTGTGTAAATGGTTGTTGTTTTTGCTAAAACCTAACCATAATTAAATGGGAATGTATGGTAGTATAATGCAGTAAGATAAGGCAAGAAGCATTACCATTCACTTCTTCCCCTTTAATGCTACAAAAGGGTACACTTAAGATGATGGGGTCAATTGATCTAGATGGTGCTGCTTGTCAAACTAGAGGGGTTTTGGATGATTCCTTCTGCCAATCAAAGTAGTTGTAGCATCATTCTAATGACTGATACTAATCTTTATTGAATCAACTATGTCCAATCAAAGTGGTTGTAGCGTCATTCTAATGACTGATACTAACCCTTATTGAATCAACTGTTTCAAACGATTACATGTACACATGCATTCTTGATGATGTTTCAACCATCACATTACCTTCCAAACCTTAAGCATCTCAACTAAACATGAAGACTAACTGATGTACATTTATTGATGATTCATTAGTTGTTGTATGTTGTAAGAAAGAGCCTTCCTGCATTCATGTCCATCCTCAATAGTGAACATGCTTGAGCAACATCAGCATTCATGTAGATTTCCTTTGTACATAGATGTCAATATTCCCAAAACATGCAAGATATGGGGTAGATAGCTGACCCACACGATTAGAAGTTTATTGATCTACAAGGGAGACAAATAAAAAAGAGTTGACTGGTCTTCTAAACAAGGGAGAGATAGAAATGGCATGAATGGAGTGTTGGACGTCAATAACCCATAAGGTAGTATGACTTTTTCCTCGTTACTAATTGAGTGGGAGATGACCTGGTACAGATTCCTTGTGTATAGTAAGAATTCAAAACCTCGAGGTCTTTGGTATTGCCTTTACTTAAACAAACATGATTATGCCATAACTAATTTTGGAAGCTGCATGTTATCTGGACAGGATTACATTTGACATCATTTGGCCCCTTAAAACAACTAGGAAATTTGATTTGTGATGTTTTTATGAAATTGGGTCACAAACTCCAATGATTACAAGAGCACGTTCAACACTCACATATTGCACCAGAAACTGCAAAGAACAATTCAGCACACCAAAACCCTTTTTTAATAGGACTGGGACTCTCATATTACCTACAACTCTTAACCAAAATATCCCATATAAACACATAACTTATACATAAGCTCAAAGGTACACTATATAACTCTCCATCAAGTTCCAGGCTCCACAATTGCTGACACATTAATCAACCTGACCCGCACGAAAACACGCCACAACAAATGGAAATCAAAACCCATAACTATAAAATCCGAACCAAGGTAACCAAAATCAAACCAAGAAAAAATCATTCGCAAATTCCCCCTAAAAATGCTCCATAAAAGCTACAAAACCACCAGCATTCCTCTATGCCAATATCCTTACTGGTCTTCAAGTAACCTGTACACTGAATAGTAACCTCTGCAATAGACAGACAGAGACCTCCCAGCTGCTGCACATACTGCTATGCAATAGACAAACATAACTCACACACCTGCTTCTAGAGGATACAGAAAATATTGAGTGAAATAATGGGGAGGGGTGGCTCCTATTTATAGTTTGGGTTTGCTGCCCCAAGCAACCCCCTAAAAGTACGACACCTATCACTTGGCATGCAAAGCAGCCCCCTAAAAGTATGACACCTGTCACTTGGCATGCAAAGCATCCCTCTATATATGACACCTGTCATTTAGCATGCAAAGCAGCCCCCTATATATGACACCTATCATTTAGCATGCAAAGCAGGTTATTAGAGGACACACAACAGCTTCTGGAGATGACACTTGGCAAGAGAAAATGAGGACATGTGACAGGAGAAAGTGAATACACATAGCGGAAGTTTAGTGATAATATGTAATAGCTTCTGAAGTTAATGGGTTGAGTGCCTATGTCTTTGTAATCTGAGATTGTTACAAACTTTGTTCTTTTCCTACTAGTATCCTTCGCTACCTGTGCCTATGTTTTTGTTCCTTCTAATTTTTCTCTTTTCCTGCCGACGTTCATTTTTGCCCCTCAAGTGGCAAATGCTAGTTATCTAATTTCAAGCTTTTATTATCGGCAAATGGAGTAGGCTTCAACCAAAAGGTGCCACACATCCCCCTTCATTAATTTCCAAACTGACTTAATCCATCATCCATCTTGCCGTAAAACTATTCATCGGAAGACATAAGAAATGCAACTGTCTTGTGGCGCATAATGTTGTCTTTACTATTATTTATTGTGTGTTTTCAAGATCTAGGCAAGAAGTTTCTCATGTAAGCAGAGTGGTTGTCAATAAATCTTGCACCGGTGTCGTGAAGGTTTTTATCTCTGTTGTTGATTATCACTCTTCTTGTGCCTCAAGAGGCCAGACTTCTGCAAAGACGGCTTGGTTGGAGATTTTAAGTTAAATTTGGTGCGCTCGATTTTCTTCTCGTACATGTTGTCGAGCATGCCCAGGACTTTAAGTTTGGTCATCAAATTATTAAATACGGTACCTTTTTTCGAGCCCACTTCATTCTAAGCAGCCGTCTAGTTCAATGCATCTAAAGGTATTGTTTTGACATTTCTAAACAAGCCTGCTTTCGTCCTTGCACTGTTGGCATTCCAAAGGTATTGTTTTGACATTTCTAAATAAGCCTGCTTTCGTCCCTGCACTGTTGGCATTATTGGCATTATGTGGAACTTAAGTCTTCCCTGCAATGTAGAAGCCCATGAAGAGTACTATTGTTGTTTTGACCCTCACATTCGCCACCAATGATTCCAAAACCTTCTTTAGATGACGGTGAAAAAGGCTACCGTTTCCATACTCGCCATTCCCACAAATTGGCCCCCAAAAGCAAGTAGTATAATTTAAGAACGATTGACCCACTGAGACGTGCGGACACGTCCATAATTAATTGTTTCAACTGCATCGTGATCGCAATGCAGGGCATAAGCTCAACTCTCTTCTGGGCGGTCGGCTGTGGTCGTCCCCACTATGGTTCGACCTCGTGCCAAATGTTTCTAAATGTTTCTAAGGCGCTTAAGTCCTGATGCTCGCGTCACCTATTCTACCTAGGAGAAAAAAAAAGCTCTACTCTCTCCTATTTTCTAATTTGATGAGTAGAGTTGCTAAACTTATATCAATCACGATGATTCAAAAATTAATAAGTTAATTTAATTTATAAAATTATAAATTCTATGAAGAAGAAAAATATTAAAAATAATAATAATAATTAATTAACCAGACCTCGGATGCGGGGTGGCAACAATGGTAGCGAAACGCGGGCCTGACCGAGCATGACACTTGGGCATGAGCAACAGCCCAGTGGCAATGCTAACACCAGGCCCACTATGGAAGCAACATCAAGTCGCTGGCCTCATTAACCTTCCTGCTAGCGACATCCTCTCAACCAACCTGGCCGGGTATGTCGTGCATCATTCCCATGTCTCTTTGGCGTGTAGTGTTAAGATCGCCAGCTGACTGGAATTCCCGTCTCTTCAACAGTATTTTTCCTCGGCCTCCAGCCATGTTCGTCACTTTGTATTGGGATCCTCCTGCTCCTACGCTCCACGAACTCACGTTCACCCACATTTGCGCTATCCTCTGGACTGACTTCATGGTTCGACCGAAAGGCACCATAGGGAAAAAGAAGAACGAGGTCCAGGAAACAAGGAAAATCGGGAAAGGCTATGGCACAGAGGTCTCAATTCCGGTCCGTTTACTCGTCGATAATTGGGAAGCAAGGATAATTGCAGACAATCTCTCCAAGGGAAATCAGGAACAACCCTGAGATCCTTACTGGATGGTGACGAATATGTTGGGCGAACTCATGGATGATATGCTTTCCAATTGGGCCACTGCAAGACATGCTACTCAGACCCTGAGAGCTACCCTGCCAAACATGGCAGCCACACTCAGCAGTCTGGAGAACTCCCTCAGTTGGGACTCTTACGCCCCTACCCAACACCTCCATCGTGACTTTCGTCTGGGAAGCAGCGCTCATAGAGGCACCCCCTCGGCTGCTAAAACCATTGCGACACCAGGAAACCTGGTCACTGCACTTGGCAAGGAGATGGATAATCGAAAAAGGCAAGGACCTGGTCACTCCACACAGCACGGTGATGGACTCTCTGAAAGGAAAGGAGCAGGTTCATCTCTCCTTCCCCATCCCCTCCACCATAGGCCCTGTTCTTACCAAAAGAATTTGTAGCGAACATGATGGTAGTGCTCCTGCCAGCCGGAAGACTGCACCCCTTCCAATAAAACTCCCTGCAAAAGACACTCAACCACCTGCGAAAGACTCGGAGGATGAAGAATACTACGGCTGCCCAATCCTAGAAGAAACTCCCTCTGATGCAGAAGCACCTTCAACACCCCGTTAAGGAAGTTCCTCCCTGTGTTTTTTAGCAACTTTACTTTTATATGTTTTTTCAATATGTTTCACAGTGCACCAGACTGTTGGTTTTTAGGCTTTAATGGCTATGACACTACTACTAGTCTACCCTGGTCTCCCTACACTGGGCAGTGCCTTTTTTGTATAATTTTGATCAGAACTTCTATGACCCTGTTGATCTCCAAGGGTGGCTACTTCTTATAAGACCACCTCATACTGTACTTACTACTGTATGTTTATCTCTCCTAGTTTAATAGAATTTTACAGCATTACAAAAAAAAATAAAAAATTAACCAGAGTTGTGAGGAGCAAAATTATTTCCTAAAAAAAATAATTGAAATAAAAAAAAAAGTTAAGAAATATTAAATAGTAACATACATGCCAAATTTTCCAATGTTAATAGCATTGCAAGATAGTTCACTTCAGCCAAATTAGAAAGTTTTGGTCATTTTAAACTAGCATGATATGACACAAGTTCACTATGTGAAGCAACCATGCTTCACTCAAATGATGTAGAAGGATGTGAGCTCTATAATGCTGGATGCCATTTGTCAAATCCAAATATGTTTAAGTTGAGGTAAAAAAATCACTCAAGAATTGTATAACATAATATAAAATAAAGTAGAAACATTGATGTGAAAAGTTTAACATAACATAAAATAAAGTAGAAACATTGATGTGAAAAGTTTAAAGCAAAAGGAAATTCGTGCTCAACAAACAAATTAATAATAATGGCAAGCTCAACAAGGAAGAGAGGAGAAATAGTTTCTCTAAGATCCAAGTCAAAATGACTTTCAACCCTTTGTTTGGTCACAGTTTTCGCCACTCCCTTTGAATGATCTTTGATGACCTATAAACCATCATGAAAGCAAGTTTCCAAGTCACCTTTTTAACAGTGGTACTATAACGGGTAGGAAAAACAACCGTACTCTTCACATTTGAGAGCAAAATCCACATCGAGGTATGAAAGCATCTATATTTCCTACTAAAAATCGCAAGGGCTAATTAAAACGCCTTCGATTTGCCGGAATTCGATAAAGGAATTTTTATCAAAATCACAATTTGGAGTGTTCAGATCGTAATTTCGATGATTTGGGTAGTTTTAAAATTCGGCAATTAATCTAGGATAGGCAATCTCAATTGCTAAAATTACAAAAATGCGATAATAACAATTTCCAACAATAATTTTTACCAGTTTTTATCCTGAAATCGCCTGCAAAATGGGGCGTTTTGGTGGTTGTTTATCCTATGCGTATTTGCATCCACGACTAGCTTTTTCAATCCCAAAATTTGAGGACATAAATGATTCGAAGTATTTCCAAACCATCCCTCATTTTTTTTTCAATTTCTTCATAGGCTTTAGAAAAGAAAAATATAATCAAGATGAAGATGAGTTAAAGTTGTTTTGATGGATAAGAAGATTCATGTTAGATCAAGCAGCCACATAAAATAATATGTAGCGGAAGATATTAAACAAAAAAGCAAATAATGGCACACATAAATTATACACAGAGATTTATGTGGTAAAACCCTCGAGAGGGAAACATCCAAGTAGGAATGGTATCAGTTCTCTTATTATTCAAAACATGAAGATTACAACCGCTCTCATTAATCAACCCTTCTCCTACGAGAATACAAAAAATAAATTTATTTCTTACACGGTTATTCATAACTGACCAATCACTATTACTTAGTTACTTGGTTAGATAATTACACAATCACCGAGAAAACTGATTGTCACCCGTTTCCAACAACTAAGCATATTGTGACCTTGTCTGCAAACATGAAGTGAAGCAATGGTTCTGACGGCCCATTTTCATACGAATTGAGGACTTTAAGTTTGCAAATTGAACTAATTATATGGATATTATTCCAAACAAATTACTTTACTTGCTAGTAAACTTAGATATACGAGCTCTCTGAGTATGACTCTCTCTGTCTCTACAACCCTCTTATATAGATTCATTATCACCCATAGCCTAACGACTTCACTTCCGATGGGAATTGTGGAACCTCCCATTACTGTCAAGGTGGCTTCGAGCTATTCGTGGAAGGTTTGTTGTTTAAAACACTTATCCACCGTATATAACCCTCTATTCATTCTATGGCATAACACTTGCACCAGTCGATTGGCAAAGCGGGAAAACGAATTATAGTTCATAACTCAAGTCTGGTACTCATCTGTCACATGTCCACTTGAATACAACCCTTGTTGAGGATTAGATTTTACACCTGGAACGTTATTAAATATTTTCAACTCTCTCTATCCGAGACATTAATTAAACACAAATTAAATTAGTTTTGATGGCAATGTAAGCGAGAAATGAAATTAGTTACCATTGCGACGGAGTCACGGGCCGCTAAGGCAACAATATCTACACATGACACAATTCCACTGTAGGCAAGCTTCTACGCTATGTTTGATGTCGTTGATAATCTTGAATGCCTCTTCTCTCAGTGATATGTACGGGGGACTTGTTTGCTCACCCGACGTCGCGTTCAACAACACCGGGTCGTCGCATCCCTATACAGGGATCTCATTTTGCTTACTAAATTTGTCTTTGATATGCAATTTCGTGTTTTTGTTGATTTCATTTAACATTTACAACGGAATTAATTATGTGTATAACCCACTCATAAAACATATATAAAAACTCGTCTAGCTATTTCCATAAGAATGCATTCACCATTGACATTAATTGGATTCATGTAAATCATACGACAGCAGTAATTAATACCAAAATAAATAAATACCCATAATTTATACACAGGTGAAAACTTATTTCAAAATATAACCAACTGACTACAGACCAAGGACGTTCCTCCCACCCGTAGGTTTTGTCAAGCCATATCTTTCTTTGACAGGCCACCCCTGAGCTGGGTATACCAATCCACAAGAAGGTATTGAGTTACCTGCAATAGCTACCCAATCCTCTATTCTCAGTATGGCTCCAATCCACGGTTCCAATTATGGTGGTATGACGAATGGTGGTTCAGGTCTGACAAAATATGATGGCTCCATCATGGGGGAATGGAAAAATAAACTAGTTCTCGGTTATTTATGTGCATGTTGGAAACTAGCCATGTGGCAATGCAAGTCTAGGAGAGGTGGACAAGTGGCATACATGGGGTTGGGCACTTTTTGCCCCTTCTCTGAGGAGAGTTGGACAAATGGCATATATAGGGTTGGATACTTTTTACCCTTTTAATCCCCCTCTTGTGGAACCATAGCTCCCCATCTCTTCTTCGTCCTTCTTGGTCTTTAGTAGTCGTGTGATTTTATATTAAATATAAAATGTACATAATTATATCGTTCATGTTTGGCTTCTATCCATATCATCCATATTTACATAATTAAATTATGGGGTCAAAAACGGGTGTTACATATCATTTTTTTCACAAAAAAATAATAAACTAACATATCCATATTATTAAAAATTATTGATATATAAAAGTCTATACCATGATAGAGATTTCCATTTTGATATTTAAAATGATTGATATATAAGAGTCTACACCATGATACACATTTCCATTTTGATAATATGCATGCCATAGTTTTTAATAATATGAAGTTGCTTGTATAATTCAATGTCCTTGTAGAGTTTTAGGTATAGCATTAATTTAATTATTTTCCAAAGTGCGTTCATTTTACAGGGTCGTCAAGTTTGAATTGAAGAAGTGCGTGGAATGAGTTTGGTGACAACTCCGTAATAAATAGCTTATAAATAAATAAAAATAGCAATTGCTCCAAAACATGTAATAGAATTCCCAAGGGATATATGGTGGTCCATGATACTAAAGAGTGAAAACAGTTTTCAAGAAACAAAACAAGGGATTAAAGAGGTGGACATCACAGGTGGAGACTTATTTGAAAATATAATCAATTGACTACAAACCAAGGACGTTCCTCCCACCCGTAGGCTCTGTCAAGCCATATCTTTCTTTGACAGGCCACCCCCGAGCTGGGGCTACCAATCCACAAGAAGTTTTTGAGTTTCCTGCAACAGCTACTCAATCCTATATTCTTAGTATGGCTCCAATCCACATTTCCAGCGATGGTGGTATGACTAATGGTGGTTCAAGTTTGACAAAAGATGATGGCTCCATCGTTGGGGAATGGAAAAATAAACTAGTTCTTGGTTATTTCTGCTCATGTTGGGAACCATCCATGTGGCAATGCAAGTCTAGGAGAGGTGGACAAGTGCCATACATGGGGTTGGACACGTTTTTCCCCTTCTCTGAGGAGAGTTGAACAAATGGCATATATAGGGTTGGAGACTTTTTACACTTTTAAACCCCTCTTGTGGAACCATATCCCCCCATCTCTTCTTCGTCCTTCTTGGTCTATAGTAGCCATGTGATTTTATATTAAATATAAAATTTGCATAATTACATCGTTCATGTTTGGCTTCTAGCCATATCATCCATATTTACATAATTAAATTATGGGGTCAAAAACATGTGTTACATATAATTTTTTTACATAAAAAAATAATAAACTCAACATATCCATATTACTAAAAATTATTGATATATAAAAGTCTATGCCAGGATAGAGATTTTCATTTTGATATTTAAAATGATTGATATATAAGAGTCTACACCATGATACACATTTCCATTTTGATATAATGCATGCCAGAGTTTTTAATATATGAAGTTGCTTGTATAATTCAATGTCCTTGTAGAGTTTTAGGTATAACATTAACTTAATTATTTTCCAAAGTGTGTCCATTTTACAAGGTCATCAAGTTTGAATTGAAGAAGTGCGTGGAATGGGCGTGGTGAAAAATCCGTAATAAATAGCCTATAAATAAATAGAAATAGCAATTGCTCCAAAACCTGTAATAGAACGCCCAAGGGATCTATAGTGGTCCATAATAATAAAGAGTGAAAACAATTTTCAAGAAACAAAACAAGGGATTAAAGAGGTGGAGATCACTAAAAGCACCATTCAACAAGTCTTGGGAGGAAATAGAGTCCATCTGGGAGCAATTTGACAAAAATAGTGTTCGCCTACAGCAAATCAGAACATAGAAGACACTAAACTTTCTTAATAATCACATATTTATAATGTTTTTAGTAGTAAGCTTAAATTTTAAAAGTTTTGAAACAAAAATCTCAAGTAGTTGTCCTCATTCAATTCAAAACTCCATATTTCAAATAGATCCTTTTCATACCTAGAGTTAACAAAAGAAAATAGATTCATTCATATACCACAAAAAAGTAACCATAGTACGGACGACTTCATTCTACCTCTAAAAGTTTTGATTTCTTAAATTAGATTGGTAACTTTTGATTTCTTGAATTAGAACTACACTTCTAAATATTCAAAAGGGTTTAAAGTAAGAATTCACATGTCAATTCAAAATTGGTTTAAACAACAATGGAATAGGAAAGAGAAAGTTTTTCCATCAAACAATCAAAGTCGAATATGACAGCTCGATCGATCGGGAAAAAACCAAACAGAAGGAAGGAGTACATGGGGGGACATAGAAAGCAAAGGAACTCTACTATGATTAAGGTTTTGTAGGAAATGAGGGTTTTGCAGAAAAATGGCGTTCTTCTTACCTAGGATCTAGGTTTTTCAGACCCCTTGGAGTCTGTCTTCCCCAAGGAAGGCTTAGTACCAACCAAGCCATAAAGTGGGAATATTTTTTTTTTAGGTTTTTAATATTATGTTTGTTTTCATGTTTTTTATGGCTAATGTCGAAAGGTGAACATTTTCCAGGGCCTACTAGGTCCCCACGTTGTCCAGTTAGGATTGGAAAGGACATATATCCCATCTCTTCTGACGTGTCTGACAAATATGTGGCTTTTGCTAGTGATGACAATAGGGATGTCATATGGGGAGTTACTTTTCCTTCCTTTACACGTGTTATCCAGTCTAATTCATCAGTTCTGGTGGAATGTGCTAGTTTTGAGTGACCAAAGAACAAGGTTTTGTCTTCCGTTAATGATCGTGACGAGTTTTTTCAATTGCATTTAGTGTCTCAACAAGTTAATCCCACAAAATCTTCGGGACTTCACCTTAGATCGAAGTCTAATGGCTACTCTTCTCGAGCTGTGGCTACGGAATTTGATTCAAAATCTAAGCCAAGTCGTTTGTCTAGTGATGTAGCGAGAAGAAGAAGGAGAATAAAACATGAAAATGTTAAGAAAGGGAAGATGCTCCATGTTTTGGGAAAAGATGTTAGTTTTGACATGGTACTAGGGTTATCCAAGAGAACCCTTCTAGGGAGGTTTGAATACATTAAGATGTCGTGGAATGAGATTATTGATTGCATAGTGAAGTTCTAGAAGACTCTCATAAACTATAATCCCAGGGTTAACATTCTGGTGAATGGATGGGTTAGTTTCCATTTCCTAACTGAAGATTGGGGATGGTTCATTGGTATTTTATAGATGGCATGTTGGTTTCAACCCCTAGAAGGAGAAGCTCACGAAGTGACATCTTTAGGTTTTACTTATGGGTTTTCCTTTATAGTGTTGGTCCTTTGGGGGTTTTATGTCGGTTTCCAACTCCATTGGAAGGCTCATTCTTGTGGAGGAGGAGACCTTATTAGCTACTGACAGAAGAATCCCCTTCTAAATGGATTCTGGGTGAAGTGGAGATTATTTGGAATGGTGGTTCTTTTATACAAAGGTTAGACTACTGGGGCATCCCCTTCCGGTGCTTAGATTGTCATGAAGTAGGACATTTGAGAGACATATGTCCTGGTTTACTTCCGGATGACTTTGAGGAATATCTAGAGATGTCTTTTTTGATGGGGGATCCTAAGGAACTAGACTCTAATTTGCAACAAAATATTCCTCTTGATCAGTCCCCGACATTATCCATTCTGAGTAAGTTCAAATCTCTCTTCTTATTATCCTAAAATTTATATCTAAGGAAGATATTATAAAGAATTTATTCTCAGATATTGATGGTTTAAATGATGGTGGTCAGTATTCCTCCACTCCCTTAGAGGTCTCTTCGGATTTAGGACCCTCATCTCGAGAAAAAGGGGTTTTCAGGGATGTTCCTTCAAGAGATGTTTCGGTTGTTTCAGAGGTTGAAAAATGCCCTCCTAGTACGGTTTGTGACAACAGGTCTAATTCTGGTGTGAGGACCCCAGACAAATGTGTTCAAACCTCTGGAAATCCTATAATTCTTCCCGTTCAGTCTTCTTCAGCCCTTCCTTCAACCCCTATTTCTTCTTGTGATCCTTTGGTCCCTCCTAGTGCCTTATTTGAGAGCTCTCCTTTGCAAGTGGACTCGAAAGAATCCATTCCTATTTTCTATGGTAAACCTTTTGATGGGTCTACTTTGCCCATTTCATCTATTCAGTTCCAAAATGTAACCACAAGGGGAAAATGGGGTGAAAAGGGTCTGTCTAGTGACTTATCTAAACCTCAACTTGATAATAATTCCAAATATGTTAATCCCAAAATCTATGAGAATACCTCAATTGGGAAAGCACTTTCTCCCTCCTCACATTCTGAAACCTATTTTGGGGCCCTTAGTGCAGAGTTGCCCTAGGAAGAGGTTCCTCAATGATATTATTGACCTTTCATGTCAGAGAGCTTGGTAGTTATCCCAATGCTTTCAGGAGGTTGGTTGAATTTGTCAAGCTTGATGGTATTCTACTTCAAGAGACTATGTCCTCCATCGTTTAGGCGTGTGAATATTTTCTTAAGTTGTTTCCTTAATAGAATTTTTGTGGGAAGGATGCAGATGGGATGTCTAGTGGGTTTTTAGTGGCTTGGAATACCTTGAAGGCCCAATTTTACTCCTACAAGACAGTGGTTGGCATTCTTGTGGAAGGAAAGGTACAAGGTTTGAATAGGATTATTTGAATCCTAAACATATATGGGCCTTATAACCATTGGAAATAATTCTAGGATAAAGTGGTTCAAAGTGGCACTCTTAATGATCTTGCCCTTATTATTGCAGGTGATTTGAATCTGACTGTGTCTTCCAAGGAAGTTTGGGGCTCCGGCAATTTAATCGACCCTCTGGATTATTTCTTTAGGAACATTTTTTAGGATGCCAATTTAATTGATTTTACTCCTCATTTATGGTACCTACTTGGAATAATGGTCGAGTTGGTAAAGTTGGCATAGTCAAAAGGTTGGATCATTTCCTTTTAGCAAAAAATTAAGAAGAGATATGGTAGATATAGGTCTTGGTCCTTATCTTCTGGTATATATGATCATAAACCAGTTGTTTTTTAGATGGATTTAGATAACATGAAGATGAGATATCCCTTCAAGTTTAATCCTACATGGTTTGAAGATAAGGATTTTTGTGAGATGGTTATTGATAAATGGAAGGATTATTAAAAAAGGAGTTTCGTTCCCCGACTCATTCCCTTTTATATAAACTGAAGAGATTAAAATTTGATGTGATTTCATGGGAGAAGAAAAAGAAGGAAGATAATGAAGCAGAATTGCTTCAGGTTGAGAAGGAACTGAATACCTTATCTGAGATTATTGATGATGATTTGTTTTATGATTTTAGTAAAGAAAATTTGGTATCATTACATGATACAAGGCATAAAATTCTCAAACAAGAAGAAGATACATGGAGACTGAAGAGTTGGGCGGTTTGGCTATCTAGTGGGGATAACAATATA
Organism: Larix kaempferi; assembly: GCA_027924585.1. Classification (NCBI taxonomy): domain Eukaryota; kingdom Viridiplantae; phylum Streptophyta; class Pinopsida; order Pinales; family Pinaceae; genus Larix; species Larix kaempferi. Next base: position 6,171,797 of record BSBM01000071.1, read on the forward strand.
ATTTTTTTTCAAAATTATGCAAATCAAAGGAGGATTACTAAATCTATCTAGGATTTAAAGGATCAAAATGATGTTCTTATGACGGATTAGTTTTTTCTAGAAGGTGGAGTTGTTCCCTTCTTCAAGGAAGTGTACAAACAAGGTGAAAATACAAACTTGATGAGTCAATTGCATGTTATCAAACAATATCCTAGAATCTTAAGGCTAGAAGATGGTCGTCACATTAGCTTGATAGTTTCTATTGAGGAGGTTACTTTTTTTTTAAATCGATCTGCTAAGGCCAAAATCCAGGCTTATATGGCTGGACCATTGAATTTTTCCTTCATTTCATTGATATTGTTGGAAAGGAGCTAGTGGAGACTGTGGAGGAATTGCGTAGGAATGGGTATGATCCTGAAAAATTGAGTTCATCTTACATTTCTCTCATTCCTAAGAAGGATAAGCCATTGTTGGCTTACAATACTGATCTAGAGGTTTCCAATGTAAACCCAGGTTCTTCGTGGTTTCAAGGAACCAACAAAACCCCTTCTCACCAGCCATTTTGGCAACAACCTGGGAACTGGCTGAGGTCTCACCCGAGGTGTAGCTATGGGGGCACTGCGGAATCAGGTTTCCACAGTGATGTGATGAGTTGTTCGGATAGGACTACTGCACATCGCGCTACGAACTGAGGACTGCGTGACGATATATTGCGTCACGGTCCGCACTTCTACCAACTTAGCCGCTTGCGCAACTAGTGCATCCAAGGATTGCGCGGTTCGGGAAGGATGTGAACAATAGGACAGCGCTACTAGCTTATACACTTCCTCTTCTAATATTACCCACTATGAAGGATTTACTTTAACACTCAACCATTCATCTACTGCTTAGGTTATTCAGCTTTATAACAGATGCAACCAGATGAAACATACACTGCTGCCCGCACCCGGTGCTACACGTCAAAGAATTGTACAATCCGAACTCTACATACACATGTGATTATTCAATGACCGATAATTCACAAACTTGGAATATTGGACATTCAACATTCATTCATTCCTTCAATACTTAACATATTATTCCCATCTTTCTCCTATGGAGAATACATATAAAAGCATTAACATAGCAACTGATAAACGAGAATCCAAGCACCCAATGTAAGCAAATAAGCAAATGCAGGAACACAACAATCACAATACGCAGTATTTAACGTGGTTCACCCCCCAGATGGAGGCTAATTAGTCTTTTGGGAAGGGTACAACAGTTCTTTGTCTGCGCACTCAGCTTGCAGACTCTCTTCTCTCTCAACAAGCCTCTGTGCACACAGCTTGCAGAGCCTTTACGAAATGTTCTTCACAGAATTTTATCAAATCGATAATGAGAACAATACAAAATGAGAGTCAAGCCTTACTTATAGATCATGCTCGTAGGTCATGTATTTACAATTCGAAGGCCAAAAACCCTTAGGTTTACAAAAAATGTCACGGTTTTCCCTTAACCGGATGTGCTGGCTTCTAGTAGCGAATATTCCATCATGGCTGCCTTCAGTGCATGCCTCCTGTCGCTATCGGCCTTCCTGTTGCACGCATGCCAATAGTTTGCTTTCACCGAGCCATTCTTCCTCTAATGGTCTCGTGTGACTGGTTCAGGTAGTGGTTTTTTCGCATGTGCGACCAGTAGCTTTCTTTCCTCTTTGCTCCTACTTGTCGCTTGGTACTCCTGGAGCATATTTACCAGAAATAGACCACCACTGGTCTAACTGGAACCTGTGCCATCTTCCGTCCAACACTCTGCTATGTCAGTTCCATGTAAACTGGACACATCGCAGCACTGTATCCTTGCAGCTCTTCCGACGCTATGTTGCACACGACTTCGCAGCATCACAAAACTTATACAAAAAGTAATTCAACTAAAATGTGCTCAGCTCTGCAGTTCCAAAAATCCTTTTTGCTCAAAAATGCCCCACTTGGGCCAGGCCCAACAGGCCCCTAACACTTACATGTGGCTCGCCCCCGAGCCACCTGCATCTCCTACAAGCTGTTCTTCCGACTGCGGAGCAAGCTTCGCAGCGAACTCATTGTATGTGGCAATCAGCTTTTCAAATGTGTTCTTTGTGTCCTGCTAAACTTGCTTGACTATTTCCAACATATCAGGTGTTATCTCATCACCGACCTGGCCTTATACCTACTCTTGGTTTTCACGCAACTCCTTTAACTTTTCCTCGATCTCCTGCGAGATCGATTAAGCGTCATCCAATAAGGGTTGTGACTTATCTCTTATTTCAGTCTCTTTTTCTCTTAAGGCTTGCACTTCTTTTTTCAGCACGTTGATTTCTCTGTACTTCGGAAGCCTTTCTCTTGGTAGCAGGAATTTCACTTTTGCATCCAACTATTCTAGTGATGCTTTCTTATCTTTCACAGCATTCTTCACTTGCAACAATCCTAGGTCCTCTTTGAGGACGGTGAATGCCTTTGACATCTCTTCTAATAGACTTTGGCACTTAGCCACCTTGGTAGCTATGCTTTCTGCTGCGGCCTTCACTTCATTTGCTCTCAACTGCTGTCGATCCGGTGAAGTTTGTGGATTGATCTGTGCCTCCAAGGAAGCAACCTTAGCTTCATGGTTGATCTCCATGTCTTGCATCTCTGTCTTAAGATTGTTAACTAGCTCACCAATATTAAGGACAGTGTCTGCATGGTCTACCTGTACTTCAAATTCCTCTATGTCATCTGCGACTGCAGTGATTGTGGACTCTAGTCTTTTCCGATGATCATGCTCATCCTGCAGTTCCATGGCTTTTCGCGAGCTAAGTTCCTCAAACTACTTATTAGCTGTTTGCAATTCAGCTTGTCCTTTTAGCGCATCAATAGTTCTCTCATGCATTTATTCAACAACCTGCAGATGCAAATAATGTAAACCAGGCAATCGTATCTTCGCTAGGTCGAGCTCCACACGCTCGACGTCCTTCGTGTCCAATAGTTGTTGTTCTGGCAGTGGAAGGCTTACAGTTAATGGATCAAGATGAACAACACGGGACTTCGCAGGCACAGCCATGGTTAGCTGCGGCTCCCTTTGCTACGAAGTTCCTCCCGACTTCCCTTCGGACTCTGCGTCCCGCAGCAAGGGTAATCTTTTCTGGACTTCGTCAATTTTCTCCGTAATCCCATGTAGCGTGTTCAAATTCTTCTGCAGACTTTCCTAAATCGCCTTATCCTTTTTCTCCTTGTTGGTCATCAGATCTTCCATGGACTCTTTGACCTTTGCTGCTATTGTTTCATAATCCTCATCGTGGAATATTGCGTTTGACTGAATTTTATTAGCTTTCTGCTTCTTCCATGCTCCCTTTTTCTGTGCTGGGCTCTCAGGTTCCTTCCTTTTTCCTGTCTCCTTTTCTTCAATGATAGGACATGGAATAGGTTCATCCTCGCCGGAGTCGCTTGCGACATCTACAATTTCCACTCGAAACTCGACAGGCCATTCCTTCATGATATTATCAATATCATCTTCATACATGTGGTAGTTTCCTGCGAACCATTCCACGTTCTTCTTCTGTGCTTTGGATGAAATGTGAATACTACGCATGTCAGCATAAAAATCAACAATGTGAATATACCAACTCGTTACCTATTTTGTTATCTGTGGCATGAGTATGATTGCGTCGCGCAGCTGCCTATAATACTGGTAGAAAACCTCAGCTGTCGCATAATGTCTCTAGGAGTTCAGATTTTCCCAAAGGTTTGAATAGCGGGCTCCTCTGCAATCATTGGTATCGATGATTACGCCAACATAATCCTTTGGCTCCTTCCACCCAATGAAGGTGATCAATACTATCAACCATGTAAAATGGAAATTTCTGCCATTGAGCTGTGTGTCATTTAGTTCCTCCAGGAACTCGTTCAACCGGTATTGACACCAATTGAATTGTTCTCCCTCCGCGACGGCGGCTCCCAGTAGTAATGTGCCTGCAAGTACCTCCAGATTCCTGCATTTCCTTAAAATCATGTCGGCTAATAGCTGCGTGATAAACCTCATTTCTTTATCATCTATTTATTCTGTCTGAAAGCCCCTCTTTCCTTTGACAACAGCTTGAGTTTTCTTCATTTTTTCCACGGCTTCTTTGTCCTTGCTTTTCCCTTGGAAAAACTGCTTGGGATCTTTACCCCTTTTACTCAACCCAGTGATGCGGTGGATAATGTCAATAGTCATGTCGAAATTGTGGTCAAGCCACAAATATCCCTGGTGAATGCGTGCCATCAGTGTTCGCACCACCACATTCAGCTCTGGTGATCTGTCAAAATGCGGGAGTCTAAGCAGATTGAGCAGTCCCGACGTGACTACCCCCGATAACCAGCTTTCCGCGACCAAGTTAAGTTCCCCTTTGCATCTTTCTTCCAGCACATGTACTGGTCAGGTTGGAACTGTGGGAACTTAGGTTCATTGGGCTCATCCTTCTGCATCTGAAGTAGATCATAATCCTCGCACTTACATTCTGGAATTTTACCAAACAAATTCTTATCGACATCGACGTGCTTTGATATGGGTGATAACGGGATGTCGTACTTTGAATTATTTTCCAATCTAAAGACTGGTGCGTCCCATGCACGCGGTGAGATATAGTCTGGAGTCATTGTCAATGATATCTCCTTATCAACTATCGGTGGCTTCTGCACTGTCGAAGCCATCTTCAGTACCTTCATTCTCGGTTACACTGGATCTTTTCCTTTGTCCTGCATTTTTGGACCGTGTCTAGGCGATCGTCTACACGCTTGACCTGGTTCTAAGACACCCTTTTTGGATGGGGTTCTCATTAACCCTTCAATCCCTCCGTATTGAAACACCTTAACATTTTCTTGGATTGTGAATTATTCTTCTATTGTGGGCCACTCATACATCCACTGGACAACTTACACAGAGTTTTGGACAGCTTACTAAAAATAACTTGCAAGGTAATGTGCACCAGAAAATTTTGAGTGTTTGGTAACACCCGTGAGTCTGAATGCAGCATTAATTATAGGCGCAGCTGATCCCCTTTGTGCCCCTTAACGACTAGATAAGCATTAAACGTAGTATCTATTGGCCAAATCCGGTGGATTCTTCGGTCCTTTACTTCATAAACGCATTCAGAACGGATATTTGTGCGTTAAATTCCCAAGCAGTCGCTGAAAAAGTACTGTATAACGGCTATTTTTCTCGACCGATAGTGTAACGACTATTTTTCTGGAGTATTGCGTCGAACTGTGCGACAGGTCATCATTTCTCCTGTGCAATTACTTCACGGTGCCTGTTTTCTTTCCTCTGAACTTAACATTTTTCCTCGTTCTCTTGATCTTTGCAATTGCCTTTCGGACTTCGCAACTACGTGGTTCCTCTTTTTTTTCTATTTTTTTCTTTTTAGCGCAGTGACACATATCAACAGTGTTGCATGGTATATACATGTTCCTCATCATACATTGCATATAGATTCTTCCCCCTTTCTAGTGCCCAATTTCAACTATACTTGACACTTAGAAGTTTCCCTCTTTCTGATCATCATCGGTTATACGAAGCAGGACTATCTTGATAGGGTTTTAGTTTGCTTCCATTAATTAAACCGGGCAAGTTATCTCCTGCTAATGTGGCTAACTGAACTGTGCCACCATTAGTAATATGCACAACAGTATATGGGCCAAGCCAATGCATCTTAAACTTTCCAGGAAATTTCATAAACTTGCTGTCATACAGGAGGACTAGATCACCTACCTGGAAAGACTTGTTCTTGATGTGGCGATCATGCCATGCTTTTTCTCTTTCCTTCTACACTTGTTGGTGAAATCCTGGGATGAAGCGATCCTCCTCCAAACCAACCAAGTGTAGAAGCCTTTCTTCTAGCGCGTCGTGATCTTCCATTTCTGTAAATGCAACTATTCTCAAGCTGGAAACAATGTACTCCATAGGAATAATGGCTTCCTGTCCATAGGCCATCCGGAACGATATTTGGCCAATCAATTTCTTGCATGTGGTCCTATATGCCCATAACACAGCAAGAATGGGTAGGTCCCAGTCATCCCTATTCACATTACATACCTTGGTCAACGCATTCTCCAGTACTTTATTGAATGCTTCAATTGTTCCATTCGCCTGTGGATGATATGGCGTACTTTGCTGATGATGAATGTAGAATTCTTCTATCAATGCCTTAATGGTTTGGTTCAAAAAGTGCGTACCTTGATCGCTCATCAGAATCTTTGTGCATCCAAACCTTGTAAGGATGTCTTCGAATATGAACAGCGTGGCAGTACCTGCGCTACAGTCCTTCACTGGCTTTGCTTCTGCCCATCTGGTGAGGTAATTGGTTGCAGTAATAATGTACCTCGCACCAGTTCTCTTTCCTGGTGGGTTTATAGGTCCCACAAAATCAATTTCCCATTTCTCAAATGCTTGTAATGTCAACTATGGATTTAATGGCATCTCATCTCTTTGCAATGGCTTTCCTGTCCTCTGACACACATCGCAGCTCTAGCAATGTTCTTTCGCGTCTTTGTGAATCGTAGGCCACCATAGCCCTGCCTGTAATATTTTCTGTGTTGTGGCTCTTCCTGCATAGTGGCCTTCTGCTGCTCCTGAGTGCGCATCTGCTAATATAAATGGTTTCTCGTGCTCTAACACACACCTGCGCAGTACTTCATCCAGTCCCAATTTATATAATTGACCTGCGATAATGGTGAAGTCTACTGCTCGCACTACCAACTGCTTCTTTTGCTGCATGGTGAACTCTATGGGTGCCAATCCAGTAGTCATAAATTCTATGATGTCTTTATAGTAATCGTCAACTATGGATAGAAAACAACTGCGCGCTAGGAAGATTGTCTTCAAGGTTCATAGGCTCTTCTCCTGATTCGATCCTTGACAAGTGATCAGGTCCCAAGTTCAATCTTCCAAGTTTAACTATTATCTCAAAATCATACTCCTAAAAGAGTAATAACCATCTGCAGATTCTCCCCCCTAACACTGGCTTATTGACTAGGTATTTCAAAGCGGAATGGTTAGTAAAGATCAAGAAGTGCACACCAAGCAAATAGTGCCTGAACTTCTGCAGTGCATAGACCATCACGAGGCCTTATCTCTCAGTAGTGGTATAATTCTTCTCTGCAGATGAGAGCTTCCTACTCGAAAAAGCAATGGGATGGTCAGTACCTCCCTCTCTTGGCTGTGCTAGAACAATTCCCAATGCTATACATGAAGCATCAACATGTACATGGAATGGCTTCTTCCAGTTTGGAAAAACTAGGATTGGCGCTGTGACCATTTTCTCTTTCAAGGTGTCAAAGCCTTGTTCACACTCTGCATTCCAGATGAACGACACATCTTTCTTTAGCAGCTTCTCCATTGATGCGGTTATCTACGCGTACCCCTTTATAAATTTTCTGTAATAGCCGGTATGTCCCAATGTAGTGCGCAATTGCTTGATTGAATTTGGCGTTGGCAAGTTTATAATGACTGCGATCTTCGCAGGATCAACCATCAGACCTTGTTTACAGACAATGTGTCCCGATAGAATCCCATAAGGAACACATAAAACACACTTCTTTAAGTTCAAAGAGATCTAGTGTTGTCTACACTTTTCTAGCATGAGTCTGAGGTTTGCACCATGGTTCTTCAGCAACTCGAATACTGTCCAATCATCAAAATAGGCTTCTAAAAACTTATGCATAAAATATTTAAATGCCGCGACAACAATTCTGGAAAAGATGGCAGGTGCATTCTTTAGGATGAATGGCATCACCGTGTACTGGAACGACCCCCATTCTGCAGAAAAAGTGGTCTTATGTCTGTCTGTGGGATCAATCCTTATCTGGTGATATCCCAAAAAACCATCAATAAAAGAATAGGCCTCATTTCCTCCAACATTATCAAGCACCTCATCCGTGAAAGGAATAGGAAATGGGTCACGCATTGAAGCATCGTTCAGTTTTCTGAGATCCACACAAATCCTGATTTCACCTTTCGTCTTCTTATCTTGGACAACCATAGGGCTTATCCATTCAGACTCTTCAACCGGCTCAATGATCCCTGCATCGAGCATCTTATCCAGCTCTGCTCTCACTCTTTCTTTGTATCGCAGGTTCAAGCGATATGGTCTTCGCTTAACGGGCTTCGCACCTGGCTTAAGAGGTATTTTCATAACTCGTAAGTCCCCCAAGATGCCCTTCATCTCTGTAAATTTTGTTGGGAATAAATCCTGATATTCTTGCAATATATCCATGATCTCTGTCACAGTCTAATCATCCTAGTAGTCTCCAATAGCCGTGAACTTTGGCTCTTCACTGGTGCCAATGTTCACTTATCTCGTTTTCACAGGTCCACTCATATCTGGGATTTCCAGCGGAGGTCCCTCTACCTCACGTGCACCTTCTGACTCAGGTATCTTAATGTTGCACGGGTCCTCCTCGTCATTGTCTTCTTTTTTTTCAGCCTCTTCAGCTAAGTTGTAACATTCCATGGAAGGTTCGACCTGTTCCTTCCATTTTGTCTGTAGGCATTCAGGTACGCTGTCAGCTCCAAAGAATTCCTGTAATGTCATGTTCTTATGTGGACATTCTTGTTTGAATATTCTTTCCTTAATAATCTGCAATGCATCATTTATGGTAGGACTCTCATCCTCAAAATTGAAACTCTTCTGGAAGTTCGCAGTCAGCATGTCCCAATCTGTGGTTCCTTTGCGCAACTCCATGTCTAAATACCAATTCTTTTGAATTTCTTCCTCCAGTGTGTGCAAAAACAAATGCACCCATTCGGCCTTTGGTCTCTCCTCCCATGCTTGTGAACAGACCTCAATATGCCTCCTTGGGTCCATCTGTCCATTGTATTTCTCAAAGGATAATGTAACTTTGTCAGCAAACCTGATCTGCATCTTGATTCTGCATTGATCCCATGTGGTCAATGTCTGCTTATGCACATCCCACCATCTAGTAGGTGTCTCGCGCAGTGCCACATCTAATGATTGTAAATGATGCTCATCTGCAATTGCTGCAGTATAATCTTTGATAGCTGAATAAACATTAGATGAACCATCATATGTGGGGATTGGGCTTACCTCCTTTCCAATCCAGCGCAGTGACTTTGTGACCTGTGCATCTCCTCGCAGATACTTCGTGCATGCGACTTTACCAGTTCTCCAGTCTTGCGTCAGAGTCTGAGATGCAAGAGTTGTCGCATCTCCAACTGAGTGTTCCATCGGCAGTAGGATTAATGTAGTCTTCCTGGTTCACAGTCATCTTATATAGTTGGTCCAAATCTTGAGCTCTAGATTCCTCCTGAATCAGCTCATTGTATCTGTCTCCATCCACAGGGTCCAATGGTGCAATGACCCTGAGATGATTTCCTTCGAAGACCATCTTCCTTGTCTTCAAGTTTATGATGGCAAGGTTATCGATAGCCCAGTAAATTCCTAACAGTGCAGGAAAAGGATGACTATCATCCACAATCTCGATAACCTCGAAAGCTATGTGACTTTGTACTCCATCAATGTCAACAACCACATTGGCTAACTGTCCAAAGGGTATTACTTTCTCCTGATTGGCCATTCTCAACTCGATAGGTGACCATAACAACTTTGGTCTCCTCATCTGCTGCCATGTCTACTTGGTTAAGACATTTACTTTTGATCCTGGATCAAGAATGATCTCATCCATTTCATAATATCCTATATGTGCACTAAGTCTCATTTCTCTCCCGGTTCTTTTATGTTTCTTAATATGATGAACTACGCTATCAAAAGTTTCATTTTCGCTACCCGGTTCATACTAGTCTATCACCTTCTGCAACTCTGCTATCGCATTTGGACTCTTCAACAACTTGATGCAGCTTCTAAGGAACTGCGCAACAAAGGTGCATGTCTCTGCTACAGTGCTCGTTCTGTCATAAGCAGCCATCATATCTTCTATATGCGGTGGTTCGCTGTACAACGGGATTCTCGGCGATTTTGGTGTTGGCTGTTTGAAGATATCCTGTGCTTCTTCAAAGACTTCTCTGTTTTTCTTCAAGTCGAAAGCAGGTGTTTTCCCAACAGCTTTCCTTATCCATATTGTTTCAAGAGGAGTCTGCTTAGTATCAAAACCCCCAGAAGTTGAAGCTTTTGTTCCTCTATCTCACCCTATCGCAACACCACTTCACATTACTATGTTAATACTTTGATCTGCGGGTCTCCTTTCTACTGCGATCAACTGGATATTTGGGGTCGGCGCCTCTGGCCGTTTTCTTTTCTACATTTCTACCTCCAACACTGGGCAGTCTTCAATAACATCATCGAAAGAGCTACAATAGCTGCATGTAGTGCACGGGTTGGTACAGTCTCTAGATACATGGCCTGCTTGGCTGCAACTATAACAGATTACTTGACCTCAGCCTCGTCCCTGCGCCAGGCCATTATTCCTTCCTCTCCTATGGTATCCTCCATGGCCTCTATATGCTCCCTGATCTTGATGTGCATTTTCTTGTTTCTACGGAGTCTCTCCTTGGACTCTGTACATTCCTCCGTACATATGCTCAATATATTTCTTTCTTTATAGCATGAGCTCATATGCACGGCAATTAGACTCATCATGCCCAACTGACTTACAAAAATTACAATAGAGGTTTTTAGGTGTTCTTATGTATTTCTGTATCATATGGCAGTCTTCTGGCCGGTGTCCTCTGGTTTTGCAAATTTCAGACCATGGCCCTAGATGTGGATTTAATGGGTTTGGTCCACCCATGTTAAGGAAGTCTTGGAATAAAGGACAATGATCCTTAGTGTGTCCTTCTCCCTTACAGCCTGTACACCAGACTTCCTTTCTCTCTTTCTTTCCTTGCTTGATATCTTGTAATTGTAGTGTCAGGGTAGCTAACTAGTTCTGAATCTGCGACATCCCAATGCTAGTTTCTCCAATAGGTGAAGCTTCCAGCTTCATCATGATCTCCAAAGCTTCTGGCTGTGAAGCTACTTTTTGTTGCATCAACGACTGTCTAATAGGGGGCAACATCGTGGCTATAAACCACTCCTTATGCTGCTGCGGTGGAATATCAAAGCTGACTTGGTCCAGTAGTGTCTTAAATTTCTGATCAAACTCCCAGACTATTTCATTAGGTTTATGTTTGATCTCTTTCAACTCTGTGATACACTGTGACTCTAACTTCAGCTTCTTAAATTCTACTAAGAGTGCAGCCTTGATTTATGCTAGGGTTGTTTGGTGTCCCTGCGAATATTTCATGAACCAATGTAAGGCTTGGTATCTAAATGTGGTGATGAGTTGTGCTTGCTTCACAGCGTCGTCCTGTACTTGCTTTACACTCCATACGACTTCACATAGAAACCAATGCTGATTAGGGTCTTCTAGACCCGTTCCTTTGAATATCGGCAGTTTGATATCATCAGCCATCCTCCTTCGAGGTGGCACGGTTCTCTGAGTGGCGCTAGGGGTAATATTCTGAGGTTGGATGTTCTAAAGTGGTATAGCCTGAGACTGACTAGGTTGAGTTGAAATAACTTGGGCACCCACTCCTATGGTGTTACCAGTACTAATGTTCTGCGGTGTGGGTTGCGCGGTGCTCGCAACCGGTGGGTTCTGGACTGATGGGTTCTGAGATAAGGGAGGCGCAGTATGTGCAACCGGTGGATTTTGCAATGTAACAGGCTGATAGGTGGAAGATAGAGGTGCGGTTTGGCTATCAGGGTCAGCTTCTGACTGTATGTCTACGTGGAGTCCAGGTCCACTATCAGTTTGCTCAGGGACGAACTTATATCTCTTTCCACTTCTCAGGTTATGAGTTTCTTCGTAGGAACCACTATATGTACTGTCTACCATGACAGAGGCAAATATTTTACTGCATTCTAAAAACACCTTTCTTGGCTAAAAGCATTTTAATGTATAAACTGAGTTTTTCCAAATACTTACCTCTGAATCCTTTGAAAAAATCTCTTTCGGTTGCACTGTAGGACTTTAGCACGTCCACAACAAACTGCATCACAAAACTTTGTAATGTACTGTCGACCCAGAAATCGTCTGCTCGTACGAATGGACTATCTAGTGCTTAGAGCTGTTCAATAAGCTCTGGTGTCCACTCGGTCGATGCGCTTCGCGGGATACAGTTTCTGTTCTCTACGAGTCTTGACAACCACATGTGTAGCTCGCATCCAAAATACGCCCAGAACACTTCATGCACGTCTTTCCACAAATATTTATTCAACCACTGAATGTTAGAGAGGTGTGGGTGTCTATTTTCTTTCCTTGCGAAGTCTTTCTTTGTCTTATCACACTAGGCCTAGATTTCTTTCTTGTTTGGATACCAAAAGTCGACACCCAGCTCAACTTCTTCTGTGTCGCACATTACGACTTCAACTCATCACGGATTCTTAGAGCGGAAATGGAACCATTTGTTGGATTATAGTACTGATCTAGAGGTTTCCAATGTAGACCCAGGTTCTTCGTGGTTTCAAGGAACAAACAAAACCCCTTCTCACTGACCCTTTCGGCAACAACCTGTGAACAGGATGAGGTCTCACCCGAGGTGTAGCTATGGGGACATTGCGGAATCAGGTTTCCATAGTGATGTGATGAGTTGCTCAGACAGGACTACTGCATAGCGTGCTACAAGGTTCGTGTTGCGAACTAAGGACTGCGTGATGATAAACTGTGTCGCGGTCCGCACTTCTACCAACTTAGCCGCTTGTGCAACCAGCGCATCCAAGGACTGCGCAGTTCGGGCGGGATGCAAACAATAGGAAAACGCAACTGGCTTATACGCTTCCTCTTCTAATCTTACCCACTATGGAGGATTTAATTTAACACTCAACCATTCATCTACTACTTAGGTTATTTAGCTTTATAACAGATGCAACCAGACGAAACATACATTGCTGTGCGCACCCGGTGCTACACGTCAAAGAATTGTACAATCCGAACGCTACATACACATGTGATTATTCAATGACAGATACTTCACAAACTTGGAATACTGGACATTCAACATTCATTCATTCCTTCAATACTTAACATATTATTCCCATCTTTCTCCTATGGCGAATACATATAAAAGCATTAACATAGCAACTGATAAACGAGAATCCAAGCACCCAATGTAAGCAAATAAGCAAATGCAGAAACACAACAATCACACTACGCAGTATTTAACGTGGTTCACCCCTCGGATGGAGGCTACATCCACAATAACTATTGTTATATTAGTCTTTTGGGAAGGGTACAACAGTTCTTTGTCTGTGCACTCAGCTTGCAGACTCTCTTCTCTCTCCACAAGCCTCTATGCACACAGCTTGCAGAGCCTTTACGAAATTTTCTTCATAGAAGTTGATCAAATCAATAATGAAAACAATACAAAATGAGAGTCAACCCTTTCCCATACAAAAATGTCTTACTTATAGATCATGCCCGTAGGTCATGTCTTTACAATTCAAAGGCCAAAAACCCTTAGGTTTACAAAACTGTCACGGTTTTCCCTTAATTGGACGTGCTGGCTTCTGGTAGCGAATATTCTATCGTAGCTGCCTTCAGCGCATGCCTCCCATCGCTATTGGCCTTCCTGTCGCACGCATGCCAATAGGTCACTTTCACCAAGCCGTTCTTCCTCTAACGGTCTCGTGCGACTGGTTCAGGTAGTGGTTCTTTCGCATGTGCGACCAGTCGCTTTCTTTCATCTTTGCTCCTACCCGCCACTTGGTACTCCTGGAGCATCTTTACCAAAAATAGACCACTGCTGGTCTAACTAGAACCTGTGTCGTCTTCCATCCAACACTCTGCTTTGTCGGATCCACGTAGACTGGACACATCGCAACGTTGTATCCTTGCAGCACTGATCTTCGCAGCTCTTCCAACGCTGCGCTGTGCGCAACTTCGCAGCATCCCAAAACTTATACAAAAAATAATTCAACTGAACTGTGCTCAGCTCTGCAATTCCAAAAATCCTTTTTTGCTCAAAAATGCCCCACTTGGGCCAGGCCCAATAGCCATTGTCTTTCAATGACTGTATACCTATCTCCTTATGCAATTTGGTCTATAAAGTGATAGCAAATATTATTTCAAACAGGATTAATCCAATTCTGGAGCAAAATCTATCGAAGGAACAATTTGGGTTCTTATCTAATAGGCATATTTTGGACGTGATCGGGGTGGCGCAGGAATGTCTACATTCTATTAAGTAAAAGAAATTGCAAGCCTTTATTATTAAAATGGACTTAATTAAGGCTTATAACAAATTCAATTGGTCCTTCTTATGTCTTGTCCCAATTCAAATTGGACTTCTTGTAGAGGTTTCAAATTGGGTAATGGCATGTATCTCAAGTGCAAATTATGCCATTCTAGTCAATGGTCATCATACTTATTTTTTCAAAGGGAATATAGGACTACTTCAAGGACATCCTTTATCTCCTCTATTGTTTCTTCTTATCATTGAAGGATTAAGCTTGCTAAAAAGTTCAGCAAAAATGGAAAAAAGAATCAAAGGTATCCAATTTTCTCCCACTTTGCATATCTCTCGTTTACTCTTTGTTGATGATGTCCTTATTTTTGGAAGAGGCTCTGTTCAAGAATGAGTCAATACTCGGATATGATTAAATCCTTCTACTCTTCCTTAAGTATGGCTGTGAGTTCAGAAAAAATCTATGTTTCTTTTCAATTGTCCTGAGCAAGGTATTGAGTAGAGTATATGTGAGTAGATTTCCTCATTCTTTCCTTTTTAGATGGTTAATATACATAATGGCTTCAAATACCTATGTTTTTCCCTAAAACCTAATGGTTATAAAAAGGAAGATTGGAGTTGGTTGATTAAAAGAGATGAGAAAATAATTATTAATTGGTCCTTTAGGTTCTTATCTTTTGGAGGAGATTGGTGCTTGCTAATTCTGTTCTACAAAGCATTCCTATTTATTGGCTTTCATTGGAAATGGTCCCTAGATCGGTATTGGAAGTAATAAGAAAGAGAATGTTTCAATGTATATGGTTTGGTAATGCTTATTCTTAAAGCTCCATTTAACATCTTGGCATAGCATTTCCCTTTTGAAGAAGTATGGTGGATGGGGCATGAAGCATATTTTCTAGTTTGGTGAAGCTTTAAGTGCTAACACTCCCTGGAGAGGGATCTTTGGTGATAGTCTTTGGAGTGAATTTTTAAAATGAAAATATATTAAATATTATTTTATATCACAGTGGATCTAAAATCCTCCAAGTTTATCTTCCAATTCATATGTTATTTGGAAAGTTTTTTTTAGAAATCCGTTGATCTTGAAGAAAAGACTCTGTTGGAAAATCGGTCGGGGTCTTCAAGTATTTGAAATTGATCCAATTGTTGGAATTGGGGATAATTTTCAACTTTCCCAACATTTAATTTATTTTCTTCACTCACTGAACTTTCAGGTTTTAGCTCAAGTATGTTGGAAAGGGGATTTTGTTTCTTCTTCATCCTACTGGTTTAACTCTTCAAATTTGGGTTTAAGTGGAATTTTCACGGAAGAATGGGATAAGTATGTCCTTTCTCTTAACTCTGTCAGCATCAGACTATCACATGAGCATGACTGTCTGGTTTGGGATTGGGTGGACTTAAATGGAAATATAATGTCTAGGAAATCTTATGATTTTATTATTTCTGAAAATGTTCATATTTCTCCAAAATGGTGGGCACGAAGAATTTGGAAATGGAAGATTCCAGCTAAAATAAGATGCTTTATGTGGTTATGTTTGGAAAACCGCATACTTACATGGGATAACCTCACTAAAAGAGGTTTTTATGGTCTAGGTTATTGCACACTTTGTTTTTCTGCTAATGAATCTATGACTCATCTATTTGTTTCCTATACCTTTTTTAATAGTGTGTGGGAGATGTGCTCTGAAATTTTACAATTCAAAGAAAATTGGAAGACTACTAGTTTCCAGGATAGTATGTTGTCATGGTTTTGCAAAAAGAATATATATAAAGAACTTCCTATCTTTTTCATTTGGGAAGTTTGGAAATGAAGGAACATATGTATATTTGAAGGTAAAAAGTCTTCCATAACTCAAGTATGCTTCAGAGCCATTAGTCTCTTTATGGAGTTTCATAAATCTAGGAAGATGGTTAATAACCAGGTTCTTATCAAACCACAGTTTGATGATACTATTTTGGTGGGTTATTTTAATGGTGCACAAAAAATGGCTTATGTGGGGCTGAAATGCCTCTTAAAGTTAAAAATGATCATTTTATCAGGCTCAAACTTGGTGCTGGTGAAGGAACTAATACAAAGGCAGTGTTGTTAGCATTATGGGGACTCTTATGGTATGCTAAGAAATGGGGAATTTAGTATCTTTAAATAGTTGGTGACTCTAAGACAATTATTGATTGGGACAATGGTAATTCCAGTTTCTATGTCCTTCATATTTATCAATGGATGAGTAGGATTATGGAATTGAAAGAGTTTTTCTCTAAGTTATCCTTCTACCATATTGATAGGGAATTCAACTATGATGTTGATGGTTTATCAAAGGAGGCAGTGGGATATATGGATGGTGTTATGCAGTTTGAGGAATTTGTTGATGATGTTGTCATTGGCAAAGGAATGGTTTATCTTTTTTAGATTTTTCTAGTTCTTCCTTTCTTATGGAGTTAGCGATTACTATATGTTGACTTGATTCATAAGTATTGTAGATGAGTCTTTTTGCTAGCAAGAAGTAGTTTTGTATTAGTTGTTATGTATCTAGTATGTCTTATAAGAATTTGTTTGAGGTATATTCTACCTATTTTTGGAAAAGATGTATGAACAATTTGTTTGGAAACAATGTAACTTTGATTCTTTTTTGAATAACAAGTTACTTTTTTTTCGTCTTGAAAAAAAAAAGTCTTTCTATCAAAGATCATACTATACTGATGCAAAACATTTACATTGACTTTCAGAAAGTGATAAGTTTCTCACAAGTTTTAAGAATTAAGATATATTATTGTTATGTGATGATTTTAATGAAACACTTTTAAGAATTAAAGATATATTATTGTTATTTCATAATGTTAATATCAAATAACAAAATAATAAAAATAAAAATGACCTTGAAAGTTATTCCACCTCGTTTCGGCTCAAAATAGTTGCTCGTTAATTTCCGCAAAACTTCAATATTAATTAATATTAACTAATAACAAGTTTGAAAGTTATGTGCCCTTCTTTTGGAAGAGATCATTTTTGGCTATTGTTATCCCAAAAATATATTATCATGTATGTGTGATCATGCTTTAGAAGTTTCAACTTTTTATAGTTGGATTTTTATGTTTCTTTTCTTTTTTTTTTTGCGTTAGGGGAATCGGCAACTGGAGACTGGGTTGGTACTCGCGTCACATGGGGTTCAGGGGTCCAATTCCGCTACCACTATATCCCTAGGTGCCCCACACACCCCGCAAGCATGGGACACGGGTAAAGCTGAGTGTGATTTGAACTCGTTACCTCCAATTTACAACATGTGACTTCATATCAAGTGAACCGCCAATGAGCCACACCCATGCCAGCATAGTTAGATTTTTATATTATATATTTATTTGTTTGACATTATTTTATCTTTTTTACATGTTTTATAAAAATGTTCTTAGTAATTTGGATATGTTTGAATATATGTATCTTGAAATGGTAAAATTTTGCAATTTTTTTATATTATAAATAATATATATAATTAATTAATATAAAAAAATTCATTTTCTTTTAATTATATAATTATAATTTATAAATTTATTATTTTATAATATCTTTTCTGTGTCATAAATAACATATAATTAACTAATATATAAAAATATAAAAAAATTATAATTACATAATTATTACTTTGAAATTTATAATGAAAAGAATTTATAAATCCCAATAATGTAAAGGATATTAATGTTTAGATTGATTTCAATAATGAAAACAAATATTTACCATATATTTGCTTCAAGTGACTATTTTTTAAAAATTGCTATTCCATTTTACCAAGATTTAATGAATAATGCTTTTTATGATCTGCATTTCTTTAATCATCTTTTTAATGTCACGGAGGACCATAAATCCTTTCAAGGTTCTTTAATCATCTTTTTAATGTCACGGAGGACCATAAATCCTTTCAAGGTTCTGTTGCACTTTTTATAGTCAATTGGAAATAATTTATGGGGTAGTTTATAAATACGAAAATTTTATTAACCATTTTCAAAAACCAACGAAAATAGTAGTAAGCAGTGGGCATATGGCCGTCATGAGGCATTTTACTCGTC